>JALPQD010000429.1:0-663852 GCA_023101885.1 Typhlomys cinereus
TAGTTTTATAGATTAGATCTTTGGATCCCATCTATTACCAAAAATGACCAACTATACTGTTATAGAAACAGAGTTCTAGTTTAGCTTTTAAAATCAAATTAAGATGGTGATCATCAAGCTCAGGAAACTAACGTATCAATGAGTACATTTGAAACTGTGCTTTCATTCATTAAGGCTGGAACTGTAATAATTCAGGTGGAAAAGCTTCACAGACCATGAACACCAAAATGAATACCAATATATTTTCTGTGACTTTCTAAAATCCAAGAAAGAAGAGGTTAGATCTTGAAATAGGATTTATATTTTCCAAAACAATAATTGCACAGCAAGACAAATGTCAAGTGGTTTTCTAGTAATAGAGATGGTTTTCAGGTATCCTTTACGTATCTCAGGCACCGTCATTCTACTTGTAGTTAACCTACCAGGGCACTGCCTAAAAACTTGGAAAGCCAGCTTTAATTCAGTGGCAATTATTACAAAAAAATCTTTAAAATGTGTTGTTTAAGATGAGTCGCAAATTAACTAAACTGTTCCAAACTGTGATGATCATAATTATCGGCAAGCACAAGACAACAGCGTCTGCCCTCCTTAAATTTGTTTGAAAAATTTTAGATCACTAAATGCAAGCATCTTTCAAAATAAGTATTTACGAATAGTCTAGTCAAATGAGAGCTATAGACAAACCTAAACCTGTATCATATTTTTATTCTCGATGAATCTTTTAGTATGCTTCCACACAATGATTTGAATTCTTAGGGACTATTTTCCCCTCTCTCATGAAGACTGCAAAGTGGGAGATTTTTCCTGTAAGAAGTAGACCGCATCGATTCCTGGCCTTTTGGCTAAGATCAAGTGTAGAAAAGTAGACAGCATGGCGGAGGATATCATGGTTTGGTCAGGTCATTTCCTGACATACTGTTCAGCGAAGTTATCTTAGGTTTATAACTTTGTTGCTTAATTACTAAAATGTGGCCAAAATTTAGTAAGAAAGGGATTTCCTTCCTGACTGTAATCAGAGGTTACGGTTCAGACAGGAGAGTTGTCAAAAACGTGGAGGCAACTGTGATGTTAATCTTGGTTGTCATTGACATCACCTAGGTTAGTTAACAATAGCTGTCATATCACCTGGGAGATTATCGGATATGATTTTTACAGCACAGGGACTACTTTCTAATCTGGATGGAACATCCCAGTAGCAGATCAGATAAAAGAAATCACAAGACAGAATAGCTCGGCACTCTTTTGACCTGTGTGGGGCAAACTCTTTTCTCCATGCCCAGGAAATTATCTGGTCACCTCTAGGACCTGCCAGCCTGCCGGGCCTTTCCATCATGGGTGGACTAGGGTTCCCTGCCGTAACTACAAAGCAAGTATCCCCTTCCCCTCTCCCCTGAGTTGTTGTGGTGTCTACACCAGTTGTAGAAGTGTAACTGTGACCGAAATAACCACACAATATCCAAAGTCAAGAGCAGAGAAATCAAAAGACCCCTGTTGCTAAGTAGCTTGCAAGCATAACCAACGTCATATTCCCCCCATATTTACCAGGGAAGTCTCTCACCACTAAGGATATGTTTTCTCACATCATTATGAGTTGGTAGGGTCTTATCCCAGATCTGCTTTGATTGCTCATGGTATTTACAGAAACTTGCCTCAAAATAGGAAGTTGACAAGTTAATTACTAGCACAGAAGGTTCCACGGCAATGGAGCTCATTAAAGAAGACTGGCTGAGGAATGAAGTTTGTTAAGATTAGATTAAACTTGAGGTTTAACTGTCTTCTTACATATTAGTTGGTTGAACCATTATGACTGTTTGATTCTCCTGCCTTTTCTTACTCGTGCGTGGGCTCACTTTTTCGCGTTGGTGTAAAAGTATAAACTAATCATTTTTCTGCTATTAATATTACTGACCCCACTTTTCTATCCAAATTTTTTTCATATAATTCCTACACTGAACATGCCAGGCCTCCAGAATATATATGCTAATGAACAGTTACATAATCTTGATTTCCTGGTGTTCAGTCTAGGGAATGTTGATGTGAGAAAATCACTTTTGCTGATTCTATATTATATAGACAAATAAACAGGACCAGGATGTAAGATATGTCAACTGGCTTTGTTGATACTGGTGTTGAAATTTTTTGTCTGGATTCCTGGATTCAGTGATTGTTCACAGTAATTAAGTTATGTTGCAGGTTACGTTTTCTGTAGCCATTGAATACCAGAGGACTTGTTGCTCACGCAAGAAACAAAGGTAAGTATCCTTGTAGGAAAAATCTTAAGAATAATGAAATTGTGATTATTGTAAATTGATGTCCTTCAGGTTAATTTCTTCTGCCCTTGTGAAGAGGAATAATGAAAGAGATGAATGTCTGGAACCATCAGAAATGACTTGCTGGGATAGGCAGTTAGTTTAGTTGTAATATTTTTGCTGTGTAAACTGAGAAGTTCAGATGCATTAAAAAAATAACAACTGAGTATTGTGGCATATAACTGTAATCTCAGCCCTGGAGAAACAATAGCATGATAATATCTGTGGCTCACTTGGAGCCATCTTTCCCTAAGTGGACACAACATTAACCATGAGAGGACAGACCAGAGGCAGAACAGAGACAGAGAGACAGAGATAAAAACAGGGAAAACAGAGACAGACAGAACTTACTTTCCCTACAAACTGAACTTGAACTTACCTGATTCAAATCAGCTAAACTTTTTTTACTTCTATTTAACATGACCATTTCATTACAGTATAATTCGGTTGAGGTAACCTCGGCAAAGTTATACTCTTGAAAATTGTTTTTTATTTTAATATGGTTCTGAATATGCAAACTGAAGTTCGTATTCTTTGAATTTTGGGATTTCTTCAATGGTAAATGTTTAGTAAAAGAATAGAGATTATAATAAAAATCCCCGGAATTATAATAATGCAATAAATTGACTTACTATAGTTTAAGGGTACAAGATGACATATCCATGGTGAAATGGTTCCTTTTTGCCTCTTCTTCTTTATTAAGAGTGAATTTGTGCTATTGCTAGATCTGTATAGAACATTACAATATGTGAATTTGTTCCAATGTCTTTCTGTAAAGAAGATATTGATAATGAGGACATTAATAATAAGGCATTTTTAAGACCATTGCCCATTAATACAATCTTTTTCACGCGTGTACTATATGGAAGAATTGCTGTGCCAAGGAAATATTTTTTTCAGGAGGTCTATAGGCATTACTATGAGGCCAGATAAACCATTTAAAAACAATAATAAAATATATTAATAGATGTAAATAGAAAATAATAAAGCAAGCATTTATCTGCAAATAGAAATATGTAACACCTCAGTGAATCTTTGCCAGTATTCCTGTGAGGGCCCACAGTCATGCAGTTTTGCTGCTGGGGCCAGAATCAGACAGAAGCTCATTCTCCTTTTTGGCAGATCTTAGTGTTGGCCCCACCCAGGAATTACCCAGGCGTAGCCAGCACAAGGACCAAGATGGCGCTGAGAGCTAGTGTGCGGGGCATAACCTGATTAACCTTACAGAGAGACCTAATTGGCTTTCAGGAATTGACCTGGCTTCGTATGAGATTGTCGAGTCTGACCTGTAAGTCTGTGTGCCTATGTTGACCTTTGACACAATTGGCTGCTCTTTTGGTGCCCTATGGTCCTTGTCTATTAAGCTGCTCCTATACCCCCACCCCCCCAATAAATCGAACAGCCTTGTGTCTGAGTCTTGGGGATTGAGGTTGAGGAGCTGGGGGCTGGACTTACCTATCTTCGTCCTCATGGCCTGGAGCCTGCCCTAGTGTGTGTGTGTGTGGGTGGGTGAGTGGAGAGATGCCATATCCTGGGTGTAGGAACCCTACATTGGGGCTGCCACCGAGTTTGCCCGAAGGAACTCAGTAAAGCCATTGAGTCTATCAGCAACATCCTAGCAAAGATATCAACTGAGTGCATGTTTCTTGTGCGTTGACTGTAAGAGACAACTTTGACTTTTGCCCATTGAAAGCTACTCTACTGGTGGTATGGGTCAAGGCTGCTGTGTTTTCCATCCAATCCTTTTATGCTGGAGCAGTGTCATTGTTGCACACCAAAGATGTTTTCCAGGTCCATGCAATGGGGCTCCTCCTGGATTCCTTTAATAGTTGCTCCTCTAATATTCCAAATTTACATACAAGGTGAGGCAAAATTGGATGAATAATGAGAGACCTGGTAGAAATGAGATTTTGACTTTTCAAGGAAAGTCATACCTTCTTCTTAACTTTGTTGTGTGGTGCATATAATTATAAAATTAATGCTTATTAAATTCTATTTTCCAAAGACTTTCCTCACTGTCTCCATCTTTTATTTTCACTGTTATATTTATTTAAATTGTAGTCATTATGTTATGAGTTAATCCTAAACAGTATACTAGAAGTTGTCAATTGGAAAAGGGAATATATTTCTAAAGAAAGGACCTTTGAAAGAGAGACATTAATAGTTATTGAACCTTAGTTACCTCATAACTGACGGTTCAAGTGAATTACAAAGTTTAAATTCAAAATTTCTTCTAAATTCAAATTGACTAAGGACCAAGAAAATTAAGCCAGTCTCAGTAATTAACTGTAGATAGAAAACTGTAATGTCTATATGATTAACTGGAGTGAAATGATATATTATGAGATAGAATTGCTAAAATCAAGAATTTTGAAATTGCTAAGCTTTTGTTTGGACTCACTTGCAATTGCTTTCCTCTCTGAGCTTCCTTTTGCAGTTCCTTTGGTGTTGCAAAGGATCAACAAATTAATATGGACCATATCTTTACCACATATCCTGAAGTATCATTATAGAGTATCATTATAGAGTATCGTGGACTGTGTTTTCCTCTGTGGCTTCAAAAATTCACTTTTCAAAGTTCTTCCAAATCAATTGGAAGAAGCAAAGAATTTAGCACATTCTTAACTGTAAGTAAAAAGAATGATATTAATAGTTTATAATATTTAGAAAACATTAATTTCAGGAATATGGATATTTCAAAAGTATACTTCAAGTATATGGGTCAAGGACATATTTCCTAGTGGGAGGGTTTTATTAGAACTAGGAAGTATGTTTAATTTAAAAATACATAATAATAGGTTATGAAGACTAGATAAGTAATTTTAACCCAACATTTCTAATTTTAGCATATATTTAATATAATATAACTATATTATAATTTTGTTATATATATAATATTTAATTATATAATTGAGTTTTCTATGCTAACTCCAAACTTGAGTTTTTAAAGCTTTCTTCTAATTGTTAGTTGCATTTTTCTAAGAGCTTTTGAACTTAGATCTTCAAACACACGTTTGATATTTTTCCTTACTCATTAACTAATTACTTCTTGGGCCTAACAACACTGTATATCTATTAGGCGTTATTGCATATGCAATTTCCATAGCACTTTAAAAAGTACTAACATAGGTACACAAATATGAGGGGAGCCATGTATAGTCACAATTATATATATGATATTATTTCTGGACAACAAATGGCAATTTAGTCCATTATATATTAATTTTCTGAACAATAAGATAAATTAATTCTGCCATTCACATATCATAAACACAAATAAATATCAATTGAGATTCAGAGGGGATGATGGAGCCATATTCCAAAAGTGCACAATTGCTAAAACCAATCAACTTACACATTTTAAAGACCTTTTTTTTTTTAACAATGATGCTACTACCATTATACAGTATGTATATGTCAAAGACTTCTCATGCTAAATCATCACGTGTTTATTTTTGGAAGAAAAGAAGTTCTATTTTAGAATTAAGTGTTTGCACAGTAATTCTATTAATTCCAAAATAATTCATCCAACTATCTACCATTTCCTACCCACTATAGATTAGCTCTGATTTCTGCTTATAGCTGGAGGAAATTATTTTTATTTAAAATGGAATTAAATATTTTTTAGAGAAAAAATACTTTATCCAAGATTCTAGCAGTTTAACAAGTAATCTGAAAAGAAAGGTGGTGATAAGAATATAAGAAAGTTATCATTAAAGCTGCCAGAGAGGAAAAGGGTAGAAAAACCTGTTTGTATCATTCATGAACTTCACCTGCAATCAAAAAGCTGGTTGGAGCAGAGATATTAGACATTAAGAAATTTTATAGTTATTTAATTTTTCTCCTTAATTATACATTTTGGCCATTCTTATTCCCCTAAATATTTTTATTAGTGTTTTATTTATTGTTTTTAGTTTTACAAGCATATTGAGTACTAATCCCTTCTTCCCTCCATCTCTCTTCCCTTCCATCAGCCTCCCTTCCCCTATCAATCTATTCCACTGCCTCCCACCCTCCTGCCTGGCCCACTTCTATACACCCTATGGATCCATCTTGTGTATTCTACTCGGGGGGGTTCAGGCCTCTGTGGCAGCCTCGTTACCCCTCTTCAGCCACCTCAGACCGCGGCATTTCCCTCCACTCATCCAGCTCTTGTCCCTAAGGTTTCCACTGTGTGTTTTTATCTCTCTTCAGTTCCTCTAGTCAATAGGGCATGTTGTATGTCAGTATTTTGCAAGTCTACTAAGGACAAGTCTCACTGCAGTGAGTTCCTGGATGCAGCTCAGTCTGCTTGAATGGAAAGTCTTGTCCAATAGTGGACCTTCTCTCATCTTCAGATTCTACCATCTCACCTCCCCTAAATATTGTTCATAAAATGCACTTTGTAAAAATTGATTAGCAATTCTTTGTAATATATTATATATAAGGGGAACACAATAAGATTGAGAAAATGCAGGATCCTCAACCAAACTGCATATTAGTTAAATCAACCAAAATTATGTACAACATTTTGTTAGTAATATTTGGTGATATTCTTATTACAAAGATGAAAATAGCATACAAAACCAGTAAGTAAATTAGGAAGTCCAGATGAAGAGTAGAAAAGGACAGTAATGAGGTGGATGGTCAGAAAGGGTGGAGATAATTTCAATACAAGTCCTTTTTACACGTCCTACAGTGCCTTTTTGGAAATCAAGAGAAAAACCAGAATGCATCAATTGTATAAATAAAGTGAAAAAATTGAATAGGAATGAAAGTAGTAGTCCCAAATGCCATATATGCATTCTGCCTGAAACCTGTGTATCATGACTACGTCATGTCCCGGAGATAACACACAGCCATCACTTCTTCCCACTTTGGACTCTTACATCTTTCCACCCCTCTTCTGTAATGTTCCTGGGCCTTGGGTGGGGGGGTGGTTGAGGCTTATATACTTGTTAGACACAAACAATCCACACACCCTTATTTTCTTCATTTTGACAAGTCCTATGTTCAGTAATTAAATTCTGTCAGAGAAGTTTCTAGGTTGAGCCGAGTGTGGCTTCCAATCTATGGGTGTAATAACAGATATTTACAGAGAAGGTTGGTGTACTTCCTTCCTAGCTAAAGGTTCATATAGTCTGTTTTTCCCTTGTGACCTATTTCCTGTCCTTTTATAGTTCTTTTTGTAGTTAACAAGCAGGAATATATTAAATTCTGACAAGTAGGCCTTAAATCCAATTGGAAAGCTGTTAAGTTGTCTTCTTGATATTCATACCACTATTACACTGGTGGTCACTTTTTGCCATGGTGATTTTATTGTAACATGCAGACCTCCCGTTCATGAGACATTGATTATTTTTCTCCCCCCAGTGGCCTTCTATAGTATTCTTTGTTATGTGTAAGCTATTCAGCAAGAAGAAAGCTCTCACATCAGTTCTAGTTGGTGTATTTTGCCCATGTCCATGATCCATATGTGTTGCATCCTTAGTGATAGGGTCTTCAAGTTAGTTTTTTTGCGGGGCAGCCAAGAACAATGGTGAAAGTCTATACTGTTGGTTTATTTAATTTTTTTTATTGTTTGTGTGTGTGTGTGTATGCATGTGTGTAAGTGAATATGTTTTGTGTCTGTATGTATCAATGTGTGTATACACTGTGTGTACCTATGGACCCCCAAGATGTCTAATATACTAATGGTACTAATATAATTAGAGGAAAGCACTATAGTTTTCACTCTCAAGAACCTTGGAATATGTCTTCCTACATTGTCTATTTCCCACAACAATTGAAATTTTGAGCCTTAGGCAGTTTGTCCTTGTACTTTCTGGTCTTGTGATTGTGGAGAGATAAAGCAAGCACCAGTTGCCTAACAGATGCCATTCATGAACCATCTCCCTCAAGAAATCCCCAAAATGGTAAGTCTCACAAGACAGGGAAATACTTCCTCCTTCTCAGATTGTTCTGAAATAAATGCTTCTAAGCTTTTTTTCTTATACTTAAATTACCTGACCGAGTTTCAAGTTTCCAAATGATTTTCCAGTTAAAATAATATGACAGATTGATATGGAAAGGCATAGAATAATTCAACTTACATACTTTCATGATTTCCCTAGATGAAAAGCAATTCCTACAGGTTGAAAAGCATTCAATTGAGATTGAAAAAACAGTCAAAAGTGAGAAAAGAGGAATAACTTTACTATCTATGCTGCTTATCATGGGGGTAATGAAGTTAAAGATGTAACATTTATAATCCTTTAAGGATAGTTCAGTCTTGTCTCCACTGGAATGAAATTCTATGTAGGCAGCATTTTGCTTCATCAGCATGCATCTGTAGTGCCCAGAACAGTAACTTACAAGGATGTGCTCACTAATGATTGTTGTGTGCTGACAAGCACTGTATACTTTGTCCTTTGTTGCCATCCTGACTCATACTTCTCAGTTTGACAGTAGATAATGTTTCTATTGAGAGCTCTTCTCTAATACATGCATTAAGAGTATGTATGCTTGTGTTACAGGGTTATCGCAGAATAATATAATCTTATACTGATATCCACTGAGGCTTAGGAAGCCACCACCTCAGCATCAGGTATTGAGAACATTTCTGACATCATCTGTTGGAGGAAAAATATATCTATTTCAATCCGAATACCTGGCTTTGATTCACAGAACTTTTGTTTTCATTGATTTTTTAAAAAAATATCCTGAATTTTACATATTCCACGATGACTAACACTAGTGTTGTTAAAGATCTGTAACTTATGCGTCGAGGTGCTAGAACAATCTAGAAGGTCTTTTAAGTAAGAGCACCATTTGTTAACACACCATAGCGGGGTAGGACAGTATTTAAGTTGTCGTCTAATGATGCTACACAGGCAAACGCAAGACGACCCTTAAAAGGAGGAAGAAGGGAGGGGGACTAGGATGGTGGGAGGAGGGGTGGAAGGGGGGAAGGCGGGGGGAGTGCTGGGGGAGGGGAGGGCGGAGCGTAGGGAGGATGGAGGCAGGGCGGGTAATCGGAGGGAGTGATGGGAGAGGGAGAGATGACGACTGGAGCGATGATGCTAGAGGGAGGAGGGACGTGAGAGGGGAGAGGAGGTGAGGGGGCGGAGATGAGAGAGGAGAGCTCTCTACCTTACAGAGACTCCTCCCGAGCTTTTTCCCCCTTCTCTATCTCTCTGTTTTCCCTTCCTTACTCCTTCTTCCTTCTTCCTCCTTCTCCATTCCTTCCTTCCTTTCCTTTTCCTTCTTTCGTTTCTTTCTTCTTTGTTTCTTTTTTCTTCTTTCTTTTCTTTTTTTTCTTTTTTCTTTTTCATTATGGATGCCGGTTACCAAGCTTATGCTTGTATGGCATGTACTTTACCTACTGAGATATTTCTCCATAAAACCTATTCTTTCCAAAGAATTAAATGCTTCCTGGACATATCCAAAATAATATTAGAAAAGTCTTCACTTATGTTGTTCAGACTTCAAGTAATAAAGCAGGAAAGTTTTATGTATGCATGCCTAAAATATAGTTCAAACATTCATTGATAATTTGTGAGTGAAACAGTAGTTACCAAAGATAGAGCAAGTGCAGGTTTAGAAGTATATGGAATCTAGTTTCTACTGAATCTCATTTCTGCTTCTACAAATTGTATGACTTCCAGTAAATATTTGAAGTTTTCATTCACATAGCTGACTGAATTGGTGCTAAAAGGACAGATGAATTCACGACAGTAGTTGACTGACAAGAGTGACAAACATGGAAGGTATTATGAGCAGAAGTAATAATAAAAATGTTTAAAAAAAAAGAAATACAGGATGACTGACATTGGAAGATACAGATGCTTATGCAACACTGAGGAGATATTCTCTTAAGCTAAAGAATTACACATAGGGGCTGGAGAGGTGGCTCAGGGGTTAAGCCTCTGCCTTGCAGGCGGAAGGTCCCGAGTTCGGATCCTAGACCCCACGTATAGACGCCAGGCGGAAGCGGGGGCGGCCTGCGTTTCTGGTCCTGGTAGGGTGCAGCCTGTGAATCCCGGGGCAGAGTAAACGAGGAGGTGGAGGCTTCCATGGTGGTTCCCAAATTAGCCCGTGGTTCTACACACACATACATACACATACATACACACACACACACACACACACACACACACACACACACACACACACACGCGCGCACACGCGCACACACATGTACATACACACACACGCATACATGCACAATTGAATAAATAATAATAAAAAAAAGAATTACACATATATACAGTAGCCCTTATTAATTTAATCCAGAAATATCTGTGTAGAATTGGATTCATTGTTTGAATGTTTAGTCTCATATACTGCATATCTCATGCATTAATAAGAATCTCATTTTAGTCCAGCTTTGCTATGAAGATCATTACATAAAGCACATGTGTGTGATAAGCTTTGAAATTTGGCAGCATTGAGTTAAACAAATTTTAATTGATTTTAGACATATTTTGTATTACACCTAATATTAGACTCTTGGTGTGTATTGATCTAATAGTCTTAGGAGTTTGGTAATTATCATATTTTTCTAGTTGAGTAAGTTGGCCTTTGTATAAGTAAGAAGGATTTTTCCATTTCCCAAAGCTGTTGAACATAGTAGCAGAGACTAAGTGCCTAGGAGAAATAGAAACATGATCTGATGTCTGAGGCTAGAAGTCCAGTGAGCTAAGCATGTTGTACTTGCTCTGAAAATTGTAGAAGAGAAGTCTTTCCTAAGGTTGACATGTTTTCTCACAGTGGCAAGTCCACCTGTTTCCCCTTGACATACAGACCCATTACTCTGCCTCAACTACTGCATCACCATTTTGGAATCAAGCCCATCCAAATTATTTATATATAATCTGGCCGTATTTGCAAAGGCAAACATTCTTTCCAAATCCAATCACATTCACTGGATAAGGAAAATTAAGATTTCAACATATGAAGGGGCACATATATCACCTGAAGTCAACCACTTAAAAAGTGTCATAATTGAGATTTGATCTCCAGCACTAATTAAATTAAAATATTAAGCAGTAGGATTTAAAGAAATTCATTAAATTTAGAATATAGATGAGGCAGAACTGTCATCTGAGTCTGTTTTTCCTGGACCTGACTTTCAGATTGTGCCTAGCTGCCTCTCAGAAAAAAGCAAAGCTAGATAGAATAATAATTTCATTTTAGTACAAGTGATTTTGCAAGGTGTTTAGGACAATACTACTTTTCATCTCTTTTTTTTTTTTTCAAAAGGTTCTACCAACCAAAATCAAATCAGATTTCCACTTAAACATGCCTGAATCTCTGGTCATAGAAAATAGCTTCTTCTGGTAAGATTGATGTTTGACCATCCTTATAGACCCAGCTTGGTTTTCTTCCAGGGTCTTCTGTAGGAGTTGTATCAGACCTTGTTACCAGTTTTAATCCAGATCCATTGGGGGTATGGGATGGTTTTTCTTTTGTTTCCTGGCCAGGAACCACTTGAAAGTCTTGTGGGAAGACTTGGTGATGACCTAGAAAACAGCACAGACAAGATGGAGGAAAGAAGCCCACTTTTCAACTCTTAATACTTCTTTCTTTCAATAGTTCTGGCCAATCCTTAGCCTTTGCTGTGAGGATGATCACACTTGGCCAATGGGAATATGCTATCTCTGTGGCTTAGTGACAGGGATGGGTAAGCAAAACCACCCAGGTCCATGAGATTTGAATTTCAAAATTGAATACAAAAATGTTAAAAAATATTAAAACATTGCCAGTGGAAGTTGTTAAACCGTGTATAGGTAAGTTTGGACAGTGAGGCAATGAATGTCTTGTGGCAATGGGAGAAACTGGACATCAGCAGGAAAAAGCTACTAGAGACAATGTGTGATTGAGACATGCTGTGAGCCTGGGGTCAGATGTTGCTGAGGTTAATTATGTGAAGTAGAAATTGTTATTTTTCTCCTCAGGCCAACATAACCTTTTATCATTTGAAATCAGTATGCCTTAAAGGAGTTACTCATTGGAATTTCAGGCCTTTGCCTCTGGAAGTCAGGTTATTCATCTAGAGCTGTGCTTTCCTTGATTCTCAGTAGGAAGAAGTAAAGAAATTGATTCTTATTACAAAAATGTTTGATCTGAATACAATAAAAGAAATAGTAGGTGTCATTATCTTACATGTAAGTTGGACACCACTTATGAGTTATTATTAACATATTCACAATTTTTAAGTATTCTTATGCACACAAGCTGCCAATCATGACAAAGTTCCCTGCACATGGCCATCATCTTGTCACAGAACAGGCTGTTCTTGAAGTTCTTTTGTATCAAGCATATCTTTTGGTAGTTTTTCACAAAAAGTACTTCTTTCATAGCCATTCTCTAGCTATTTCCCAAAAGTTTGTGAAGCAATTTATTTTCAAGATTATATGAGTTTTACTATAGCACAGAAGAGAAGAAATATGATCAATGAAAATGTGACTGAATTGCTTATTACTTTACCAGCTATTATGACTGATAGAACAAGAAGCAGCCTCTCAATTACCAAACTAACTGACAAATTGTAATGGTAAAACCCAGGAAGTATGAAGAGTCTTCAGGGAGATATGCACAGCTATTAGGAAGATGTATAGTTCAGCCATTTAATTAATTCATCACATAGTTTTCACACTGTTTTGTAACAGTTGAAGAACGTGTGTGGGAAAAGTAAAAGCATTACTAAAATAAAACCCTAGTCCTTTTTTAGATCATGATGTGAACAAGACAAACTGCTGAATGAATATACATTTAAAATGGGTTTCGGTAGGTTAAAACTCTGATGTGTTCACTATATAACTTGGTCAAGTGTAGCTTTGTTGTCTTTGTAATGAAAATGAGTGATTTGGATAATTGAGAGAAGGATGCAGTAACTTCAATTTTTCTCTATTTCCAGAGTAATCAATAGTGAAGACTTTGGAGGAAGACCTACATGAGTTTCAGTGCATTAAATTTTGTTAGCTGTGAGCTATACATGCTTGGCCAAGACAGAGATCTCTTTGATGATGGACATCTTCACTTTAAAACTAAGAATAATACTATCACCTCCTAATCTGTTTGGTTTTTATAATTTTGAATGATGAGGACACAAGAGAAAAGAGATTCAGGCTCATCTGCTATACAGTTAGCTCTCTGTAAAACATATAAAGATTAATAAGAAAATGAAATGATTAAATGCTCAGAAAATGGTGGTCACAATAGTTTTAGCCTGAAGGGATCAGAATTTTTGTCTTAACTATGACATTTGAAGGACATGTACATACACTTACTCAAAAATCCCTTGTCCAACACATTTCATTGAGAACACCAATGAGAAAAACTGACAAAATTATTTGTCTTTGAGATATTTCTTACTGACAGATGAGAGACAACCAATTAAATTTAAAAAGTACAACTTAAAATTGTAAATTGAAGTACGTTTGTCCATTGAAGGGCCTCACTTACACTACCACACATACCTGCTTCCTTACTAACACACACGCTCTGAAGAGAACCTTGTGATCTACACATGCAGATCACACAGATGACAAGACTGGAAAAACATGACTGGATAAGTGAATGAAAGGAAGTGGGAGAAGAAAGGGGTAGGAATGGATGGGAATGAGATTGTTAAGGTCATCAACTCATTTTGTCTGTATATACTACTTGTGAAAATAAAAACAATAAAGAATACAAATTAAAGGAAACACATGGGGAAATGAAAATAGGAAAAGGGGACTGGAGGTTACAGTGATTATAATTGCAAGTAAGCATATCAGGGATGCCTTGTGGTTCTATGTACACAAACCTGTTGCTTTTTATTTATTTATTTATTTATTTATTTATTTTTTATTTTATTAATACATTTTTTATTATTTCAGCTCATACAAACTTAATAGCTACACCAGTTCCCTCCCTCCCTCCTCCTCCCCCCGTACCCCCTGTTCCCCCTCCCCACCCCCTCCTTCCCTTCCCATCCCCCAGTGCCTCCCGCCCCAATTCCCAGAGAGTCCTTTCTTGTGCATGCCTGATTTTCCTCTGGGCCCTCCTCTCCGATGACGTACAAGGACCCAGTGGCCTTTCCCTGAACCCTTTCCCGTGTTCCCTTTAGGTATAGGAACACTGCTGTGGCTTCCAATCCCTTGCCTCCAAGGATCTTGCTGCCTTTAGCAGATGCTAGACTTTGTGAGGTCAATAGTGTGTTGGACAATGCGCAGGGCATGTAAAGTCCTATTATGAATGCTTCAGCCCTAACTTGTATGGAGGGGTCTTGTATGGAGGGAGGGGTCTATCACCAATTTGCACAATGGTTACTTTTTATCTGCCAGACTATATGCCCTCCTCTTCTGGTGAGATCACACCCCCTCAGTAGTAAATGATCAGGAACAAAAGTCTGTGAAATTAATCAGATGTCTCATTACTTATTTGAGTCCATGATGGAGGCCTATTTTCTCTGCTGTAACATGGTCCCTTCTCTCCTTGTTTCTGGTGTGGCCCTCCTACCCCATCCCTCCTGTTCATAATCCTTGCAATTACTGTCTCTAGGTGGGCTGGGTGGGTTTGGTACTAGGAGCCACCTATTAGGAAGTACATATGGCGCTTAATTTTCTGGGTCTGGGATACTTCACTTGATATAATTGTTTCTAATGAGATACATTTCCCGGCAAGTTCCAGTAATTCATCATTTTTGATGGCTGAGTAGTACTCCATTGTATAGATGTACCACTGTTTCCTTATCCACTCGTCAACTGTTGGACATTTGGGTTGATTCCATGACTTTGCTATAGTAAAAAGTGCTGCTATGAACATGGTCGTGCTTGTGCTATCGAGGTGAACCTCTACTATATGGGGAGTTATTCCCAAAAGTGGAATAGCAGGGTCATACGGCATTTCAATCTTTAATTCTTTAAGAATCTCCAGACGGCTCGCCAGAGTGGCTGTATGAGCCTGCATTCCCACCAGCAATGTAGGAGAGTTCCCCTCTCTCCACATCCTCTCCAGCATTTGTTTGTATTGTGGATTTTTGCCATCCTGACCGGGGTGAGATGATATCTCAGGGAAGTTTTGATTTGCATTTCCCTGATGGCTAAGGAAGTGGAGCATTTTTTAAGATATTTGTTAGACATTTTAATTTCATCCCTGGTAAAGTTTCTTTTAAGTTCCAGGGCCAATTTTTTAATTGGGCCATTGTTTCCCCTGGTGTTTACTTTTCTAAGTTCTTTGTGCACTCTGGACAGTAGAGCTCTATCAGATATGTGGTTAGTGAAGATTTTCTCCAATTCTGTGGGTTGCCTTTGAGCTCGTGTTACAATCTCTTTATCTGAACAGAAGCTCTTTAATTTCAGAAAATCCCAACTGTTGAGAGTTGGTAGCAGTGACTGTGCCATTGCATGTCTGTTTAGGAAATGTTGGCCTAGCCCAATCAGCTCGAGGGAGTTCCCTATCCTTTCAACTATGGTTTTTAAAGTCTCTGGCCTTAAATCAAGGTCCTTGATCAATTTGGAATTAAGTCTTGTACATGGTGACAAGTACGGGTCCAGCTTTAATCTTCTGCATGTGGAGATCCAGTTTTGCCAGCACCATTTGTTGAAGATGCAGTTCTTTTTCCATTGGATTTTTTGGGCCCCTTTGTCAAAGACCAAATAGCTGTAATTTTGTGGGCTTATATCTGGGTCTTCAATCCTTATCCATTGATCTGTGTGTCTATTTTGGAGCCAGTACCAGGCTGTCTTTATAACTATGGATTTGTAGTATAGACTTAGGTTTGGTATAGTAATACCTCCAGCAGTGTTTTTGTTACTCAGGATTGTCTTTGCTATCCTGGGTCTTTTGTGCCTCCATATGAACTTTGAGATTGTTTGGTCAACTTCTTTGAAGAATTGCTTTGGGATTTTGATTGGTATAGCATTGAATCTGTATATTGCCTTTGGTAGGATGGTCATTTTTACGATGTCGATTCTGCCAATCCAGGAACAAGGGAGGTCTTTCCACCTTCTGGTGTCTTCTGCTATTTCTTTCTGTAGGGTTTTAAAGTTTTCATTGTAAAGGTCTTTTACCTCCTTGGTTAGGTTTATACCAATGTATTTCATTTTTTTAGGGGCTATAGTAAATGGGATTGTTTCTCTCAAGGTTTTTCACTTCTTTCATTCTGGGCATATAGGAAGGCCTCTGATTTTTGCACATTTATTTTGTATCCTGCCACCCTGCCGAACTTCTCAATTAGTTCCAGGAGCTTCCTGGTGGGGTTTTTGGGATCACTCAGGTATAAGATCATGTCATCTGCAAATAGGGATAGCTTGACTTCTTCCTTGCCGATTTGAATCCCTCTTATGTCCCTTTCTTGTCTTATGGCTTCAGCTAAGACTTCAAGTACAATATTGAATAGAAGTGGTGAGAGTGGACAGCCTTGTCTGGTTCCTGATCAAAGTGGGAATGCTTCCAATTGTTCCCCATTGAGCATAATCCTTGCTGTTGGCTTGTTGTATACAGCTTTTATTATATTGATAAAGGTTCCTTCCATTCCTACTGTCTCTAGCGTTTTGATCATAAAAGGCTGTTGAATCTTGTCAAAAGCTTTTTCTGCATCTATCGAGAGTATCATGTGGTCTTGGACTTTGGACTGGTTTACATGATGAATTACATTTATTGATTTGCGTATGTTGAACCAACCTTGTGTGCCGGGGATGAAGCCTACTTGGTCCTCGTGAATGATCTTTTTAATATGTTTTTGAATCCGATTTGCTAAGACTTTGTTGAGAATCTTTGCGTCTGTGTTCATTAGAGAGATCGGCCTATAGTTTTCTTTTTTAAGTGAATCTTTATTAGGTTTTGGGATTAAAACGATATTAGCTTCATAGAAGGAATTTGGTAGTGTTCCTTCCTTTGCTATTTGATGGAACAGTTTAAGGAGTATTGGTGTTATTAACTCCTTAAATGTCTGGTAGAACTCTGTGCTGAATCCATCTGGTCCAGGACATTTTTTGGAGGGAAGATTCAAGATTACTTCCTCAATTTCCTTATATGTTATAGGACTATTTAAATAATTCACAACTTCCTGATTCAATTTAGGTAAGTTGTGTTTACTTAGAAATTCATCCATCTCTTTTGTGTTGTCAAACTTCACAGAGTATAAGTTTTTGAAATATGATGTTATAATTCTCTGGATTTCTTGGGTATCAGTAGTGATAACTCCATGTTCATTTCTAATTTTGTTAATTTGGGTTTTCTCTCTCTTGCTTTTGGTTAATTTAGCTAGGGATGTATCAATCTTATTGATTTTTTCAAAGAACCAGCTTTTTGACTGGTTGATTTTTTCTATCGTTTTCTTAATCTCGATTTCAGATATTTCTCCCCTTATTTTGCTAATCTCTTCTCTTCTACTACTTTTGGGATCAGATTGCTCTAGACAAACCTGTTTCTTAAGGTAACTCTCATGTTTAGTATAAACAAAATATTTGATTGAATACATACAAACATATTCATATATACACATGTACGCTCTATGTGCTTGTATTCTGCATTCATGGATTAAAAATACCTTGGATTTTAAAATACTGCATCAGTACTAAACATGTCTTGATTTTTCCTTCATTATTTCTCACACAATGTATTGCAGCAATTATTTATATAACACACTCACTATATTAGGTATTATGAGTAATATAGTGATGATATAAAATATATAGGAGATTCACATGTGTTAGATGATGCAAATGCCATGACATTTTATGCAAAAGTCTTCAGCCTCTGTCAGATCTGGTATCTGTGAGATTGAGGGTTGACCTGTTTGGAAAAATGCTTCCACGGATGCTTAGAGATGACTGTAGGTGTATATATAAAATGCACATTCTATTGCTTCTGTGCAGGCATATGTGTATTATATTTACATGGTAAATATCATACCTTTCTATTTATTCATATATTTAATTATATATAATTGCTTTATATCCTACTGGATAAAATTGACATAAATTGGTCTTCTAGATGCATGTATATGCATAGTGTGTGTGTGTGTGTGTGTGTGTGTGTGTGTGTGTGTGTATTCAATATCTATGTACTTACCTATAGTACATAAACAAGTTCCCATTCATACCTAAACATGCACACATGCATACACAGGAAAAGACACATATAGAGACTTTAAGAGTTTGGTTCATATGGTTATTGAATGGACAAGTACAAGATTTGCAAGAGAGACAAGCAGACTGAAAATTTAGTTCTGATCTATGATAGTTTGAAGCATAATTTTTTCATCTGTAGGAGAATGCCACTCCTAGGTTTGCATGCAATCTTCCTTACTCAAAGTCAGCCCATTGTAAGTGCTAGTTACAACTCTAAAATGCCTTTACAATAATATTTAGAGACACATTCAGTTACAGAATTGTAATTATAGCTTAGCCAAATAAATAGTCCTTTAACTATAGCAGTTATAAGACTGCTTATAAAGATGTATAATAAACATGGATAAGCTTTACTAAAATATGAAACTTAAGTAAGATTTAAAAATAATGGATTAACCTTGTATGAATGCTTCAAGGTGAAATTGTACAAGCTCAGGGAAACCCAATACAATGTCTCTCAGCATGGAGGATGACTGCCATGGCTAAGAATTGGCAAAGAGATCAATGTGACTGGAGTAGAGTGAAGGAATGAGAAAATGCAGGTTTTCAGAATAACATGAAAGAAATGAATAGCATACTGATTCTGATGAAGAAAAAGAAATAGAAAATTAACTTGCTTTCCTAATAGGCAGAATGATAATGACAATGTTGCATCACGCATCTTGATAATATAAACTCTAGGAGGGAAAATGCCAAGTATGTGCTGCTCATGGTGTATCTCCTTTCTTGAACTTATCTTAATTGCGTATTTGTTGTTCCCATGCACAGGGTGGCCCCATCCTTTGTCATTGTCCTTTCTTTCAATTGCCATCTGCAGTCTCTGTTCCCTAAACAGAACTTTTCCAGCTATTGATGCTCTACATACTGTCATGTATCCTTGTGATTCTGTGTTTCAACTTTTAGAATCTTCAGAAAATGAGAAGGGAAAATGGTCAGATCAATTGTATGCATCTCATGATCTTAATTTAGGAACAGGTTACCATGAACCAACAAAGATAGAAGTCTAGTTTGTCAGGCAGAGGATCTTCATTTTGGCATCATGGCAGCCGAGAATGCATTTGTTATTGGGACAGATGAATAAAATCATGAGTAATATATAAAATAACAAAGTCCATCAAATTTCAGAATATCATACCTAAAATGTTTCAGTATCTCCAAAAAAAGCAATAATTTTTACCATAAAACTTCTACTAAGGCCAAAAAGAAGTGGAGATATAAAATGCAAATAGATCCAAGAATGAAAAGTCACATTTTTAGAGCACTAAGCAATTTTGGGAGTAGCATAGTAATCTTGGGCATTGACAATTGTTACTAGAGATACGTAGTAGCAAATCTTATGATAGAAGAATATGTATTCATACTGTTAATAACAAACAAGAATGATATAAATGTCTCAAATCACAAAATTCACAAGTAGCAATAACATACACAACATTCCTTAACGTGTATCCCAGAAAGCAAATTCATTCTTGAAGAATGAATGTATGTTTGTTTTGTTAAACCTTTCTGTTTGTAGTCAATCTATGATTTGTAATTCAACGATAATCTGACAAAATGAAACTACAAATAAATACTAGGTTACTTTAGATTTGTCAAGGGAAGTCACTAGTGATGTGGATAAATGACCCAACATGAACAGTGATTCATAGTTTCATTTACTTTAATGAGTATGATAAAAGTGAAACAATGAAGACATTTGTTATAAATTTATTATTCTGTCATACATTCAATGTCTTTACTGATTGAATAATAGTTTTTGAATATCAAAAGAAAGCTTCCACATTTTACTGTAATTCATAATGTACAAGCTAGATATGTGGCTTGAAGTTTATACTTCATTGTGACATTTTCTACTGTTTGTATCTCTAAACAATAAATATATCCTCAATTCATAGCATTTTCTACCTTTCATGGCACAAATACAACATGTACATTTCAAGGTATCAAAATATCATTATCGGTCCCCTGAACTGAAAATTGATACATTGAACCTAATATTATATAGTACTTAATATTTATAAAGTACATGCAAATAACCTCTTCATAGGTAATATATACATAGATAGCATTATCAGCAGGTGATTGCTTTTAAGCATTTAGCCTTACATTTAATATAAGTTAAATTTTAATTAATTAGTTTTTAAAATGCAGTATTTCTTAATATCTAGTTTACAATATTCCTTAAAACTTAAAATTGGTTTTGGTTACTATCACTAGCAGCTGTAGGACACCAACAGAAGTAGCCACAGGCAGGAGAATTTACCTGTTGCACTAATAATATTTTGACAGTCATTTTAAGAAAATTGCCTGTACTCTGTAGAACAAAAAAGATTTGATTCTGTCTTCATTATGTATGTCTTCATATGTTCCTCTTTCATAGAGGAACAAAATGATTCCTGTCTCTAAAACTCCATGATGCTTTCAGATTGCTTTTTCGAAAAAAGAAAAGCAACATTACTTTCTCTTGTTCTTTTAATCTAAAATAGACAAAAAGTAAGTATTACACTAAAGACTTTTCAAAATATTTTTTGACTTCATGACAGAGTACATAGGCCTCTTTGGGAAATATAAACTTTATTTATATCAATCCCCTTTTTCCTGTGACTTACATGTTTAAGAGTTTCCTATAAGTAACTATGTAAAGATGTCATGACTTGGCTTGAGACTATCTTCCATTGGCTTCTCTAAAGCTGCCTTGCCAAAATGTCAGGAGGTGCTGGTTTATGCCTGTTAGTCCTATATTTGGGAGATAGAAGCATGAGGATCAGGAGTTCGTGACATTTAAGCTGCATAGCAAATATGGAGTTGAGTTAGTCTTGAATATAAATTATCATGCATCAAAAAAGTCCATATGTCTCATTCTTTTTGCTTCTATGCATTGTTCTTAGTGTTTTCATCCCCAATATTAAAAATAATCTTTTCAAATGAAACTAACATATTTATAGTGCATTTTTCAACAGTGCTGCCTATTTTTTCACTCATTTGATCATTCAGAGCATGAACTTGAAATTTTTCTATCCAATATTATGCTGCAAGAACATTTTATTCTATGATAGCAACTGTTACAATGAGGCATGTGATTTTAGAGCGCTTTATTTTCAACTGGAATAGGCACCCCAATTTCTAAAGTTATCTTTAATGGAATTTCTAGTGACTTGGTTTTTATATCTCAACTTCTTCTACAATTTTCCTCTGGCAAGTTTTTATCTTACGTATCATCATGTGACTGAGTGTATGCAACAGGAACATTGAAATAATGATACATCAGTCATACCCCGGTAATAAGATTTTTGGGTAGGAAAACAAATTTGAAGCATGAACTTTGTGTTTATTCACAAAGAACATTAACAGATGACATTTTTGAAACTGATCATTTATAAGCATGCCAATTTCATCTGCATTACTTAATACACAAAATCATGATATTCTGCTTCAAACTCATGAGTGAACACTGGATATAGAAATTGAATAAATTGGAAAGTGGCTAGGTTTGGACAACAAATATATCTGATTTTCCCAACTGACTCTTCACTTTCTAAACTACTCAATGCAAGTGAGACTTTTGGAAGAAAAATATATTTTAGGTTGTTATTCATGTCAAGAAGCACTGACTTTCTGCTTAGCAGAAGTAGCACAGGCATTAGTTGAACCCAAAAATGCATTTCAACACTCCCCATGACATAGACAATCTTTATTGGATCATCCTATAATTCCACTTTTATGAAAATGAGGTTGTAACAAAGAAAATTAGTTTTTTCTATGATAGTAGGTTTTTGTTTATGGCTTCTGACTTGTGTTTTTGTTTATGGCTTCTGACTTGTCAAGCCTACACTTATTCATTTTTTATGCATGTCAAGTTTCAATTTTTGCCTATTTAGAAATGCCATGTTACAGCAGAGAAAATAGGCCTCCATCAAGGTCTGCAAGTAAGTAATGAGAAACCTGGTTAAGTTCACAGACGTTCTTTCCTGATCTCACCAGAAGGGGAGGGCATATAGTCTAGCAGATAAAAAGTAATCATTTTGCAAATGGGTGATGGACCCCTCCCTCACTGAGGTTTCCTACTCTTATTACATCTACCCTTGAATGTGCTATTATAACAAGACTCCAGTTTAACAGCTTTTTGTCTCTGGCCAGGGGGTGACATACAGTGCCCACCAGGATGGAGTGAAGGGCATTGCAGGAGCAGCAAAACTGCAAAAGAAAATCAACAAACCACAATCCAGAACTTCAGAGACTATATCAATCACATAGAACTAGGCCAGCCTAATCTCTCCCCATCCTGGAGCTCAGGGACATTTGCGGAAGAGGGGGCGGTAAGATTGTAAGAGCAAAAGGATGGGAGGAACAACGATTTGCAAGATTCTCAACAATAATTGGGGCCAAAGCAATCATAATGGGACTTTGCATGCCCTGCGCAATGTCCAGCGCACTGTTGCCCTCATAAAGTCTAGCATCTGTTAAGGGCACCGAGACCCCTGGAGGCAAGGGATTGACAGCCATAGTAGTGATCTTATGCTTAAGGGGAACAAGAGAAAGGGCTTATGGAAATGCCACTGGGTCCTTATATGTCATCGGAGAGGAGGACCCAGTGAAGAGTTAGGCGTACACAATAAAGGACTCTCTGGGAATTGGGGGGGAGGCACTGGGGGATGGGGAGGGGGAGGACGGGGTTCGGGGGGAGGAGGGGGCAAGGAGGGAACTGGTAAAAAATTTTAAAATGTATAATTAAATTTTTAATTAAAAAAAAGAAATAAAAAATAGGATTGTACAACTCAGTAAATACACTGAAATTATTAAATTGTACGTACAAGTGGGTGAACTTTATGATATGTATGTAATACTTCAATAAAGTGGTTTGAAATGAAAAAAAAAAAAAAAAAAGAAATGCCAGGGCACAAAAGCCGTCTTAGCTTCATAAGATGCTGATTGATTTTACAGACCTATATCAGTTAAGCAAGGTAATTAATGTTTATGGAAATTAATTTCATAAGTACTTTGATCAGCTGGTGGAGATTCAATTACAATTTGATTGGAACAGTAATACAGTTTCTAACAAAATGAATGAAGAAAGCAAGTGTAGAGGTGTTTTCAGAGAGAAACTAGAAAGCACAATGGGCCACACAAGTGAAAAGACTTGAAAATAGGAGACAGTGTGACAGGGAAGATGAAATGTCTTCTCCATTTCCTCAAATCTCTTTCATATGTACATTGTGATATTTTCCTTGGTACAATGATAGTGAGATGATTGTGAGAAATATTTGATAAATTTTATTTGTAGACAAGTACTCTTCTGTCCTATCCCTATGTTTCTGCCTGAAATGCAAGCATGATCACTTCCAATTTAATGGCTCTCAGAATAATGACAAATGAAGAATAAAGGGATAATAATGCAGAAAAAAAAGAGAAAATGAGTCTGATTTCCACACATTATGAAGATGCTGTAATAGATTGCTAACCTGTGGCTGTTTTTCTCTGAGCTTTTGTTTGTCACTTATAATCAGTGAAAAAATATGAGAGTTAGTTTAGATAATCCCTATTATCACATCCATTTTATAGAGGAGAAAAAAATTCAGAAAGAATAAAAGTAACTCCTATTCTCTATTCTATTCTATTCTATTCTATTCTATTCTATTCTATTCTATTCTATTCTATTCTATTCTATTCTATTGTAGGCATTTAAGAAAGATATCAGTCCAGACAATTTTCCTCCAAGGCATATTAACTACTGTACTGCATAAAGATTAGTCTCAACTTATAGGGTGAAAGATGTCAGCAGTCATAGAATTTGCAAAGGGATGAGTACAATTTCTCATAATCTTAATGGAATTTCACAAAGCTGTAGCTGTGTGTTCATCATTTTGGCAAGAGAGATTCAGTCTTGGTGTCATAGAGGACTTAGAGATTTTGATACGCATAAAATAATTTTATTGAGAATTTTTCATGTACAAACAAAGTGGCTTTATCTCATTTTTCTGACCCCCTCCCCACTTTCCCCTCCTCTCCCATGCTTCTTCCCCTCTTCAATCCAGTTATATCCCTCCCACTCTCTTATACGTCTTAGTCTTTGAAATATAATAGCAACAAGAATTGTTTTCATCACAGTAATTAAAATATTATCAAGAGTAAAGGTTCAGAGGGGAAATTCAAAATTATTCATCATAAAAGCTTAGCATTTTCTTATTCCTTGAAGTCCTTAATAGGATAGCCTGGTTTTATGGAGCATAAAAATCGGTAATGAGATGATTGATAGCTGAATGAAAACATTTGGTCAGAGTGCTAAGCTATTTGGTATTAGTTCCAAAAAGTAACATGATTTTTTCCTAGATGAAAAATATATTATTTGTCTCAAATCCATGGTGTATTTCTCTCTCTCTCTCTCTCTCTTTCTCTCTGTGTATGTATATCAGAGGACACTGTATGTTCCTGTGAAGGACCAAGACTGACTTCACAATAATCCTGGATTGCTTCTACCTCCTTCTTGCTTCGCTCTGGGATTTCCCAGTCTCTACCCACCAGGGCCAGAAGTTCAGGCTGCTGTGGTTTCTGCCTGGGATCCAAACTCAGGACCTTCTGCTTTCCAGACATCTCTCCAGCCTTATTTGTTCTTTTCTTAGTTCCTGATTTAAACTTGAGAACATGCTCTTTGTAAATTATATGCAGTTAACTTTTTACCACATTGTAATAGTCTAGTTTCAATTTTTCCCTTTAATCCCTTCCTGAGTATGCCTAGTATTATCTTTGTCCTCTCTGAAATAGTATAACAATATAAAAAATTTATCTTTTACATATTATTTGAAACATTTATTAGCGAGTTTTTGCTGTCTTTTCAAATCCATAGGATACTAGTATGTTCACACACACAGAGGACATAAATACATATATACATACTTAAACACATGTTAACTTTTTCCTATTTTCTGTGACTTCAGATATTAACCAGAGTATCTTCTACTTCTGATATATATATAATTATATATTCATATTATTATTTGTGTATTTGAGTGAGCTGAGTCTTGAAACAAAGATCAAATGTTGCTCAAACAGTTTTTTCATGAAGTAAAAATTACCCTAGGCAACTGGAAGTTTGTGTTTGTGTGTATGTTTTTGTGTGAGTGCTAGCTCCATGAGAATCAAGGTTCTACCCAACAATTTCCTTGACATTTATAATTGAGGTACTGAATAAGCTGTGCGAGCCTCTACTTCCATAATGTTCTTTTCCCTTTCATCCTTTTCCACATTAACTTCCAGATGCACACATATATACACACACAGAAAGGGAGAGAGACAGAGACAGAGACAGTAAGATAGACAGACAGACACAGACAGATACACACTAGCTTATGCAAAGAAATTCAAACTGTGTATTGAAGTGAGCGATAAGCCAACAAAAAGATTTCATAAATGTGTTTCTGGATTATCATCAACATGTTCTTTAAATATATCTCTGAGAAAACTGAAAACTTCTGTTTCTGAGAAAATTTCTTTTTTGTTTTTGGGAATAAACACTCTGACAAAAGATCTTTAAAGGAGAAAGGGTAAGTTTCAACTCAGCCTTCAAGATACAATCCATCTTGGTGAGAATGTTGAGGTGGCCGGCCGTTCACACTGTATCCACAATATGAGAGCAAAGAATTTGAATTCATGTCCGTGTCTTACTCCCTCCTTTTATTCGGTCTAAAACCTCAAACACGGGTGAAAGTGTTGTCTACATTTAGGCTAAGTCTTCTCACACAGTTGGTGAGTCCATGATAATCCCTCACAGGAATGTCTAGATACTAACCTTAATTTAGAGATTCCTTCTTAGGTATGTCCTAGAGGAAGGGAGCTACTAGGTATAAGATTGATGATTAATACTAATCACTACAACTGGCTATTATCAAAAAGCACTCAAAACCAATTGTTATTAAGAATGTGAAGAAAAGGAAATCTTTAGCCATTGATATAAATTAATATATCTTTTATGGAAAACAGTTATGGCGTTTTCTCCAATAATGTCTTTAATTATACTAATGCTTGATCTAGACATACTATTATTAGGTTTGTATCCAGAGTAAATGAAGTCAAAAAGAGGCATCTGAATTCTTTTATCAAATGATTACGATTTTCAATAGTAAAAATGATAAGTCTAAGCTTCCATCAACTGATGATCAATACTTCTTTACAATTTGGTGATTCAATACAATGAAATACTTTTCAGGCATAAGAAAAGATGAGATCAGGGCTAGTGAAATAAACCAGACATGGAAAGACCACTCTCTTATGATTTCACTCATAGTGGAGTTAAAAATAATACCATAGAAGTTAAGAGTAACGTAGGAGTTACTAGAGGCCAGAAAGGTAAAGGAGGTAGAGGAGGAACAGGGAAATGTCAATTTATATGTAAAAAGCTATACTGAGAAGTCATGCTCATGTTCTAATGCACAGCCCAGTACCCATAGAGAACCATGATGCACTTTAGATATCAAAAAGCTATATCAAAGGATTTTAAATAGTTACACCTTAAAAATGATGAGTGTTGGGGGAGATGGGAAAGTTTAATCTGATCAGACTTTATAAAATATATAATTATGAACATCATATAATGCTCTGCTAATTTGTAAATTTATGTGTATCAACAAAAACTTTCAAAGGATAAAAGTTATCTACATTAGAAAATATAAAATCAGTCAAATCAGTTAAAGTGCTAGCAGATGTTTGAACAGGAAAAACAAAACTCAATGCCCTAGGATTCTCAGAATTTCAGTTCACATTGTCAGCTAAAATGGATAAAGAAATATTCTAGTGAAAGATTTACTAATTTCCTTGGGCCTAGTTGAAGTCTGACAGTTCTTTTTGTGCATGCTTGTGCATCAGACACTACCAAATGAACCATCTCCTCAATTCTTAACTTTGTCGATTGGTTAAACCCTTTACAGACTGAGAATATGTTACTTCTGACAGTTATGATATTCATATTAAGACATGATCCCTTATAGTTTAACAGAACAGCTGCCCTCCAGTTTGCATGAGACAAAGCTTGAGATTCTTCCGACTTTAGCCAAGCCCTGAAATATTAAAGTGAATTTGTAACATCTGGAAGGGAAGTAACACTACATTAGTAGAAAAGGACCTGATCTTTTACTACTTGCAAAATCAGAAGGAAGGAAAGACTGGACATAATGGAAAGCTCACAGTGTTATTGACAGAGAAACAAGGACATAAGAAAATGGTCATTCTGTGAAACTTTCAGGGAGTAGAGTGTGACCAAAGTGAGGAAAGTGGACAGCTGTGAAGGTCAAATCAGGCTAATTTGTCATCTGCTTAGTGTCACAAGAAAATGGGAGTCTGAGTGAATATGAATCACTTAGGCCATTGCTTCCAGTTTGAGCCACTTACATATCCCCATCCCTGAAATGAATTTCTACTTTGAAAGCAACCTGCTTGTTTGGGGACCAAACTTGAGGAAAGCTGGCATAGGGAAAGGTACTAGCCATTAACTTCTTATTATGGTTAAGATAATTGGAGTTGACCCTGGAGATGACAGGCATGCCTGTTGGAGGAAGCTATAAAGTTTGATTTTCCCTCTTCTGTTCATATCATCCATGGAACACTTTTTATTCCTCAGAAAGAATGATGAACTGTAAATGACTTAGCAGTATATATGTTTCAAAGTTGGGATATCAGCAATTGTTTTTAGAGTGGTTGTGTCTTCTCAGCCAGAATGAATCAAAAATGTTATCTTTTAGCATTTTAAAATTCACCATAAAATGACAGAAACCAGTGACTTCAAAACAAAGGTTGGTTATTTTTCCTGAACTTGTGATTCTGAGGTAGAAGAAAATGTTATTTAAAAATTAAAGTTACATAATCATCTTGAAATTTTTTTGGTCCTAGTTAGGCAAAGGAATCATATTCAATTTTTTTCATCATAACTTCTGCTTTAAATAAATGAATAAAGATGACTATAGAAATTTAGTTTCTGAATGCCATTTAAATATGTCACAGACCTGTAATGAATTGGCTTCATTTCTCCTGTTTGTTGAAGAAGGAAATGTGATTCTTGAAACTAGTTGATAGCTCTGGGTTCTACAGGTCTTAATTCCCCACTGGTAAAGAAAAGTTAGTTGCTGGTTTCCGGCCATGTTATTCAAATTGCTTGAGGGTTGAGCTTTCTGTTGTGCAATAGAAATCCACAGTCTTCCCCTCTCATCCATTGAAGTAGCAGAAGCCATAATACCAACAGCAAAAACAGATCTTATAACTATCACAAAACATACTGATCAATTAAATACAGCCACCAAGTTATACAGCTTATCTAGCCTAGTTATGTGTGTGTGTGTGTGTGTGTGTGTGTGTGTGTGTGTGTGTGTGTGCGTGCGTATGTAACTGCTGTTAATAAGAAGGAATGTGTTCTTGTTTAAGTTTCAGAAAGGTCGCTGCTTTGCTATTTTGTCTCAAACATTGTGAACTCTGAGTAACCCTCCATAGATTATTTATGCATTCTTGGTTTAGCCATATCTTCACTGAACACTTTTTATTTATTTATTCAATTGTGCATGTGTGCGTATGTGTATGTATGTGTGTATAGAACCACAGGCGAATTCGGGAACCACCGTGGACCTCCTCCACCTCCTCCTTTTTCACTCTGCCCTGGGATTCACAGGCTCTGCCCTACCAGGATCAGAAATGCAGGCTGCCCCTACTTCCACCTGGCGTCTATACATGAGGTCTAGGATTCGAACTCAGGACCTTCCATCTGCAAGGCAGAGGCTTAAGCCCTGAGCCACGTCTCCAGCTCCCACTGAACACTCTTTAAACCCAAAGCATGATACCAAATATAGTCTAGTCATTATTTTTTTCCAAACTCTGATGTTTCCATTGAATCTGTGAGACATGACAATGGAAGCAGACATGAGGGTGAATTCTGAAGTTCATGGAAGGTTTGGAACCTCCAGATCGAAAAATTGCAGTAGTATTTTTGTCTTTTGTAAGAATTACCACTATTTAAGAGAACGGCTATCTTGTCATACATTGGTGCAGTATTAGTTTGAAACTCACAGATGAATTGTGAGAATCAACCCAAACATTGCAAGTGTTCATTTGCTATTAATACTAGCCCTGCTTTAAGGGGATTTAGTTTTATATTAAATGTTTTACCAGAAATGATTAGCTACATTGTTGTTGGCTTATGAATGAAGTTCATGAAATAAATTGTCTTTCTACTCAATAAACTCAGGAAGTAGGTCTGTTGAAGATGACCGCATGAAGGCTGAATCTTATTTAATAACATGATTTAGGTATATGAAGATATCTTGTTATTATTGAAAACAAGTAAGAAAAGAAGAAGCAGATAGCAGCCCAAATAGTAAAGAGAGTAATTCTGGGTGGCTATATCTTATGAGGATGGATAGTAATGGGCTGGGAATCTAAGTTAAAAATTCTAGGAAGAACCTTTACATGGAAATCCTTGAATTGAATTATTTGGATAATGCTTCACTCTGGTTTATACACAGTAGTGAGTCACAGGAGTTTTTCAAGGAACAGTGTGAAGTGAAATTTTTCAGGAATGACATCCTAGACCTAGACACACAACTTAATCTTATCAACAATGGACTTGGAAAGGGAGAAAAAGCTCAAGAGTAATTGTAATGGTTACTCTTAACTTGCTGTGAGAGAGCACCCAAAGTCAAGCAACTTAAGGGAGAAAGGGAGATCTATTCAGCTTACAGTTCCAGAGGGGAGAAACAGTCTCTTATAGCAGAAGCAGCATGGCTGACTGGCCAAGCTGGAGGAGGCTGTCACTGCCGACATCTTGAAAGCTGAGATCTACAGACTGTTTGCTGCAAAAGCAAACTTCTCCTAGAGGTAAGGTGGGACTAATCTATCTCAAGGCCTGCCTTCTTCCAGCAAGGCCCCACCTCTCAAGGTACCTTGACCTTGCCAAACACATGAAACTGTGGGGGACACATTTCAAAACATAACACTCCACCCCTGACTCCCACAGGCTCATTGCCATCTCATTATGTAAACCATACTCAGTCCAAAATTAAAAATCTTCATAGACTACATCAGTAGTTCCAACACAATCCAAAAATCCAAAGTCAAAAGCCTCTTGTAAAATCAAACACAAGTTACATACTTCCAACATACAATGGCACAGAATAAACATTCCCATTCCAAAAGGAAGGAATGGGGGTATATCCAGGAAAGATCAGTCCATAAGGAGATCAAAAACTACCAGGACAAACTCCAAATCCTGTAACTCCAAGTCCAGCAGGTGAACCTCTCTAAAATCATCTCAGTTCCAAAGGGCTTTGCTTCCACCCCTCCAATGCAACTGCCCATAGAACATGTTGCTTTCTTGAGTCGACTCTTCCCAAGGTATACAACTCTCTTTGGCAGGTGTTCCACATTGTCTCTGGCATCTCTGACATCTTTACTTCTCAATGGCAAACCAGGCTTTCACTCCACAGCACAAACTGCCCTTCTTGGGGCTCCAAACTGCAGACTTGCTGCCACATGCTGCCTGGCTTCCGTTATTTTTTGAAATCATGGAGGAGGACTCCACCATCTCTTCCCTCTTGCATCCTTCAGCCTCTAAAACTGGAACTAGTCCCCTTGAATCACAGCTGATTCTGCTTTTCTATGCTGACCATATCTTTCATTCCTGAGCAGTTGCTTTGTAGAAGAAACCAACTCTTGCTCTGGAACTTTACCCTTTAGCTCAAGTCTTCTAAAAGGATTTGCATTCTTATGAGTGGGAGCTTCCCTGAGGATCTGGCCCTCAAGCTAGGGCCTCTCCTATTATTCAAATTGAGAGCAGGCTTTGATTTACAAATGGAGTTAATCTCTTCAATAGCCATTTTGTTCTTTGCTTCTTCTGGTTCAACTCCTTAAGTTTGGCATTGTATTTTTCATCTTTAGATCTTACAGTTTTTGCTTCTTCCTGCCTGATTCTTTGCTCTTTTCCATAACTCTGAAGACAACTAAAAAGTAGCCATATCACATTATCAAGACTACATTTCTTTCAAATTTCCTCTGCCAAGCACTCCAGTTTAACTTTAGGCAAGCTTTCAGGATGAGGGCAAAACTTCACTAAACTCTCAGTCAACACATGGCTCCATGTGTCACTCATCCAGTTGCAAACACAGTCTCTGTTCCCCTCTGGACCATCATAACAAGCTGGGCTTCTACTGCCTCCATTTCTCACAGCATTGTTCTCCTTGGAGCTCTGATGAGAAAGGCCGATTTGGCCCCATGGAGCAGACACAAAGACTTTCCCAGCACAAAGTCCCAAAGTTCTCCATATTTCTCCCAACAAATAGAGGCACACTAGCCACATCACAGCATTGGTCATACTGCTGGGAACCAACTTCTTTTCACAAACAACTTCACATTGTGTTACCAGGCTGTTCTTAATCTCACAGCAATACCCTACTACCAGACACCAATTTCTGTAGCAGTTACTCTAAACTGTTGCTGTGAGAGAGCACCCAAAGTCAAGCAACTTAAGGGAGAAAGGGAGATCTGTTCAGCTTATGATTCCAGAGGGGAGAAACAGTTTCTCATAGCAGAGGCAGCATGGCTGGCTGGCCAAGCTGGCGGAGGCTAAGTCACTGCAGACATCTTGAAAACTGAGAGCTACAGACTGCTTGCTGCAAAAGCAAATTTCTCCTAGAGGCAGGGTGGGACTAATCCACCTCAGGGCCCACCCCTTGTGACCACCTTCCTCCAGCAAGGCTCTACCTCTCATGACCTTGCCAAATACAAGACTATGAGGGACACATTCCAAAATAAAATAATTTTACATAAAATATTAATAAATTTTACATAAAACAATTTTAATGTAAATTTAAGGGGGAAATAGGTGGACAGTAGAAGTAACCAAATCCTTTCAACTTAATTTGTAATACCTATGTATTTATTTGTTGTGTCTCTAGTCCAAAATGATCAAAATGGGGTTTTGTAATTGCTCTTAATCTAGCAAGCAATAGGGTCAAATGGAAAATGGATTAAAAAACAAATGATGAAAAATATAAAAGTGAGAAGTGAAGAAAGAGTGGCAAGACAGAACTCCAGGGAACAAGACAGAGACGTTTATTGCATACGTTCATACCCTTATGCTTGCCAAAAGTGAGTCAAAAGCTTGGCTCAAAAATTCCTGAAAGGGAAACCAAAGCAAGCATAATCAGCTCTAATAGTCACAAAATTCATAGGGTAAATATAAATATTGCCAAGGAAAGCCGACTTTGACTGGCTTGTGGGGGGGGGGTTCAAGGATTTCTTTCCTGACATTCCTTACAGTATTAGGGAAGCAACAGGCTCATTGAAAACTAGCTGTCAATAAAGAATAAAACAACTATGAAATGACAAACTGATTGTTCAATAGCATTAATCTACATTTGTATTTTCAAATTTTGATTTGTATATATATATAAAATCTTTGTTTTATTAAATGTTATAAATGCATAAATATACCATATATGCTTATAATGATAATCAATACTCTTGAGAACAAACATGACATGGTGGTTCTCTGATCTGAATACTTAGTATAATTTTTGGCAAATAATAGTTTTCCATAAACATTTTGGAATCAATAACTGTCTGGTTCAACCCAAACTTTGGCTTTTTATCAAAACATTTAGAAGTAACCTGATCCTTTCTTTACAACTCTTCATAATAAAAGAAATATATTTACATAAAACTTTATAGCTTACTATTAAGATTTCCATTTAGTCATAAATAAAAGAACTCTTACCTGACCCAATTGGACAAAAAATTGGGATTTATTAATTGTATATGGAGCTTATTAAACTACAGGAAAGGCTGACTTTTCTGGACTCTTCCCTTTATTTAACTACATTTATTCTCCATATATATATGGAGAATATATATATATTCTTGTTTCCAAAGTAAGCAATACAATGAAGTTATAGACCCTAACATTTTTCACAAATTATGCCTCCCAAAAGAATCTGATTAAATACCCAATTTCATATTTTAAAAAATCATGGAAAAGATTGCTATGGTCTTACCTTGGTCAGGGAAGTATTCCTTGAAAAGTTTTGGATGTCATATGTCATGTAGAGATTTTGGATTAAATCTTATGTAGAAGACTTTGTTGGCTTTTTAAGTCTTTTGTTTTAATATACCGCACAACCCTTAGTGGCTTAGTGACTCCTGTGGAGGAGACCTTCACAGAATAAAGTTTTCAAACAACCTGAAGAACAGAGTAAAGAGGCATTTGCACTGAACCCGAATGTGTTTTAAAATACATTGTAGTATTTTGAGGCATTTGTAACAGCAAGTGATATAAAAATCTCTGTGGATCCGATTGTGGTAAAGTTAAAGATGCTGCTCATATGTGATCTTGCCTTACCGGCAGTTCTCATTGAAGCATATGTTCAAGAGCATTAGAGGTTGAATAATTTTTTTTCTCACCCATTTTTATAGAAATCAAGAATCTCTCTGAAGGCACTTCCAGAAAAAAAAAAAAAAAAAAGGAACCTAGATAGATACACAGGATGGGGGGAATCAAAAGTTTGGAACTAAGGGCGTGAAGTGATTCCAGGAAAAAAATGTTAGAATAGTTATGAACATGAAATTTGGCAACAGAAAAATGGGGAATTGATTCCAAGTTCTGTGACTTTGTGGTTGTAGCTGGGAACAGTGTTTCTGCTTCTGTGAGCGTTTTTGTGTATGTTAAGTGATGATGACTGATTTAGGATTAAGCACAATCATGTATGCAGAGGCATTGGTGACTGTGTGGCAAGGAAAATTCCAGTAAAATCATCATAACAGGATATTGCTACTCTTGTGCAGTTCATATTCATTGGATATTGACATTTTTCTCCATATATATGCATACATATGTATTTGTAGAAGAAACTCTTTGATTATCTTCTTGGAAACAGTGCTAGACTTTTGCACATTAAACCTTTCTTGGAAGGAGATAGAGGAGAATGATATTTCCTTTTCCTGTTAGTTTGAGGTTAGAAGCATAAATTCAGAGACATCTTGGAAAGAGTGACTTCTCATGTGGTTGGCAGATGGGGCTGTCATGTTTCTCAAAATATCAGCCATATAACCAGGAAAGACTCTATTCTAAGTTGGGGATGTAAGCTCAATCTTTTGGATACAGCAAGCTGTGCCTTCCAGCCTCCTGAAATGATTCCTGTGAGCTAAAATAACACTGAAGTCGCTAAAATTTTCGTTGATTTTCCATCCAACACCTGGCTCTTGGTTGAATTGTTTATACTCATGAGTCTAATTTTAGATTTTAAAATTCAAATTTTTCATACTAGAGATATTCTGGATTTTTCTAACTGAATTTGAAATGTTTGTCGTTTACCAGCAAGTTCTTTACTTTTAAACCCAGTATAAATATGGAAAATGCTGCCCTAACTTGTCAGGAACTTGAGAATTTACTTTTTGCATCTTTGGTCAGGACACCAATTTTCTTAATCTACCCCATTCCTTTTATATTTAACTTCATATTCCTTGACAGTATCAACAGAGATACAATTAGTGAAAAAAATTTTTATCTCATCTAGTTTGATAGTTTAGCTTACTTTTTGCCAATTTTTGCATTCTATCTCTTTGGACTATGCTCTATGACATTCAGATAAGTTGAAGTGCAAAAATATCCTCTCTTTTGCAATTTTTTAAGCTTGTTTTATTCTTTTAGAGTTTCATGCACGAATACAGTGAATTAATATTTTTACACCTAAATTTCCAATTCCATCCCCTCCCCCCTCCTTTTCCCATTATACAACCATTCTTCTTTCCGATCCGTCTCCCTCTTATTTTTATGTCTTTTTACATGGAAGACCCATTGAATTTCATCTGTGTTTCTTTTGGTAGCATGTGCCTCAGCCCTTGCTGCAACATGAATGCATCAGTGGGTATACCAAAGAAAGCAACTTCCCTTCCCCCACTAGCATTAACCCTCAGCAGTCTCTCAAGGAGGTGTGTAACATCTTGAGATCATTCCCCTTCCATGTCGAAATGGGAATAGGACAAGTCCTGTGCAGGTCTTCTGGAATTACACATAATGGCATTCATGGATACAAGAGCCTGGTCATGTCCTGTAGATAACATCAGGCCACATCACTGCCCCACTTTAGGTAAATTCCTGTAAAATAATTTGCTATTCAGTAATTTTATCTCTGTCATTTTTTAGAAAGTCCAGAAATTATGGTAAACATTGGAAATAATATTTTCCATAAAAATCTCAGGCTTATTAACATTTTACCTCTCTCTCTCTCTCTCTCTCTCTCTCTCTCTCTGTGTATTGTACCTTTATATTTGGAGATTCTAGAAGTTGACATTGGATAGGTTTCTCTGTCATTTTTGTCTTTTAAAATGGGATCTCTTCATGAAACTAGAAAATGGGCTTAATTTGGTTGCTGGTCAAAGAGTTCCAGAGAATTCGTATCTTCCCTCCTTGAGAGTAAGTGTTAGTGGGGAATGACTGCATCCAGATTTTTTGTGGGTATTGGTGATCTGAATGCAGGTCTCTAGGTTTGAATAGCAGCTCAATACTCACAATTCTATAATTTATGATTGTCATTATAATTATTATAAACCCTGTAGATATTACTTTCAGATAAGAGATACTTTGGGAATTTTACCAGAATAACCAATGAAACACTATTTATGTATCTAATCATACCAAAAAAAATCAATGTATAAATTTTCCATTATAAACTTTATAAATAAAAATTATATTGCAAATGTTTTGATTAGACCAAAAAAGTTCTAGACAGTTGATATGCTTTGAGAAACTCTTTTGTAGTCAAGACAAGATTTCATTTTGAAGGTCTCTGTTTTGGTAGTGAATTTGGAAGGAACAATGCTTTATTTCTAAAACTTTCCACACTCAGCTGGCAAAAGTCTGTCTGTAAGTATTACAGGCCACTCTGAAAAGCTTCCATTTCTGCCAATTATATTCAAATGGGTGCTCACCATAAGATATTGATACCTTGTTACAGCATAATGCCTTTCCTCTGCCCAAATGAATTTCAATGACCCATTCATTTCACAGTTTTATTCATGAAAAAAAAAATCTAATCTGAAGCAACTCTCCCCTAGGTCATCATCTTTGAAACAGCAACCTGTAAGAAAAGATAATGTGGGATGGATATTATTAATAGGGCATTTTGTAAGAAATTCACCTGAAGTCTGATATAACTGGAAGCTATTTTGTTTTCTATTTAGATTCATAGGGAGGGGTTGGGGAAAGGAAATTCTAGTATATATTTTTGGTATGACAAGAGAAATGGATTTCATATTATAGGGCATAGATGATGATAGTTTAGGAAGCAGAGAAAATGAAGCAAAAAGTATGGATTGGTTGTGAAAACCAACTGCTTAAAATACAATCTCACACATTCTGAATTAAGTGAATTCCCTGAATTAAAAAAAAATCTATATTCTCTTATGGTCAGTGAATTGATTTCTTAACATTGCTCCCCTCTTCTACTTTATAGGGATATAGAGGAGGGTTTTTTTAACATTAAAGACTTTATGATACATATCAAATAAATGCATATATCAAAATAAAAATAACTAAATGCTCTTTAAATGAATGTTTAAGCAACATTTTATGTTGCTTTATTGCATATTTTTCTTTCCATTGGTTATCAACATTACTTGAAGCTTTGTGGTGGACATTACGATTACACATCTTTGTACACAGTCAGCAAACAATGGTACTACAGGATTTATGGAAACTGGGAATTTGTTATAGAAATATGTACTAACCCAGAAGTAGGGAGCTATGGAAAGTGTAATTCTCTAAAGAGAAAGAGAGAGGGTCAGAGTGTTAATCAATAACCAGTCTTTAGCTAGATACAATGGTACAAGTGGACATGTTAGGCCAATGTGAACAGACAAAGGGAACTTTTGAGAATGTACGAAATTCATAGTCCTACAGAAAGTTGTTGCTTTTAAATTGGAAGTTATCTCTTTTATGGATTCATCACAGGTCTGTAGTTCTGATACTGAAATTTATGTAGACTCCAGCATCCTGAAGTCAGTAAATAACTGAATGTGGACAAAGAGGACTATTAAAAGTTTCTGCATCACTTCATCTCTTCCCATTGTATGGAATTTCACTACATCTGACTGTCACACCTTTTAGAGAGTAATATGTTAACTTTACTTCTGCTTCCTATGTCATATACATGTTAATGCTGCCCAATTCTAACCTTAAACCTTAGAGATGATAGTGAAGTCATATTACAGTCAGCAAAAACAGAAACTCAAAGCAGAGTGAAGTTTGATTAAATCGCTGTGCAGTTGTGTATGTATGTGGGGGGAGGGATTGATATAAAGTCTCTTCCTCAGTCATTCTCTACTTTATTTACCAGGCATGTTTTCTCACTGAACCTCAATTCTACTAATCTGTCTGGTCAAGAAATCCTAGGGTTCTACCGTCTCCATCTCTCCATGTTGTGATTGTAAGCATGTACTTACTTACCTGGTTTTTTTTTTTTTTTTTTTTTTCAATGTTAAGTACTGGGGATCTAACTGAAATCCTCATTGGGTAGAAAGTAGGGAGCTATGACTGAGTCATCTCCTTTAAATTTTTCCTATACCAAACTTAAAGTATATATAACCAGGCTATTTTCAAGTCTTTGCTAATAGAGGGCCAAGGTAAAAAAAGACTTCTAAAAGCACCAATTAAGACAACGAAAAGATGAATAAATACCTGCATTTGCTTGTCATTTCACAGAATACAAAACATTTGTATTTATTAATCCATGTAATTTACTCCTAATTGTACATGGTTCTAAAATTGCTTTCATAAATTTGAGGGATAGGAGTTATTAATCCTGTCAATAGGTTAAAAATGCAATTAAATTCTAAATAACTGGTCATAATTTCACAGTCAGAACAAAGTATGAGGAACATTAATCTTAGAACATCCTGAGCTGAAATCCTTTATAAAATTTCAAGGAATCTAAAACTTAGACTGCGGACTTCATTTCGTGTGTCTTCTCAATATTTTGTTTCAACCATATAATTTACCATATGAGATGTCTTATGATTGTGAACATTGATTTTTATTAATAATTACCCTATTCCATGTGGCATCCATCTATAATTTACAGTGGACATTTGATTTTCTCATTTACTTTTGTCTTTGAAATATATTTACTTGACTCACTACATTTTTAAAAACATTTTACTTTATATAACAATATTTGTATATTTTCTAGGTATATTTTTCCATGTTTTAAGTTAAACATAAGCTTTAGCCTCATCATTGGGTTTACTTGACCTTTTGAAGCAGAGCTCAAGACTACAGAGTCCCATTCTGAGCTCTGATCTCTTCCTAATTTTTATGTTTTTTGCTAATACAGAAGAGACACTAGAAGTCTTTTGTATACATGAATTTCTGAACAAGGAAATCCCTTTAAAAGGAGGTGTCAAGCATTTTCCTATTATGAAGTGAGGGCAAGCACAGAGAAGTCTATAACTGGACTTTGAGCTCCATGACAGGCCCCTCCTCAGAATCCTTGGAGATAGGTAGGAACCAAGGGAGGGAAACTTGCAGAGGCCTCAGAATGAACATTCCCTAGGAAGCATTGGGACAGATGATGCTAAAGATTAAATTAAAAAGAACAACATATTTCTCCAGGCAATTATGGAACAAACAACCTATCTTAAACAACATATCTTCCATAAATGGAAATGGATTTCCATTTATATCCATTTCTGTGAGGATACTTATGGAAGGAAGAAGCCCATGAATGTCATAAAAGATCATGGAGAAAAGACCCTGGAGAAAAGGCCCCATTGTTTACTTAATAAAGCCACCCAATAATGATTTTTTTTCCTATGTGTGACTTTAATAAATAAAATTGTTATTTTAGGTCCATCTGTGGATTTTATATGGTGTGATAGAATGTATGTGCAGGAAGAGCTAATATGATGTGGTAGAGTACATCCCTACTTTAATGTAGTCTTAGATCTTGTTTTTAATTTTATGCTGTCACATTCTTGACCCATTTGGGGACTTTATGCTTCCAAATTACTGAGATTTGCTCTATTGGAGACACTGCATCCCAAAGTGTATACGGCCATTCTCGTTGAAATCTAAAGGTCCAACTGCTGCCTTAGAACTTTGGAATCAATGCCCAGAAGGACCAGTAGACATTTTCCTAGACAATTGATCTTGATGAACAGGAAAAAAAAGTTGCTTTTAAACCCAAGAAAGAGAAATGTATGGAACACATGAAATTTACTTCATCACCTCATAGTATTATCTTGTGTAATTGCCTTTGAATTAACACATGAAATTAATTTATCCATGAAATATCTTTGATTTCTGGGGATCTCTATTTTTCAGAATTGAGAGTTTAACCTATAATAGATAAACGGTCTAGGGGCTGGAGAGGTGGCTCAGGAGTTAAGCCTCTGCCTTGCAGGTGGAAGGTCCCGAGTTCGGATCCTAGACCCCACGTATAGACAGACGCCAGGCGGAAGCGGGGGCGGCCTGCATTTTTGGACCTGGTAGGGCGGAACCTGTGAATCCCGGGGCAGAGTAAACAAGGAGGTGGAGGCGGTCCATGGTGGTTCCCGAATTCACCCGTGGTTCTACACATACATACACACACGCGCACACATGCATACATGCACAATTGAATAAATTATAAAAAAAAATAGATGAACTGTCTAAATCCACTTAATTGATGAATGACAAAGGAGGGATTTGGATGAAGATAAGTTTCAGTTGAGCCCAAGATCATATGAGTTAATCAGGATTGAATCTCATCTCACTTATATTTTTTAAATTCCTTTCACAAAGAATTAAAGAATGCAGGGAAGGTGTCACAACTGTCTAGAATGAATCTGTGCAGAGCATAGGGAGGACAGGTGAAGAGTCCTGCAAGCCAAATATCACTCTGGGAAGATTCTGAGAGGATCATAGTGGCTGATGGATTCCTACTGCATTTCTGTTGAAGTCTACAATATAGCCCACACCACAACAAAATCATCAAATGGCGGTTCAACATGAGCGCATAGACCTGGGCCGTTCTGCCAAAGCAGTACTCCTGTAGTGAGTTTTTTTTTTTCATCATGCTTTTATCTACTGAAGCTTGTCAGAAGTACAAGCTAGATGACCAACTTCTGAAAGCATTTCTTCCTTTTGTCTTTCCCAGATGCCAGACCCATATACACCTAAGTATAATCCTGTTTGCCTTCATTTTCTCTTTTTATCCATTATTTTTTCTCACACTGAATATCTCTTATTTCTAATTCTATCATGACTTTTGCCCTTTAAAAGAATTAAACTGGCATGGACTTATTTTACTTTTTCCTTTACTTCCAGACTTCTGGGTTGGCATAGAAGTTACATGCTGTCAATCTGACCTACACATGTGAAGAATTATTTATTCAAGGTAAGCCTCTGAGCAAGTTATCAGAGATTATCTAACTGACCTGGAAAAACCCCGCCTGCAGTACATGGGATGATTCCCTGGTCACATGGGTAACAGACAATAAGAATTGGTTGGCAACTTTCAGATTTTTGGCAAGCTAGAGGATGTACTTTGGTCTTCACCCCTTAGTTCTTTCTTCAGAAATAGCTACTAACTCTCTTGTCATGACAATCAATTCTAAATTGAGTTTATAAGCTTGCACAAACCTCTGCTCTCATATGATTTGAATCATGAGTTCATCACAGCAACAGAATATGAGATCAACACGGGTAGAATCTATTTACTCAGGATCATGGGTACAGTAGGTGAGAGGTAAGTATGACACAATGCTGCTAATAAGCCTGAACTTTGACAATTTCTTTTTACCACTGACCATCCAATAGTAGTTTCCTGTTTCTGTAAATTAGAGGCAACAGGACATCAGAGAAAGAGTAATTCTCTTTTAGGTTCACCTTTTTTTTTTTTTTTTTTTGAGAATTAAGGTAGAGTTTATTAGTAAAGAGAAAGGTTGGAACTCACGGACTCCAGACATAGAGTGCCATGAGGAGCTAGGGCGCTTTCATGAGACGCAGAAATAAAACAGAGCTCATGGCAATAGAGTGCCATGAGGGGCTAGGGAGTCCATGAGAACTCACAGTGCCTAGGCATGGAATTCATGAGGAGCAAGGAACAAGAAACAGACTCATGGCACTGGAGTGTCATGAGGGGCTAGGGAGCCTCCAAGAGAAGTAGGCAGCTGGAAACGGACTCATGGCACTAAAGGGCCATGAGGGGCTAGATCGCCCTAGGTTCACCTTTGACAAAATCCACACCTGACCCAGTAGCAGGTGATGTTAAGAAAAACAATTACTCCAGGAAGGGACTTATTATTCAGAGCATATAATAACTTTTACAACTAAATTATAAGGCAAATGAAGAAATTTGAAAATAGGTGAAATATTTCAAGAGGCATTTAGCTAAAGATACATAAATGACAAGTAAGCATATAAAGAACTGATACGCATCATTTATCACCAAGCGCGCACTTTTTATTTATCTTCAAGTTTGTATCTAGTCATGTAAGCATGTGGATGGGCTTGCCTGAACGTGTGGTAGTACATTCATATGAGTGCACATGGCTGGGACCCAAGTGTGATATTGGGAATCACCTTCCATCTTTTTTCCACTCTATTACTTTGAGCATGGATCCCTAATTAAACCTAGAGTATAGATAGTCAGCTTGCTCTGGGATCCAGGTGTCTGGGGCTGGGCTAATAAGAGGGCAGGCCCTCTCCATATCCAAACACTGAGTACTTTGCATCAAATCTTGGGATCCATCACTCCAGCCCAAGTACGTATTTTAAAATAAGTATCCAATTTCTAAATAACTCTGAGGACTCCACCCAAGTTGGAAGATGGCATTTGATATTGTAAAGAGACTTGAAAGAAAAAGTGTGTGTGTGTGTGTGTGTGTGTGTGTGTGTGTCCAATCTTTTCTCTATGCATGCTCCAATACATTCAACTTACAGCTACTTATTCACTTGTTGCTTCAGGTCAGTCCAAATTAGACAAGTGTTATCAATTTATCATATTTGAAATTATGTGTAACACAAATTAATCTTGGTGTATTATTTCTGATATTAATTATCATTGAATTATATAATAATTTAAGATCAAATTTGTAAATAATAAGCTGGAACTTCCCCTAAAACTGCACTTGCTTTATTTGGATAGTCTGAATGAAATGCTTCCTTTTTCTCTTCCTACTGATCATATTTCAGTTCACAATGTCCTAGGATTTTTTGCTGAAAAATGAACATTTTTTGAAAGTGTACACTTTCAAAGAGTATACTTAAGTGGTCTAATTAGATGCTTTAAGGGATTTTGTTTCATTTTATTATGTTTATAATTGAAAACCTTGAAGGTTCTCAGTATAGTATCTGTCTAGTTTGCTAGACTCCTTTAAGATCAACAAATGAGTAAAGACATCTCTCAAAGTTCTTAAACTGGAGGTCATCTGTGCACACCACTAGCATGTTGTCCTTTCTCCTCCAGACCCTGGGGGGGGACACCCTGCCCCTCAAGACCCCCGAGGTTATGCCCCAGGCCCCAGGCCCCAGGTCATCTGCTCACCCTACTAGCCAGTCAGCCTTTCCACTCATAAACCCAGCGAACTCCCTGCTCCTCAGCCTGTGGGCCCTTTTTACCCAGGACCCTGGAGAACTCCCTGCAACTCAAAATTCAACAAAGTTCCAGAGCAATCCCAAGTAACTGGCTATTGGACCAACAACATACATCTGAGGACTTCTAAAATATCCCATGATATGAGAGAGAATCCTCACATCCAGCTCTAAGATAAACAAATACTTTCTATCATCCTGTTACTCTTAATAGTTATTCACCATAGTTTAACATTTCCATATAGCCCACCCAAAAACCCATACAACTTCAGGGACTATTCCATTTACCTTCACATATCGCCAAGGAAGTAAACCTAAGTTTAGGAAGTAAATCTAAACCTCAGTACTAATCTTCAATCTCATCTACTAAGTCCACCTTAACTGATGTATTAATGGTCCAATAGCCTCATCTAGGAAACAATGCCAATGCTAGATAGGCAAAGTCAACTCCAAGCAAATACTAGCAAAAATTGCTGAAGTATATTAATACTTTCTAATTCAGTCAGCCAAAAATACACAAAAACAAAAAGGACATAAGAGATAAAACAAAAATGTCAGTTCACAGTGCAAATCCATGAGAAACAAAAAGAAAGACAACAAATCTACAAAAACAATTAACCCCATAATGATGGAAACGACCAGAACAAACTCACAGAAAATAGCCAAGAAAGCCATACCCAATATAATGATTTTCAAAGCCTGATCCTTACTATGATCAAAACAATGAAAGAGGAAACCCAGGAGGAGTTAAATAACCACATCAATCAGTTTGAATAGGAACACAACAGCACTAGGAGAAAATGAGAATAGCAGTTGAAAGAAACAAAAATAGGCATAGAGCTGTTAAAAATGTCAAGCATAGATTAAATTTGAACTAAAAGACAAACTATCTTCAACCCAGAACTCAACAAAGAGTCTTATCAGCAGAACTAATGAAGCAGAAAATAGAATATCAGATATTAAAGACAAACTAGAAGAAGGAACCAGTTCAATCAAGCAGGTCATTAAAACCAAAAAGATACTTAAGAGGAATATTCAAGAGTTATGAGACACCTTGAAGAAGCCTAACATGCGCATTCATGGAATACCAGAATTAACTCACCAATCAAAAGGCACAGGTTACAAACGTGGATTAGAAATCAAAACCCATCCATCTACTGCCTTCAAGAAACACATCTCACTACAAAAGATACACACATTCTAAAATCACAAGACTGGTTAAAAATTCTTCAAGCTAGTGGAACAAGTAAGCAAGCACGGTTAGCAATTATGGTATCTAACAACATGGACTTCAAACCAAAGAAGATCATAAAAGATACAGAAGGATACTACAGTTTAGTCATAGGAATAATTCACTAGGAAGACTTCACAATACTGCACCTAATATGGGCTCCTCCACATTCATTAAGCAAACGCTACAACATCTAAAACAAGAAATCAATCCCAAAAACATAATAGTTGGGGATTTCAATACCCCACTCTCAACATGGGATAGATTATCAGCAGCCCAGTCTCCTAAATAGATTACATATTGGGTCACAAAATGAATCTCCACATATACAGGAAAATTGAAATTATAGCCTGTACCCTATCAAACCACCATGGTGTAAAGCTTGATATCTACAGTACAACAAATAGCAGAAAATACACTAATTCTTGGAAATCAAACACTACGATGCTGAATGAGAAAAGGGTTAACTGGAACCAGTCCAGCCAAATCTCTCCCCATCCTAAAGCTCAGAGAAATTTATGGAAGAAGGGTGGAAAGATTGTAAGAGCCTAAAGATGGGGAGGAGCAATGATGCACAAGATACTCCACACAAGTTAGGACCGAAGTAACCATAATAGGGCTTTGCATGACTTGTGCAATGACTGACATATCATTGACCCCCCAAAGTCTAGCATGGATCACAGCACTAGGATACTTAGAGGATCCTTAGTGTTTCCATACTAAAGGGGGGGGGGGAGCATAAGAAAGGGCTGTAGGCAATGCTACTGAGTCCTTACACCTCATTAGAGTGGAGGACGCAGAGGGAGGTTTGACATTCACACTAAAGGATGCTCCAAGGATTGAGAGGGGGAAAGGGGGGCACTGGGAGAAAGGGAGGGAGGGGGTGGAAAGAAGGGGAAAAGGAGGGAGGGAGCAAGGGGGTCCAGGGAGGGGTGAAGGGAGGGAAGGGACCAAGGTATCTATTAAGTTTGCACAAGTGGGAAAAAAATAATAATTAAAAAAATTGTATGATTAAGAAAATGAATAAATAAATAAACAAATATATTTTTTTAAAAAGAGAAATGGGTTAAAAAATAAATCAAAAAGGAAATTCAAGATTTCGTAGAAGCAAAGGATAATGAAAATACAACAAATCAAAATCTCTGGGACACAATGAAAGCTGTCCTAAGAGGTAAGTTTATAGCTCTTAATGCCTATATCAAAAAAATTTAAATGTCACAAGTAATACCTAACAATGCAGCTTAAAGCTTTAGAGACACAAGAACATTCCAATCCCAAAAGTAGTATAAGAGAGGAGATTAACAAAATAAGGGAAGAAATATCTGAAATTGAGATAAGACAAAGGATACAAAGAATCAACCAGTTGAAAAGCTGCTTCTTTGAAAAAATCAGTAAGATTGATACACCTCTAGCTAAATTAACCAAAATCAAGACAGAGAAAACAAAAATTAACAAAATTAGAAATGAAAATGGAGTCATCACATTGATACAAAAGAAATTCACAGAATTATAAGGTCATATTTCAGAAACTTATATTACATGAAATTTGACAACCTGAGCAAAATGGATGGATTTCTGAATAAGCACAACGTACCTAAATTGAATTAGGAAGTTTTGAATTATTTAAATGAGGAAATTGATGAAGTAATCTCAAATCTTTCCACCAAAATATGTCCTGGACTAGATGGATTCAGCACAGAATTCTACTGGACATTTAAAGAACTAACACCACTACTTAAACTACTCCATAAAATAGCGAAGGAAGGGACACTTCCAAATTCTTTCTATGAAGGTAATATAATATTTATCCCAAAATTTATTAAAGATACATTTAAAAAAGAAAACTATAGGCCAATCTCTTTGATGAACACAGAAGCAAAGATTCTCAACAAATCTTAGCAAATCAGATTCAAAAACACATCAAAAAGATCATTCACAGTGATCAAGTAGGCTTTATCCCAGGCACACAAGGTTGGTTCGACATTTCCTTAGACATGTGATTAATTTTTTTCTCTCCATCCAGTTTTTTGTTTTTTGTATAGAGCTACAACTCCTATAGTCAACTCTTAGAATATTTGGTATGAATAATGCTTTTAAAAATAAGAGATAAATATTGGAGTTCAAATGAAGTATTAGTTGGGTAGATTGGATAGGGACATATTAATGTGATGATATTGGTTTTGATAGAAAACACAGATGTACTTGAAAATCAACAATACATTACAAAAGAATAGATTGCCAGTGTTTGTGTAAAATTAGTTAGCAAATGTGTACTGACAAAAAGAAGATTGTGCCAAGCCAGGAATTGGGTGATAGGAGATATGTGTTTACGGTTGCCTTTCAGCATGGAGAAGAAATAGTACTAAGATTTGCAGGGTAGATGGTGCTGAGAAGGGTAAACTGGGTTGGTAGCTGAAGCCAGGATGTTGTTCAGAGTGGCTGCAAAGTTCACAGAGGAACTGAGAAAGATGAATGAAAGTGCTAAGTTTTTGTACCTCACAGCTGAGCTCCTGTTACCACTGTAATTTCTCAATTGCAAAATGTGATTGATGCTAGCACACAGAACTCAAAAGAGGGTGATTATCAGATGTCAGGGTGGTATTTTGTGGCACAAGGACATAATGTTGTGATGTCTGAGCAAATGATGTTATTTCTGAAAAGTGACAAGATGAATGATATGAGTGTTTCTCCATCAGGTGGGGCAAATGGGGTACTTTTCCCAGGGCTTATGTATTCTGAAAAGACTCAGTTATACCTTAGCTTTGAAGCACAATTCATTCTCATTCTTTACAATGTCAGTCTTTTGTTTTTCAATAGAGAAATACATGAATAGGAATATTTGTATTTAAACTGAGATACATTTATTTTTTTACTTGCTAAGACACTTTTGGTTAAACATGCCTAAATCAGTTTTGGTGGAAATGACCTCTGTTGAACATTCCTTCTTGCACATTCTTGACTATAAAATCCACAGGATTATTTTAGCCAGTGTAGTCTGAGTAGAAAGCTACATGTGTGAAATCTAGCCCAAAACACTTAACGGCCGTGTGTCCCTTAAGCTTTCTGTTTGCTTTGGTAGTAAATGCAGATTATGTGCTTAATTATTCTAGAACTATGCATCCCTTCATGAGACAGAGCTGTCTGGAGAGTTGTCTCATCCAATTCAAATTATGAAGCACTGAAAAGCAATATTTTATCCTAATAAGCCACTGAGATTGTGGGGGTTATTTGTTACCACAGTGTTGCTTACATATCCCATCTACTATCCCAGGAGAGTGGAGCTTGTCCTGGATGTGTTTCCTATTATTGCAACGATTTGTCAATAATTATACAAATGCAAAATCCTCAAAACTAAGAATGTGTTCACAAAAATAAAGATAAAATCTAATTAAATGTTCAAAGTAGATTTCAATAATAGATAGTTTTTCCTTACTTTGGAACAATTTGCTTATCCTATACAGACAATGTTCTTCAGTCTTTCGTATAATCCCAATGGAGTGTTTGAAAACAGAGATGGTGGTGCCTGTAGTCCCATCATTGGGAAGGTGGAGTGAGGTGGATCAGAAATTCAATGTTTTCCTCACTACTTAATGAGTATGAGGCCAGTCTTAACTACATGAAACACCATATCTAAAAACTAAAAGAAGTGTTGGGGAAATGAAGCAATTTATCCATGCTTACTTAACTAGGCCAAGAGATAGATTATATAATGCTTCAGTCTTGAATACTGGTTACAACTTACAAAGATACTGAGAACTGTTGGAAAAAATCAAAAGTAAAGATTTGGAGAAGACCCATGTAAAATGAGATAAGAAACCTACTAATAACAGTAACTTCATAGTTCACATACCACCTAAAATAACGTATAATTTGGATTTCTTTCTCTGTGTATTAAACAATTCCAATTCTCAGTGGCTTAGAACAATAGCAGTCATTTCCTATAAGTAAAGATACAATGGGTTCAACAAAATGCTCCCTTGTTCCATGAAGCATGAAGAGAAGCAGCGATGATGATCCCAATGTATGAGGTTTTGGAATGTCCAACACCACTAAATTAACTAGTTGACAGATGGAGACGGCTGTCATCTGGTAGCTCAGTGGAGGGCTGATTGGACTGTATTTGTTATCCTCCACATGGTCTTTCCATATGGTCTGAACTTCCTACAGAATGACATCTGGAATACCACAGAGAATGTATGAAAATAGAGCCTGTATATGTCATAAATTTGTACTGCGCCATTTCTTGTTGCATTTGACTGGCCAAAGCAAATTGTATAGCTAATGCAGAATCACACAGGGAGGCAATAGACTGGCTGATAGGTAGCTAGTGGAAAGGATTGTCAAAGGTTTTGGAGACTCTTAATCTGTCTAAATGTAAAGTTGTGAAGATAGAAGATCTTGCAGAACACAGATGATTTTTTACCTACTATGTACTTCCAAAATTAGATATGTAAGAAATAATGTTTAGGCCCTATAGATTCTTTTTATGAGTTCAATTTCCACAACTGTCTATTTAGAAGCCTTGGTGTAGATGATATTGAGATATACAGATTATATTGGTAACTTAGAAAGTGTCAAGAGCTATGATTGCAGAAAATATTTTAAATGCATCCAGACAGAATGTAAAGTGCAATTGAACTTCATGTGATGAAATGCAGAGAATTTTCACTTATTTTATGAAGCAGACAAGTGGTCCATAAAGTGATGTGTTAAAGATAATTTATGAGGAAAAGAAGAAAAACATTAAGCTTTTCATCAATATTTATGACTCTACCAATCTTTTCAGTCTTGGTTTATGTATTATAATATGCATATATTCAACTAATGTGGTATTTTTGCAGTTTTAATAAAAAGTCAATGTATGCTTACTTGGAAATGTTCAGATTTTTTAAAAATAGCTGTGTATAAGTTGATCATTAGTGGTTACAGTTCATTGATCTAAGGAATGAAAATTTTTACTGCAACATAAAGAATATGAAGTTTTCTTTTTTTTTTTTTTTTAATTTTTTTTATTATTATTATTTATTCAACTGTGCGTATGTGCGCGTGCGTCTGTGTGTGTGTGTATGTGTGTGTCTGTGTATGTGTAGAACCACGGACGAATTCGCGAACCACCATGGACGCCTCCACCTCCTTCTGCCCCGGGATTCACAGGCTCCGCCCTACCAGGACCAGAAGCGCAGGCCGCCCCTGCTTCCGTCTGGCGTCTATACGTGGGATCTGGGATCCGAACTCGGGACCTTCCGCCTGCAAGGGGGAGGCTTAACCCCTGAGCCACCTCTCCAGCCCAGAATATGAAGTTTTCTCATAACAACTATTGACTAGGCATGAGATTGAAACTGAATATGGAAAGGGCAAAAATATAATTTCCCATCCATGAGGAAAAAGACATTTTATTCATTGCTATTTACAGAAAATAAGAACTGATATTAAAGGGAATATGCCAATTTTATCATTAGCAGAAAGATAATATACTTTCACCAAAGTTATACTTTTCTTATTTGTGTGACTTATCTGACTGTACTTGCATGCATGGATTGTCAGGAAAATCATTATATTTGAACCCACGGCCCAATATTCAAGTAATGTCTAAATTAATAATTTCTAAAGTTAATTACGTAAAAATTAATTTAATAGATTTTTGTTTGAATAAAAATCTTTTTTTAAATATTTATTTTATTTTAAGCAGAAATTTAAAGCTTTTAAGATAGTACATTTTGTGAATTTTGTTTTCTGTTTTTCTCCAACATTTTAGTTTTTCTAATTATACAAATCTCAATATGCACCCCCATCCTCTCTCTCCCTCCTCCCCTCCCACATCACTCCTTATTGCACTCCTCCTTACCCCCTTCTTTTCCCACCCTTCCCTCCCTCTCCCTTTCTTTGTGTCTCTCCCTTCCTCCCTTTCATTCCCTGGAGCATCCATTCATGTGGGCAGCAAACCTCTTCATCTGAGTCCTCCACCCTAGTGAGGGTTCAGGAATCAGTGGTATAGTCCAGGGCCCCTTCTTGGGCTCCCTGTTAACATAGGAATTCTATTATGACTGTTTAATACCTTGTCTCTAAGGATCCTACTGTCTGATGTCTTCTCCCTGCTATCTGTGCTAGACTTTGGAGGGAGGGGAGTCATTGACATGTCAGGCATTGTGCAGGTCAGGAAAAGTGCAATCCTGGACGCTGTAGTCCTAACCTGTGTGGAATATCTTTCATATCCTTGGTCCTCCCCATCTTTAGGCTCTTACAATCTAGCCTCCCACTCTTCTGCAAGGTTCCCTGAGCTTTAAGATGGGGAGAGATTTGGCTGGTCTGGGTCCAGGTGAATAATATAGGGTCTTTGGTGCTCTGAATTATGGTTTGTTGTTTTCAGTTTTGCTATTCCTGTAGTGCCCTTGGCTGTCTCCCAATTGATATCGAAGGTCATCTCCTAACCAAATTGTTTTCAGTTTTGCTATTCCTGTAGTGCCCTTGGCTGTCTCCTGATTGATCTCGAAGGTCATCTCCTAACCAAAGACAAAAGGCTTTTTAATTAAGATCTTAACATAAGAAAAAGCTCTAAGGTAGATGGAAGGATAGGAGTAGGACACAGCAGTGAGAGGAGTCAGTTGCCCATTTGCCATCTGCCAGTCTCTTATATCTTCCCTACTGGGGAGATCAAACATGTTCAGTCCCAAGTGAACAGAAAGGGAAGTCAGAGTGAGCTGCATCAGATGTCTTGCTACTTACATGCAGTACATGACTGTGGTCTAATTTCTTCTTTAAAATCTTAAAAATTCCCCCCCCCCCCCCCCCCCCCCCCCCCCCGGCAACCCCCAGAACCCCAGGCAGCCCAAGGGACGCAGCTTCTCCCGCCATCCAGCCGGAGCTGGGCAAGGCATGGGAGAAGGACACCCCTCTGCGCTCGGGCCCCGCCCCAGCTCCCCCAGGTTAAATAGCGCCCTACCGATGCCCCATCCTCCCTTCCCACACTCCGCCACCCGGGACCTGTGCGTGGTCCAGCCTGGCCTCACCTCGACCTAGATAAGCTCTGTCCCTGCCCACCCCCAGAACCCCAGTCCAAATAATTCAGTTTAGTGAAAAACACACAGAAATTGAAAGAAGATCTTAAGAGTTAAAAGGACAATGCCAAAGTCAAAGTGCAAATCCATGAGAAACAACACTCAAGTAAACAAATCTCCCACTGAAGGAATTAATCCCATAACGTTAGACTCCAACCAGAACAAACCCATGGAAAATGGCCAAGAAAGCCTGACCCAGGATAACGACTTTCAAAATATGATCATTACCATGTTCAATACTATGAAAGAGGAAATCAGAGAGGAATTACATAATCGAATCAATCGCTTTGAAGAGGAACACACTTGGAGGAGTTGAGAAAAACAGTGCAAGAAACAAAAACTGGCATAAAACAGTTAAAACAGACTCAAGCAGAGTTTAAAACAGAGATAAAAGACAAGTTTTCTTCAACCCAGAACTCCACAGAGAGTCTTATCAGCAGAACTAAAGAAGCAGAAAACAGAATTCCAGACCTTGAAGATAAAGTGGGAGTATTAACCAGCTCAATGGAAGAGGTTGTTAAAGCCAAAAAGATACTTGAGAAAAATAATCAAGAGATAATGGACACCCTGAAAAAGCCTAACATGCGTATTCATGGAATAACAGAGCAAGAATCTCAAAATGCCACCCATGAGGAAATTTTTCAAACAATCATCAAGAAAAACTTTCCTCATCTAAAAAAGAGAGGCCCATCCATATACAAGAGGCATTCCGCACCCCAAACAGATATGACCAAAACAGAAGCATGCCATGGCAAATAATAGTTAAAACACTCCACATTCAAGATAAAGAACTGGTACTGAGAGCTTCAAGGGAGAAAAAACAAGTCACTTTTAAAGGTAAACTTATTAAAATAACAAATGACTTCTCAGTCGAAACAGTAAAAGCAAGAAGAGCTTGGAGAGACATACTTCAAGTATTGAATGAGCAAAAATGTCAACCCAGGCTGATTTACTCTGCAAAACTATCAGTCATGATCGAGGGAGAAAGAAAAATCTTCCAGCACAAAGACAACTTGAAGGGATACATGTCCACCAAACCAGGCATTCAAAAAATGCTAGAAATGATACTCAAGCTTGAAGAAAAAAACAGGCATATCCAGGAGGACAGAAGGCAAATATAACACCATTAAAAGCAAAGCAATATACTTGCAAAAACTACTAAACATAATAAATGTCTGGAATTCAAAATAGTTTCTCCATTATAACACTAAATGTTAATGGAATTAACTCACCGATCATGAGACACAGATTACAAACTTGGATTAAAAATCACAATCCATCAATCTGCTGCCTGCAGGAAACCCATCTCACCACAAAAGATAGGCATGCCCTAAAAATAAAAGGCTGGTCAACAATTCTACAAGCAAATGGAAGCAGAAAACAGGCAGGGGTAGCCATTATGATATCAGACAAAGTGGACTTCAAACCAAAGAAAATATAAGACACACAGATGGATACTACATTTAAGTCACAGGTACAATTCACCAGGAAGACTTCACAATATTCAACATGTATGCATCCAATACAGGCCCCTCCACATTCATTAAGAAAACCCTACAGCATCTAAAGCAAGAAATCAACCCCCAAACGATAATTCTTGGGGACTTCAACACCGCCCTCTCAACATGGGATAGATCAACGGGTCAAAAGCTTAACAGAGACACTTTGGAAATTAATCAAACCCTTAAAGAAATGGACCTTACAGATCTCTATCGAACTTTTCATCCATGCACCAAAGAATATACATTTTTCTCAGCAGCACACGGAACTTTCTTCAAGATAGATCACATATTGGGCCACAAAACGAATCTACACATATACAAAAAAGTTGAAATTCTAACCTGTGCCCTATCAGACCACCACGGCCTAAAGCTGGACATCCACAACACAACAAACAAGAGAAAATACACTAAATCCTGGAAACTTAACAATATGATGCTGAATGAGAACTGGATTTAGGAAGAAATTAAAAAGGAAATTCAAGATTTCCTGAAAGCGAATGATAATGAAAATACAACTTACCAAAATCTCTGGGACACAATGAAAGCTGTTCTAAGAAATAAGTTTATAGCTCTTAATGCCTACATCAAAAAAATGGAAACATCAGAAATAAACAACTTAACAATGCAGTGTAAAGCTTTAGAGAAACTAGAGCAATCTATCCCAAAAGTAGTAGAAGAGAGGAGATTAGCAAAATAAGGAGAGAAATATCTGAAATCGAGATTAAGAAAACGATAGAAAAAATCAACCAGTCAAAAAGCTGGTTCTTTGAAAAAATCAATAAGATTGATACACCCCTAGCTAAATTAACCAAAAGCAAGAGAGAGAAAAACCAAATTAACAAAATTAGAAATGAACATGAAATTATTACTACTGATACCCAAGAAATCCAGAGAATTATAACATCATATTTAAAAAACTTATACTCTGTGAAGTTTGACAACACAACAGAGATGGATGATTTCTAAGTAAACACAACTTACCTAAATTGAATCAGGAAGTTGTGAATTATTTAAATAGTCCTATAACATATAAGGAAATTGAGGAAGTAATCTTGAATCTTCCCTCCAAAAAATGTCCTAGACCAGATGGATTCGGCATAGAGTTCTACCAGACATTTAAGGAGTTAATAACACCAAATACTCCTTAAACTGTTCCATCAAATAGCAAAGGAAGGAACACTACCAAATTCCTTCTATGAAGCTAATATTGTCTTAATCCCAAAACCTAATAAAGATTCACTTAAAAAAGAAAACTATAGGCCGATCTCTCTGATGAACACAGATGCAAAGATTCTCAACAAAGTCTTAGCAAATCGGATTCAAAATCATATTAAAAAGATGATTCACAGGGAACACGTAGGCTTCATCCCCGGCACACAAGGTTGGCACAACATACGCAAATCAATAAATGTAATTCATCATGTAAACCAGTCCAAAGTCCAAAACCACATGATACTCTCGATAGATGCAGAAAAAGCTTTTGACAAGATCCAACAGCCTTTTATGATCAAAACACTAGAGACAGTAGGAATGAAAGGAACCTTTATCAATATAATAAAAGCTGTATACAACAAGCCCACAGCAAGGATGATGCTTAATGGGGAACAATTGGAAGCATTCTCACTTTGATCAGGAACTAGACAAGGCTGTCCACTCTCACCACTTCTTTTCAATATTGTACTTGAAGTCTTAGCTGAAGCCATAAGACAAGAAAGGGACATAAGAGGGATTCAAATCGGCAAGGAAGAAGTCAAGCTATCCCTATTTGCAGATGACATGATCTTATACCTGAGGGATCCCAAAAACTCCACCAGGAAGCTTCTGGAACTAATTGAGAAGTTCAGCAGGGTGGCAGGATACAAAATAAATGTGCAAAAATCAGAGGCCTTCCTATATGCCCAGAATGAAAGAAGTGAAAAAGCCTTGAGAGAAACAATCATATTTACTATAGCCCCTAAGAAAATGAAATACCTTGGTATAAACCTAACCAGGAAGGTAAAAGACCGTTACAATGAAAACTTTAAAACCCTAAAGAAAGAAATAGCAGAAGACACCAGAAGGTGGAAAGACCTCCCTTGTTCCTGGATTGGCAGAATCAACATCGTAAAAATGACCATCCTACCAAAGGCAATATACAGATTAGATTCTATACCAATTAAAATCCCAAAGCAATTCTTCAAAGAAGTTGACCAAACAATCTCAAAATTCATATGGAGGCACAAAAGACCCAGGATAGCAAAGACAATCCTGAGTAACAAAAACACTGCTGGAGGTATTACCATACCAAACCTAAGCCTATACTACAAATCCATAGTTGTAAAAACAGCCTGGTACTGGCTCCAAAATAGACACACAGATCAATGGATAAGGATTGAAGACCCAGATATAAGCCCACAAAATTACAGCCATTTGGTCTTTGACAAAGGGGCCCAAAGAATCCAATGGAAAAAGAAAGCATCTTCAACAAATGGTGCTGGCAAAACTGGATCTCCACATGCAGAAGATTAAAGCTGGACCAGTACTTGTCACCATGTACAAGACTTAATTCCAAATGGATCAAGGACCTCGATATAAGGCAAAAGACTATAAAAACCATAGTTGAAAGGATAGGGAACTCCCTCGAGCTGATTGGGCTAGGCCAACATTTCATAAACAGACATCCAATGGCACAGTCACTGCTACCAACTCTCAACAGTTGGGATCTTGTGAAATTAAAGAGCTTTTGTTTAGATAAAGAGAGTGTAACATGAGCTCAAAGGCAACCCACAGAATGGGAGAAAATCTTCACTAACCACATATCTGATAGAGCTCTACTGTCCAGAGTGCACAAAGAACTTAGAAAACCAAACACCAAGGAAACCAATGGCCCAATTAAAAAATGGGCCCTGGAACTTAAAAGAAACTTTACCAGGGATGAAATTGAAATGCCTAACAAATATCTTAAAAAATGCTCCACTTCTTTAGCCATCAGGGAAATGCAAATCAAAACTTCCCTGAGATATCATTTCACCCCGGTAAGGATGGCAAAAATCCACAATACAAACAACACCAAATGCTGGAGAGGATGTGGAGAGAGGGGAACTCTCCTACATTGCTGGTGGGAATGCAGGCTCATACAGCCACTCTGGCGAGCCGTCTGGAGATTCTTAAAGAAATTGATGATTGAAATGCCATATGACCCTGCTATTCCACTTTTGGGTATAACCCCCCATGCAGCAGAGGTTTGCCTCGATAGCACAAGCTCGACCATGTTCATAGCAGCACCGTTTACAATAGCAAAGTCATGGAATCAACCTAAATGTCCAACAGTTGACGAGTGGATAAGGAAACAGTGGTACATCTATACAATGGAGTACTACTCAGCCATCAAAAATGATGAATTACTGGAATGTGCCAGGAAATGGATGTGGTTAGAAACAATTATATTAAGTGAAGTATCCCAAAACCAGAAAATTAAGCGCCGTATGTACTCCCTAATAGGTGGCTCCTAGTACCAAACCCACCCAGCCCACCTTGAGACACTCATAGGTAAATCTATGTATTACCTACAGTAATTGCATTGATTATGAACAGGAGGGATGGGGTTGGAGGGCCACAGCAGAAACAAGGAGAGAAGTGACCATGTTACAGTAGAGAAAATAGGCCTCCATCAAGGACTGCAAGTAAGTAATGTGATACCTGGTTAAGTTCACAGACGTTCGTTCCTGATCATTTATAACTGAGGGGGTATGATCTCACCAGAAGGGGAGGGCATATAGTCTGGCAGATAAAAAGTAACCATTTTGCAAATGGGTGATTGACCCCTCCCTCACTGAGGTTTCCTACTTTTATTACATCTACCCTTGAATGTGCTCTTATAATAAGACTCCAGTTTAACTGCTTTTTGTCTCTGGCCAGGCGGTGACATACAGTGCCCAGCAGGATGGAGTAAAGGGCATTGTAGGAGCAGCAAAACTGCAAAAGAAAATTAACAAACCACAATCTAGAACTTCAGAGACTCTATATCAACCACCTAGAACTAGGCCAGACTAATCTCTCCCCATCCTGATGCTCAGGGAAATTTGCAGAAGAGGGGGCGGTAAGAGTGTAAGAGCAAAAGGATGGGAGGAGCAATGATTTGCAAGACACTCCACACAAGTTAGGGCCGAAGCAATCATAATTGGACTGTGCATGTCCTGCACAATGTCCAACACACTATTGACCTCACAAAGTCTAGCATCAGCTAAAGGCAGCAAGATCCTTGGAGGCAAGGGATTGGCAGCCACAGTAGTGTTCCTATGCTTAAGGGGAACACGGGAAAGTGTTCAGGGAAATGCCACTGGGTCCTTGTATGTCATCGGAGAGGAGGGCCCAGAGGAGAGTCAAGGATGCACATTAAAGGACTCTCTGGGAATTGGGCCGGGAGGCAGTGGGGGATGGAGAGGGAGGGGTGAGGGGAGGGGGAGCAGGGGGTTCAGGGGGAGGAGGAGGGATGGAGGGAACCAGTGTACTTATTAAGTTTGTATGAGCAGAAATAATAATAAAAATGTTTAAAAAAATCTTAAAAATAATTCTTTTTTTATTAATACATTTTTTATTATTATTTCAGCTCATACAAACTTAATAAGTACACCAGTTCCCTCCCTCCCTCCTCCTCCCCCCGTACCCCCTGCTCCCCCTCCCCTTCCCCCTCCGTCCCCATCCCCCAGTGCCTCTCGCCCCAATTCCCAGAGAGTCCTTTCTTGTGCATGCCTGATTTTCCTCTGGGCCCTCCTCTCCGATGACGTACAAAGACCCAGTGGCCTTTAAAAAGATCCTTAAAAATATTTATTTATTTAAAAGAGAAAGAGAAAAAGAATTCATGAGGCATGTACATATATGTAACGACACAGGTAGAAGTCAGATGATATATTTTGAAAAGCAGTTTTTACCTTTGTTGCAGATTGCCTGCATGGTTGCTGATAAATGACCATTAAATGGCTTAAGGGAAAAAGGTGTTTATTGTCTCTTATGATTATCTGGTTACAGTTTTCCGTCCAGCTTGACAGGAGATCTCGTGCCAACACCAGGTTGAAGGAACTGGGCACACCATCTCTACATAATAGCTGAGAGGGAGACAATCCTTACAGCCCAGATCAGCATGTCTGGCCAAGTGTATAGAAAGATGCCAACTTTCTCAACCAGCTCTCTGTATTTTATTCCAGGGCCTAATTCCACCCACCGTGGGCTGGGCCTTCCCCATCAGCTAGACAATCTCCAGACTCTCTGCTCTGGGCCTAACTCAACCACTACTTCTCTACAAATGTGCCCAGAGCTCAAACCCTCAACTGTCAAGTTGATACCTGTGCATAACTATGACAACCTATACCTAGTGGACTTAAAGGGATGGAACTATGGTGCCCAGGTTTTCAAGCAGTAACCTTATATGCTGAATTGTCTTGCAGAGGGATGAAGAGAAAGAACTAAGTGTGGAAGAGGAGTCTCCACAACTCATGACGTCTTGACACTTGTGAAGGAGAGTGAGGAAGGGAGATGCTCGCAGAAAAGTCTCAGTCTGGAGGTAAACCTGAGTGGTCTGCACTTTGATTGATAGGGAGGTCTCCAGCCAAAGGAGTTATTGAAAGATATGCACCAGAACTCCCATCATAACAAGTGGGATATTGATGTGAGTATGAGGTCAATCCAGAACGTCATTTTCTGATGTTGTTAATTAATTTCATTCCCTGTAGCAAATAATATGAGCAATGTGTTTCAAAGTCTCCACAGTATCAAACAGATCCCACAAGAGCCTCTTCAGAAATTAAACTGGGTTTAATAACAGGCATTGCCTAGTGAGGATAGTTAATCATACTATACTGCATAGGTAACAGTTAATTGAGAAGTAACATTCAATGTCCTTATTACAAAGAAATAATGATGAAATGGAGTGATGGATATGACATTTGGTCCTATTTTTCACAATGGATACATGTAATGAAACATTACTATACAACTTAAATATATATTTATCCTGCTCATAACCCATAGTCCTTTGTCATATAATTATAGGAAAATAGATATTTTTAGTACTTTGCGGAGAAATAAAGTATTGACAGACATCATTTTAGACTAACTAACCTGTGTTAGGTAGTTTGCATGATCATCACATTTATATTGCAGAAGAAAGACATAAAGCAACTATCATTCTTTCATTACTGACTTTACAATTGAGAAAAGCAACTAACTGAGCTTTGGATTTTCATTCAGTAATACAATTTTATAAATGTTACAGTTCTTAACCTCTATCAAGCAAAAATTTCTCTCACATCACACAGTAAGAACTCCATCTAGCAACTGAATATCTCATAAATTCACCACAGAATAATTTAACTTTTTGAGGGTTATAAGTCTATTACAATTTCATTAACTTAACCACAGTCTAAGAAAAACATTGCTTTGTATTTCAGTTTTCCAACATTTGCTCTGATAACTTTAGTATCTGTTTCTCCTCTCAAAATAATTATTTCTGACATAAACACCCTCTTGCATGTTTCCCATCATATTGAAGAAGAATGCACAAAACATTTATCATAGATGTCTCTGGCATATATAAAGGAGAAATAGCCATGATGAGAATGTCTTAATTTAATTTTCATATAATTTTTCTCATATCACCTTGAAGTGCTTCTATCTTTTAGTGGACACTAGATTTTAAGATCCTTAAGAGCTAGGACTGAGTTTAATTTAGAACAATACTCAAGAAAGACATTCCCTCTCCCCCCAGGTATGTGACAATTAGTATTCCTTTACATAGAGGAACAGAAAAATAATTTCTTTCCCTGTGCTATTTGCTTACAAGAGCTAATTGGTATTGCATGCTTGTTATCTTCTAGGTGTATTTCTGAATATTTAGTGCTTCTTCCTTCAGAGTTTCTTCCACTGTGTTGGACCAAAAGAGAAATTGGAGACAAGAATCAAGCAGCAGGAAAAGGACATTGATTCAAAACTCATTTAAAGATGAATTTATAAGAAGAAATTTCTGTTCATTTTTGAAATGGCATTTGTACAGTCACTCATTTTCCCTAGGAAAGGCAGGCTATACACGCTTTTATAAATAAAATGCCAGCCATACTCATTCATTTATGTGTGATCTATAACTTTTCACTTTATCTAGAGAGTTGATTGTGCATTCTGTGATTATTCACACAGAAGGATTCTTGGTCTTGACTTCTGTGGGCAATCAGTATAAAGTTTGAGGAATCATTCTTCCAGTGAAGGCGGTCTCTGGACTCATTATTCAATCCCTTACCACCACACCACCCCAGTTTGCCCTCGTCCAAAGTGGCCTGGTAAGTAAAATTTAGATAATTTCCCTAAATTATTTAATATACTTTTATCTCTTAATGTGGTATAAGATATAGTTTAAACTCAGTAATGTAAGTTATATTTATTCTTATGATCTTGATTTTTAATTTTGGCAGCATTATGCTTTAAGCTATTTCAATGGTTAGCTGTAACAGTTACTCTTAATTATTGCTGTGAGAGAACACTCAAAGTCGATCAACTTAAGGGAGAAAGGGAGGTTTATTCAGCTTACGGTTCCAGAGGGAAGGGACAGTCTCTCAAAGCAGAGGCGGTATGGCTGGCTGGCCAAAGCTGGAGGAGGCTAAGTCACCGCAGACATCTTGGAAGCTGAGATCTGCAGACTGCTTGCTGCAAAGGCAGACTTCTCCTGGAGGTAGGGTGGGACTAATCCACTTCAAGGCCCACCCCTTGTGACTGCTTTCCTCCAGCAAGGCTCCATCTCTCAAGTTACCATGACCAGGCTAAACACATGAGACTGTGGGGGATACATTGCAAACCATGACAATAGCCCTTCATGAAAATGACTGACAGAAAAGTAAAAACAATTTCTTCCTGAATTGTTAGGCATTATATTATTGCCACGTATTAATATTTATTTAATGTTTCCCAAGTTGCCTGTCCCTTTACAAGTAGAAAACATGCTATGACTTCATCAACAGCACACAAAATTTTCCTTTTTATGTAATCTGGTTGTCGTTGGACACTGTTTTGATTAATGCTTTAATTGATTAATCATCACAAACTTCATCATGACTATTTTTATTTTATCCTCCAACCTAAAAGGGAGAGATATCTGTTGAGGTTACTCTTCTCTCTCTCTCTCTCTCTCTCTCTCACACACACACACACACACACACACACACATTCATAGAGTAAGAAATATAAAGGCACGGTGTGTGATGATATACTACAGAGTGGAATGAAATTCAGCCTCTGAGGTCAAAGATCAAGATAGAAGCACAATGGTTCTGCCAAGCTGTCAGCAGCTTTCAGAGAAGTTGCTAATGGGATAATAATAGTTGCTGCCACAAAGCAGAAGACTCTCTATTTTTAGACATGAGGAACTAGGCACCAGAGATGATCCAGATGCATTTCATCTCAGGGGAAATTGAAAAATAGCCATATTGATTCATAACATGCTGTCATAATGTGTAAAATGACAGAGACCTGGAAAAGTACCTTGGAGAATTCCTAATACTACATTTGTCAATAATTCACTGTACACACAAGATTGTGCAAAAGCACATGATATCAGTCAACACACGCTGAAACCATTCAAATGCACGGCTACTAATGTTACTGCCATTCTACAAATCAAAATGCTACTTGGAAAACTTCAATAATGTTTAGGTGTGAATAATCTGGCCTGGTATCAAGGCCATTTCTGACTGATTCCAAATCTCAAGCACAATTTGAAAAATTGAATGGCATCTAATGAGTTTAGACTCTCAAATCGCAAGTCAAATTAAGCTATTTCCTGTCCTCTCATTATATGAAAGTACATTTCTTTCAGGTCCATGGACTTCCAAAGAACAAAGCACTTAGTGGGCTGTGGAAGAGTTGGCACTATTTGGGTTCTGGGAAGGAAGGGATCTACTGGCATGAATGGTTCAGGGTTCTTACATGAAAAATTTTTAGAGATATTTACAAGTCCTTATACAATGGAGTCATAGTTTGTCAGGGCGTTTAATTTACTAGAGTCTAGGTACCAGAACAGAAACACAAATGATTGTAACTAGGAGCCGTAAGTAAATCACCAATACTTTCAAAATAAAAGCCTTCGATAAATGTGTATTAGCCACCTTCCCCTTACAAGGAACTGGGAATACAGTATCTGACCATATTGATTTAATTTCCTTGACTATCATTAGAAAAAGTTTGACCTAGATAAAAGTTTAAGGCAATTTTCTGGTTTGGTGACAAGCAAACTAAGCTTTCATGTGTTTGTACATCATCATTACAGAGAGTTTCTTTTTAAAGTGACACAACTAACACAATCATGGACTTATAACAAATGTGATCACCTGCACTATGGCTGTGCAAGGCTGGAATGCTCAACAATTAGTCATGAAAGACAGCAGCTGAAAGACATCTCCTATCTCTTACTGAAGTAATGGCTATGGTTAGATTCTGAGAGAGTATCATCCATTGCTTTCAGTTGTGTAACTCGTGTGGAAACATTGGGTTCCAATAAGTAATTCCAAACCCATTGACATATAAATGGCCCTGAACAAACGCAGTGGGTCACAAAGCAAGAAAAAAATAGATATGAATGTGAGAAACTGATTTATAAGGATGGTGATAAACAAGAGTAATGGGAAAAGGGAAGAGGGTGGAGATAAGACTGGTCAGTCCATATGCATTAAGTGCATATTATATGCATATGTTTAATTGTCAAAGGATTGTTTTAATGCATTAAACTTGCATATCATGAAATCCACCAAGAAGTATTAATCATTTCTTCACTTTCCCTTTTTAGAAAAATTGCTGAATATACATGATATATGTATGTGCATATATATATATATATAAATATATATATATATATATAATTATGTCATGTCAAAGTCTTGGACAAATATGTAAGTAAAATTTTGTTCCTGTAAGTTAACGAACTTTGAGCACAAGGAAGAAGTCCTCAGACATCAATACACATGAGACTTACCCAAGGCACAAGTCAAAAATGCAGACGCTGAACATGGAAGCAGACGCAGGTAAATAGACTGAGAATACGTAATTTTAACAAACAGCACAAGACAGACTGATCAATCTAAGTTGAGGCCAACATCTGGTGCACTCTGATGTAGATAAATGTGAGTCTTTGGTGAGAATTTGTCTGCATGATCTTGCCAGATTTCAGTGCAAATGAGGGCAGATCTATCATTTTAACTGCTTTGTAGTAAAATGCAAAAGAATGGAGAGAAAAGAACTTAGGCAAGTAAGTGAATATGGAAATTATAGGAAAAAAATCTCAAAGGGAAAGGAAGAAAGGCAATAGGACTTAGGAGGTAAAAGAAGAAAGAGAAAAATAAAGACAATTGCTGGGGGGAAAATGATCCTTTCTCTTCTAGCAACAAGGTGCCATGCCTGTTTAGCATACCTGGTGACATGTCCAGTCCCACAACAAGTGGATGTAACGGAAATATATGCGCTTTACATAATCCTGTAAATTTGGCCCTGCTCCTTGATTATAAAACCCATGTATGTTACAATAAAGTCAGCTTGGATGATGGACATCCTAGGCTCCCTCTGACCCAATGCCTGATCAATTCCTACCATTCCCACTTCTGTTTTCCTGAACGTAAGTCTGGGTTTATGCTGGTTTGTGGGCCCAGACACAGAGTTCATTTTGGTTTCTTTTAATCTCTGAGTTTCTCACTTGCTCCCCCTGTTCTTGCCTTTTCCTCCCTTTCTCAACCCTTATGATTTCCGTCACTTCTTTGCTAAAATTGATTCAGATATTCCTTTAGAGAAATTTATAACTATGATATTTAACAAAATGGATATTATTTTGTAATCTAACTTTGGAAGATCCAAAAGGCAGAATAAATAATTTCTATTCAACTTTATTCAAATCTCCTTTTAAAAAATAAGCAATTAAATGAAATTATTTATCAAGGCAAATGAATTTGAGATAGATGAGGGTTAACTTTCATATATGTCAAATGGTGTTTTTATTACTATGGATAAATAACACATGACAAAATAAGTTCCAAAACTCGGGGCTTTAGAAATTAAGGGTTAAGCTTCTGCCTCAAAAGCAGAAGGACTTGAATTCAGATCCCAGACCCAAGGTAAAAATGGCAGACAGAAATGACTGTAGCCTGTACTTCCAGCCCTGGAAAGGTATAGCCTGGCTAATTCCAAAGCTAAAGCAAAAAGGAGGTAGAGCAATCCAGGATGATTTCTGATGTCACCATTGGGTCTGCACAAGCATACATAGTGCCATCTGATTCTCCCAGACACATACAGAAACACACAGAGACACAGGGATACACACACACCACCACCACCACCACCATTACCAACAACAACAACAACAATAACAAACCCCTAAAAGACCTGAGGTTTTTATTCAACATTCTCTGGAGTCAAAGATGTGTTTTCTGCAGATTTTTCTGAGGCTTACACATGTAGCCCAAAGAAAGCAATGGAGGGAGCCTCCTGCTTCTTTTTCTCTCTCCAGTGGTTTTTTAACTGGCTATTCTTCACAGCATGGCAAACATAGGTCTTTGAAATATTAACTGTAGTGACACCTTGACTTGGAGATTGTACAATGCAGTAACTGTCTGCACTTTTCTTAGGTAAAACTTGTCACAAGTCCAAGCCGTACACGAGGGTTAAAACTGTAGACTCCACAGACTGATTGGAAAACTGTCATATTCATATTGTGAAAGACAGCTACTATAGAGTGGGTCACACTTTGTAATTTGCCAAACATGCTTGTGAATTTCTGGCATTTTAGCTACAAATCGCTAACACTTTCTTCATATTTTTTCAGTGTGTTTGTGTTTTAAAGGCATTTGCATGCATATATACATGGAGACCAAAAGTTGATGTTGGGTGTCTCCCTCTATTATTTTCCAACTTGCCTTTTGAAGCAGGGTCACCCGATGAACCTCTGCCTCACTGATTCACCTAAATCTCCTGGCCTGGAAGCACCCAGAGGAAAGGTGGCAGAAATATGTTTCTAAAATATGCATTTTTCATGGGTTCTGGACATCAGAATCTAGCTCCTCATATTTGCACATTAACCATCACATCACCCTTCACAATTTCTAACATGAAAAATGTATTCAACTCCACCATAAGCTTATAAATATTACTGTGATTACAGTTCTAACATTTCATGATGTTCTCATCCTTGAGGGGAAGATTAAGGTAATTTGTGCTTTCTGAGAGCAATTCTTTGTCCTCTTGTTATCTTGGCTCTAACCTCTGGGCCTCTAGGCTACTCAAATATTATAACTTTGCAAATGTGATGATACATGGTTTTACCATAATACTGACTTTTGAAATTTGGGGCAGAAATGGCCTCCTTTCATTTCATATTCTTTCTGTTTAGTTTAAGCCAGTTCTCTCATGAAAGGTCCATGGATGCCTTAAAAATGTGACATAGTCATAGTTACAATTCTTCCTTGATTTCTTGATTTTTTTTTCTTAGGAGATTGAAATGAGGAAAATACACAGAAAAATGTGAGTGTGTTTCATAAAGTGTTTTATTTACTTAGAGAGAGAGTGAGCGAGAGACAGAGAGAGAGAGAGAGAGAGAGAGAGAGGTAATATACCATGGTATACATGTAGAAGTGAAAAGCTCACTTTCTTTCTTTTTATTTATTCAATTGTGCGTGTGTGCGTATGTATGTGTGTGTGCGCGTGTGTCTGTGTGTGTGTGTAGAACCACGGATGAATTCGGGAACCACCATGGACGCCTCCACTTCCTCCACCCAGGGATTCACTGGCTCCACCCTACCAGGACCAGAAACGCAGGCTGCCCCCGTTTCCGCCTGGCATCTATACGTGGGATCTGGAATCCGAACTCAGGACCTTCCACCTGCAAGGCAGAGGCTTAACCCCTGAGCCATCTCTCCAGCCCCTGAAAAGCTCACTTTCTGAACTCAGTTGTCTCCTTCCATCTGATAACTAGGCATGTTTATAGACTTCTTTGCCCCTTTAAACCATCTTTCCAGCCCCATCGTAAATGTCTAATACATGAATATTAATGCATTCATAATTATTTCACACCAATCACAGCAGAATCTTCATCATCACCATCATCACATGCATCTTTTTCTTTCCTTAGCAACTTTAGCAGGAATGAGACGAAGGGGGTTCTTTGTTATGAAATGTCTGGAAAATACTCAACAAGCAATCTAAGATGGGAACAATATTAGCTAAAAATGAGAATTTAATATCCTATGGTATAAGTACCATGTCACAATCTGAAGGAAGATGATTTAATGAAAAGATAACCAAGTCCATAGATCAGACCCTTCCATTCCCTTCCTGTACCAGAAGGCTACTTGCAGGAGGCTGTGAAAGTAAGAAGGAGGTGAAGAAGGATATATTAAGGGATATACCAGGTGAGAGAAGACCACTGAAGGAGGAGAATTGGGGAATGTATTTAATAATGGAAGGACAGAACTGACTCTGACTCCTACAAGTAATACTTTGACCTTCACTTGTATTCCACAACACACATGCTCACATGCACTGCTTTAGTTCCTTATTCTAAGTTCTAGGTTTTTAAAAAATATTTTGTTAGAAATGCATTCCCTTTTTAAACATGCATATTGTACAGAGAATCCACTTGCTGTCTTCTGGCACACACACACAAATAATTAAATGCAAATTTTAAATTCCCTTTTGTTATTCATTTTTCTATCTCCTAATTAGTATGTTTCTTGCTAATGATTACAGAGGGTACTTACACTATTCTCTATGCACTTTCCCAACTTTTAGCTTCTGATGATATAATTTTTAAGATAGAGATATTATTATTAGTTGTGCCAGGTGGCTTATCACATGCTTCATGCCCCAAATCTAATTTAGTCTTTATCGCAGAACTCAGGCCAGCTATTTCTACATATACTTCTCTACAGATGAATATAATTAAAAACTATTGTACCTGATATATCATGCAAACAGAAAATGTATTGGGTACAAGGTATGTAATTACATCATTTGCTAAACAATTCAAGAAGATAGAAATAAGAAATCACTTTTATTACCTCACATTACAAATGAAAAGATCAAGAGAAAATGGAAAATCTAGAAATTAGCACAACTATGTTTGAAGCTATTTGAACTTTGTTTTGTTTTGTTTCTATTTGTTAGGTTTAGCTAAGCCATCTGGCTACTCTTTTTGATTGACCTCAGGAACATTTACCAGATGAGCCATCTTGCTGATAGTCACTCTCTGGTCACCCAAGTCGCCCAATTCTGACTCTTTCCCCTACTCCCATGTTTCGGAAAAGAGATGGGTGAGTACAAACAAAGGTTACGACTCAATTCAAGGAGACAACATCATCGCAGAGTCAAGAAATAACCTCAAAAGGGAATTTTAGAATGTAAAATCCCTGGAAACTTTTCTTCATCTCTAAGTATTATGACAAGGAAACCAATCTAATTTACATCTTAATGAAGTGAAAGACATTAGCTAAAATTGGCATACACACATCTGAGACACAAAGGGGTCATCTTCCTTTCTCAAACCACAAGACAGCAAGTAGATTCTCTGTACAATCTGCATGTTTAAAAGGAGAATGCATTTCTAACAAAATATTCTTTAAAAATCTAAAACTTAGAATAAGGAACTAAAGCAGAACAAATGCAAATAGTATGGACAATTACAATTTAGAAAAGTAAGTTTTTATCCTGTTTTATAGCAAAATGCCATAAGGTAAGACTTGTGAAAAGCAGGAAGTCCTTCTTTCAGCTCTGGTGTCTTGGAAAAGCAAGTCACAGGCAGATCCAGTGCCAATTGAGGTTTGCATTGCTGGCTCCCACATATTGCCTTCTTCTTGTGCTCTTATGCCTTGGGAAGATTCTTAAAGCATTACCTCTATTCATGAATTTTCTACCATTAGATGCTCAGCAACTCCCAAAGACTATGCTTCCTTTTTGATTTTTGTATTAGTATATATTAATGATGCACAGTAATGCATTTCACTAAGACATTTTTATGCATTTATATAAATGTGTTTGCCTCGATACCTGCCATCTACATGCTTCAAGAGAAAAAAAGATGTGACTAGATGAGTGGAATCAAATAGGACAGCCCTGAGAGAAGAGGTGATATGTATCCACTCACCTTTACTGAAAAGTGAAGAGAAATAAAATTCATTAGCTCTCCCCTGTGTCCCCTGTCTGTTGGCCTTTTCATACACAGTCATGATCCTTATAGCACCTTATCCAGCAGATGATATCAGCGCCATTCCACAGATTAGGAAGTGAAGGTTTGTGGGAAGCACAGACTTACCCCAATCACTTAACTCTTAAATAATAACAAGAACACAATCAAAGTCAGCCCAGCTGCAATGGTTTTGTCAACTATAAAATTAGAGTTATCGTTAGGTTCTGAGAGTCTTCAATATTCAGTTTTACTGTTCAGTCTCATTTTGCACTTTAGAGATATTAACAAGGCATTTTAAAATCTTGAAGATAATCAACTGTAGCTGGATCAAGCCTCCATAAGCTCTGTGTCTACCTTGGTCTTTCAACAACTTACCAAGGTATCTCTAATTCTCAGTATTAAAGAGATTAATGTCTCCTAAAAGGTTTCTGTGGGCTGCTAATAGGTATTCAGCAACCCAATACTTCAGGATACATGGGATTAAATACATTTTGATTTTTTTCTAATTATTTTATGGAGGAGTCTCTTGATGTAGTAACATATATGTGAATCTCTAAGTGGCAATTAGACAGAATAATTCTTACATTGAAATGGACAGAGCCCATCCATATTTTTTTCTCTCTCAGTGTCTTAGGGAGTTTTGCTCTCTGTCCAGAAATTTCTTATAAAAACATCTGCATTGTTAAGTGAGGTTCTTTTTTCACACAGATATAGAAGTGTTCATGAATAAGTTTTATCAGAAACCATCTGTTCATTAACAGGAACATTAATGAAACACAAACTACCAGAGAACTAATCTGGACCACCATTCCAGTACCATTCCTTACAGTCAAGCTGTTTTGTATAATTTTCAGACATCTGGCATGGGAAGATGATTCAGTGGTTAAAGTACTTGCTCTACAAGCAAAAGGATCAGAGTTTATATCCCTAGATCCTACATAAAATGATGGGTGAGGGTAGTATCCTACCTGAAATTCCATCCTGGGAAGATGGAGACTGGGAATCCCCAGAGCAAGCTGGTTTGTCAAACTATCTTATATAAATAAGCTCTTGGTTTAGTTGAAGATACAGTCTCAAAAGAATAAGGTGGAAGAGTGATAGAAGGTGATTCTCATACATTAATGTTGTCTATCTTTGAGATACCTTTAAGAGGATATTATTTACCTCCTCATTTTGGGGGATGAGCAAATTTCAGCTCAGAACTGATGCATAGGTGTCTTAAAGTTAACACCTACCAGCTAGAGAAACCTAATTTCAAATCCATTCAATTTAGTCTTAATTTGTTTTACAAACTTTAAATTACAAGTGCAAATTTTCTATGCTGTGCAAATTGCAACTTTCTGTTATAACTGTGACAACAAATAATGAACACATTTTATACATTATTTTTCTTTGTGTATGTATGTGTGTAGTTGTGTGTATGTCTGATTATACAATGCATGATTGCATGCGTGTAAAGACCAGAAGTTGACATCAGGTTCTTGCCCCAACTGTTGTTCACTCTATCTTTTGAGAGTCGGTCTCTCACTGAATCTGAATCTTGCCAGTTTGACTAGTTCTGCCTGGTCCTCAAGCTCAGAGATGCTCCTATCTCTACCTCCCCACCACTAGTATTATAAGCATACAAATGGGCATTTTGCATGGATGCTAGGGATGAGACTCATGCATATATGGCAATCACTTTGTTAACTGAGCCATTTTCCCAGGACTGCATTATTTTCTTTATCAAAACTGTTATGGGATTAGTGCTATATAAGAGAAAGGAGTCTCAACATTCCATGATTTACTCACTGATTGACTATTCATAACCTGGCAAATGCCCAGGCATTAAGGATTGCAAGGGGCTTATAGGGACATAGTGATCACACATGCAGTGGAATCTGGGAGAAGGGAAACTAGCTGGGAGAGAACTTGTGATGTAGGATGGGATGGTGTGTGGTAGGGAATGGGTGATGATGGAATCACATAAATTCATTGTTAATATATTTAAAAATAAAAATATTAAAAAAGCCTTTTTAGTGTAGGCGCTAGTAAGGTGGCTTGGCAGGTAAAGTTGTCTGAGCACAAACCTAGGGACATTAGTTCAAATCACAAGAGTTCACTTTATTGAAAGGAGAGAAATGATTTCCAAGAGTTTTCGTTTGGCCTACACACACACACACACACACACACACACACACACACACACACACTATACATAAGTTTTCTCTGTCTAATTCTGTTTATTCATAGAATAAAAAATTTAATTTCAACATGCTACAGTGCTTATATATTGTCGAACATTATTAATTAAAGTACAAATTCATACTGAAATTTATTGGAGCACACAATGAGCAATCAAAGCAATGTGGGAAATTTAAAGCCAGCTAGTCAAGATTTCTTCAACTTAAAATAAATGTGGGGAGGGTAAGAATATTTGAAATTTAGAAGACATTTGAAAAGTTCATTGATCTGAGTGTAAAGAAGGCTAGGTTCAAGCTATATCTATGACTTTGTTTTTAATGAAATAGTACTACATTAGTGCTTCACATATTTATTGAATGGCTATTGCTGACACTGTTATATAACAAGATTAAAATAAGAGTGGACACTAGTACAACCCCTGACTTCAGGAAATTGGCTTGTTGAGCTGATGTGTGTCGAAGCATATTTTGTCTCTGTGTGTAGCACATGTTGAAAGGTCAGCCCATTACATTTTCTTCACTTTAACACACTGAAATGGTAACTTCACTCTTCATTGTTCATTGATTCCTCTGGGCAGCAGAAATAACAGGAAGATGAAGGGACCACATACAATGGATAGCCAGGATCTCGTCTGGTTTTAGACACTAAAGATTTATGCATTCTGAAACAATCTCTAGGCATATTCCCAGATTTAATATGCGAATGTAGGAGCTGCATAACCAAAGAAAAACAATAGGTTGATCATTCTTTTAAAATTTACTTCACTGTATTTTTTTTAACAACATAAGTTATAAATTTGAGGAATATGTGGTCATCTCCAGCTTACCCTGGGAGGAACTGAAGTTTGATGCTCAAAGGCAAAGTGGAATGACTTAAATGCAGCTCTCCCTGACCCTTGCTAGCTTCTTGTAGTTGATTTTGCTTTGTTATTATCAGAGGCAAATGGTGAATCGATCAGATCATAAGCAATCTATTTTTTTAATTATTTTATTTTATTTATTCAATTGTGCGTGTGTGTGTGTGTGTGTGTGTGTGTGTGTGCGTGTGTGTAGAACCACGGGCGTGTGTATGTGTGTGTGTGTGTAGAACCACAGGCGAATTCGGGAACCACCTGTGGACCGCCTCCACCTCCTTGTTTACTCTGTCGGGGGATTCACAGGCTCCGCCCTACCAGGACCAGAAATGCAGGCCCCCCCCCCCCCCCCCCCCGCTTCCGTCCGGCGTCTATATGTGGGGTCTAGGATCCGAACTCAGGACATTCCCCCTGCAAGTCAGAGGCTTAACCCCTGAGCCACCTCTCCAGTCCCGATAAGCAATCTATTTTATAAAGCATTGAACTTTGTCATGATAAGATTTCCATACAAATCCTCAGATTTCTACACCATGCTATAAAAATGGAGCTCAGGGACGGTATGAAAACACATCTGATTCTCTTGAGTAACATGAGAATGTGTGTGGCCAGGTGGATGTGAGCAAAATGCTTATGCCAGTTACTTCTGTTGTACACAATTTCATAAGACTGGGTTTCTAGCATTGAAATTAATTTTCCAAATATTCTGTGTTGACTTTCACTTTAAGGGACAGTGTTGGCTATCTTGGGTAGTGAACTTCAGAGAACATTCTGAGTTTTGATAAACAAACACTCCTTTCATTAATCCCTAGTTGTTTTCCTAATGAATTTTTTTTGTCAATTTCATACATATGCAAAATATATTTTGATCATGCTCATCTCCATTCGTCTCATATTACCTCTTCCTTGTTGATCCCTTCTTTTTACAAACAATCCTAGTTCTGAAAGACTTTGCTGGGAACTTATTCTAAATGCTGAGGCATAAGTGTTTAGAGAATATATTTTTAAAAATCCAACATTATAGTGTTCAACATTATTAATTCATATGGATATTTAAACAATCCTATAGAATAGCCTGGTGTTATCAATTTCATTGTTTATTTCTATATTTTTTCTTTTTTATTCTTTAGCAATTTCTCACATATATAGAATGAATGCTAATTATTTAACCATTCTTCTACCTTGTCATTTCATCTTCTCTCACTGAAAACCTTCTTCTTCCCAACAAGTATCTGCATAGGTTTATGTCACATGTGTAAGTGTGTGTGTGTGTGTGTGTGTGTGTATGTGTGTGTGTGTGTGTGTGTGTGTGTAACTCAGTGAGTTTAATAATTGTTGCTTGCATTAATTACCTAGGCTGGAACATAGACAACTCATCAGTGGCTACACCACTGAAGGAAGTGACTCTTCTGACCTCCAGCCAATATCAACCCTTATTAGTCCTTCATGGAGGGGTGGCGCCTTATGAACTATTCCCTTTCCATCATGAAATTTTGTGCAGGTCTTATGCAGTTAACCAGAAGTGAAGTGGGTTTGTGTGTAAATGACCATGTTATGTCCAAAAGATGCTAGCCTCTGGCTCTTATGTTCTTTTTCTCTTCTGCGATGTTTTCTAAGCCTTGGTGGGGTAGTGGTGATGATATAGTGGTAGTCCTGAGTATATCATAGCCACTTAAACTCTGCATATTCCCATTGCTCTGATTGAAAAAGAAAGTGACAAAGAATGTATGGAAATAGAATTTAGTTCTTCATCTCATAGGAATTGCATTAAGAGCTTAAAAAGTCTATATTTACTTCTTATCACTAGTAAAATAATTAGTAACTTATCTTTCCAGTTGAAAAAAAGCATTTTCCAAACATAGGTCCTTTTGTGCGTCTATCCATGTCTATATCCATGTATTGTGTGTGTATATCCATGAAATCTAGTACACTGATGGGTTTTGCAAACATATATTGAATCCATATCTCACCACAACACAAAAATAATTGCTGAATAATGTTTGATTTTATTGAATTAGTCAAAGATTGTTACGCACCTTAAATTCACGTTTGTGTGAATAAAAATATTAATATAAATATTTGAGTTCACTTTTCAATTATATTTAGAACTTCCTTTTGCTATTCCATTTAGGTATTCATTCAAGAACTATACCTTTATGTCACTCATTTATTCATTTACTGGTTGATCAGTGGAGTAATTATTATTTATCATATACTCTATTGCCACTGCAGTAGCTTTTTCCTGTTCTGCATATTCAAGCCTTCCCTCACTGAGATCCTGGATGCTTATCTTAGCTTCTGCATGAACTTTGAAAGAGAAGTGACTTTCAGAACTCCTCATCCTCTATAGGATTTGTGGCAAAATAGAAATGATGATTCATGCACCTGTTCTTCAGGATGAGAGATGACTAAGAAACAATTACTTTAGAGAAGGGGAACACAGAATGAGTTCATAAGAGATAACCTCACCATTTCTGAGAAGACACAATGTGTAGAGCTGGGTCGTCCAGGGGTCTTCAGATAGTACAGCACAGTTCCTTCACCTTTTCCTGAAGAAGCTCTCCTACATTTCTTCTCTACCACTGGCAGTGATGCATCTCCTCTCATAAACACCTTTCTTCTAGAATCCACACTCCCAGCATGACTTTGCTCTGCCTATGGCCTCCTGATCACACATGTGGTCATGGCCTACTCACATCTGACATAGTCATTCAATGCTCTCACTGTTCACACCCGCTAGTCAGGCTTTCAGTGTCTGTCTTCAGACTGTGCTTATGTTAAGAGAGCTGTTGCTCAGGACTTACTTAGCATGTTTTGCAGGCCAAATGATGACTAAACATTTCATGCTCTCTCTCTCTCTCTCTCTCTCCACACACACACACACACACACACACATACACACACACACGTATATACACCAAAAACAAACAAACAAAACAAACAAAACACATGATGGCCTCTCTTGCCCCTTGTTAAATCTAACTTATACCCATTCTTTTTTTTATTTTTAAAAATAATCAATTGTGTGTGCGTGTGTGTGTGTGTGTGTGTGTGTGTGTGTGTGTGTGTATGTGACCATGGCACACATATGGAAGTTAGAAGTTAGGGGAAGGGTCTCTTCTTCCAGTTTTTTAAAGTTGTGCCTCTGGTTGTTTTTGCTGCACTGTATGCTGTACTGTAGTTTAGTTGGTCTATAAGCTTCTGTCTGATTTTTGTAATTCAGTGTTTGAATATGAATTGTCCTCTTTAGGCTCAAGTTTTTGCATCCTTAACTGCTGTAAATGTGTGGGAAGTTCCTGGCATTTCTAGGAGGTAAAGCCTTGCTGGAGGAAGCACATCACGGGGAATAGGTCTTGGTGAAGGGTAACTCCTCCTTGCTTCTTCAAGCAGTCTGCTCTTAAAGTCTGCTTGCTCCTTAATTTCTCTGCTTCATGATGTCTTCCATGAGCTGAGTCTCCTCCAGCTTTTGCTGCCCACCATGCCTTTTCTGCCATAATGGACTATATCTCCCCTCTGGAAAAATAAGTCAAATAAATCTCCCTTTCTCCCCTTAAGTTGCTTGAATAACGGTGTTGTCTTACAGCAGTGAAGAATAACTATGACAACTTCCAAATCACTACCGATGTCCTAGGATTGCAGAGGGATGTCCCTGCATCTGGCTTTCTACATGGGTTCAAAGATTGAGCCCAGGTCATCAGGCTTGTGTGGCCAGTGTTTTTACCCACTAAGCTATCTGCCTGGTAGCTTCTAGCCATTTTGATGACCTACTATTTCAGCTCCTTTACAGAATCACTTTTGATATCTCAAACTATAATTGTTTTCTTTTTCTTTGAGCTAAAAGCATCAAAGTACTTCATATGAAACTTTTCTATACCACTTGTTGTTATGCCAGGATCGCAAAGTCCAAAGAAACCCAATGAAGTTGTCCACCAATGCAAAAACAAAGGAGTATTTATTAAAAATTCAAGTCTAGGCCTGGGATGTTCATCCCTCAATGCAGTGAGAGTGAGCGGCCCCGGAAATAGGAGGTTTTGGAGTTTTTATAAGGTTATTGCAAGCAGGGACTGAGGAATTCACATGTAGTTCACTTAGCCTTCCTCAACCCCCTTGAGTTTATGGTGACTGGGGGAATTTGCAGGTAGCCTTTCCAACCCCTCCCCCCTCCCCCGCCCCAGGGCTATTTACAAACAGGGATTTCCCTGGAGGAGGGTGTTTGATCTTCTGGTTCTGCTAGGGCTTATCTGGAATTCCTAGGCAAAGATTGTAAATTTTTCTCTAGGAAACAAAAGGCATTTAGGGGAGAGAGGCTGATATTTCCATGTAGGCGCTCACATTGTCAAATAAATAAGTGGGGTTAATGAAATGTTAAGTAATGGACAAATGAGACATTTTAGAGGTCTGTCTACTCTCTCTTTCTTTCCATCTTCCTTAGCTCTATATTCTGTATTTAAGATAACAGAATTTTCTAATAAAATATTCAGAATGTTGGTAATTTCAGCTCTCCAAGCACAACAAACAATTTCATATTAGAAAAAATATGTCTGAGAAACAAATGAAATAGCTATCACAAAACTATTTAAGTTGGTGCATCCCCTGAAGCTAGTTGGAGCTTATTTGTTAAGTGTCAGGTACCAACTTGGGTAACTGATTTAATGAGCTTATATCGTAACCATAGAAACTAATAGCAATAAGAAGAGGCAAGCTTATGATGAGAGAGAAGGAAGAATGAAAGCAGAACGTGACTTATCACATTATCCCAAAAATCATTACTGCTATGTTGTCACAGCTCTCAGACATAACATTTTATCAAATGCAGCTCAATGGAGATTTTTTTTTATTTTGCAAACATTTCCATCAGAAATGCCCTTTCCCAAATTAAGTTTGCAATTTGAAGTACTCAATTGTAGATATCTAGCTATAATGATCTGGCAAAACCTTGCTGAAAAGGATTTTGACCTCATCATTTTTATTGAATGACTTAAATGTAAAAACCGTGAATGCTAAATGTTATTATTTCCAACTCAATTGCATGAAAAGGAGAGGCAAAATGAGATTATAGAACTGGGTTGAAAAGTCATTAGCTAGTAAAAGACAGGCTAAAATTAAAGCACATATGTTCTGTACACTGGGTTATTTTTATTTCTACTACATTATAGTGCTTATACTTAAGATTTTGTCCATTACTTCATATCAAAATACTGTAATCTGGTTGGATTTAAATCTTTTAAGCCAAGAAAACATTTCTGTATTCTGCAAAACATGGGACATGATAGACTTCTAGGGACCACAAAGTACTAAGGTTTAGTTATAAAGATGGGACATCAGACTGTCTTCTAAACATTTGTATTATACCCATAGAGTAGAGGAAACCTCAGCACTCATCCTAGAAAACTTTCCCACAACGGAAGGTATTTATGCAGAGAATCACACCTAATAAAAGTACAGAAAATAAGTGACAATGGGCTGATCAGCATAAAACACAACATCTAAATCCCCCTCCCCAACTTACTAAAGCTAAAGCTCAGGGAAGACTGATGTGGCAGTAAAAAGGAAATAAAAAAAGAGGGTAAAGAGGGATGCTGCCAGGCAGCATCTTCTGGACACGTTAGGACTGCTTAACCCACACATTCACTATGGCTGTGTTTCTTCCCACAAGACTTATGCAAAATATGAACTGTTATAATTCACTATGGAACAGACAAGATATGGAGAGGCATCTCAGCTCTTGAAAGACTATTGAAGGTCAACCTCAGGCAGGTACACAGTGGAGTTGTAGTTTCCTCAATGCAAATCCACTGATTTATCTACCATGCTCTAGCAAATATTAGATATATGTGAGTGTGACCTACCCGATGAAACTTGATGGGCCCCATATGCAAGGAGATAGGAAAATATGTGGGAAATTGAGAAAAAAATTTCAGTGGGAAAAGAAAGGAGGATGGGACAGGGTAATAAGGAGCAAAAATGATATGAATTCATTGCATTCAAGTATGAAATTCTAAAATAATTTTTAAAATACTGTAAGGAAACTACAAAGTAGCATCTTGGTTGGTGTGATCATTTCAAAGGCTGTTTAACTCCTAAAGTGTGAGGTACCCCAACCTGCCATGAATACAGAGCTATATCCTTGAAAGCTGTTGACTTTGAGTCCAGGAATAACAGTATTATTCTAAGCATTTACCTTCAGATATAGGGACCTCTTTGTGTGAAGGTTATTGAAGGCAGTGGTCTCATCAAGGCTACATAGACTCTAGGTAATCAACACCTTCAGAGAAGGAGAATATAAATACAGCAATGCCCTCACCATTCAATCACCATGCATCATTGAAGCCTTAGTCTCCCACAATAGTGGCTGAGTGGTCATTTTCTGTTATCTGGCAGATCATCTCCCTATACTTTCCATAAAGCCTGATGTCTTCAAAGTCTTGTCTTTGTGCATTTTTTGAGGAATCTGCCAAAAGGCAATCATATCTGGGCTCAATGTGGATAGAATGCACCACTTCACTCACTGACTCATAATAGTCGAGTCAGTGATATAATTAGTCAGGCACGTGCCTGTAGTCCTTTCTAAATAAAGATAAAGCAATAGTGATATCACAATAATGACTGTTGCTTTTAGGGGCTATTTTGTGTCAGTCACAGACTAAAGTGTTTAAAGCTATTTTATTTTATTTTTTAATAAAACAAACCTGTGAGATGGAAATGCCTCTATTTCATAACAAGAGAAACTGAGATTTGAAGATGGCAAGTACCACACATGCAGGTTAGACAGCTGCCAGAGGGTTAACCTGCCTTCTGATGCAAACACTTAGCTGTTAGTACTGCAACAATCCCAATCCATTCAGACTCATATGACTTTGGTGAACAATGAATGAATGGACACAGAACACATATTTTTTTTCATCTTTCTTAATTGCTTATTATATGATGCTGTCATGGTTTGAAATGTGTCCCCCACAGACTCATAGGTTTGGGAAGGTCATGACACCTTTAGGAGGTGGAGCATTGTGGGAGGAAGGCAGTCACAATGGATGGGTCTTGAGGTAGATTAGCTCCACTGTAGGTGTTTTCAGGCCCAAAGCTTACTCTCTGGATGATACATTAGCATCTGAAACTGGCTATGGCTAAGGACTCCTCCCCTGGGGGGTTGAGTTTGCCTCTTGTCTGCAAGACAATGGCAGGCCTAACTCCTCCCTTTGGGAGTGGAGATCACCTCCAGCTCTGTTCTTAGATCACTTTTGTTTCTCTTAGAAACTGACCAGGCTGTTCCTCCCCCAACAGTTCTTTCCTGAGATATGCTTATTCATGGACCAAGTAACTCTGTTTTGAGGCATACATTGTCCATTTCCTTCTAGCAACAAAGTGTCATCCCTGTTTTACTCTCTGGTGACATCATGTCTGATCCCAAAGCAAGTAGATGTCACTTCTGCCTTTTCTTTGTTAACTGGAATGTATATGTTTTACATAATTCTTTAAGAATTTGGTCCTGCTCTTCTTTGCTGTTTTCCTGAATTTGGCCCTCTCTTTGATTGTTTTCTTATAGGTACTCATGTATGCTACAATAAAATTGGCTTGGATGATGGAGGACATCCTAGGGTCCCTCTGACCCAATGCCTGATCAATTTGGTCCTGCTCTTCTTTGCTGTTTTCCTGAATTTGGCCCTCTCTTTGATTGTTTTCTTATAGGTACTCATGTATGCTACAATAAAATTGGCTTGGATGATGGAGGACATCCTAGGCTCCCTCTGACCCAATGCCTGATCAATTCCTACTACTCCCACTTCTGTTTCCCACATGCAAGTCTGGGTTTATGCCGGTTTGTAGGCCCGGACACTCCACCCTTCTTCCAGAAGGTACTATAATAGCTCTCAGCCTCCTGGATGGATGTGACCTAGGCCTCCCCCAGCTTCCAGCACTAGCCATGCCTTTACCACCATCATGGACTATATCTCCCCTCTGGGACAGTAAGCTGAATAAATCTCCCTTTTATCCCCTTAAGCTGCTTGATTTTGGTTGTTCTCTCATAGCAACACAAAGAGTAACCAATACAAACACATTAAATGAGGGCTTCTAGAAAGCAGGCAAAGTTGAATTTCAATAAACTTCAACAGTGAACTTCTCAGTGTCTGGAGTTCAGTTCTACTTGGACCCAAGGTCAAGGATTGGATAATGGACTCTGCAGAAGGAGACACCATTCCTGGTGAGAAGAGGTAGAGCTAGGAGAGACATTTCTTTTTGATGGACTCACCACAGTTCCTAAATCCCCCCATCATCCTGAAGACCATGCCTGAAAGCTGAACAAATGACTTACTTGTGAAAAATTCTCACCTGAAGTGATGTCTGGAATAACATGTCTTCTCTTTAGCTCCTTTTGTGGAAAGAGAATTGACGATTAGAATAAACAATCACTCTGAAAATAGCTCCAGCCCATTTGTTGAATTCCTTAAGCACATTGATGAAGTTAATTTATGAAAAAATGACACACATGTTGGCAAATTGGCCTGTTCATCTTGGCAGTTCCTTTGTTTTTCCATCCTTCTTTTCTGTGCCCTCCTTTTTACCTCCATTACTGTTCATACTGTCACTCTTCAGAGCCTTTTTAGAGCTGATGTTTCTTACATCAATTTTTTCATTTCTAAATTCATGCATATATCTTTTTAACATCTTGCTTCTAAGGACCTCTTTGCTCTTTGGTTTTTTCCTGTTTCATCTTTCCTAATTGGAAATAGCCCTTTGATTTCTTATCTTCTCTGTTTCAGTCATTTGTTTAAACATTTTTAAAAATACTTCTTGCTTTTTGGTGTTGACACAGCAGATGAGCAAAACAGAAGAAAATGATTACTGCACATGCTAAAGAAAAAAATAATTGCTACCTAAAGAGGAGGTTTTACTGTATACTGCTCAGCTAGACTGAAAAAAAGATTTATTTTAGGGATTGGCCTCTCCACTTGGAGAAACAATAGTCTTTCTACATTTGTTAGGAAATAAAAAAAATCGTCTTTCTCTGGCTTGATGCATACATACATGTGCCTACATATTTATCTGGAAGAAGTGCTTTTGATGATAGATAATTGATAGATACATTGATAGGTAGTTTAGATAGATAGATCACTCATACATATAAAAGAGGTTCAGATGTAATCATAAATTTTAACCATGTCATTCATGTGAGGAGTTGCTAGAGACTTGAGAGAACTTAAAACCTGTAGACAATAGGGGAGAAATATCATAACAGATAGAAAGGGCACAACAGCAAGATGAAGATAAAACAAACTTTGAAAATGGTAAATGAAATTGTGAATTAAGCCTTGTAATTTTCTAGATAAGGTAAAAGGAATAAAACTTATGTTCGTTATCTAAGTTTTCCCTTTTCTGTACTGTATAGAAATTACCTTTGTGGATGCTAAACATTAGAAGAAAGAATACTGCATTTTGCTAGATGGTAGTATAAGGAACAAAGAAACTAGAAATGAAGAAAACAATCAGAACACAAGTTATAAAGAGGTCTTTCCTGTAGCTCCTATCACATGTAACCCTCAGGAAGAATCAAGTCTCAGATTAAATTTGAAAAACCACAAACCCAATCATACCATCTCTTGCTTTGGGAGTGGTTCTGAGACTTTTACAGAAAATTTCTTGCAATTATTACTGTATTTCTTTGTGTTCTTTCTGATCTCTTTTGCTTTTTCTTATGACAGCTATGCAGTCCTTCATCTGCAATGGAGGCAGCCCATTCCCTCCAATCTGTCGCTTTCCTTTTATGTTACCCAAACCCATTTCCTACATCTTTGAAAGTTGATTGCTGGTTATCTTTTAAAATATATCTTAAGTGTTGCTTCCACAGGCCATATTATTCAGTTCATATGCTACAGCTGTGACCCTCACAATGGTTTGTACAAGTTCTTCTTTAATGCTTGCTTTTCTTCATTTGACTGACACTAACAGGTATCAGATGAGTACCAACCCAGAGTCTTGTCCCAAGCTTAACATATCCTAGAAAAACAGCAAACATTTGCTGGAGGAAGGATAAATGGAATGAAGATAAGAAACAAATGCTTTTATCTGAGACAAGATTTTTGCCTGATATGCTTGAAAGATGAACATTTACATGTGGGTTTGAGAATGGCTTGAGAGGTCTGTCCTCCAGGGTTAATTAAGCCATTAAGGGAAAGGAGAGTGTTTGCCATATACAATGATAATGATGGCAGTAAAGGAAGTATATGCAATTCATTTCAATCACGTCTTGAACTTTTTTCTTTCATTCATTTTAATGAGAAATATATTTTCTTATATATTTTCATATGAAAAATCCATATGATATAAAAGATTAAACACTGATGACTTTGCATAATTCCTTTTCTAATGCTTGCCATAATAGCAGGTGGTTCACAGTCATCATTGGCTACTTAGAAAATTTGAAATCTGTTAGACTACATAAGACAATATTCTTGAAAAATGAACTACATTGTGCACATGTATGAAGAATGTCACAGTAAAACCATTATCATGTAAAATTAACATATGCTATTGAAAACATTAAAAAAATCTTGAACTTTTTGACAGGTATGTATCTGTGCATGTGTAAGGGAAATAAAGAAGCAAGATCTACTTAAGCTGGAGGCATGTAACTCTAAGCCCAGGGCTCTGGGATTCAATTCTGTCTTGACCAATTTGACAAGTGGTTCCATTTATAAAAGAGAAAGGAATTTCAATGGCAGCAACTTAAACATCTTCATCAAATGAGTTCATAGTATTTTCTAATTTTATGTTGGGAAAACAAATTCTTGTTTTAGAATGATGGTTGACACTTTAACTCCAAGACACTACCTGAGAAGTTGTTATCTAGGTTAGAAATTCAAACACTACATCCTTTAGTAGCTGTGTATTATGGGCCAGCTACGGAAATTGATTAACCCTCATTTTCCTTTTTATTTTTTCTAAAGGATGTCATATTTCTATGTTAAGGACTATGGTGAGTTCTGTGTGAGATGATAAATGGAAAACCAGGTTCAAAACCGATGTTTAAATATATTTTTTTTCTAATCTGATTTCCTCTGTGTGCTTCCTCCCTGTTGCAGTTGCTTTTCTTCTCGCTGAAAAAATACTTAAATGACGTCAGTGAGAAATGGGTATTTACTGACTTAGTGTTGCAGAAGACATGTAGTACATTTCTGGAGGGAACTGCATAGCAGAAGGCATGGATGAAAGTGGAAAAAGGATGCTGGAGGTATAACCATACCAAACCTTAGTCTGTATTACAAATCCATAGTTGTAAAAACAGCCTGGTATTGGCTCTAAAATAGACACACAAATCAATGTATAAGGGTTGAAGACCCAGACATAAGCCCATACAACTAGAGCCATTTGATCTTTGACAAAGTGGCCCAAAAAATCCGATGGAAAAAGAACAGCATCTTCAACAAATGGTGCTGGCAAAACTGGATCTCCACATGCAGAAGATTAAAGCTGGACCCGTACTTGTCACCATGTACAAGAATTAACTCCAAATGGATCAAGGACCTTGATATAAGGCCAGAGACTATAAACACCATAGTTGGAAGAGTAGGGAACTCCCTCGAGCTGATTGGGCTAGGCCAACATTTCCTAAACAGACATCCAATGGCACAGTCACTGCTACCAACTCTCAACAGTTGGGATCTTGTGAAATTAAAGAGCTTCTGTTCAGATAAAGCGAGTGTAACATGAGCTCAAAGGCAACCCACAGAATGGGAGGAAGTCTTCACTAACCACATATCTGATAGAGCTCTACTGTCCAGAGTGCACAAAGAACTTAGAAAACTAAATACCAAGGAAACAAATGGGCCAATTAAAAAAATGGGCCTTGGACCTTAAAAGAAACTTTACCAGGAATGAAATTAAAATGTCTAACAAATATCTTTAAAAATCCTCCACTTCCTTAGCCATCAGGGAAATGCAAATCAAAACTTCCCTGAGATATCATCTCACCCCTGTAAGGATGGCAAAAATCCACAATACAAACAGCAGCAAATGCTGGAGAGGATGTGGAGAGAGGGGAACTCTCCTACATTGCTGGTGGAATGCAGGCTCATACAACCACTCTGGTGAGCCGTCTGGAGATTCTTAAAGAAACTGAAGATTGAAATGCCATATGACCCTGCTATTCCACTTTTGGGAATAACCCCCCATGCAGCAGAGGTTCACCTCGATAGCACAAGCATGACCATGTTCATAGCAGCACTGTTTACAATAGCAAAGTCATGGAATCAACCCAAATGTCCAACAATTGATGAGTGGATAAGGAAAATGTGGTACATTTATACAATGGAATACTACTCAGCCATCAAAAATGATGAATGAATGAAATTTGCCGGGCAATGAATGGAATTAGAAACAATTATATTGAGTGAAGTATCCCAGACACAGAAAATTAAGCACCATATGTACTCCCTAATAGGTGGATCCTAGTACCAAACTTACTTAGAGACACTCAAGGATAAATCTCTGTAATACCTACAGTAATTGTAAAGATTATAAACAGGAGGGATGGGGAAGGGGGGTCCCACTAGAAACAAGGAGAGAGGGGACCATGTTACAGCAGAGAAAGTAGGCCACCATCAAGGACTGCAAGTAAGTAATGAGACATCTGGTTAAGTTCACAGACTTTCCTTCTTGATCATTTGCAACTGATGGGGTATGATCTCACTAGAAGGGGAGGGCATATAGTCTGGCAGATAGAAAGTAACCATTTTGCAAATGGGTGATTGATCCCTCTTTCACCATGGTCTCGTACTTTTATTCCATCTACCTTTGAATATACTCTTATAACAAGACTCTAATTTAACAGGTTTTTATCTCTGGCCAGGGGATGACATCCAATACCCATCAGGATGGAGCCAAGAGCATTGCAGGAGCAGCAAAACTGAAAAAAAAAATCAACAAACCATAATTCAGAACATCAGAGACTCTATATCAACCACCTGGAACTAGGTTAGCCTAATCTCTCCCCATCCTGAAGCTCAGGGAAATTTGCGGAAGAGGGGGTGATAAGATTGTAAGAGTACAAGGATGGGAGGAAACAATCATAATAGGACTTTGCATGACCTGCACAATGTCCAACACATTATTGACCCCACAAAGTCTAGCATGGACTAAAGGCACTAGGATCCTTGGAGGCTAGGGATTGACAGCCACAGTAGTGCTCCTATGCTTAAGGGGAACACAGGAAAGGGTCTGGGAAATGCTGTTGGGTCTTTGCACCTCATATGGGAGAGGAGGACCCAGAGGAGAGTCTGGCATGCACATTAAAGGATGCTTCGGGGATGGGAGGAGGAGTCGCTGGGGGACGGGGAAGGAGGGGGGAGGGGAGGGGAGAGCAAGGTGTTCAGGGGTGGGGGGGTGGAGGGAGGGATGGGACCGGTGTATCTGTTAAGTTTGTATGAGCGGAAATTAAAAAAAAAAAAAAAGAAAAAAAAAAACTATCCAGATACTCACCAGGAAAAAAAAAAAAAGTGGAAACAGGAGGCCAATTTAGTTCATCCAAGGGATTAGGAGGCAGAAAGAAAAGGAGAGGAAGAGAAATCAAGGCTTATACAATATGACTTGCCTTCTTCCAGCAAGGCTAAAAATTTAAAGGTACCATAACCTTCCCAAAATTAACACCAGCAAAAGATTCAAGCATACAAGCCTGTGAAGGAGGAACAATTTACATTCGAACCATGATACTTTTTTTTGTTTCTTGCCAGAGGTCACTTGTCTATATATTATCCCACTGTGCACAACGAATGGCCTTTTGTAATATGCAAAGAAAGAACATTGATAATATTTCTTTAATTGATCCTCCTGAGAGGGAGAAAATGATAAGGCAGTTTCAAGCACGAAGCTGGAGGGACGCCTTCTTATAAATCCAGAGATCTTATGTATCCACGGAAAGAGGGATGCTAGAGTCCATAGTATCATTTTAAAATTTTTTAAAATATTTTTTAATGTCTCACACAGCTGCAAGGTATTTGTCTTATCAACATTTCAGCAGGGAAAGGGAAAGATCTCAAGAGACTCAGAACCTGCCTGGGAGACTGATGAGTGTTGGTGCCGATGGGGAGGGATGCTTCCTCACTGGGGAATTCACGATACATGATTAATGCTCCAGCAAGTGCTCAGAGCACATTTTGATGAGAAGCTGATAGTATTGTTTACGATCCCGCCTAGTTGAGGAATCAAAAAAGGAGCATAGAGTTCTTCTTGCTTCTCCTCTCAGACCTAATTTCTTCTCTTTCTGAAATCAGAGAGGACTGCCAAGCATCAGAATTTACGGTGTGTCTTCATTCTGTTTGCACATTTACCTTTATTTTTCAGTGTTCTTACATGCAGAGACCTGTGAGCCGGCTTCTTTTGCTTGTTTATTTCATCCTGTCTGAAATTGACAAAGGCCACTTGGAGGCCCATTTCATGGATACGTCATCTCCCATTCAGAAACACCATAATTCCCCAAATTGAATTTTGAATGAGATACTGTTCATTGGCATGGGGACTGTGAATATGCACACATGTGGAGCCAAACCTTTTTCTCAAGCAATTTGTCTTCACTCTAGCCTGAAATTGTCTTTTAAAGCTGAGTAACAGTCTTAATTCAAACTTTTAGCTGATAGTGTCTGGGGACCAAACAGCTTATGGTCAGCCAGAAGACAAGTTTATTTTGTAAAAATAAAATGAGAAGGGAACGAAGTGAATCTCTGCTTGTGTTCTTATGACTAGGGAAGTTGTTGCCTAGGTCAACTCTGGAATATATGGGTGATTTCTTGAAGACTGGAAATGTGATCATGCAATTCTATGCTCCAAAGGTCTGCTAACCTAATGAATATTGTTATCTCGATCTCTTTCACATGAGTCCTAAACAGAGATTAGTGATACTATGGAATATGTTACTGCTTTTATGTTTTTACTAGTAACTAAAGATAAGTAATTTGATTGCTTAGGAATTTCTGTCTTCTCTCTCTCCATGTCTCTCTCTCTGTCTCTCTATTCCTTTCTTTCTTTTTTCCTCTCTTCTTTTTTTCTCTCCTCCCTCCCTTCCTTCCTTCCCTCTTTCTTTCCTTCTTTCTTTCTTTCTTTCCTTTTTCTTTCTTTCTTTCTTTCTTTCTTTCTTTCTTTCTTTCTTTCTTTCTTTCTTTCTTTCTTTCTTTCCTTCCTTCCTTCCTTCCTTCCTTCCTTCCTTCCTTCTTTCCTTCCTTCCTTTCCTTCCTTCCTTCCTTCCTTCCTTCCTTCCTTCCTTCCTTCTTTCTTTCTTTCTTTCTTTCTTTCTTTCTTTCTTTCTTTCTTTCTTTCTTTCTTCCTTTCTTCCTTTCTTTCTTCCTTTCTTCCTTTCTTCTTTTCTTGATATCTCACAAGTAGTTATTCTCTCAAGTACTACAGACTGAACTTGATTTTATGATTCTGTTTCCACATCCAGGGTGCTGGGATTATTGTTATGTACTGTTGCAGCTTCTCTTTTCTTTGAGAACATGGGGGTTGTGGGGGACAATCATATTCAAAACATGCCATACATCATCATGATATCCAAATAAGAATTGTCTTGGTCCTAAGCTGTTAACTCACTATACACCTACAATTCAATGTACCATCTGTTTCACAAAGCTATTCATTTGGGAGAGAGAGAATCATCGTAAGGAGACCACTTGCTTTCTATGCTACTAGTAAAAGATTGCTGAGAAAGATTTCTTGTGCAGCATTTGGATGAGAGCTGGTGGTCTGGAAGGAAGTAGGAAGAAGCAGTTTTTTCAATGATTACTGCTCATTCTGATAGCCTGTGGACTTACGGGGAGCATGAGGTTGGGGCCTCACTGGGGATCCTGAATCAGATTACATAAAGCTGGAAAACAGAGTGAACTAGACTGAGGTAAAATCAGGGGGAAAGAACAGAGCATGTGAACCTGTTGCCTGAGTAAAATATATTTCCAGAATAAAAACATAATCCCTGTGGTCATCTTCATTGCTAATCAAGACATATTGATAATTGCTTCCCTTTGTCTCTCTGCCACTGTAATTTTATCCCTTTTTCTTATTCTTAATCTTCTCCAACCTCCCCTTCTTTCCTTCCGTTCATGCAAATTTTTTCCTGGAAAAAGGAAGGAGTTCCTTCCAGAGTTCAGAGGCGGTGGAAAGTTAGGCAAAAGCACCTTCTGTTTTGGCCTCTCTCCTTTTGACTTCAATCTGGGCTTCTCTTGGGGCTGGGGAAAGGCCAAATAGGACTGCGATTTATTGATCAGGAAGAGAAGAAAGTCTCAGGCTGGCAAGTTGTCCTGCATCCAAAGGAGGGGGAGCCACCTCCTGGGAGGGTGGTAGGGGAATTGCAAACTCTTCCTTGGGAACCTTCCTGTGCAAGCTCAAGCTTTGCAACTGAGACAAGAGACATCCTGTGTGGACTGTGTACAGGAACCACAGCCCTGGGTAGGGGGAGGAGGGAAGTCATGGTATACAGACTCCCAGTAGCGGTAGACTATGATGCCCAACTGTATAGAGAAGGGAATCATGGTTTGTTTAGAGAAGCACTGGATCAGGCTTTCAGAGAAAGATCTGTGGGTCTCCTGGGTGGTTTGAACACAGGGTCTCACAAACTCAGCCATTGCTTACTGTAGATTTCACAGGAAAATACAAAACAACATCGTAGCATCTTAGCATCTAATCTCAAACCTTGCCCTCAATCAATGCCCAGGTTTAGAGTATCATTTAAAGAAGCTCTGTCTTTGTGGATTGGAAAGAACTGTTTAATAGGATGCCTGATCTTGATGACAGAGATGGCAAAAAGGAGAAAGCAGTAATTATGTCCGTCTGTGTACCCATGTGCAGCTCTTTCTGCTTCATTCTCAGATTCTCAGAGTAAATATGAATTGACAGAATTTTAAATAATAAGACCACACAACACACACACACACACCATTCATATATAGCCATTCAATTCCACACTACTCACACGTATACATACATATGCATGTGTGCACACACATACACACACACCCACACACCATTCATATATAGCCATTCAATTCCACACTACTCACACATATACATACATATGCATGTGTGCGCACACACACACATACACACACACACACAGAGTTACTCACACACAGAAAACATGACATCATTAGGACCACATTCATAAAAAAAATTCACAAGTAAAAAATCCATAATCTCAAGCATCTATCATGGTTACTTTGGTAAAATAGGACATTCTGCAAAAAGTTGGGTAAGCGGACATCTCTTCCTGTATTAGCTTTCCATCGTTCTATTGCAGTACCTGCAAAAAGCTCCATATGAAGGAAGGCTTATCTTGATTCACTCTTCTTTTGAGTGTGTGTATTTGGGTGAAATGGTGGCAGTGGTGGGGCTGGGGCTCATGTTCCACAGGTCATGTGCTGATTTCAGGATATCTTGTAGAACTCAGTTCTCACCTACCATGTGGGCAGAAGGTGAGTAAATTCATCAGTTCGATGAATGAAATGCACTGGCTCATTCTTCCAGATGTTTCAACCCATGATTTCTTGGCCTCTTTGATTCTGGCCTCCGTTGCAATGGTAGATGCAATGAAAAGTGGAGCAAACAGATAGCAAACAGAAAGCAGAGGAGAGAGATTAGACATACTAAGATCCTAACACTTCTTTCCTGGGGCATTACTCCAGGGACCAGTGAGGCAAGACTCACCTTCCATTTCTTTCATCATTCACCAATGGTGAAATATTAGAGTCTAAACCTTTAGCAAATAACCTTCTGGAACATTTAGCATACAATCTACAGCTTACCCTTTCCTACTATTGATACGTATATCATCTTCATCCCCCATCTCCCTGGTTGGCTATATTGAGTCCCCTGGGACTCCACAGTCCATTCTTAGGAACGTCCTTGTAGCCAAAGATCTTTTAGCAAAAATTCACAATATGTCTGCAAGTTTCTGGTCACTTTAAATGGATGCATTCTATACATATAGCTATAACTTAGAAGAAAAAAATTATCCTTCCTTAGAAAAATTTTAGTCCATTTATCCAGATGCTTCCATTCTCACCTTGATTATCTCCGTTTGTCTCTGAGGACACCAGTGATCTGGGTTAGACTCCCCATGTTTTTTCAAAAGAGAAATTGGGGCTCACAGCCACATCTCCAGACTTGAACATCCTTCATGACTTCCCCACTACAAATAAAAATATGTTTTTCTGCTGACAAGAGCAAAGTCTGTCTCCCAATAATAGCCACTGATCTAATTGAGTTTCGTATAAGGTATTTGACAAAGGACAAAAGGTGAAGTAAATTCAGCCAAATCTAAAGCCACTTTGTGTTAGTGCAATCACATTTCGTCATACATTAGGATCGAAGGCGGGGTTGGAGGCTCTCCTGCCAGGTTAAGGTGTTTCTGTCTCACTAGCTGCTAGAAGAAGCCTGTCAAGCACAGACATTTATAATCAATGGACATTTTATCTATTTCGCCCGACTTCCATTTACTGGCATCTTTTGCAAAGGGAAAAAGTCATATGATTAGCTCTGGATGGGGAACACCATATCTGAGTAATGTATATCATTGCTGGATGAAAACATCTAAGAGTTTTTCTGGAGATGGAGTGGCTGTTGAATCACAATTGGAGCCCAACTACTCCACAGAGGAGAGAACATGAAACGTTTTAAGAACTAAAAACAAATCATTGTCACGTTACTTTACAGAGGATTCAGGTCTAAGTTACTGGCAAGGAACAGCCTAGCTCACTGTTACTAAATCAGTATCTGTGAAAGAGTGTTTCATAAAAATGGCCACTTGTCTTGGCCAGTGATAGTAAAGTTCTGCTAAGCCACATAGCATGATTGTGAATAAAAATGTTAAACCTCAAAAAGTCTTCTACACAAAGAAAAAATGAGACAGCAATTTTGAACAATCATGCTGTTCGGAGTTATGGACAACTACTGAGTTTTTAAGGGCCTAAACTCATTTTCTGGTAGTACCCTGTCTTATACCCAAGCTCATTTTCCATGTTGAGACAAAAGAGAAGCTTAAAAGATAAATGTCATATCTTTAATTCCTATGCAGACAGAACAGATGCCACTAAAAGCATGAGAAGGCTGCAGACTTGGTATGCATCTAGAATTGGAAATGTACCAGACACGTACTCTGTGGAGACTTAGTGTTTGTAGCCATGCTGCACATACATATTTGCTGCCTGGCAGAATTTGCCCTTGTGTGTGAGTTAGACAACTCTTTGATTTTTCCATTCATACTCTTAAGTATTATTTTTTAGGTTTCTGTCTCCTCCTTTCTTTTATTTATCAGGCTGTCTTCTGAGGAAGTTATTAATAAATAGGCTTGCCTAATTTCTCTGTATTTATATAGTGCCTAGCACAGAATGTACTAGTCACGTCTATATGCTCTCTTGTTCTTACAAAGGTATATTGTGGAAGTTATATGACACACAGCCTAGAAAGAATGAAGTTCTCAGAAACAATGGTTCAGAATCCCATTCCTATACAACTATTTGCACAATCCACAGCTAATTCACATGAATTTATTTTTGTAACTCCTCTAGAAGTAATAATAACCTGCCCAAGTGACTGTTCTGGAGACAGGTAACTATGAACTATCCCAAAAGTTTATGAGCAAGATATTTGATGGATGAATTACGATGCATGTATGTATAATGACTAATCCTAAGTCACCTAGTGACAGGGATAGATGTCACAATCAGGTCTATCTGATTGTGATTTCAAAGATAATATTTTTTCAGAGTTGAGTATGATAGAGACTCTTAAACCCTTAAATATAGACTGTGTATCTCTTTAAACAAAACATTAGTCATATTCTAAATTGAAAGAAAGCACACAGTAGCTTTGCATATAGCCAAATTCTGATAAAGAGGTAGCATCCATCCAGAACTCCATACTGACAGCAATCAACTTAGTTTATGACAGAAAAAAAATTGCTTATAGCTTCATTTACTTTGGGATATTAATAAGGAAAACACAAAGCTATTAAGAAATATTATAATTAATAAGCATGCAATTCATTTCTCAGTGATGTTGTTAGGCCTGGGGCAGTGGAGAGTTTTATCTTATGGATTGATTTGTTTTTCCCTGAGGAAAGTGGCAATTGGAGCGTTAGCAACAGCTACATGAGCTGTTGAAGTCCGACTGTGCTTCAGATGGAATAGCAATCCAAAGACTGCAGGAGGCCTAAAGAACTGTGCTTGCCTGATCTCCAAGACTAGAACATTCTAAGAAGGCACACTTTGCCTTACACAGTGTTGAAGGAAGTAGTAAATTCTAGAGCATGGAAGCTTTCAGGATTACCACAAAAAGTCTGAGGCTTTACTACTAAGAGCAGAGCATTCTCTTTTGATTAAATCAGAATGAGTCTTCATAGCACAATGTCCCACAGAGGATTTTACTGCCTCTGCCATTAATGTCTGCTTAATAAAATCACACATTTAATTATTTAAAAGAGCCAGGAACCAATAAGGGATTTGCTGACCCACTGCTTACATCTTAAAAATCCAATTTGCTTTTCCTTCATTGCTAGCAAAGCAAGCCCAGATGAAGGTGAGGAAAACTATTGGGCATATCAGAATCATGTTGAATAGCCCAGAGACTTGATTCATGGAATCTCATCTATACTTGAATAGAATGAATTTCATTATTGATATTATCAGAGTTGACATTTCCCCAGGTTTTCGTTTCTCTTCTATCTCTAGATTCATTGCCTTTTCAAATTGTTAATGCAGTGATGTACTAAGTTTTCTCAATTTCCACTGTGACTTTTAACTATATAAGAATTATTTCGGAAATGCTGTGAATTAACCCATTGCCAGCTGGTAAAATAGCCTGGAAAAGCAGAGACTGAGACTTGCTAGAGGCTTTCCAACCTTTAAAGATACCAGCTTCCTTAGACATCCACATGCATTTCACTTAAAGAAAATAATTGCATGATTATTGCAGACATCTAGACAGACTTTTGTAGGCTAATACTGAGAAAGATAGCATTAATCATTTTTCATAATTGAGCTTTGGCTCAATGTTTCAAATAAGCACAATCTTTTAGCTGTTTATGGAAATAGGCTGATTATTTCTAAGTTCTATTTTCACCCTCAAATCAATATTTCATTTTCCATAAGCATATAAATGTAAGCACTTTACCATAATTAGGTATAATTTGACTTTTCCTGAGTTGACATATATTATTTTTCCTAATATTTAAGCAAAATTCATTTTTCCCAGAATCATTTCATCATGAGTGATACAATGATTTAAATAAACTGTGTCCTAAAAATGCAGTAAGTGGCAAGTGATGTCATGTGACATTTAATTAAAAAATGCTGCATGCATTGTGACTCTGTGCCCCACAATTATTACAGAGATAGCATGATGCTAGTCAATGCAAAATTATCTATAATGCATTTGCACTCTACCATCAAAGTACTTGGCAAAATAGATAATGTTTCTTAGTCACAAATGTTAATGATTTTACATGCCAGGACAGAGGCCCGTCTTATGCTTCATCCATACAAATGAAAACCATTTCATTGCCTTAAAGCAAATTGTTTTTCAAATTCAATTTGACCTCTTTATTGTCTGTTGTCTGCATATTCTTTTATTATTTTCTGGCTATTTTGCACAAATAACGAGCAAAATATTATTCCCAGGCCAAGAGCCATAGCAGAATACCACAGAACCTGATGCAAATTTTCTGGCTCAAGCACAATTCTGCTCCATCAAAAATTTTAGAGATAAAGTCAGAACTTCCTAATATACCTTTTAGATGTGTCATATTCATGCTGAAACTGAAAACCTCTGCAACTTGCTATACTTTTGCGTCTTCTCCTTATTTGAATTTGTGCCCCCTATGCTTCCTGACCACTGCCTAGTTAAACATTTTTTTCTTTTACTATCTAAAATGTCTATTTTGATAACTTCTTCTGATGTCTATAATAAACATTGTAGATACACATGCACTAAACCTTTCTATATAGTTATTTGATAGCATCTGCTATCCCATGCCCAATGATACAAGTCCAAAAAGTTAGACACTATGTCCTTATGTCCCCCTGGCAAAGAGCCCAGTAGTTGGTGCCCAATCAGTAATTGACTGCCTGCCACATCTTGTCACTAATACACACCTTCTGCAACCACAGACTCAATTTTGCTCCTGAAATAGTACCAATATTTTTAATTTTCTGGCAATCTTTTTCACTATAAGCTTCAAAATTCTCATTAAGATTCAAGTCAGTCTCCCTCTTCTAGCTAATCAGAATTTGTCTGAGTTTCTGCTTCTACAATTACTTCATAGAACACTGACTCACCAACCAAAAACAACAGAAAAGCTGAATGAAACAATTAAAGTAGGTTGTTTCGAGTCACCAGAGAGTGGGATGCCATCTGGATAGAGCTGTGACTTCTCAGAGGAACGAAATGCATTGAGCTGAGTGAGTGTGACATACCATCCTTTTCCAAGGGCAAGTCACAAACCAAGAGGTTGATATCCTTTGGCACAGACTCTACTCAGAAGTTCAGATGTTCAGAAGGGATTTTTGGATCATTTCCTGGGACTATGGAGACTTAGAGATAAGAATGTTCAAGGATTATACGTTATATTTGAGTGAAAATCCAGGACAAAAAGGCTATAGAGAAAAGCCAAGTATGTGCACTACATCTCTCCCTTTCTTGAAATATTTGCCAATCAAAAATAGCCCAAGAATATATGAGAAGTCAATAGAAAAAGGTATTTAGGTAATTTTGGAGCTACTTAGAGTTTTTGGCAGTTGTACAGTGATATAAATATAAACATCGAATTTCATTGACCACCAAAGTAAGGGCCAACTGGAAAATTTTCATTTGCATCTTTTACAGTATTGTATCATGAAAATCAGATCAGAAATAGAACATAACTTAAAATAAAACCCACTTTGAAATATTTTAATTTTAGCTATATTTGAGTGACCATTAGTTATAAAGAATATGGTACATTTATTTACATGAAAATAACATTGTATAAGATGAAAAACTCCCAAAAGAAAGAAAGAATGCAAGAAGACAAATAAAGAAGTTATATGCACTTAAAATACTTACAAAAACATGTCCAAGAAAGCAAAAGACAAAGTGGAGGGTGTTACGAGATAGTAAATATTTTAAGAGTAATTCAGCAGAGAAATTTGAGGCCAAAAGTACCATAATGAAAGCAGAAGATTGTTTAAATGCTACATTTCACCAAGTTGGTGAAGGTAACTTATAACATTATTAGTTACAGAAATAAAAAAAGCAAAAATATTCTACAGATAAGATAGACAATACATATTTTAAGGAGATATTATAGCACATATTAATGGAAATTCTTATTATTCAGTGAGGAGGTCTTACCTGCATTATACCATCTTACCTGCATTATACCACAGAACTAACCGGAGAGGAGAAAGATGCAGAAATGTTGGAAGAATGAAGCCTGACTTCTTTGCAAAAGTAAGCTTAAAAGTGAGTCAAACAAAAGAAATTATCCAAGCTGTGATCAATGATAAAATAAATGCATTGGAAAATAACAAACTATCAAGTCAGCTCAAAGAAAATGTGTTGTGTGTGTGTGTGTGTGTGTATATATATATATATACATATAGATACATATAAAACTATCATGAATTGAAGCTGATTAGGAAACAAAAACAATGAAAGCTAGAAGAGAATAGGAAATCATCCCTGAAGATGTAGTATATATTATGAGGGAAGAATTTGATACCTCACTGGCTATTGGGAACATTAGCACTAAATTTTCAGAGGAAAATAAAATTTATAGATATAATTGGAATCTGATATGGTCATACATATTAATGTAGCTTAGAGTCACATTTTTCAAGTTACTCAGCATATTTTATTTAATTTGCTTAGGGAGGAAAATGGGTTGTAGGAATAATATTCTCAAAATGACTGCTTCACTTATAGCTTCAGACATTTCTTGTAGTACATGTCCTCAGAGACATCTTTTTACATGGTTGACTCTTCCCTGTTTTTACTGATGAACATGGAAATCCAGAATTAGAGCTCTCTGTTCTGGTTACTGTCTCTGAGTCTCAGGGGTAGAGATTTTTCATAGTTCTCTTTCCCAGGAATACAGATGAATGACTGCTGATTCTTAATTCTCTAGCCATTCGTGATTTTCACATGTACACACACTTGATTTTGAGCAATTTAGTATGCCATTTACCTGAGTTCTTCCTATCTCCATGTGAAGTGGTTCTGCTTTCTTGCGCAATGTGCCTTCACTAATCGTGTCCATATCCCATCTCTTGCATGCGTGTATGTTCTGTATTAAGTTGTTTGGTTGTTGTAAGTGCTTAATTTCTTGATGCAATGAGAAAGCTATGGTATTGTGAGCTTTTTCTTTTCTTTTTTTTTTTTGTTATGCCAAAGTAGCATTCTTTCTTGCTTTCTATGTCTAAGATAAAATTGAAAAGTCCTCCAGAAATTTAAGTGTTTAGAGTACAAAACAGTAAGCCAATGCATACAGCTAACATACAGTTAAGTTTCTGGCAATGATGTCAATTCAAATAAGAAGATAAAATAAATTAATTTAAATTAAATTAAGGGTATATAGTACTATTTTACAATGTCTGAGAATAATAATGCTCATGCTTCTATCTATTAATCCAAACAAAATAAACTACAAATGAAATTCTGTCCATAGTGAAGCTTTCTTTTCCCAACATTTTCAGAAATGCTCCTTCTGGCAGTGGTAAACTTAGGACATTTAAATGACATTGTGGAATTAATATAAACATTGAACTTAGAGTCATCTGTACATCATACCTGAGATTTACCTCTTCAATCACTTAGCTAATTTAAAATACCTGTGCCAGCAAAACCTTTTGTCTTTGAAGTTGTAGTTGTTACCTGTAGTGTTGCTAATATACGCACAACAAAACAATTAAGAGAGCAAGAAGTTTTTCTCTCTTATGATAGTCTGGTTAGAGATATTTGTCTAGCTTGATAGAAGAATCCACACCAACACCAAGGGCTAAGGAAAGTGACCACACCATATCCATACAACAGTTGAGGGTGGGACAATCCTTAGTTGCCAGAGGAGAATCTTTGTCACATATACAGAAGGGTGCTAACTTTCTTAACAAGTTCCTTCCATCTTATTGACCTGCCCAAGGACTAATCGCCTCCACCATTAACTAGAAAATATTTTACAGATTCACTCTGGGCTTAACTCAGCTATTAATTCTCTAAAAAATGTGTCCAGAGCTTGAGCCCTCAAACACCAAGTTGACACTTGTATCTCACTCACTATGACAGAAGTTTAACCAGGTACAAGGCAGCTAATATAAATATAAAACTTATTAAACAATAATTGTTACTTATACTTTCAGATTTTTAGAAAATGAAATATATTGTAAACATAAGCAAAAGACAACAAATGGCTCTTAAGATTATTCAATGCCCGTATATATTATGTTAAGCTCTGATGATTGATCACTCTACAGGGTAGTAATTCTCAAAGTTTAATGTACAGAATTATAAAAAGGTACTAATCAAACTGAAAATTTTGTGCCCCACTCTTAAAGCTTTGAGTCATTGTTCCACAGAAGGTCTAGATTGAGTGTCAAATTTTCATTTCTGCTAAAATATTAGATGATACTGATTCCTCATGAGTGGAAACGATTTTGTAAAATGCTTCTCTAAGACAACTGTGAAGTATTGATATAAATGACTATATAGTATAAAAACTAAGTGATGTAAATACAACCATCATAATATTGGCTAATAAATTAAGGTTAAAAAGTTTTGAAAAGTTTTGAGTAAGCCGGTTCTGCTGGCTCAGGCTTATTATCCCAATGTTTGGTTGTTCTGACTTGTGGACTTCTGCTACTACAATGTGAGCATGGACTATGTGATAACTTCCAGACCAACATGGACAAAAAAATAAAACTCTATCTTGAAAAATAGTTTGAAAGTGTTTGAAAATATAAGTTAAAAAGTGTAACTATGCAGAGTCAATAAAGTATAAAATAATTATTAGAATTATAAATAGACTTCAGATTAATAAAAGATCAATCTTATAAAAGGAATATAATAATTATTTTTATGTACATAATATTATTTTATTATTTATTTTTATGTATGTGTGTGTGTCCTTGTGTATCACATGTCACTGTATGTCCTTTTGGAGGCCCAAAGTTGATTTCAGAATCATTCTGAATTGCTTTTATGCCCGATTTGCTTTGCTCTGGAGTTTCCCAGGTTCTGCCTTCCAAGACTGGAAGTATAGGCTGCTACCATTTCAGCCCTATATGCATAATATTATGCTTAAATATAAAATACGATAAAAATTGACAGAACAGGAAAATAAAAAAAAATCTAAATTTGCAATAGAAGAGCTTACCATGTCTCTTGGCATCTGACAAAGTAAATTGTACAAAATGCTAATAATTGTTTAGCATATACAAATAAATTCACTGACAAACTATATAAAAGTAGACAAATAGAAACCATAAAACTTAATCTTGCAAATGCACGTTGCTTAAATTGTTCAGAGTTGCCAATGATGGAGGGAAGGAAGGGAGAGACAATGGAGGGAAGCAAGGATAAATACTCAATGTGCTTTTAAAAGTAGAAGAATTTAAAAAAAAGAGTAGACAAGCCAGAGGGAGTCTTGGGGTCTGTGAAGGCAGACGGGGAGGGTGGGAGTGGGATGGATTGACAAAGAAAGAAGGGGAATAGATGGGAGGGGGGATGGAGGGAAGCCAGGATGAGTATGCTTGTAAAACTAGAAAAATACAACAAAAATAAAATAAATTACTTTATGGTGGGAATAAATAAATTCCAATAAATTTTCAATGAGTAGAAATTATTTAAAATGCATTCTTCTGCTTTGGTAAAATTTATCTAGGAACACATTAAAAGTCCCAATGGCATATCATTCTTTCATCCTTGAATGGTTTTTTCATAACAATTACCCTTGTCTACTTTTTCACATGGACTTACCTTTGTAAGAAAACTGCAACTGAATTTAGGGATTCCTTTGGACAATGCAAGATAATTTCATTTTGAGATTACATGTGTAATTTCAGTGCTGTTCAAATAATCCATGCATTAAGATGTGACCATATCTTTTGAGGAGCCTACCAGTAAAAAATATATTTAATAAATTAATAATAAAGCATAAAAGAACAAAAAGTGTATGATAATAAGACACACATTCCCAACATTAATTTAAATGTAAAATATTACAAAGTTGACAAGAAGGTATTGTAAATAAAGTTGGATTGATATCTGAAAGACTGGATGACTTGACACAATTCCTTACAAAAATGTTATTCCCCAAATTGATATACCCAATATAAAAAGAAAAAAGAAATCTCTTTAGGCTATTTTTATGATACCATGTGGCTTGCAAGTCTAAAATGTTATAATATCTAATTATAAACTCTGAACCCAGGAATGAAGTAATGCAGTGTCTGCCTTCTTGACAATATATAATCCTGAAATTAAAAATCTCACATATAAAATGATCTCTGACAGTATGTGGCCTTAAGATCAATTTTCTCTCAAAATATTTTATGAAAGGAATAGTATTAAACTCATTTAAATAATGATAGATTATAAAATCAGGAAACAGCTGTTAATTTGTTTTATGAGGCCAGTATAATGTTAATGACAGGGTTATTGCAAAATGGATACTTTTTTGACAATCTTTTTTTATTAAAGAATATGGAAAAAATTCCCTGTGAAGCATTAGTAAATTTGATCTATGTGTTTATTAAAAAATAAAATGAATAAAGCTGGAGTTGATTATATACCTCAAATACAATGATATAGCATTTAATCACCAATGAGTGGTACTCATTTGTGAGAGTAAAGTAGAAAAAATGGCCATATCGCTAAGTATGAAAATTTGATATAATTCTGGACTCTTTAGGGTAATAATGTAAACAAACTGAGTATTTTAGTGAAATCCACACTGAAGAATATCTATATAAATACTAAAACAAACATCACGAGTGAAAATATGTTGTCTCACTGCCCTTATTCGAATTCATTCTATATTAGTTAGTATAGTGACGTATAAGAAGTACGTTGTAGATATAAAGTATATTTCCCTGTGAAAGGATTTTCTGTAAATTTTGTGGAATTGTGTCCTCACCAAATTCTGGTGTTGAAATCTTAAAGCCCAATGTGATACAGCTTGCAGAAGGAGGTAATTCAGTTCAATGAGGCCTGAAAGCACAGTTCTGATCCAGTAGGATTCATTCTCTTTCTTTCCTTTCTCTGTACCAGTAATCAGATTTGCATGGGGTATGTCAGCTGTCTGTAATTGCATTGTGATTAGGTAAAGTTCTACTGAAACACAATCATGATCATTATTTGCATAACACCTGTAGTTATTTTCATGATACCATGTGGCTTGCAAGTACCAAAATATTATAGTATCTGGTTACAAATTCTGAACCCAAGAATGAGGTAACAATGTCTGCCTTTAGAGGTTAATAGGACTGGTCAATTGAACATGGAGATAAAATTGGAGAGAGGAAAATGAGTGAGTTTTATGAAAGTTCACTTGAGTTAGAGACTATCAAAGCTTCCTAGTGTTTTGTGATCTTTCTTCATCTCTTCATCTGCATCAATTAACTATATATCTTCATCATTTCCTGTGTCTTGCATTGTCGCTTGTAGTTTCTCCTCCATCTTTCTATACACTTTACAAATTTTATCTTTATTATTAAGATCCTTGACCTAGGTAAGCTCCGCCCCCACCCACCCCCAGAATCCCAGGCAGCCCAAGGGACCCAGCTCCTCCCTACAGCCAGCCGGAGCCGGAGCCGCACAGGGCCAGGGAGGAGGACCCCCTGCGCCTGGCCCGCTCCAGCCCCCCCCAGGTTAAATAGCGCCCTGCTCGCTGCCCCCACTACAACAGACGGGGCACGCAGGTCCAGCCAGTACTCACCACGACCTAGAAAAGCTCCACCCCTGCCCACTCCCAGAACCCCAGGCCAAATAATTCAGTTTAGTGAAAAACACACAGAAATTGAAAGAAGATCTTAAGATTTAAAAAGACAATGCCAAAGTCAAAGTGCAAATCCATGAGAAACAACACTCAAGTAAACAAATCTCCCACTGAAGGAATTAATCCCATAATGTTAGACTCCAACCAGAACAAACCCACGGAAAATGGCCAAAAAGCCTGACCCAGGATAATGACTTTCAAAATATGATCATTACCATGTTCAATACTATGAAAGAGGAAATCCGGGAGGAATTAAATAACTGAATCAATCGCTTTGAAGAGGAACACAACAGACACTTGGAGGAGGTGAGAAAAACAGTGCAAGAAACAAAAACAGGCATAGAGCAGTTAAAACAGACTCATGCAGAGTTTAAAACAGAGCTAAAAGACAAGTTATCTTCAACCCAGATCTCCACAGAGAGTCTTATCAGCAGAACTAAAGAAGCACAAAACAGAGTTTCAGATCTTGAAGATAAAGTGGGAGTATTAACCAGCTCAAAGGAAGAGGTTGTTAAAGCCAAAAAGATACTTGAGAGAAATAATCAGAGATATGGGACACCCTGAAGAAGACTAACATGCGTGCGTATTCATGGAATACCAGAGCAAGAATCTCAAAATACCACCCATGAGGACATTTTTCAAACTATCATCAAGGAAAACTTTCCTCATATAAAAAAAGAGAGGCCCATCCATATACAAGAGGCATTCCGCACCCCAAACAGAAATGACCAAAACAGAAGCTCGCCACAGCAAATAATAGTTAAAACACTCCACATTCAATATAAAGAACTGGTGCGGAGAGCAGAGAAGTCCAGAATGACTTCTCAGTCGAAACAGTAAAAGCAAGAAGAGCTTGGAGAGACATACTTCAAGTATTGAATGAGCAAAAATGTCAACCCAGGCTGATTTACCCTGCAAAACTATCAGTCATGATCGAGGGAGAAAGAAAAATCTTCGAGCACAAAGACAACTTGAAGGGATACATGTCCACCAAACCAGGCCTTCAAAAAATGCTAGAAATGATACTCAAGCTTGAAGAAAAAAACAGGCATCTCCGGGAGAACAGAAGGGAAGTAAAACACCATTAAAAGCAAAGCAATATACTTGCAAAAACTACTAAACATAATAAATGTCTGGAATTCAAAATAGTTTCTCCATTATAACACTAAATGTTAATGGAATTAACTCACCAATCAAGAGACACAGATTACAAACTTGGATTAAAAATCACAATCCATCAATCTGCTGCCTGAAGGAAATCCATCTCACCACAGAAGATAGGCATGCCCTAAAAATAAAAGGCTGGTCAACAATTCTACAAGCTAATGGAAGCAGAAAGCAGGCAGGGGTAGCCATTATGCTACCAACAAAGTGGACTTTGAACCAAAGAAAATCATAAGAGACACGGATGAATACTACATTTTAGTCACAGGGTACAATTCACCAGGAAGACTTCACAATACGGAACATTTATGCACCCAATACGGACCCCTCCACATTCATTAAGAAAACCCTACAGCATCTAAAGCAAGAAATCAACCCCCAAACGATAATTCTTGGGGACTTCAACACCGCCCTCTCAACATGGGATAGATCAACAGGTCAAAAACTTAACAGAGACACTTTGGAAATTAATCAAACCCTGAAAAAATGGACCTATCGAACTTTTCACCCACGTACCAAACAATACACATTTTTCTCAGCAGCACACGGAACTTTCTCCAAAATAGATCACATATTGGGCCACAAAACGAATCTACACTTATACAAAAAACTTGAAATTCTAACCTGTGCCCTATCAGACCACCACGGCCTAAAGCTGGCCATCCACAACACAACAAACAAGAGAAAATACACTAACTCCTGGAAACTTAACAATATGATGCTGAATGAGAACTGGATTCAGGAAGAAATTTAAAAGGAAATTCAAGATTTCCTGAAAGTGAATGATAATGAAAATACAACTTACCAAAATCTCTGGGACACAATGAAAGCTGTCCTAAAAGGTAAGTTCAGAGCTCTTAATGCCTACATCAAAAAAATGGAAACATCAGAAATAACTTAACAATGCAGCCTAAAGCTTTAGAGAAACTAGAGCAATCTGATCCCAAAAGTAGTAGAAGAGAGGAGATTAGCAAAATAAGGGGAGAAATATCTGAAATCAAGATTAGGAAAACGATAGAAAAAATCAACCAGTCAAAAACATGGTTCTTTGAAAAAAATCAATAATATTGATACACCCCTAGCTAAATTAACCAAAAGCAAGAGAGAGAAAACCCAAATTAACAAAATTAGAAATGAACATGGAGTTATCACTACTGATAACCAAGAAATCCAGAGAATTATAACATCATATTTCAAAAACTTATACTCTGTGAAGTTTGACAACACAAAAGAGATGGATGAATTTCTAAGTAAACACAACTTACCTAAACTGAATCAGGAAGTTGTGAATTATTTAAATAGTCCTATAACATACAAGGAAATTGAAGAAGTAATCTCGAATCTTCCCACCAAAAAATGTTCTGGACCAGATGTATTCAGCACAGAGTTGTACCAGACATTTAAGGAGTTAATAACACCAATACTCCTTAAACTGTTCCATCAAATAGCAAAGGAAGGAACACTACCAAATTCCGTCTATGAAGCTAATATCATTTTAATCCCAAAACCTAATAAAGACTCACTTAAAAAAGAAAACTATAGGCCAATCTCTCTGATGAACACAGATGCAAAGATTCTCAATAAAGTCTTAGCAAATCGGATTCAAAAACATATCAAAAAGATCATTCACGGGGACCAAGTAGGCTTCATCTCCAGCACACAAGGTTGGTTCAACATACACAAATCAATAAATGTAATTCACCATATAAACCAGTCCAACTTCAAGACCACGTGATACTCTCGATAGATGCAGAAAAAGTTTTTTTTATTATTATTTATTCAATTGTGCATGTGCGCGTGTGTATGTGTGCGCACATGTGTGTATGTGTGTGTGTAGAACCACGAACGAATTCCGGAACCACCATGGATGCCTCCACCTCCTCCTTGTTTACTCTGCCCCGGGATCAGAACTCAGGACCTTCTGCCTGCAAGGCAGAGGCTTAACCTCTGAGCCACCTCTCCAGCCCCAGAAAAAGTTTTTGACAAGATCAAAACCCTAGAGAAGGTTGGAATGGAAGGAACCTTTATCAATATAATAAAAGCTGTATACAACAAGCCCACAGTAAGGATTATACTCAATTGGGAAAAACTTGAAATATTCCCACTTCGATCAGGAACTAGACAAGGCTGTCCACTGTCACCACTTCTTTTCAATATTGTACTTGAAGTCTTAGCTGAAGCCATAAGACAAGAAAGGGACATAAAAGGGATTGAATCGGCAAGGAAGAAGTCAAGTTATCTCTATTTGCAGATGATATGACTTATACCTCAGTGATCCCAAAAACTCCACCAGGAAACTCCTGGAACTAATACAGAAGTTCAGCAGGGTGTCAGGATACAAAAAAAATGTACAAAAATCAGTGGCCTTCCTATATGCCCAGAATGAAAGAAGTGAAAAAGTCCTGAGAGACTCAATCCCATTTACAATAGCCCCTAAAAAAATGAAATACCTTGGTATTAACCTAACCAGGGAGGTAAAAGACCTTTACAATGAAAACTTTAAAACCCTAAAGAAAGAAATAGCAGAAGACACCAGAAGGTGGAAAGACCTCCCATGTTCCTGGATTGGCAGAATCAACATTGTAAAAATGACCATCCTACCAAAGGCAATATACAAATTCAATGCTATACCAATTAAAATCCCAAAGCAATTCTTCAAAGAAGTTGACCAAACAATCTCAAAGTTCATATGGAGGCACAAAACCCAGGATAGCAAAGACAATCCTGAGTAACAAAAACACTGCTGGAGTTATCACCATACCAAACCTTAGTCTGTACTACAAATCCGTAGTTATAAAAACAGCCTGGAACTGGCTCCAAAATAGACACACAGATCAGTGGATAAGGGTTGAAGATCCAGATATAAGCCCACAAAATTACAGCCATTTGATCTTTGACAAAGGGGCCCAAAATATCCAATGGAAAAAGAACAGTATCTTCAACAAATGGTGCTGGCAAAACTGGATCTCCACATGCAGAAGATTAAAACTGGACCCATACTTGTCACCATGTACAAGAATCAATTCCAAATGGACCAAGGACCTTGATATAAGATCAGAGACTATAGAAACCATAGTTGAAAGCATAGGGAACTCCCTTGAGCTGATTGGGCTAGGCCAACAGTTCCTAAACAGACATCCAATGGCACTGTCACTGCTACCAACTCTCAACAGTTGGGATCTTGTTAAATGAAAGAGCTTCTGTTCAGATAAAGAGATTGTAACACGAGTTCAAAGGCAACCCACAGAATGGGAGAAAATCTTCACTAACCACATATCTGATAGAGCTCTACTGTCCAGAGTGCACAAAGAACTTAGAAAACCAAACACCAAGGAAACCAATGGCCCAATTAAAAAATGGGCCCTGGAACTTAAAAGAAACTTTACCAGGGATGAAATTGAAATGCCTAACAAATATCTTAAAAAATGCTCCACTTCTTTAGCCATCAGGGAAATGCAAATCAAAACTTCCCTGAGATATCATCTCACCCCGGTCAGGATGGCAAAAATCCACAATACAAACAGCAACAAATGCTGGAGAGGATGTGGAGAGAGGGGAACTCTTCTACATTGCTGGTGGGAATGCAGGCTCATACAGGCACTCTGGCGAGCCGTCTGGAGATTCTTAAAGAAACTGAAGATTGAAATGCCATATGACCCTGCTATTCCACTTTTGGGAATAACCCCCCATGCAGCAGAGGTTCACCTCGATAGCACAAGCTCGACCATGTTCATAGCAGCACTGCAATAGCAAAGTCATGGAATCAACCCAAATGTCCAACAGTTGACGAGTGGATAAGGAAACAGTGGTACAGCTATACAATGGAGTACTACTCAGCCATAAAAAATGATGAAGTACTAGAATTTGCCAGGATATGGATGTAACTAGAAACAATTATATTAAGTGAAGTATCCCAAACCCAGAAAATTAAGCGCCGTATGTGCTCCCTAATAGGTGGCTCCTAGTACCAAACCCACCCAGCCCACCTTGAGACACTCATAGGTAAATATATATTACCTACAGTAATTGCAAGGATTATGAACAGGAGGGATGGTGTTGGAGGACCACAGCAGAAACAAGGAGAGAAGTGACCATGTTACAGTAGAGAAAATAGGCCTCCATCAAGGACTGCAAGTAAGTAATGAGAAACCTGGTTAAGTTCACAGACGTTCGTTCCTAATCATTTATAACTCAGGGGGTATGATCTCACTAGAAGGGGAGGGCATATAGTCTGGCAGATAAAATGTAACCATTTTGCAAATGGGTGATTGACCCTTCCCTCACTGAGGTTTCCTACTTTTATTACCTCTACCCTTGAATGTGCTCTTATAATAAGACTCCAGTTTAACTGCTTTTTGTCTCTGGCCAGGCGGTGACATACAATGCCCAGCAGGATGGAGTAAAGGGCATGGCAGGAGCAGCAAAACTGCAAAAGAAAATTAACAAACCACAATCTAGAACTTCAGAGACTCTATATCAACCACTTAGAACTAGGCCAAACTAATCTCTCCCCATCCTGAAGCTCAAGGAAATTTGCAGAAGAGGGGGCAGTAAGATTGTAAGAGCAAAAGGATGGGAGGAGCAATGATTTGCAGGATACTCCACACAAGTTAGGACCGAAGCAATCATAATTGGACTTTGCATGCCCTGTGCAATGTCCAATACACTATTGACCTCACAAAGTCTAGCATCTGCTAAAGGTACCAAGATCCTTGGAGACAAGGGATTGACAGCCACAGTAGTGTTCCTATGCTTAAGGGGAGCACTGGGAAAGTGTTCAGGGAAATGCCACTGGGTCCTTGTACGTTATCAGAGAGGAGAACCCAGAGGAGAATCTGGCATGCACATTAAAGGACTCTCTGGGGATGGGGGGGTCACTGGGGCATGGGGAGGGAGAGGTGAGGGGAGGGGAAGCAGGGAGTTCGGGGGGAGGAGAAGGGAGGGAGGTAAGTGGTGTACCTATTAAGTTTGTTTGAGCGGAAATAATAATAAAAAATGTTAAAAAAGATCTCCTCAGATTCTTCTATATTGTGAACCTGCATGTTTTCCACTGGAACTCTGTCTGGTAATATATTATCCATTATTCCTTTCGAGCACTGTGTTAATAGCTCATATCCATTATGTAACTGAAATCTGAAAAACAACTCTGTGGGATGAAATAATTGTTATCATTCCCTTCTAGCAAATGAGGCACAGTTAGAACCTTGAAAAAGCTCCCACAGTTAATAAACATCTAAACTTAAATTTGAATTCACTTACTACAACTTCCAGAGCTAGGCTCTACAGAGGTAGTTCAGTAGATAAGTGTTTTCCTTGGAAGCACTGAGGTCCTGAGTTCAACTGCAATACCTATGTTAAAAAAAAAAAAAAAAGAAACAATGGAGACATAGTAACTGATACAATTTGTCTGCATGATGATGAAAAATTAGTGACAAATAAGCCTATTAAAAATGGGAATAAAAGGTTTTATTCTTTCTTAAGAATTCTGGTTGAAATTCTCCAGACAGCCTGGCAGGAGAGCTCGTATCAACAACAGGAATGGAGGAAACTAATCATACCATATTTATTGTTGATAGAGAGAAGAGTTCTCTTACCTGTCTGTCCAGTTATGTTGAGGAATTCCAACTTTCTGAGTCACCTCCATCCATCTTATCCACATGTCCAGGAAATAAGGATGCATGAGCTGGATCTTCCCCACTATGAGCTGGATCCTCCCATCAACTACACAATCTCCTGAAAGCACGCTCACGGCTTAAATCAGTTAATAATTCTTCATAGATGGGCTAAAAGCTCAGTATTTGGTTGTCAACTTGACCCCTGTATCTAGCACAGCAGCTCACATTTGTAACCTAGTGCTGTGGATATCAGAGCAGAAGAATCCTTGGGGCATGCTGATCACTCAACCTGGCCTATTTGGCAAGTTCCAGACTAGGGAGAGATCCCATCTGAATAAATAAATAATTTTTTAAAAGTAGATAGTTTCTGACGACCATCACAACATCTCCAAAGTTATCCCATGGCCTCCATGTACACACACACACACATACACACACACACACGCACACACACACACATGCATGCATGCTTGCTCATAAGCATACACAGACACATGTGGGTTCATGCATACATACACATACACACACACATACACACACACACAGATAAAAAGAGAGACAATAAAAATAATTTCCAAGCTCTCAGTGCTTATAAAAATTCCCAATAAATTTCATAATCTTAGGATCTTTTTGAAAATTCCTTATAAGTTGATGCTTACTATTAAACTTTTCATAATTTTGTATGTGTATATAGGAGTGCACTTGAGCATGTGTGTCTTTGAAGGGGCAAAAGTGACTTCGGGAATCACCATCCTGGATTATTCTATCTCCCTATTGTTTTGTTCTGTGGTTTTTCGGGTCCTGCCATTCAGCATCAAATTATAGTCCTCCACCACACCTGCCAGGTAATTTTATGTGAGATCTGAGATTCCGAGCTCAAATACTTTTGCTTGTGATGCAGTCTTTAAACTCGGAGTCATTTCCCCAGCCCAAACCTTTCTTGTTTATGACATTATCAAATCATTCAAAAGTGTTTCTGAAAGTATGCTTGACATTACAATAGAAAATTGAAACTCGATCAATTTCAATAGTTATCTAAGGAAGACCACTGGGAAAACTTAAACCTCAATTTTCATGAGATTAGGAACCACATTATATGTACATTTGTACAGTCACCTTTTATCAAATATTTGTACTCTTGAATCAGATTTGAACTTGTACTGGCTATAAGACTGTAATTGGATTTGCTTATTCACACACTATCAGTTGTAGATTTTATCAGCATATTGTGATGTGGTGGCAACAAGCTGCATTTCATAGATTGGAGATGGAGATAATGCAATGAAAACTTGGAAGGAAAAGGAAGAGTCTGGGGAAAAGTCATAGAAGCAAGTTTTTTTTTGTCCTAGAGTACCAAAAATTATTGAATTAAAGCAAATATAAAGTAGAGATGTCCTTGCATGCCATTGGGATTTTGAAATTTCAAAGCAGTGTTTCAGCATGCTTGCCAAATGGCCTCTGTGCTGCCTCTGCTTCTCAACAGTTCACTCAGTCCTAGCCAAAAGTCTTGCCAAGAGAGCTGCTGGAGATGCCAGACTGTATTCTGAATTCTTTGTTTAATTGGCCTCTGAGAAGGAAAAAAGTCCCAAATCTGTGAGCGTCCATGGCTACTTCCTTCATCCCTGAGGCAGAAAGCACTACATGTATATATTCCAATTAAAGCTCATTCTCTTTAACTATGGAAAACATGTTATGTAGCTATTTTCTGCTGTGATACAGATATTCCCAGTTTCCTCTTTTTGCATCTAGGGAATGTATATTTTAGTAAATTTTGCTTTGAAAGCAAACAAAGTAACTTGTAACCTTGTTTGTTTTATTTAATCTGGAATGATTTTATATAAAAAGAACTGAGCATTTGGCCTAAGAACTAGAATGTGGCTTGTATGTGTGTGTGTGTGTGTGTGTGTGTGTGTGTGTATGCGTGTGTGTGTGCACATGTGCATGTGTGTCTGCATGTGCATTTACATTTCTGGAATTTGATAATATGTTCCCTATAAGATCCTTTTATCTGGGTTTTGGTAAGATGAGGTCTGAAAAGGAGTCCCTGATTGCAGCAGTTGTTTAAAAGGTTGTCATCATTTCTCTCAACTGATAGGATAATTAGCCTTTTTATCAAATATCTGCACATAGGCATTTGCCAACAATGAAGATGCATTTGTGCATTAAAATTTCTGCAATAGACCAGGTCATTCATCACAGAGGTACCAGCACTGCATCTCCCAATATGTGCTGGAAACAAAGCAGCATAGATCATTGACCCTAAGAAAGCTAATACAGATTTTGCTTTTCTCAAGACTTATGGTAGTTACATTAATCAGATAAACTGCTTGCCCATCAGCTGGTTAGTCAGGCAGAATTACAAGCAACCTAATGCTTGATCCTAACCTGAAGAAAATAGAGTATAACTGAGCCTAAGAGAACACAGACCAAGAATGGGACATTGGGCTGGCATAAATAAAAGTAAACACTGACATTCTATACACTGTACCAAATGTTCCATATATAAAGTCTCTTAGAGTTGATACCTCCCCAATTCACAAAAAATAGAAGTAATGATCTAATTGTTAACATAATCTTTTTCCCATATGTTTTATTACTAAACATTATTACCTACATGTCTTGTGTTAACAAGTGCTCACCAAAAGCACAAAATGAACCAATGACCATACATTTATTAGAAAACTATAGGGACTTGCTGGTTTAATTTGACAGCTTATGTTGTAAAAACTTTGTATATACATATATATGTGAAGTTTATATACATAAATTTATATATAAAGTTTATATATTTATATAATAATTTAAAATATATATATATGGAAATTTGGAGGAAGGCAATGACTTTACAGTGAAATAATACAGGCCTTACTTTCCTTGAGAAAATATAATTCTGGAACAAGATTCAAAAGGATGGATAAGATTTTGAGATGGAAGCAGTAAGCTGACCAGTAAGATTCAAAGTCAGAAACTAAGACCATGATTTTTATATGTGGAAGTCTGCCCAAGTTAAAATATATGGATTTGAAGAGTTATTGGAGCAAGTGGAGAGATAAGAAAGAAATGTTTACATAACTCTTTTATGCTTTTACTGGTTTGTGGAATTTTGCTATTTGTTTCCTGGACATCAGTATTTCAGCAATTTTAGAATGTGACTTTGGCTACATGGCCTCAAAAACTCCTCATTAATGCCAGTGCCACATGTCAACTAGTGTAAGATGGCTCTCCTACCCTCCATACCCTGGGATCAACCTAGTTGGCATCCAAGCCTAATGTTGAATTTCTTACCAATGCTGCCAGAACTCTGGGCCAAGCAATGCTTTCATGGTCTCAAGACATATTAAAAAAAAAAAGTGTTAGAGATTGCACTCTGTACTTCTGATCTCGTGAACCTTCAAATATTCTCTACCTATTACACACAATCCATTCTATCAGTAAAAACACATGCCGGTTCTAATTTATCCCTGAAGGATGTTGTTTAAATGAACATCAGCTTGTCTGCTAATTTCCGCCCAACTTGCCATGTTTAGAGTTGAATTGCCTTTCACCCTATTGCAATATGAATGTGAAGAAACACTGCAACTTTCAACAGCAGGAACTTTCTGGTAAGTGTTGCACCAACACTCTCTACGATAGCATGAATGGATATCCCTAAGTTTATTGTCAGTTATCTTTTTTTCTCATGAAAATTCTATTTTTTGCAATAATGGCTCAAAATCATAGACTTGTTACTGCAATGAGGTTGGAAATATCTGATAAGATAAAGATTGCTATGGTTTCTGTGGGTTACTCCTCCCCCGTCCCCCCACAAGCTCATGATTGACTTTTTAGTTATTTGTAAAGGTCATGATACCATTAAGAGGTGGAGTCTTGTTGGAGGAAGGCCGTCACAGGGAGTGAACCTGAGGTTGGTTGGCCTTGCTCGGCTACAGTTAGTGAGTCTGCTCTACAGCTTGCAACAGCTCGCTGCCTCCACGGTGTCTGCAGTGACCTAAGCCACTTATTTCTGCCACCCGGCAGTGCCTTTTCTGCCTTGAAGGACAGTATCTCCCCTCTGGGACCATAAACTGACTAAATCTTTCACTCATAAGTTGCTTGACTTTGGATGCCATCACACAGGAAGAGAAAGAGTAATCAGTACAAAGATGAAGCTAAGCACCAATTTTCTTATTTTGTTTATAGAAATGTAGCCTCAATATGTCCCCATACTTTTTCTATGAATGGCAACCTTCTGTATGTTCAGGAGATGTTACTTCGTTCTTTATTTAAAAGTTGTTTTCCTAGAAATCCAGAATGATTCCTGAAGTCACCCTCGGTCCTACCCAGGGACACACACATACACACACACACACACACACACACACACACACACACACACACACACACAAATGAAAGAAAGAGAGAAAGAAAGAAATTAAGAAGGCAAGAAAGAAATAAAGACAGAGAGAGAGAAAGAAACAAAGAGAGAAACAAAGAAACAAAGAAAGAAAAGAAAAAATTTTAAAGCCATGTTCCTGATTCTACCATAACCAGTATACTACACTGATGCCTGCTTGTATCACTGAAAAAAGAGCACTGTATTTATATTTTTCCTCTTGGACTAAAATAAAATGTGTCCTGTAGATTTTGAAGACTCTTCAGGTTAGATATCTGATAAGTCTGTCACCATGCTTTAGGAATTTTTCATTTGTCATGCAATTAAGACACACTGCTCTTATTAAACATTTGAACTTTTTAAATTATTTCATGGGGTGGGAAATGGAGACTTTGAAATTATAGTCTGTTTGCCAACATTCTATATTCTGAAAGTCTGTCTTGGTCAATATAGGATGCAGGGAAAATTATGCTCTTTCACTGGATTCTGATTCTATGCAATCCGGTATGTTTGGTTGTTTACCAGATATCATTTCTCTAAATATTAAATGTATGCTGTAGACATTAGCACACTGTCCTTAATTCATGGGTGAGGAAACTGGAACATGCTGTAGACCAGCTGATTCTTAGGAGCACAGTGATTGAAACGTGTCAAAATTAAGAGCTCTGCAGAAATTTTTTCTCGATCTGACTGTAACCATTCTGAAAGGCATGATCTGCTCTAAAAAGGCACTGATACCCTTCCCTTTGTCCATTAGAGTGTTGAAACCATGATCCACAGAAATAAACTGCGAAATCTCTTGATGAACACAGGAAAACACTGAAGCCTGATGGTGGTAGCTGAACGTGCTTTCTGGAGAAACAGGAGCAGAGGCAATGACAATGGGTAGGACCATAGCTGGAGAAGAATGGTTTATGCAAACCTCTTGTCTTTTATTTAAATCTAAAACTCATGTCATGGTCCCAGAAGATGGATCTGGGGGACCACAAGACCTTTCTCTGTCTTTTGTCAATGTGGGCACATTAAATAAATCTCCTTTTTATACTTTTTAGTATTACTTATTTAGTTTATTGACCCATTGGGAATGGAAGCTAACTCCTAGACTCTGTCCATAACAACTCCAACAATGGTTGTATCCCAGAAAATAATTTGTCTTATCCAAGCCCTAGATTACTGGGAAATACCGTTCTCAGAAAAGATACTAATAAAAAAGCTATCAATCCATCATGAGTTAAACTTCTGCCTGTGATAAGAGTTGTGCATCCAAATCAGCTCATAGTTTCTCAGCTAGGTCTTGAGACCATGTGTAATCTCTGTTTCATATTGTTCTTTCAATTATAAGCGCTTGTTCAGTCTTGTTAACACCGATTGTTTTAACTTTTAGTTTTGATTGGAATCTTGTTTCCCTTTACTCTATTTCTTCAGATTGTTTTGAGGTTTTCTAACCTCTCTTTCTGAATATGAAACTCAATAAACTTCCATTATTCCCAGGAAGCTATTGCTAACCTTATCAGTGCTCATTCACCTTGGTCTACTGTCACTGATTGTTGATGTTCTAGTTTTTTTTGTAATTGATTATAACTTCAACGAGGGCAGAGATCTTGTGCATTATACTCATTAATATATTTGCATAACTCGAAATATCCTTGAAAAATATTTCCAATAATTAAATAGGAATGAATTAATTCATGCAGAGAGATAAGTCTATGTTGATTTAATCAGACCCTAGGGTCTACGAATCACATTCTTCTAGCACAAATATCCTTTGCTGCAAAACTGCTTCCAGGTGAATGAACTAACTCAGCAAAGCTTAATTGAAAGCATGCTATTGTTTGCTTGCTAAATGTAATTTAATAGACCTATCTATAAAGCTCATAAGCCTGATGATTTATTCTTTTCTACTCTATATATTGGTTTCTACATATGGGCCTGGGTTAATGTGTTAGCTCAGTCAGTAGATCGATTTCTTTGCAAGTGTGAGGCCAGAGAGCCTAACAGACCAGTGAGCTTCAGGTTCAATGGGAGAAACTGTCTCAGAAAGTAAGGTGTAGAATAACTGAGAAAGATACCTGATGTTGACCTCTGACTTCCATAGACACATGTGCACACAGGCACTCCACAAACACTTATTCACACGCTAAAAAATCACATACAATGTGGATTCTTTATGAAATGAGCTCCTCTTAGGATGCATTACAATATCTTTTAGTTTCTGAGCTGACTGAAAGGACTATTACTTTTCTTTTTGTTTCAGCTTATCTTTTGAGATGTCACTGTCTTATAAAATATGAAGGCCTTAATCTCTTAAAAGCAGTTTAGAATCTGTAAGATTGTTTTCGTTTTTCCTGTCTTACACTTTCCTCTTTCCATTTTTATTCATTCTGAGAAGCACATGAGATAATGATATTCACATTCAATGTGGGACTTCCCTCTTCAGATAAAAATTTCTGTAAACATCATTACAAACATGTCTAGAAGTGTGTGTTCTACATGATCCTAAATTTTATCAAATTGACAAAATTAACCATCACAAGTAAACTTCTTGTCAACCTTGATACCCAAACACATCATTTTTAATGAAGACTTATGGTCATCTCTGTTGGGCCCGCCCAGGATTTGCCCCAGGGCATGGCTGAGCACATGGGACTAAAGATAGCGCTAAGGGCAAGGGTCTTGGGCATGACCGTGATCACTTCACAGAGAGCCCTAATTGGCTTTCAGGTATCTACCTGCCCCCTGTGCTGAGTGACATTGAACTTGACCATTAGCACCTGTAGGATGTGTTGACCCTGTGACACAATTGGATGCCCATTTTGCGCCTTGGTGGCCTTTGTCTATAAAAGTTCCTTTTCTCCGCCCAATAAACTGAGATTTGCTTCTGACAATGTCTCCTCCCGTGCCGAGTCTCTGGGGGTAGAGGCGGAGGTTGGGACGGCTGGAACCTGCTTTCATCACAGCCAGCAGCTGTGTGAGTGAATGAGTGAGTGCGTGAGTGGGCACTGGTTCCCACAATCTCATACTTAAAAATGTATTTAGTGTACCTATAGCAATCACTGAAGTTTTAAATTTTAATAATATTCTAAAGCCCAAATTCCTGAACCTCATCATAGACTAAAGGTAACCTTTTAGCTGTGAAGTCCTATAAATGTAAACTAAGTTATCTATTTTCAACATATGATGACACAGAGAAAGTTTTCTCATCCAAAATGGAGAAACTGAGTTAGTAAACAAAGGCTAAATGAGAGCAGGATGGATACCCAGCAGGATGAAAATCAAATCTTATGGCTCCATGATCAAACTCTGGGTTTTATGGTATTATTATGCAGCACCTAGTGGAACTGATCAACACTGTCCTTTCTAATTCTGTTACCTACAACATACACATCCTCTCTTTTAGGTCTGCTCCAGCCCATTCTCCGCAACTTCCTTGGCATATGACCCATAGTTCTGGCATCTCTAGCATCTTGTGGTTTCCATTGCAACCTAAACTTTTCCTCTACAGTCTCACTGAAATGACTGTTCAGGATTTCCTTTCAGAAAATTGGACTGTGCCTTACAGTTCAGGATGTCCTTTCAGAAACTGGAGTGTACCTCATAGTGACTCCTCAGGTTTCAGAAAGGTTTGCACAAACTACCATTCCTCAATAACTCATGTGTTTGCATCCTGAAAAATAAACTCCATGTTGTTCATGTAGTCTGGCCAACTCTGCAATACCATGATTTTAGTGGCATTTATGTATCTTGATAGACTGACTGAGGTGGGGGGGAACCATCTTTGGGAAATTATTGTTGAAGGACTCTTTATCAGTATTCTCAACACAAACTTTTTCCTTTTCAATGAATTTGTGTTTTCACGTGTTAGATACTTATCCTGGTGGAGTCTTGTTCACAGGGCACCTTTCCTATTTTTCCAGTGAAGAATACATGGCTTCTTTAAACAACATTAATTGCTTTAACAATAACAGCTGATTTCTCTGCATTTGCCTGCAACTTCATGCTGTGTTCCTTTCCTCAACAGACTACACTTTTCATGTCTTTCACTTCTCAGTCTAGATTAGAGAGTCATGAGCCCTAACCATATCACAATCTGGATGTTATAGTGGCTTGAAATTTACTTCAAGAAATAAATTAGCTCATTACTTTTGAATCAGCTTCAGTCAAATCTCTAGGACAGTTTCTGATAGATTACCTATTTCCCTCTGAAAATCCAAAGATGGGCCCCCAATTTCTACATTCCTATCTGCACGCTATTCTCAGGACTCCATTAAACTTTGTTCACAACATTCAAGGGATTCTCTGATGAGTTCCATGCTCTTTCACACATCGCTTGTAAAACTCTTCCACAATCACATGACTCATGTTGGAAGGTTTGCATAGCAACAGACATACTCCTAGGTACCAATTTTTGTATCATCTCCTAAGACCAAATACTGGATCAGAATCAATTCATGGGAAAAAAGGTATAATTTGAGATATGGCTTGAGAAGATAGAATCTCTCATGTTCAGGAAAAGTATAGGAGGGACAGTGTGGGTGATTGGTCACCTGTAATTTCCAAAATTCCTGGCATTCCCAATCAGGAAGGAGAGACATGGTGATGTACCTAATATATTATATTTTGTTATGTTGGGCTATTTTTCAGTTTCTCTATCTTATTATTTACTCTCTCACAGCCAGTCCGTTTAGGCTACATTGTCGACTGATTGATGACTTTGAGTGATTTGTTAAATTTAACATGTTCTGTTTGAATGCCTCATAAGTGGCCTTTCCTATGATCATCAATTGTAGCCTCATGTAGGACTGCTCCTGTTGACAAGGCGATTGCTTTCATCACTGTGCATTCTCTGGTCTTGCTTCACTGCTACCACAAAACCCATGCTACACATACATTTCTTCTAAGAAACTTAATCTAAATGTATAGTCCTCTGAGTCTATGAAGAACATTTCTTCAGTAAGGATAAAGAGGAGTTCAACCACAATGCTACCATCTCTAAGTAAGATTTTATTTCATGTATACTATAGGAAGGCTGACTCCAGTGGGTATTATTATCTCAGTGATGAAGAGATAAAGATCACTGGCTTTGAAACAAGCAGGCCTATGATAGTATTTATTGTTGAAATCATTCTGCCTCAATAAGCTTGCTTTCCCATATGCAAAATAAAAGTAACATTACTTGTGTAAAATATATAATATAGACATTATAATCTGTATTACTAATACTGAACCATATTCAAATGAAATTTTTGATCTCTAACACTTATTCTTTTATTTTAAATTTATATTTATTATTTTTCCCCAATCATACGAGCTCAATAGGTACTCCGGTCCCCTCCCTCTCTTCCACCCTTCCCCGGTCCCCCTTGAACCCTCTCCCCCTTTTCCTCTTCCTTTCATCCACTCCCTCCCCTTCTCCAAGTGCCTCTCCCTTCCCCCCTCCATTCCCTGCAGCATCCTTTTGTGTGAATGCTAAACTTCCTTCTGATCTCCACTCTAATGAGGTGTAAGGACTCAGTGGCATTGCCCATGCTAGACTTTGGGATCTAACCCATATTCTAAGTCTGACTCAGGGTTTTAAAATCAATCAGGTGTTGAAAATTTCAATAATACTAGTGACATGGATGGGTTGCTTAAGGCCAAGGAAAATAGGCTCTTTATGTGATACCTAAATTTCTGTGGAGAATTTTAAAGTTGAACATTAATTACCTTTCTGTGAGTAAGACAAGATTGAGAAAATATTGTGCTTTTGATCTCTCATGAAACCAAAGGACCAGATGTTATTGTAAATCATTTTCATTTATCTGTGTGTGTATGTCCCTGAATACCAGACATGTACTATTGATTTTCAAGTGGCAGTTGCAGAACAACTTCCAAAGATTGACCTTGGGTTATCTAAATTGCACATAAAAAGTTTCTTGATCTTTTAGTCAGAGCATGACTCTACCAAGGCAAAAGGGAGGAGGGGCAGAGGAGAATGTGAGGAACATTCCTAACAAGAAGAAAGTCTTCTGTTGAGAGAGCTGGAACTACAGAATGACAGAACCTGGACTCAGTGTTTGCAAACTCTTAATATTTGCAGAAGAAATCTCAGGACAGAAGTAAGACCTGTAACTCAGCCTTTCAAATTTTAGGTTGGGCTGTTATCAGTTAAAAACCTTCTGTAGTTCTTCTGCTAAGACAACAATATATTAGTAACAGATGATCAATTTATCAGTACATTTCACATAGAATTGTGGTTAAGAATGTAGGCATTTATATGAAGAAAACCTAGATTCCAGTCTTGGTTCTGCCATTTGTTGCTTACATAACCTTAGACAAGTAAGTCAATCCATCTGTGGTTAGGCAACATTACCTGTTAAAAAATAATTATACTTTGTGTAAATATATATAATATATATTTTGTGCCATTTAAGGATAAGTGATCCAATATACACAAATGCTAGTCATTTAATTCTATGTTCTGTGTTGTTAAATATATTCCCATTGTCTTGGATAATTAGTTTTTGTTTTAAAATAGTCATCTATGAACCTGGTCCTTCTTAAGGTAACTATAGATAACAGTTATATGCTATATATCTCAGCAAACTAGGAGAATACATCCATCCAAGTGCAATATTTGATTGAGGAATAGATATATTTGACCTGAGTTAGCATTATGCATTATATACATTTATCAACATATCACATGATATATTTATTGTGTATAGCATTTTATATAAATTAACATATAACATACCCTAGATGTATTTGCTATATTGGGGATTCTTGAATCTCCCCAAATTCACAGGGAGTCAATAACCCCAGCGTCATCATATTAAGTGTGGAGCATTCAAGGAAGTGGTAAAACAGGCAAAGCCTTTATAAAAGACTTGATGAAAGAAATTAATACCTTTATAAAAGAGACCCAGAAAATATTTTCCTTTTATACCACATGAAGAAATAGCCATAATATATATTTTATGAATAGGAACACAAACCCTTTTTCAATTCTGAATATGTTACTATCTCAATCTCATGTTCCTCAACACTGTGTAAAATAAACTGTTTTTATAAACTGCTAAGTTATGTCACCTTCCTATGATAACTTAATTGAGTGAAGGATACAGATTTTTTGGCTAAAGTTTCAAAATACAGCTCATGCAGAAAATTTGGGGTCTAGTAAGACAAAAATGTATAAATAATGCTCAACAAGTCTTTGTACTCAAAGAAAAACCTATCTCATGATCCATCTCATTGTGCACATCAGATTATATACTGTTACAGTTCGCCTGCATGATTGATGCTAAATCACCATCAAATGCCTTAAAGGAACAAGAGATTTATTTTCTCTTACAATTATTGGTTACAGTTCTGTAGTCCAGTTTAACCAGAAAGAACGCACCACCACCAGACTGAGGGAACTGACCACACCATCTCTACGTAATGGCTGAGAGAGGAATGATCCTTACTTGCCAGACCAGCATGTCTGGCCAAGTATACACAAGGATGTCAAGTTCCTCAACCAACTCTCAGTATTTTATTCATCTATTCAGGGCCTAGTCCCACACACCATAAGCTGGGTCTTTCCCATCAGCCTTACAATCTCCTGCAGACTTGCTCTGGGCTTAACCCAACCACTAATTTTTCACAAATGTGCCCAGAGCTCAAATCTTCAATAGTCAAAGTTGACACCTGTGCCTAATTATGACAATATTGAACAATAGCAGCAAGAGGAACTAATGCTTCTATCTGACATGGTGAATTTTTTCTATATACAAAAAAATGCTTCTTCATCTTGTCCTTAAAAAGCAGTCTGCAATATTCACAGTAGGTATCTCTGGGGCTGTTTCCATGCAATGCAGCTGATCCAGACTTTAGAAAGTGCATCTCTTCTATTTGGCTCCTTGCTCTGATGATTCGAGAAGCACTCCAGATACCTTTTAAAAATCAAATTATCTTGTGAATTTGATCCAAAATTTCATCCTTGCTTTATGGCACTGTGGCCAATACTGAGCACTTCAGAACCAGAGCTGTGTTATTGAGAAAAACTTATTGCCTTTTCCTTCCTCATCTTCATTTCTTATCAAACACATATGCCAAAGACCTAGTACAAAACTAAATTAGCTAATATATGTAAGATTTTTTAAATGACTAACAGGATTAAATATTACATACACAAATTGTGTATGGATCTATTGCATCCATTTTGGTTCCAGTTTTATTATGAAACTTTGATGAGCTCTAACTTTCACATTGTAGGATAATCAACAAAATCAAACCTCTTATGAAATGTTAAGATGAATGTAAAATAAAACAGAATTAATTTAAGATAAATAAGCTGTAATGAGAAATGTGAGTAAAATATGTCAATTTTCTCCTTCCATTATAAGGACTGGTAGTTATAATTATGCCTCTACAAGTCTGTGTTTCCTTTAAATCAGTGCTATGTGTCAAAGTCATCTTGTATCTGTAATAGTTTTATGACTTTATCAGTGGATAGCAATAAATCAAAAGTGACTTTGAACTTGAAAGGATTATGTTTTAAATGTCAAGATGTCTTTTTCTTCTTCTCTCTAGATCCTTGGTAAAGAGAATTCTTGATTTGTCCATTTGCCATTCTTAGTTTACAAAGATAAGAGTGGTTATCCCCACAGTCAATGAACTAACATGAAGCCCTTAATTATGTTACTTGAAGAGAAAATTTCAATAATTAAAACATTAAATTGATGAGGGAAGTCTTCCCTCTGTTTCACTCTCTATGCTAAAGTAATTATACAGCGAATTACAAGTTCTCAACAAATATTTATTGACTCACTGAAGAAATCATACATTTAATAGATAAAAACATACATATAAAAATTAAGTAATTATGATTTTAGAGGACAAATGGGTATAAGCTAGTATATGTCAGAATTTTTTCTGAGCACGCGCGATCCAGCCGGGCCTCACCGCGCGCTCTAGGACCCCAGGTCAGCCCACAGGGACCCGGCTCCGACTCCCACCATCCAGCCGGAGCCGCGCGGGGGCCGAGGGACGAGGAGGACCTCCCCCTGCGCCCGGGCCCTGCCCCAGCTGCCCTCGAGTTAAATAGCTCCACGCCGATGTGCCCATCCTCCCTTTTCACCCCACCCCGCTCCCCCGGTCGGGACATGCGCGCGGTCCACCCGGGCCTCACCCCGTGCCCTAGGTAAGTCCCCGTTCTTGCCCGCCCACCAGTACCCCAGGCCAAATAATTCAGTTTAGTGAAATTGAGAGATCTTAAGAGTTAAAATGACAATGCCAAAGTCAAAGTGCAAATCCATGAGAAGCAACACTCAAGTAAACAAATTTCCCACTGAAGAAATTAATCGCATAATGTTAGACTCCAACAAGAACAAACCCGCGGAAAAAGGCCAAGAAAGCCTGACCCAGGATAACGACTTTCAAAATATGATCATTACCATGTTCAATACTATGAAAGAGGAAATCCAGGGAGGAATTACATAATCGAATCAATCGCTTTGAGGAGGAACACAACAGACATCTGGAGGAGTTGAGAAAAACAGTGCAAGAAACAAAAAGTGGCATAGAGCAGTTAAAACAAACTCAAGCAGAGTTTAAAACTGAGCTAAAAGACAAGTTATCTTCAACCCAGAACGCCACAGAGAGTCTTATCAACAGAACTAATGAGGCAGAAAACAGAATTTCAGACCTGAAGATAAAGTGGGAGTACTAACCAGCTCAATGGAAGAGGTTGTTAAAGCCAAAAAGATACTTGAGAGAAATATCCAAGAGATATGGGACACCCTGAAGAAGCCTAACATGCGTATTCATGGAATACCGGAGCAAGAATCTCAAAATACCACCCCTGAGGAAATTTTTCAAACGATCATCAAGGAAAACTTTCCTCATCTAAAAAAAGAGAGGCCCATTCATATACAAGAGGCATTCCGCACCCCAAACAGATACGACCAAAATAGAAGCACACCACAGCAAATAATAGTTAAAACACTCCACATTCAAGATAAAGAACTGGTGCTGAGAGCTTCAAGGGAAAAAAAAACAAGTCACTTTTAAAGGCAAACCTATTAAAATAACAAATGACTTCTCAGTCGAAACAGTAAAAGCAAGAAGAGCTTGGAGAGACATACTTCAAGTATTGAATGAGCAAAAATGTCAACCCAGGCTGATTTACCCTGCAAAACTATCCGTCATGATCGAGGGAGAAAGAAAAATTTTCCAGCACAAAGACAACTTTAAGGGATACCAGGCCTTCAAAAACTGCTAGAAATGATACTCAAGCGTGAAGAAAAAAACAGGCATATCCAGGAGAACAGAAGGCAAATATAACACCATTAAAAGCGAAGCAATATACTTATAAAAGCTACTAAACATAATAAATGTCTGGAATTAACAATAGTTTCTCCATTATAACACTAAATGTTAATGGACTTAATTCACCGATCAAGAGACACAGATTACAAACTTGGATTAAAAAGCACAATCCATCAATCTGTTGCCTGCAGGAAACCCATCTCACCACAAAAGATAGGCACGCTCTAAAAATAAAAGGCTGGTCAACAATTCTACAAGCAAATGGAAGCAGAAAACAGGCAGGGGTAGCCATAATGCTATCAGACAAAGTGGATTTCAAACCAAAAAAAATTATAAGAGACACGGATGGATACTACATTTTAGTCACAGGTACAATTCACCAGGAAGATTTCACAATACTGAACATATATGCACCCAATACGGGCCCCTCCACATTCATTAAGAAAACCCTACAGCGTCTAAAGCAAGAAATCAACCCCCAAACTATAATTCTTGGGGACTTCAACACCGCCCTCTCTACATGGGATAGATCAACAGGTCAAAAGCTTAACAGAGACACTTTGGAACTTAATCAAACCCTGAAAGAAATGGGCCTCAAAGATCTCTATCGAACTTTTCACCCACGCACCAAACAATACACATTTTTCTCAGCAGCACACGGAACTTTCTCCAAAATAGATCACATATTGGGCCACAAAATGAATCTACACATATACAAGAAAGTTGAAATTCTAACCTGTGCCCTATCGGACCACCACGGCCTAAAGCTGGACATCCACAACACATCAAACAAGAGAAAATACACTAACTCCTGGAAACTTAACAATATGATGCTGAATGAGAACTGGATTCAGGAAGAAATTTAAAAGGAAATTCAAGATTTCCTGAAAGTGAATGATAACGAAAATACAACTTACCAAAATCTCTGGGACACAATGAAAGCTGTTCTAAGAGGTAAGTTCATAGCTCTTAATGCCCACGTCAAAAAAATGGAAACATCAGAAATAAACAACTTAACAATGCAGCTTAAAGCTTTAGAGAAACTAGAGCAATCTGATCCCAAAAGCAGTAGAAGAGAAGAGATTAGCAAAATAAGGGGAGAAATATCTGAAATCGAGACTAAGAAAACGATAGAAAAAATCAACCAATCAAAAAGCTGGTTCTTTGAAAAAATCAACAAGATTGATACACCCCTAGCTAAACTAACCAAAAGCAAGAGAGAGAAAACCCAAATTAACAAAATTAGAAATGAACATGGAGTTATCACTACTGATACCCAAGAAATCCAGAGAATTATAACATCATATTTCAAAAACTTATACTCTGTGAAGTTTGACAACACAAAAGAGATGGATGAATTTCTAAGTAAACACAACTTACCTAAATTGAATCAGGAAGTTGTGAATTATTTAAATAGTCCTATAACATATAAGGAAATTGAGGAAGTAATCTCGAATCTTCCCACCAAAAAATGTCCTGGACCAGATGTATTCAGCACAGAGTTCTACCAGACATTTAAGGCAGTTAATAACACCAATACTCCTTAAACTGTTCCATCAAATAGCAAAGGAAGGAACACTACCAAATTCCTTCTATGAAGCTAATATCGTTTTAATCCCAAAACCTAATAAAGATTCACTTAAAAAAGAAAACTATAGGCCGATCTCCCTGATGAACACAGACGCAAAGATTCTCAACAAAGTCTTAGCAAATCGGATTCAAAAACATATTAAAAAGATCATTCATGGGGACCAAGTAGGCTTCATCCCCGGCACACAAGGTTGGTTCAACATACGCAAATCAATAAATGTAATTCATCATGTAAACCAGTCCAAAGTCCAAGACCACATGATACTCTCGATAGATGCAGAAAAAGCTTTTGACAAGATCCAACAGCCTTTTATGATCAAAACGCTAGAGACAGTAGGAATGGAAGGAACCTTTATCAATATAATAAAAGCTGTATACAACAAGCCCACAGCAAGGATTATGCTCAATGGGGAACAATTGGAAGCATTCCCACTTCGATCAGGAACTAGACAAGGCTGTCCACTCTCACCACTTCTAGTTCAATATTGTACTTGAAGTCTTAGCTGAAGCCATAAGACAAGAAAGGGACATAAGAGGGATTCAAATCGGCAAGGAAGAAATCAAGCTATCCCTATTTGCAGATGACATGATCTTATACCTGAGTGATCCCAAAAACTCCACCAGGAAGCTCCTGGAACTAATTGAGAAGTTCAGCAGGGTGGCAGGATACAAAATAAATGTGCAAAAATCAGAGGCCTTCCTATATGCCCAGAATGAAAGAAGTGAAAAAGCCTTGAGAGAAACCATGCCATTTACTATAACCCCTAAAAAAATGAAATACCTTGGTATAAACCTAACTAAGGAGGTAAAAGACCTTTACAATGAAAACTTTAAAACCCTAAAGAAAGAAATTGCAGAAGACACCAGAAGGTGGAAAGACCTCCCTTGTTCCTGGATTGGCAGAATCAACATTGTAAAAATGACCATCCTACCAAAGGCAATATACAGATTCAATGCTATACCAATCAAAATCCCAAAGCAATTCTTCAAAGAAGTTGACCAAACAATCTCAAAGTTCATATGGAGGCACAAAAGACCCAGGATAGCAAAAACAATCCTGAATAACAAAAACACAGCTGGAGGTATTACCATACCAAACCTAAGTCTATACTAAAAATCCATAGTTATGAAGACAGCCTGGTACTGGCTCCAAAATAGACACACAGATCAATGGATAAGGATTGAAGACCCAGATATAAGCCCACAAAGTTACAGCCATTTGGTCTTTGACAAAGGGGCCCAAAGAATCCAATGGAAAAAGAACAGCATCTTCAACAAATGGTGCTGCAAAACTGGATCTCCACATGCAGAAGATTAAAGCTGGACCCATACTTGTCACCATGTATAAGACTTAATTCCAAATGGATCAAGGACCTTGATATCAGGCCAGAGACTTTAAAAACCATAGTTGAAAGGATAGGGAACTCCCTCGAGCTGATTGGGCTAGGCCAACACTTCCTAACAGACATCCAATGGCACAGTCACTGCTACCAACTCTCAACAGTTGGGATCTTGTGAAATTAAAGAGCTTCTGTTCAGATAAAGAGATTGTCACATGAGCTCAAAGGCAACCCACAGAATGGGAGAAAATCTTCACTAACCACATATCTGATAGAGCTCTACTGTCCAGAGTGCACAAAGAACTTAGAAAATTAAACTCCAAGGAAAACACTGGCCCAATTAAAAAATGGGCCCTGGAACTTCAAAGAAACTTTACCAGGGATGAAATTAAAATGTCTAACAAATATCTTAAAAAATGCTCCACTTCCTTCGCCATCAGGGAAATGCAAATCAAAACTTCCCTGAGATATCATCTCACCCCGGTCAGGATGGCAAAAATCCACAATACAAACAACGACAAATGCTGGAGAGGATGTGGAGAGAGGGGAACTCTCCTACATTGTTGGTGGGAATGCAGGCTCATACAGCCACTCTGGCGAGCCGTCTGGAGATTCTTAAAGAAATTAAAGATTGAAATGCCGTATGACCCTGCTATCCCACTTTTGGGAATAACCCCCCATGCAGCAGTGGTTCGCCTCGATAGCACAAGCTCGACCATGTTCATAGCACCACTGTTTACAATAGCAAAGTCATGGTTTCAACCTAAATGTCCAACAGTTGACGAGTGGATAAGGAAACTGTGGTACGTCTATACAATGGAGTACTACTCAGCCATCAAAAATGATGAATTACTGGAATTTGCTGGGAAATGGATGTCATTAGAAAGAATTATATTAAGTGAAGTATCCCAAACCCAGAAAATTAAGCGCCGTATGTACTCCCTAATAGGTGGCTCCTAGTACCAAACTCACCCAGCCCACATTGAGACACTCAAAAGTAAACCTATGTAACACAGTAATTGCAAGGATTATGAACAAGAGAGATGGGTTAGGAGGGCCACACCAGAAACAAGGAGAGAGGAGACCATGTTACAGCAGAGAAAATAGGCCTCCATCAAGGTCTGCAAGTAAGTAATGAGAAACCTGGTTAAGTTCACAGACGTTCTTTCCTGATCTCACCAGAAGGGGAGGGCATATAGTCTAGCAGATAAAAAGTAATCATTTTGTAAATGGGTGATGGACCCCTCCCTCAGTGAGGTTTCCTACTCTTATTACATCTACCCTTGAATGTGCTATTACAACAAGACTCCAGTTTAACAGCTTTTTGTCTCTGGCCAGGGGGTGACATACAGTGCCCAGCAGAATGGAGTGAAGGGAATTGCAGGAGCAGCAAAACTGCAAAAGAAAATCAACAAACCACAATCCAGAACTTCAGAGACTCTATATCAATCACATAGAACTAGGACAGCCTAATCTCTCCCCATCCTGGAGCTCAGGGACATTTGCGGAAGAGGGGGCGGTAAGATTGTAAGAGCAAAAGGATGGGAGGAGCAACGATTTGCAAGATTCTCAACAATAGTTGGGGCCAAAGCAATCATAATGGGACTTTGCATGCCCTGCGCAATGTCCAGCGCACTGTTGCCCTCATAAAGTCTAGCATCTGTTAAGGGCACCGAGACCCCTGGAGGCAAGGGATTGACAGCCATAGTAGTGATCTTATGCTTAAGGGGAACAAGAGAAAGGGCTTATGGAAATGCCACTGGGTCCTTATATGTCATCGGAGAGGAGGACCCAGTGGAGAGTTAGGCGTACACAATAAAGGACTCTCTGGGAATTGGGGGGGAGGCACTGGGGGAAGGGGAGGGGGAGGAGGGGGGGAGGGAGGGAACTGGTAAAAAATTTTAAAATGTATAATTAAATTTTTAATTAAAAAAAAGAATTTTTTCTGAAACATAAATATAGCATATTTAAAGGAAATGGTTTGTTTCTATGTCATGTACTGTACAAGATTTTGGTCATTGATAAAAAATTATATATATATATATATATATCAGTTGTGACTTAACTAAAAAAATCCCAATTCCTTAACTACATAATAAGTTATACTTGACATTTCTCATATAATTATGGTGATACTAGGAAAAACATATCTGAGCTACCAGCTGTATTAAGCATAAGACAATACATATTACTTGATAGTGATTACATATTATTGACAATACATATTACTTGATAGCGATGAATGACCGTCATTGGTTTATATACTTACTATATTATAATTTTAATCATCATTTCAAAGTGATGTTTTATTGTAAATGGTTTGCTGAAGTACTGAGGGTTCTTTCACTATCAATCTCAGACATTCCATGTTTAGCTATTTAAATATGATAGTGACTATATATCTATATTCTTTCATTTTTTTCTGTCTAATATATGGCTACATAGTGCATATATAAGCTATGCATGCATATAATATTCATATATAAGTATATAGTGTAGACATACAGTAGGTGTTAACTTCTTTTTTACTATTTATTATTTATTCAATTGTGCGTGTATGCATGTATGTGCGTGCATGTATGTGTGTGTGTGTGTGTGTGTGTCTGTGAGTGTGTGTGTAGAACCACGGACGAATTCGGGAACCACCATGGACCGCCTCCACCTCCTCCTTGTTTACTCTGCCCCTGGATTCACCGGCTCCACCCTACCAGGACCAGAAATGCAGGCTGCCCCTGCTTCGGCCTGGTATCTCTATGTGGGGTCTAGAATCTGAACTCAGGACCTTCCGCCTGCAAGGCAGAGGCTTAAGCCCCTGAGCCACCTCTCCAGCCCCCGTAGGTGTTAACTTCTACGTTTTCTTGTTTGCATAATTATAAAACCACTAGAATGTGTCACATTGTCATGTGCCACATGAATATAAACAATTCTTTAAACTATCATTAAAATATGACTCTATATTATGCTTATAAATATTGATAATATTGTCAAAATGTGGCAAATGACTATGAATTCTCTAGGTAACCATGTTGGCTCCTTTGAAATGAGACCTTAAATTAGATGAAAGAAGATGATCTTAGTGAGCAGCAAGAAGGAAGTACCACAAACTTGGGAGTTTACACGCAACTAAAGTATATTTCTCATATGTCTGCAGTATGGACATTCCGAGATCAAGGTAGCTGAAGATTCTTTTTCAGATGAAGCCTGCTTTTTAGTTAATACACAACCCTTTCTCACTGCATAACAGTAAAGGAGGGAAGAATGTTGCTTGAACTTCTATTATTTGTTCTGGAAGGCTGTTTCTGTGATCTCTCTTCCATGTGGTGTACCTCTCAGTACCATCACCATGGAGATTATGATTTCAAAGCATGAACTTCAACATGAAGAGCAGATCACAGGTGATAACAAACTCTATGATCCATCATCTCCAGGGGATTTGGCACCAGGCATTGTTGCTTGTCCATAATCTTCGATGGCTTAGTTTTCATTTTTTTTTCTGTCTCAGATTCTACCATTTATACAACTAAATGAAGAAAACATATTGTTTATGTTGTAATGGAAAGGAAATTGATTTTGCAAGAAAATTTCAGCCTAAATTTTTAAAGAGAAGGTGAAAGATAAGTTTAGAAATCCTCTTCATGAAAAGTCAAAGTTAGTTTTGAGTTACTAACAATTTCTGGATATATATATATGAATTCTCAAAAAAAAATTCAAAAGAGGCCATCTGGATTAGCGGAGTGTAGCAGAGGAAAACATGAAATTTTACCTAGTGTGCAGTACTCTTTTTAAAATATTGCATCTCCTTGCCAAAATGTTGGAATCTTGTACTAGTACTGAATGGAATCAGATTAACATTAATCACTCAACTTTCATTAATTCTTGTTAAAAGAAGTGTCACAATCCAATCTCTGTACTGTGTTCTCTTATTTGGAGATCTTGGGCTTCTCTTAAACCATGAATTCCCCGTTTGTACCACAGAAGATAAGATGAGGTTTCTGAAGAAGCTTACCTCTATTCAAAGACTCCTTTCTTAGTGGTTTCATTGTGCTCCTGATCCGATGTAAAAAAAATGTATTTGCTTTAGACATCATATGTGTGAGTTTGATAGTTTATATGTATTCAAATAAGACACATTTATGTGCATACTCTGTAAGTTCCCTGTATCTTTCAAATCTGGCAAATAGGATTTTTCTTTAAATGCTATTTTCAGAGTCTCAAAAGCAGTGAAAAGTAAATTACATCATATTTGATCTTCTCAATACCCCAAAGTAAAGAACAGTATAAAAAATACAATGTACATAAAAACACAGGGTGTATGATTTTACATTAACTATTCCTGGATTTCCAAGAAGGGAATAAAGCATCCCTAATCCTAAAAGTTGAACCTAAGAACCTAAATAGACAGACAATGAGGCTTCAGTGGACCATCATACATTTTTATTGAAAACTGTTGTGTGTAAAACATGGCATCCAAGAGGTATTTCCCTCCTGCTTTTTATCTTCTTGTCTTATGAAAAGCTCATCTATGCTTGTAATATGCATAAGCAGCAAATCTTCTTGAAAGTACTATCAAGTGAAAATCTTGTGCCAAATATATCATTTCAGAATCACAAATAAGTTAAAAATTCAGTAAAGATATTATTGAAAGTGTTTCAAGGCACATGAAGTATGGCTGTAATTTATGCCTGTGCAAAACTTTTAATGACATTCTGTTTCACTCTCTTACACACACACACACGCACAGCATGCACTGCACACACACACACAGTGGTTATTAAGTTTGTGAACCTTCCTCATTTCTCTCTATTCAGATGTTGATTAAAATTCTGGTACTTAGGTTATTCTCCTGGTGTTGTCCAGCTCTCTGACTGCTGTTCTGCTGTTCCTCTGTATTTTTGCATCCACGTCAATTACATAGATACAAAGGAAAGCAGTGTCCTTCCCTAATGCTCTCCATTTTTTCTCCAGTGATAATATATGTAAAAGTTCTATGTCATGCTTATGTCAATTAAGGTGCTAATTTGAGTAACGCATGTAATCCTTACTAAAGCTGAAAGGTTGGTGCTCATGAATCACAGAATTCTAATAAAGCACCAGCAGAATATGAAAAACCCCTGGTAAAGTGATAAATATCTACTGATAGGCTTCTAATACATATCTCTCCTGACAGTGCTTTTTGGGTTCCTGTTACATTATACCATGTGTAATGACAGCTAAGACTTGCTAAAAATTGGAGTAAGATATACAACATTACAATGAGAGTTACTTAAAATTTTAGAGATAGCTTTATCAAAATAAAGATTATAATGGAGTATGTTTGTTACAATTACATATTTTTATGCATCAAATTTTGTGTGGAAAGGTAACCTATACTGTATCCAATACACAAACCATTTCTCCAGAAGTGAACATGCGATCATCACAAACCACCCTCTATGTTGGCCGCAGAAAATATCTGTTCTGCTTTCTACCATTAAAGATGATGATTAATCTATAGACTACTTTGCATCTAAATTTCTTTTTCACAGACTAATTTTTGTATGATTACATACATTAATTTCACTTCTTAGGAATGCCATATCAGGGGTGTGCACAATTTACACAATTACTTCATAGGAAAGTAAAAATCATAGAAGCTATTGCACCGTTTCACATTCCTATCAACACAATTTTGAGGATTCTATTTTTTTCTACATAATCAGCCCTTAGGATTGTCATTCTTGATGTTATTCATCCTACTGTGTATGTAGTCGTATCTCATATATTAGCTCATTATAGATATATTTTAAGGAGACATTTTGAATATCCATGACTTTATTGGATAATTTCATATCATATTACATGGAGTGTGTATTCAAATAATTGCCCATTTGTTAATGATTTTATTAACACTTTCTTGATTTGGAAGATCTCTGTAGGTATTTTGGATACAAATCCTCATTAGATGCATGCACTATGAATGTTTCCTACATTTGATGCAGTCCCTTAAGGATGATCTATAAATATCACATGAGCAGATTTTGTTTTGGGTTTTTTTTCATGTTCAATGAATTTATCGTATTGTTAAAGGAATGTACTTTGTGGGAACAGGTAAAAATAAAGTAACATTGAAAATATTGAAATATTTACACATTTCAACAAAGAAAAATGGAAATGGATCTTCTGTCTATCAGATTCAACTCTGAGCTTGTCATTTTCCTAAGCATGAACTCCAAGTATCTTTGCAGCTAAGAATACATTTACACATGAGAGTCATTTGAAGTGTCAACAATATCAAAAGTACTAATGATAAAATTTGACATCAACATATTTGAGAGATTTTGGAAATAGCTAAAAATAAGATAGAAGACATTTTTTATTTGTTTACTTGGGGGAATCTGCCTATTATCGTTTTTATTAGGACATGGTGGGAGAAAAGTAACAGAATGCATTATATGCATTCCTGAACATGTCAAAGAATGAGCAGATTTTTAATTTTTTTAAAATTTTTTTATTATTTATTCAACTGTGCGCATGTGCGCGCCTGTGTGTATGTCTGTGTGTGTGTCTGTGTATGTGTATGTGTAGAATCACGGACGAATTCACGAACCACCATGGATGCCTCCACCTCCTTCTGCCCCGGGATTGACAGGCTCCGCCCTACCAGACCAGAAGCGCAGGCCACCCCCGCTTCTGCCTGGCGTCTATACGTGGGATCTGGGATCCGAACTCAGGACCTTCCGCCCGCAAGGCAGGAGGCTTAACCCCTGAGCCACCTCTCCAGCTCCAGATTTTTAATTTTGATGTAATACACATTAGAAGGTTTTCTTTTCCTATGGTTTCTATTCTTACTAACTACATTTTTTTCTGTAGTAGAGTCATGAGGAATATTCACTTAAATTTTCTTTGAAAAGTTTCCCCTTTTAGAATACACATTTGGATCAGTATTCCCTGTTTTATTATTTAATTGAGGTAGGTTTGATTTTCATTTTATTTTCCATGTTTATCTACTTTTCTGCCACTATTTTAACAAAAATTTCCCCATTAATTATTTTGGCATCTTTTTGAACCCAGTTGGTCAAAAATATAGACATCCATTTGTATAATCTATATGCACCAATGTTTGATAGGACATTTTGTGCCAACACTACCTACCTGCTGTACTGTAAATTCACAGACTTCATGTCATATGTTTTCTAAAATACTATTTTTTTACTTTTTTTTTTTTGCTAGCCTATGGACTTCACATATCTACATGAAAGGATCAATTTTTCCAAAATTCTGGGATTTTTTTAATGGTGCTACAATGATTCACAAGCTGTTTTATGGATAGCTTTAGTTCTGCAGTCTGAGAGGCTGGATTCATTTTTGTCATATTCAAGTATTTTCAACAAGCTTTATTATTTTCCTTAGGTTTTGCTCATACACTATATACCTTGAATTTTCCAGAAGCATCACCTTATAATCAAAGGCAGCTTCTTTTCTTCCTTTACATCTCAACACTTTTTATTTTCTTGCCTGGTCTAACTGTATTTGCCTTGCTACTCCATTCTCATTGTTTTTTTAAATTACTTTTTACCAGAGATCAAAATCAGAATGTGGCAAATGTATAGCAAGGAATCTACTTCTGAGTTCAAGCCCATAAAATCTAGTTTAATGATAAATATAAGCAGTAAGAATGAATATCTGGAACCTATTCCTAGTTTTCTACCATGAACTTATACACTTCTAGTTACACAAGCTTATAATAAAAGACAATATATTATTAATATTCAGAATTCTATAGACATTAAAACATTAATAAAGAAAGCTATGAATACCTAATAGGGAAAACTATGAATATCTAATGCTAATGCCAAAACTGATATAAAATAAGCAAATCTTTGAAAGACAAAAATTATGAAATTTGATTTAAGGAGAAATACAAATGATCAAAATTTTTGTTGCAAAGAAAGTTTTCGGCTAAATGGTATCACTGGTTAATTCTATCAACTATTTGGGAGTTCAGTAACAGAAATCCTTCACAGACTTTTAGTAAGCAAAGAAAGGGAACTTGTCCCATATTTTTCTTATAAATTAAGAGATACCAAATCATACACAGTATATTTTTCCCACATTTTATTTTTTCCTAATCATACAAGTTCAATAGGTTCCCCATCCTGTCTCTACTCCCTCCCCTCCCCAGTTGTTTCCCATTGGACTCTACTCCCCATTCCCCCATCCTTCACTCCTCTCCCTCCCTCCCCTTCTCCCAGTGCCTCCCCCTTCCTCCCTACCATCCCCTGGAGCATCCCTTTATGTGACTGCCTACCTCCCTTTGAGTTCTTCACCCTAGTGAGGGTTCAGGACTCAGTAGCATAAGCCAGAGCCCCTTGGTGGGCTCCCCATTAGTATGGGAACTCTATTTTGACTGTTTAATCCCTTGTCTCTAAGCATCCTAATGCTTGGAGCCTTCCCTTGTGATCCATGCTAGACTTTGGGAGTTGTTGATACGTCAGCCATTGTGCAGGTCAGGCAAAGTCCAATTCTGGCTGCTGCAGCCCTGATTTGTGTGGAGTATCTTGCATATCGTTGGTCCTCCACATCTTTATTTAGGCTCTCATAATCTTGCCACCCCCTCTTCTGCAAGGTTCCCTGAGCTTTAGGATGGGGAGAGATTTGGCTGGCTGGTCTGGTTCCAGGTGAAAATGTAGGGTCTTTGGAGCTCTGAATTATGGTTTTTTGTTGTTTTCAGTTTTGCTTTCCCTGAAAATACCCAATTGGTATCAAAGGTCATCTCCTACCCAAAGAAGAAAGATGGTTTAAAGGAAGACTCAAAGGTAGACGGAAGAATAGGAGTAGGACACGCAGTGTTGGTGAGGGTTCAGTGTCCCATTTGCCGGATGATTACTGTCTATCTGCCAGTCCCTATATCCTTCCTGATTGGTAAGATCAAACCTGTTCTGTAGCAAGTGACCAGGGAGGGAAGTGAGAGTGAACTGCACTAGATGTCTCCCTACTTACATGCAGTACATGACCGTGTCCTATTTTCTCTACTCAGGTGTGATCCCCTATCTCCTTTCTTTTGAGGTCCTCCTTTCTCTTCCTCTTGTTTATAATTCTTTGCAATTATAGTGGGTATTACAGAGATTTACTTTTTAATATGTCATTAAGTGTGTTTGGAACTAGGATCCACTTATTAGGGAGTACATACTGTATATAACTTTCTGTGTCTGGGATATTTCACTCAATATAATTTTTTTCTAATTCCATCTATTTTCTGGCAAATTTCATTAATTCATCTTTTGTGATAGCTGAGTAGTATTCCATTGTATAAATGTACCACATTTTCATTATCCATTCATCAACTGTTGGGCATTTGGGTTGATTCCATGACTTTGCTATTGTAAATAATGACGCAATGAACATGGTTGTGCTCATGTCACTATAGTGAATTTCCGCATTATGGGGGATTATTCCTAGTAGTGATATAGCAAGGTCATATGGCAATTCTTTTTCTGTTATTATATTTATTTTTTCCCAATCATACAAGCTTAATAGGTACCCGGGGTTCCCTTCCTCCCTCCGCTCCTCCCCAATCCCTTTTGTACCTCCCCCCCCCTTTTCCTCTTCCTTTCACCTCCTTCCCTCCTTTCTCCCAGTGCCTTCCTTCCTCCATCCCATTCCCTGGAGCATCCTTTAGTATGAATATCAAACTTCCCTCTATGTCCTCCACTCTAGTGAGGTGTAAGGACTCAGTGGCATTGCCCAAAGCCCTTTTCGGGCTCCACTTTAGTATGGGAACACTATTATGACTGTTAATCCCTTGCTAGTGCCCTTGCTAGTGCCGGTGATCCATGCCAGACTTTGGGGGGGTCATTGACATGTCAGTCATTGCACAGGTTATGCAAAGTCTGATTATGGCTACTCTGGCCCTAACTTGTGTATCTTGCACATCGTTGCTCCTCCCCATCTTTAGGCTCTTACAATCTTTTTTTTTTTTTTACTTTTTTATTATTATTTCTGCTCATACAAAACTTAACACGTACACCAGTCCCTTCCCACCCTCCAACTTCCCCTGACCCCCCTGCTCCTCCCTCCCCTCTCTCCTCTTTCCCCATCCCCCAGTGCCTCCCCCTCCCCAATCCCCAGAGCATCCTTTACTGTGCATGCCAAACTCTCCTCTGGGTCCTCCTCTCTGATGAGGTGCAAGAACCTAGGGGCATTTCTCAAAACCCTTTTCTGTGTTCCCCTTAAGCTTAGGAACACTACTGTGACTGTTAGTCCCTAGCCTCCAAGGATCCTAGTGCCTTTAGTCCATGCTAGACTTTGTGGGGTCAATAATGTGTTGGACATAGCGCAGGTCATGCAAAGTCCTATTATGATTGCTTCAGCCCTAACTTGTGTGGAGTATCTTGCATATCATTACTCCTCCCATTCTTGTGCTCTTACAATCTTACTGCCCTCTCTTCTGCAAATTTCACTGAGGTTCAGGATGGGGAGAGATTAGGCTGGCCTAGTTCCAGGTGATTGATAGAGTCTCTGATGTTCTGAATTATGGTTTGTTGACCAGAAACAAGGAGAGAGGGGACCATGTTATGGCAGAGAAAATAGGCCACTGTCAAGGACTGCAAGTAAGTAATGAAACCTCTGGTTAAGTTCACAGACTTTCCTTCCTGATCATTGCAACTGATGGGGTATGATCTCACCACAAGGGGAAGACATATAGGCTGCCTGATAGAAAGTAACCATTTTGCAAATGGGTGATTGACCCCTCTCTCACCACGATCTCCTAACTTTCATTCCATCTACCTTTGAATATGCTCTTATAACAAGACTCTAATTTAACAGGTTTTTATCTCTGGCCAGGGGGTGACATCCAATATCCATCAGGATGAAGCCAAGGGCATTGTAGGAGTAGCAAAAACGGCTCTTACAATCTTACCACACCCTCTTCTGCAAATTTCTCTGAGCTTTAGGATGGGGAGAGATTTGGCTGGTCTGGTTCCAGGTCTCTGATGTTCTGAATTATTGTTTGTTGTTGTTTTCAGTTTTGTTGTTCCCACCCTGCCCTTGGCTCCATCCTGATTGGTATTGGAAGTCACCTCCTAACCGGAGATAAAAGACTGTTAAAATGGAATCTTACTATAAGAGTAGATTCAAAGGTATATTGAATAGGAGTAGGAGATTGCAGTGAGGGGAGTCAGTCTCCCGTTTGCAGGATGGTTACCATCTGGGGTTTGATCTCACCAGTCAGGGAGGGTATAGAGTCTGGCAGACACATATGGCATTTCAATCTTTAACTTTTTAAGAAATCATTATACTGATTGCCAGAGTGGTTTTTTAAGCCTGCATTCCCACCAGCAATGTATGAGAGTTCCCTTCTCTTAACACCCTCTCCAGCATTCAGTGTTTGTATTGTGGATTTTTGCCATCCTGACCAGAGTGAGATGATATCTCAGGGTAATTTTGATTTGCATTTCCCAGATGGCTAGGGATGTGGAGGATTTTTTAAGATATTTGTTAGACATTTCAATTTCATCCCTGGAAAAGTTTTTTATTTTGAGTTCTGAGGTCCATTTTCTAATTGGGCTATTTATCTCCTTAGTGTTTGTTTTTTAAGTTCTTTGTGCATTCTAGATAATAGAGCTTTATCAGATATATTGTTGGTGAAGATTTTCTACCATTCTGTGAGTTGCTTTTTTTGCTTGGTTTACAACCTTTTTAGCCGAACTAAAACTCTTTAATTTCATGTAATCCCATTTGTTGAGTGTTGATTCTAGTGCCTGTGCAATTGGATTTACAAATACAGTATATTTTTAAAAAAGAGAATTACAGAATATTAGTTTAATGAACATAAATGTAGAAGGCATTAGTTAAATATCCATAGACTAAACTTGAAGTATATAAAAGGATAATACATATAATGACTTTAAGTGCTTCTTGAAAATATACTTGTTGGAAATCATGATTCAGAGCACCAAAGACCCTACATTTTTCACCTGGAACCAGACCAGCCAGCCAGCCAAATGTCTTCCCATCCTAAAACTCAGGGAACCTTGCAGAAGAGGGGGTGGCAAGATTGTAAGAGCCTAAATAAAGATGGGGAAGATCCATGATATGCAAGATAACTCCACACAAATCAGGGCTGCAACACCCAGGATATAGCCACCATGTGATTGGACCTTGCCTGACCTGCACAATGGCTGACATGTCAACGACACCCGCCCCCTTGCAAAGCCTAGCATGAATCACAGGGGAGAAGGCTCCAGGCAGTAGGATCTTTATAGGCAAGGACTAAACAGTCATAATAGAGTTCCCATGCTAACAGGCAGCCCAAGAAAGGGCTTCAAGTTATGCCACTGAATCCTGAGCCCTTTTTAGGGTAGCAGAATCACAGGAAGGTTCAGTGCACACATAAAAGGATGCTCTGAGGGATGGGTGGGAGGAAGGGGGAAGCACTGGAACAGGGAGGGAAGGAAGTGAGAGGGAGAGGGAGGGGGAGACTGCAATGGGGGACAATAGAGGAGGGAAGAGGGAGAAGAGGGCGTACCTGTTGAGCTTGTATGATTGGGCAAAAATCAAATGCATAATAATTAAAAATATCTATATGTTGAAAATAATCTCATGTTGCTTGTAGTTTGCTCACATGGGACCTCTTAGCTTCAGCACACTGTTGTAATTTTCAACATTCTTTATATTCTTTATAAAATTTCCTCCATATCATCAATATCAAATACACATGAGAAAGATTTTCCTGTGGATAACAGCTGTGCCACTTCTGTGATACAATCTGATTACTCCCTTCAATGTGTCCTTCTGAGTAAGAATTAGAAAACAGAGTAGTCATGCATTGTATTTTTGTTGACAGTGGTTGCTCTGGTTTCTCTTCTGGTACCATACTAAAGTATGCTTATGCACACAGCTTAAGGGAGAAATGGTTTATTACTTAGGTTTATAGTTCCAGAGAGGAGAGTCTATCATGGCTGTAAACTCATAGTGGCAGACAAGGTGACAAATGCAGGAGGCTGGCTCATATTGCAACAACCATCCAATGAGATAGAGTACAAATAGGAAGCAGCGCGCATTCTGATATTGGCATGGCATAGGTTATGCTGTGTGGCTCAGACTATATATACAGTAGGCCTTTTAAAAATAAATTTTTGGTTACTTAGTTTAGTAGGTCAACTAGAATTTGATCTCTGGAGCAATGACTTATCTTCTCAGCAATCTTATCACACTGTACTTTATTTCACAATCAACTTTGAATGTGCCCCATAATAAAGTAGGTAGGGGTTATACTTTAAAATGTACCTGTCCTACAATCACTTCAAAGTTACACCCACTGTGTCACACATTGTCATTGTTTTCTTACTTTCTTGAGTGGAAGCACCAAAAAGTTATAGACAGCACATAGAACAGTTTAGAACTAAGATTAAAGCTTACTAATTAGCCTTTCCCAGAGGATACCTCAGTGACCATAGTGCTTGCCATTATTCCAGTTCTGGTTCATTTTAATTTTGTTTTTCAATTCTATCCTGGGAAAATAATGAAATAAACATTTTAAAGATAAACTTGCTGAATAAGAAGCCCTGTATGTTAATCATGCTTCCAACTACCACTCTTGATGTGGCTATGTAGGCAGTTATTTGTTGAAACCAGTTGCCATCTTGAATATTTGCTCTGGGCGTATTTTCCCTGTGGTTTTATTTCATATGTATTCCACAAAATTACTATCTCATATGTCTGTTTTTGCTTCAGCTGTGAGAGACTCTGCACCAATACTTCTTCAGTGACATAACTCATTGTTAGAACTATCATCTTATGATATCTCTAAACATTTATGTTTTAATTGGATGAATTAAAATTGGGAAAACATGACGTGATATGAAAGTTATATTAGAATGCTTTGAAGAGCCAACCATTCAAACACTTGAGTATGTGAAACACAAGTAAGTCTTTAAGTCCTGGATCCTGCCATCCTCTTCTGATGCATGGAGAAATGCTGTTGTCTCAAGTTCATCTGTGAAACCATTCCTGCATTCACCAGTCTGTGAAATTCTAGTGATACTTTTGTTTTTCTTGCTATTGTCTTTTCAAAACACAGCTACTTCACTTCAACCTTTGTGTGGTGATGTATTAATCCAGGTGGATCAAATTTCTGTTAATAAACACTGAGGTTACCTGCCTTCCTATATTCTTATATGGAGAAGTATGCCTCTCATTAATGATTGTGGCAGGTGTATATGAAGGTGGAATCCCATATTAGTTCATGAAATCTTGTTTATAAGATTGCAAGATTATACTGGGTATAAATTTTATATTTTATAAACTATCAATATATTTTTTAATTATCCCAGTTGCTTTAAGTTCAGTCAAAAATGGCTACTGCATTTTATACTTGGAGAGCTCCAACTTTACCCCTCTCAATGCCTGCCATGCCCTCTGATGTTCTCCTCAGGACTTGTCACTTACAGCTAATTGCCCAGCATTTCTTTTCCTTGCCATTAAAGTAGAGGACTGCCTGTTTTGCTCTTATGTGTCTCATCACATCCCAACACAATGCTTTATGCCTAGAAATAGCTAATTAGTAGGTCAATAAACGATTTATATAAAATAGTTCTCATAATGTTGCCTTGCACCTTCTACCTTTTTTTGGCTGACACCAGAACATTGTTCTGAAAATAAACCTGTTTTCTTGGCCCACAAATTGCATACGCTTGTCCCTCCTCAAGCACCTCCACAACCAATTTCAAAAAGCACTTTTACCTTAGGTTTCTCATGCAAAGAGAACAGATTCAGAACATGCCTTAAAAGCAGAAGCAAGAGTTAGTGTTTCTCCCGAGGGTATGAGGGAGTTTGACAGAAACATCCCATCGTCAATTACTGTGTAGAAATTTTTTTAATAATAAAGATATTTCCTGTCAAATCTCTCCATCCCTGACCATCACTTTGCTTGCGTAAGAAACTGACCCCAACTTTACTGTCAAGGAAGTATCAGAGAGAGCTTAAGGACACCATCTAGATGCTGAACCTGTGGCCTATCCTCTGTTAGCATGCTCTCTACAGCAGAAGCTGACTGTAACTTGGTTGCCAAATTCCTCTGCGATGATGACCTTTGCTGTCTGAACTCTGTGGTCTTGTGTCTGATCCAATAAAAGCACTGGCTGGATAACTTGAAAAAGTCTTCAAGCCATTTTTAGAACATCTAGGGCAGAATGACCTTTGCATTGGTCAATGTTTGTAAAAGGGCATTTGATTTGTGAGAAAACCAGCACAATTGCTATTCGAGGGACCGAAAAGGAACCTTCCTATTTCTTCATTTTTTGATACTGGGAATTTGCTTTGCAGTAGAATTGTTAGATTACAGAATCAGCTTTCTGGCTTACTATGTGGTCAGAATGGAAAAAATAAAAAGGCTTTCCAAGTATACAGGGAATACAGGCAGGAGAACTTGCTATTTTAAGTAAAAGAAGCTATTTCCAAATATGTATTTATTATGTGTCATGTTTTCAACTACAATCTGATACTTTTCTCTCTCTCTCTCTCTCTATATATATATATTTCTGTAATGCATACACAAATTGTATCATAAAGTGAATATGTGCAGGATCATCCCATAAAATACAAAGATGGCTCTCTTGCTTTTATCTTAGGAATTTTTGCCATACTTTCAGCAACACTATGTGCTACGTGATAACCTGTTATGTCTTATGTAAATGGAACATTGTAAAGGGGTCAAATTTCCTTTCACATTTTGTCATAACTTCCAGGGAATGTATTTTCCTTTCCTGTTAGTTTTGAAACTGTCAGCAATCTGTAAACAAAATTACATAAAACATCTTTCAACTTCCCGCCAGTGTGACAATTGCATTTTCTTTCTCAGGGTTTCTGGTTTTTTCAGTGGGTCTGAATATCTACCTTCAGTACATCTTAGTGAAGTTGATATATAGAAGACCTCTCCCTGACCCAGATCTCAAAGCATTGGAAGCATTCCGAAGCAGGAAGTTGAGGACAAAAAAAGCAAGGAAAAATGATGAAGTAAGGGGAAGAGAAGTTGAAGCTTTTTCTCTTGCTTCACTTATTCCAAAACTGTAATTAATGGAAGTTGTTATTGAAAACATGGAGACGTGTAAATACTGGCTCTGTTATGTGAGCTGCACAGACTTGGCTAAGTTAGTGCCTCTGAATGTCAGTTTTCTCATCTATGAATGGGATGTATGCATGACATCTCCATAAAAGTGCTGTAAGAATTAAAAGAGACATTGCACTTGGCACTAAGAAATTCAGTAATATTTTCTTAAAGTGTTTTTAAAATATTTTGCATCATACCAAGAATGACATAATTCAACAGAAGATTCAGGTAGATAACACAGATTCTAAATATTAAAGTTATTAAGAAAAAGCATGAGTGAACGATTATTCATGGAATAATCCAAATCATCTTAATAGACATTTTAGCAGCATGAGGATGTATTTCAGCCTCATGGCTGTTATGTAGGTGAGCAAAGAAAACTTGCTTCTTGGCAATGAAATACTAATTTAGGATTGATTCAGAAAATCATGACTCAGATCTGGGAACATTTAAAGGTATTTTTCCACATAAGTTTCTAAAGCATTGAAATGGCAATTAACTACTACTTTAAAAAAATCAATTTTTTTCCAAGTAACAAAGAAGACAGCCTGTGTTGGCTTGTCCACATTTATAATTCCAGGAAAACACTAGATTCTGCCACACACTCACCCTTCATACTTTCCTTGTATGACTCCCACTGTCTGAATTAACGGAAGCCAATTTATTTTGTGATGATTTCGATAACATACTAATTACGATAAGATTGGACTCTAATGACTAGCTTGCAGAAACTGACAGACACGGAACTATTTATATGTACTGTCTGCCCTTTCAGCCTGACCTACTTTGAAAGTTCAATTATACCAATTGACTTTTGAAGTTTGTTTATGAATTGGCTAGGGAACACTGAATATTTGGGGTGTCTGGCATTTGTACAACGCACTGTTTAGTAAGTTCCCTTAGTGTATTTTTGAAGTCCAAGAAAGGGTCATTCCTTAACTTGACACACACATCACAACTAATTCATAAAGAGAGAAAATGGTAAGAAAGTACGTGAATGAGTGTTAACTCAGAACCTGGCAGGAGCTGGAGAGATGGTTTAGGAAATAAGCCTTTGAATCTCACTAGCAAAAGGACCTGAGTCCAAATCCTGGGTCCCAGGTAAAAAAGAAAAAAAAAGCTGGGCAGAAATGGCAGTGACCTATAATTGCAGCCCCGGATGGCTGAATTTGGAAAAGCCAAGAGCAAAGCACTAAAGAGATACAGAAATCCAGGAAGATTCCTGAAGTCACCGTTGTGTGTCCATAGGCACACACAGTGCCCTCGTCTACACAGTGGATTCTGCTTTACACAGACACACACACACCTACACACAAGTGCAGAGTGGCACTTAAACATGCAAAAAAAAAAAAAAAAAGGATCCCGTAGAGATGGAGCACACAAGTCTTCCTTATAAAAAGGAGAAAAGGGCTCTTTGTGTATATAACTTTATTATGTTCATACTATAGATTTCAGTGAAACACCACTTGAATGAGGTTGGCTCATGTATCTATTCTTTTTCATCTAATGTTCTCTCATTTATTTCCTCAACATTTGTTTACTGGACACTTATACTGTATCCAGTGTTTGTCTCCTAGGTCTTCAATGTCTTTCCCAGTGCCATAATCACAGAGTAGAATGCCTTGCCAAAAATCACAGGGTAGATTGAAAACATGTAATTGTGCATATACTTCATACCTAAGCACTCAATAAGTGGTAGGATATTACACAGGATGAGAGATGTCTTTTGCTAAAGCTGAAATGCCCAGGTTGGGATCTCAGTTTTGTAAGTAACAGCTGGTAAACTTTGGGAAAGTAGTTAAATTACTCTTGCTTAGATACTAGGTTCCTACATTGCTCTGAGGAATCCATGAGAAAACTCAGATATTGCCTTTAAAAGGGCACAATAGTTATCATTATTATTTCTAGTCCTATTATTACACAGTAGATTAGGGAATAGATATTGCTGCTAGAGTTCTTTCCAGTAAATGGTCTAAGGGACTGGGGAGATACTCAATAGATAAAGCACCGGTCAGGCAGCAACAGGGCTGGATTTCAGATTCTTATAATCCATGTGAAAAACCAGACGGTTTTGGCAACTACCTGTCATCCCAGAGCAGAAGAGACAGCCACAGGAAATCCCCCAGAGCAAGCTGACTAGACAGGTTAGTTGGACTTAGTGAGCTCTAGGTTAAGCAAGAGACCACCTCAATATCTAAAGAACAAGTCGAAGAAGATGCCCAATGTTAGCTTACACTTGCTCATGTACCCACACATGTTCGTATTCACACATATGTGTGCATGTGTGCACACACGCAGAGACACACACACACACGTATTACAAAACCCAAGTACACATGGATGACAAAGTGAGAATGAAAAGGAATGACCTCAAAGACAACGATGATGATGACAGCAGTGACTGGGGTGTGCCTACATGCTGCTCTCTATCTCCTTTCCTTTCTGTTGAAGTCTGGGTTAACTTTGTGCACCAAAGAGACCTGGAAATATCAGTGCTCAGTCATGTCGCTAAAAGGCTACAATGGATAAAGATGAGCAAAGATGAGTTATAAAGTGACATTTAAGTACTTACTCAGCTCTTCATCTCCATAAAGAGGAAAAGAAAGAAAGGCCACTGTTGGCTGAGAGAGAAGAAAAATTTCACTTAAGTGAAATTGGCTTGCTGTCAAACTTCACACAATAATATTAGCAACTTCCTTTAGGCATATTTTTGTTCCAAAGAGGACATGCAAGTGTATATAGGTATTGCAAAGACATAGGACTTCAGGATAAATGAAATCCAGATAGGAACCTATGAATGCACACTCTAGTAACAATGTTAAATATATCGATATATATTTAAGTGTAGCACTTAAGACATTTTTACAGAATTTTGTGATCAAAGTTGCAAAAGTTTTTGGCAGTCTAAGAAGGCTTCATGTAAGAGATGACAATCTGAAAAAGTCAAGGCTTATTACATACTTATTCTCTATAAAGCAAACTGTTATTTAAAATGTCTTATTACATTTGTGCTCCCCATTATGTGCTCCCCATTACCCTTCATTCTTTAAGACATGGCACCTCACTGATCCTGGAGCTCATGGTCTTCGTCAGTCTGGCTAGCTAACAAACTCCTGAGATAAACTGCGGTTTCCATCTAGCACCTAGCACCCAGACTGGATTTGCAGGTGTGCTGTCATGCCTTGATTTATTATATAGGTGCTGAAGATGCAAACACAAGGCCTCATGTTTGCCCAATAAAAGCACTTTAACTAGTGAACCATTTCCTAGCTCCAGAAACTATTTCTTGTGATCTACATTTTACAATGTGAAAATTACAGTAGTTACATAATTTCTCAGGTCTATAATTAGTTACTGGATGATATAATTCAAAGTTATGTTTTCTGATCCCTGAGTATGAGAGCAACCGCTGCCTTCTGTATCTTTTGCCCTTACATTTTCTCCCAGAAGACGGGAAGTCTCAACAGAACAGCAGAATGTGTAGCACTGAAGCAGTGCATGTTGAAAATCCCTTCACAGATTTTGGGCCTGGGTTAAAGTAATAGGCATGTGTTCCCTTAGGGCAAGGGTGAGAGAGTACATTCTTCAACTGCATACCCAGGTAGATTTCAACCATGCTTTAGGAACTGTTCAGAGACATAGCAGTGTAGGCAGTTCAGATGAAATTAGTGGCCACACTAGCAAAAAGACAGGAAAGTAGGAGACAGACTGTGGGAAAATAAAAGGGATGGGGTGAGATTGGTTAAATAGGGGTAAAAATGATATGATATAAATTCAAGTGTGAAACTCTAAAACAACAAAAATTCTTTGATGGAATTTCATTAACACACACTTTGCATAAAGTGATGGTCTTGATAGAGACATTGAGAATGACAAGACACATTTCCTTCAAATAAGACACTAGCCCTTCCCGGGGATTAGGAGGGCTGTGAATAAATCATGTCATACATACAGTGCAGAGGGTAAGTTGTGACCATAACCAATGATTAATTATTGAGCATCTACCAGTGTTAGATTAATGGCATTGTAGAAATGAAAATCATTCCTGCTTCTAAATTGCTTTTATAATTCATAAGGCAAGATGAAAAATGTCCATAAACAAATGTAATAGAGGGAAGGAAGTTAAAATTCTGTAGCAAGAAGGATTAGGAAATAGGAGCTGTAGTGACACAATTGCAAATATCCTTCATTGTGCATGGAACACCTATTGTGTGCTAGCACTCTATGGAGGAGTTGTATTTTTTTTAACTTGTGTAACTTAAGAGTGAAAGAGCTAGTTATATTGACTAAGAGTTCCAGAGAAGACAGAATCCATCATGGTGGGAAAGGCTTTGTGTCAGGAAAGGAAGGCATGACTTATATTGGATTGACAACCAGAAGGGAGATAAATAGGTAGATGATAGATAAATAGATGATAGATAGATAGATAGATAGATAGATAGATAGATAGATAGATAGATAGATGATAGAGAAAGAAAGAAGGAAGGAAGGAAGGAAGGAAGGAAGGAAGGAAGGAAGGAAGGAAGAAAAAAGAGAAAGAGAAAGAAAGAAAGAGAGAGAAAGAGAGAGAGGGAAAAAGGGAAGGAGGGAAGAGAGGGAAGGAGGGAGGGAGAGAGTGAGGGAGGGTTGGAGGGAGGGACAGAAGGAGGAAGGAAAAGAAAGAAAAGAAGGTGAGGACTGGACTATCAAACCTCAGTACTTCCTCCAGTAAGGCTCCTTCTTTTTAAATGTTCCATTACCTTCCCAAGTGTTGCCACCAGATGGGAGCTAAGTGTTCAAACATATAACTAGCAGGAGACATTTAACATTCAAACCACGAAACATCCATATAGACTTAATCTTCATAACTAATTACTCTCTGAAATATGTCTTGCCTTCTAGTACTATAAGACATGCTGTGAAGTCGAGGTTAAAAAAAATCAGCACATAGTAAGGGCCATTTAGATGCCTGTCTATCAGACAATGGTAAATCCAAATACTTTTTGGAAATAGTTCTTCCTTTCATTTGACAGAAAATAATGAAGAGTGGCTGTTGAAAAAAAGAGAATTGGTTCTGGATTTCAATCTTGATTCCAAATGTAATGGATGTATACACTGAAACAGTAATAATTTCCATCTTCCTGAATCTCAATTTGCTCATCTTTAAACACCAATAACATTTATGAGTTCATAGAATAATTGGGAGTACTATGAGACAAGATGTAATTACAAATATCTGTCAAAACACATAAACCTTATGAGGCACTGAAAAATATTTGGTCATGATTTTGACACTGTATGTTTAAAAGTCTATTTGAGGAAGAAATGCTCTTTCTAGTAAAATCAAAACTCAATAGCCAGATGAATACATGTTCGTGTGTGATTTGTGTTCATTGCTCATGTATTTGAGTGTGGAAAAAATTATGCATGCAGAGACTAAAAGAATGAATGCCAGTTTTACTGTATTCTAAAGTTTCTACCTTAGTATTTTCTATACTGTGTATCTTAAAGAAATTAATTTCTAAAGACTCTGTATTCTGATTTCTGGTATCATTGAACTGGGTTCATCCAAGGGAGAAAAAGCAGAAGAAACAGTTTTCTAGAGTTTGATCATAAATATTTTCATTTGTTAGCAAGAAAGAAAAATTATTCTGTTTAATTCAAAAGCTATCCAGAAGCAAACCCAACAATGCCTCTCATGCCCTCTCCCTTCCACCTGCCAACTTTTTGTTTGTGTTGAACCATGAAAACAAACTGGAAGCCTCTCATAGAGTTGAGTATTGGTAAATCATCAAAGTAGGAAATGTCTGGAAAGAGATAGAGATTCTGCTACAAACCAACTAAGCCAACAACAGATATGAAATCATTAACTCTGGGCCTAATGTCCAGAATATAAAAGTATTGCATGGAAAAGTAAAAAGAAACAAGATAAGAAACAGCATTATAAACCACAATGTAACATGTCATTGACTACAGTAAGGAATTGATGGTATGAGAGTAAAACAACTAACTTACTGTAAGGAATGAGAAACTAGGAGAACTAAAGTATAAATAAATGAAAAGGAATATATTAATATTAAAAGGAATCCCATTATTACTATTTTGTTTTTGATCCTACAAATAGAATATAATGTTAACACCATTTTAATTTATTTGCTTTCATAATGGACAGACATAATTTATATAAATTAATAATCATTTTATTTATTCCTTTTCATATTGGGCACATTTTATATAAAAATATTTTAAGGCATATTAATTTGGTGTAAGACTTCTAAATATTAAACATAAAACTGAATAATTAGTATAATACAGTGTTATTAAATATATAAGCTGATCAACAGGATGACCAAGAAATTCCTGAAGTAGAAGCAAATAAATATGAGATTATGCAGTTTATAGTGAAGCATTTCATGGTAGTGCTGAAATGTTTCATTATTTTGGACATGTTGTTGGGCTATGTGGGCAGTCACCTAGAAATATCATAAAACTGAATTTGTAGTCCACACCTAAATGAACTCAATTTAAATAGAAAAAGTGAACTGTTGAGAAAATGGGCAAAATAACTTTAAAATTTTTTTCTTAGCATTGCACAAAGAAAATAAATTTTCCTAAAATGGTCTTTTGAAATTTTTGTAGTACAGTTTAAGCATCGTCAAAGAAAAAAAAAGGAACTCTCAAACACTTTTGCTATTCATATTATATATCAAATGACTGTAAATACTAAATCTATAAGAAACAGACTATGGCTTGAACTGAGAATGAGGAAGGACTATAAATGAGCAATTCACATTAAAGTATGTAGCACTAGCTCTCATGAATAGCTAAAGCTGTTCGAATTCACAAACCATCAAAGACACGTTCACAAATTCCTCTGTGTTTATAGTTACCACTTAAACATGCAGAGATTAAAATGCTCGCCATGCTGTGTTGCCACAGTTGAAAAATGTAGAATTTCTCATTAATTCATTGGTGAAGAACAATTTGGTAGGATTTGTATAAAGAAAATATTGGCCAAAAGTCTTGCTGAAGTCTGCTGAAATCTCTGGATATAGTCCGTTAATGCCTTTAATTTATTTTTGTTGGAGTTTTGAGCTGAATGAATTGAAAAGTTTCCAAAATAGTGGGAATGGCTGGGATTCCCTCACACATGAATTCCCTTTCAGAAGTCCCATTTCCTAGGAGGTTGTTCTGTCTACTTCAATTCTTGATTCTCTCTTCCTTAGTCAAGGCCAAAATTTCTAGCATTCATCTTACCTCTGAAACTGCCACGATTTACAAGTTTACCAACTCATAGCAATAATGCTGGAGATGCATGGATCACTCACGTGTGCTCTAAACAATGCTTTTTCAGCTTCACTCCAGATCCACATGGCTAATGTGACTTTTCGTGTGGGAAAGTGAAAGTAATAAAAATCCCACTGGGCTCTATTAAGGAGAGTTGAGTAGTCCATCTGCTCTGTATTGGCTAGTGTATGCACAGAGCTTGCTTCTCTTTCAAAGTCCCATCATGCAAAGAAAGCTCTAAGTCAGGCTCCCATTTTACCTGAGGCTTTATAAACATCTTGCTTAAGGCAGTGTACTAATCAGAGCCTCTGCAATTCAACCAAAGACAAGGGAAATGTCAACTGTGATGCCACCCTGGAAAGAAGCACACAAGGACCCTGAGGAAGTGCCTTGTTTCCAACAGCCTTTAAACTGCTGTCTTTGATGATGAGAACAAAGAGATGCAAATGAAAACTTGGGGCAACCTTCTGTCTATAATTGTTTCTGGCATCTGGGTCCTTTTTACCTCACTGCTAGTATCAAAGAAATACAGAGAACTAGAGGCTCACCACCAATTGCTGCTTATATCTGCCTAGTTGCCAGTGAAGAGGCCAGATAGATAGATGATTCAGGGAAAAGTAGAAATCTCAGGAGTCTGTAGAGACTGGAGAAGTACATGACCACAGACAAAAAAAAAAAGCAGGATTTCCTTTCAGATGACAAAATTGATAATAGGAAAGTGCTACCTAATCAATATACAGGTGAGGAAGACATACGAGCGAGCTCATATATAGGGATGTTGTCCTATACCCATGTGTATTTTGAGGGCAAACTGTTTAGGTTATCATTGCATGAAAACTTCCCAATCTAGTAGAGAAACAAATAACAGAAAGAAGACAGGGAACCTTTTTTTCTTTTCATTTTAAGTCTCAGTCATGGGTCTTTGGTGAATGATCAAGACTCAAATAAATGGTTCTCTGCATTGAACACCCCTCATTGCAAAAAAAAAAAGATGCCTCTTAGTTGAGTACTGAGAGAACCTCTAATATATAGGTAAATGAGAGGATGTCAAAATCACTCTTACCAACTCAACTGATCCCAAGTCCCAGGAAACCTTAGGTCTATGGGGGAGTAAGAATTTAAGAACCTGAGGCTGGGGAAGCGTATTAATTATGACAGAGTCGTTGCACTCATGGCTCACTGTAGTGATGTCTATCTTCACTGGACCTGCACAATATCTGGCTTATCAACATTTCATCATAGAAGGGAAAAGATCGCAAAAGACACAACATCTCCTTGAGAGACTATTAAAGGTTAATATCAGAAAAAACAAGGGAAATTACTTTCCTCAATGAATATGGCACTTATAAGTCTTCCATAAGACAACCACTATTCAGACACTTTTCACTACTGGTGTCTCAGATGAAACCCAGCAGAATCACATGAAAAACAACATGAAAATAGGGACAAATTGAATGGAAAGAAGAAAGTATGACTTAATATAAGACAGGGGATGAGTATTGGGCAGTAAATAAATAAATTTATTGTATTCATTCATGAAAATGTCAAAGAATAAAAATAATATTTAAAATAAAAAAAGAAAAACTGCATGGGATACTTAAATGTTCAAGGAGGATTTATGCAAGACCACTGCATTAAAAGGAGGGAGATTTGATTTCATCTTTTCCATTACAAAAGTCAAGAAGGATTGGGTTCTGGATGAGAAATTTAAAGGAATAGATGTTATAGTGAACAATGCTGAATAGCAAAGAACGCTATTCAGACATGATGTTGCCCTGAGAAGGAACACACAAGGACTAGTGAAACAAATCCTTCACAGCAATCTGTAAGCTGCTCCAGAATGGTGTAGAATGTTAGAATTCTTAAAACGGAGTAACTTCTCACCTTAGTCACTTCTTTCCCTCTTCATAAAACAGCTCCATATGCAGGATAGTTTCCTTAAAGAGAAAGAAAGGGAAGAGGCCAACAATGGGTATCGGAAGTTCAGGGCCTCTCACACTTACTTGTAACACAACTCTAGCAGTTTAATGTGACTGTGGCACATTGACATTTAGTGGGTTGACATGCAAACTCACAGTGACACAACCATTACTTGTCACATCCGCATTATATTCTATTCTGAATTTTAAGTGTGTGTGCGTGAATGTGTGTGTGTGTGTGTATTGAAAGTTATAGGGGAACTCAGGTAGAAATTCTATTTTTAGATTTTAAAGGAGATAATTTAAGTAACAGCAATAAAGAAATATGTATCAACCATGGGGTCAGTTTATCATCCATCTGGCAGATCACAACAGGCTCCCTACTCCAAAACAACAGCTTATGACCTGCACTAAATTGAAGGTCATAGTTCTGGCATGAGCCTACTCAGATCAACTAGTCTTCTTTGGTGATTGTTCTTCCTGGTGCTCACTTGACTTTAACATGTGAAAAATCTTCTCTATTCCAAACACACTTTTGCTTTGGAATTTTCTCCTGAAGACAGCAACATACTGGTACCCAAGGAATTTTACACTATTTAAAGGCCATTAATATTTCCCTTCTGTGAGATACCTATATTTATTTTATTTAAAATAGCTTTTTATATTTCAATAGACATTTATTTGAAGTCTCATCACTCATTTTCCTATACTATTAAATCAGAGTTGAGTGAGTTTTTTTGTCTTATAATTGTTTCTAGATCAAGCCTAAAATCTCCTTACATTGATATTTGTCACAACCATCTAAATGCATTTATCTTTATATTGAGAGTTTGATCAATTTTCATTTTTCTAGTGCATGAGGTAATGTGTCAGGTTTAAATCTAAATTTATCTTTTTTCTCAAATGACTGTTTGTCCTAATATAATTCCATAACCATGTTCTCTTCCTTCCTTCCCCTAAAGTTGAGATATCACCTTTAGAATATCAAATTGCCATATGTACTTGTTTCTATTTCTGGATTTCCTATTATATTTCCTTGGTCTCTCATTCTGATAAGATGGCTGAAACATATTTAAGGCATTTGACATCATCTGTTGAATAGCTGACAAGTTAACTGCATCTGTTCTGCATTGGCCTGTGATCTCTTGAGACGATGCTGCAGTCCATAGTCTGCTTCAGAATCATGCCAGGTATTTATTAAGACTGTGGATTCCTGATATGATATACCTAAGAAAAAATGCATACAAATCTTTTAATCTGCTTATGATTTGGCAATTCTGTTTAAAACAAATTTTGCTGGTTAGGAAATTTCTAGGTAAACATGGAGGGAGACAGGAAAGGGTAAATCTGTCTAACAATTATTTTTCTAGTGGGAACTTACTTTAATATTTCATTTCCCGAATATATAGAAAAAGAATTTAATTTGCATATATTTGAACTAGAAAGAAAGCACTCTTTTGTTTCATTGCTGAGGATGGAACTAAAAACCTCGCTCGTGATAGAAGTGCTGTCCCACTGAGTTATGACTCCAGCCCACAGGAAAATATTATCAATGTCAACACACTAACTACCACCTAAATCAACAGGTGTGATTGTGTTTAGAATCACTTCACAACTTGCCATCAGGAGAGATTTAAATCAGACGAGGTGGAGGCTTGATCAAGAGTGAAGAGTCAGGTGCACTGAGCAATGAATTGAATTTTCTTGTTTTATTAGTTTTTTATTGTGTCTTCCAAAAGTATATATAATACATAATATTATATATATTATATGTATTTATAAAACTTGTGCAGACATAACTGGATACCATGCAGATAGTGTTACTATACTATTACATTAATTGCACTATATTTAGAATCAATCTAAGGTATTATATAAATAAAATCACAAAAAGGTTAAAAATGGAATGAATCATAAAGAGCCAGTTAGTTAGTTTCTCACAAAAAGCCTGAGAGCCTTGTAGTTCCAGAGTTAAGTGATGCTTTCTGCATAGAAGGACACATGAGGATCTGTACTCCTATTAATTTGAAGTTTGTTGCTAAAGGCTCTGGAAACTGCTATATGCGGAAGTACAATATAGGAACTGATGAGACATGGCATTTCAACCAATGGGGAAAACAATACATCAGCTTTCCAAGAAAGCTTTCCTTCTATGCATGCCTTAAATAAATAAAACTAAAATGTAGGAAATGGTTCAATGAGATGGCTGAGTAGATATGGTGGTTATTGCCAAACCTCACAACCTGAATTTGATCTCCAGAATCCATGTGGTAGAAGGTAAGAACCAAGAGACAGCTGGGTGTAATGATTCAAGCTGGAAAAACTATTAAAAAAAACAAAACTATCAGAGGCTACTGGAAAAAAATACAAAGACTGCAAAGGACCGGAGAGACAACAGGAGAGAGAATGGGTCAGCCGGAGATGCAGGCTTTATATGCGGGGAGCCACTAAGTCTTGGCATCTGCACTGTGCTCTAAGTTCTTATGTTTTTACAGAACTTCATTTCCTACATTCCCCAGATAATAAAACCACAGAGTCTGCCCAGTTCTGGACTGCCTCAGTGTATGATCATTGACTGCTGTCTGCTGGCTTTGAGAAAGAGTTGACAAACGTCAAATCAATCCTCCCTCTTTCAATCAGTGTGTCTTTTTTTTTTTTTTTTTTTTTTTTTTTTACTGCAAGAGTCATGATATCAGACTTTATTCCATGGTACAAACTTACACATAATTTATGCGTGCATGTAACATCTAAATCTTGTATGTGAAGTGTTAGTAAGATTTTTTTTAATCTTTTTAAAAAATTTTTTTCCACTCATACAAACTTCATAGGTACACCATTCCCCTCCCTCCGTCCACTTCTCCCTGGATCCCCTTGCTCCCTCCCCTCTTTTCCCCTCCTCTCTCCCTTTCTCCCAGTGCCTGCCCCTCCCCCCCATTCCTGGAGCATCCTTTAATGTGCGCTTCAAACTTCTCTCTGGATCCTCCTCTCTAATGAGGTGTAAGGACTCAGTAGCATTGCCTAGAGCCCTTTCTTGTGCTCCCCTTTAGTATAGGAACACTATTGTGGTTATTAAATTTTTTTTATTATTATTTATTCAACTGTGCGCATGTGCGTGTGTATGTGCACGCGCGCGTGTGTGTGTCTGTGTGTGTGTATGTGTAGAACCACGGACGAATTCGTGAACCACCATGGACGCCTCCACCTCCTTCTGCCCCGGGATTCACAGGCTCCGCCCTACCAGGACCAGAAGCGCAGGCCGCCCCCGCTTCCGCCTGGCGTCTACACCTGGGATCTGGGATCCAAACTCAGGACCTTCCGCCTGCAAGGCGGAGGCTTAACCCCTGAGCCACCTCTCCAGCCCCTATTGTGGTTATTAATCCCTTACCTCTAAGGATCCTAGTGCCTGTGATCCATGCTAGACTTTGGGGGGTCATTGATATGTCAGTCATTGCAAACGTCAAACAAAGTTCTATTATGGTTACTTCGGCCCTAACTTGTGTGGAGTATCTGGCGTATTGTTGCTCCTCCCCATCTTTAGGCTCTTACTATCTTACTGCCCCCTCTTCCGCAAATTTCCCTAAGCCTAAGTACAACTTCTCGTTTTCTTATTCCTCTTTAGAGTGATGCTTATGGTAGGCTTCACTGAGAGATTTTGCTCAAAGAAAAGCTGCATAACCTGGAAGGACAGGTCAATGTCATGGTAATAAAGAAAGATGCAGGTCTGACTTCCTTTTCTGAGGAACGGAGGACTGAAAGTGACAGCGGCATAGACTAATAACTAAAAAGAGGAGATTCGCCTCAGGCTGTATCTCTAGCATGAGTTTCAAGGACCGCTAGAATGGAAGTGGGAATTGGACCAGCAGAAATCAAAGCAGCTGTGGAAATAAGTGGCTAGTAGTTTGTTTGTTTTTTTTCTTTTTTCTACTTGTGGGGGTTTATATGTTCTCACAGGGAGCATAAAAAGACAAGGTTATAGGCAGAAACAAATATAAGGAGGCAAGTTTTTTTTTTTTTTTTTAAATAACCTCAGCAGAAGCCCAGGTTAAGAAGAACAAATGTCAGGATTAGTTCTCAGCACATCTTAGAAGTTCCAAATGTATTTGCTTGACTGCTGGATTGTGGGAGATGAGAGAAAGGGAAATGGGAAAGGAGCCCTTGAAGAGCTGAAGCAACTATTTGTCAATTTCACATTAGCATTTCGTTATTTATGGTGATTAGTGCTATGGTTCTATGGACTTACCCAGAAAGCACTGCAGAGCACCACACGTATGCATGCCATGTTATACCAGACTGGGCTGCATGCAGGATTGTACAGTATTGGCTGGGGTACTATATTATCTCTCTGTCTCATAAAATGTTGGCTGAAGATGAGATAAATGATTCATTTGATTAAAATTAGTCTAGATGACAACCGAATCTCATTCTTCGAAAACAGTTGTTCTTACAGGCACAAACAGTTGAGACCCTAACTCAACAGAATAGAAGCTCTAGAATAAAACTAAAACTTGTGTAATACCTCACTTCCCAGTTACATTTAGAAACACAATTGAGCTAATTGAGTTTCATAATTTCCAGTCACATAGAGGATATGAGTATTGTATCCTTTGATATTTTAACAGCCAATATTTACTTGTTTTTTTTTTAATATTTAATTGTGGGGGGGGTGTGTGAGTCAGAGGGCACTGTGTGTCTCTGGAGAACTGACTTTGGGAATCACCCTGAATAGTGCTACCTCCTCTTTGCTTTGCTCTGGAGTTTCTCACGCTCTACCTTTCAGTGCCTAAAGTGCAGGCTACTGCCATTTTTACCAGGCATTTTTATGTGGGGTTCAGGATTTGAGCAAACACACACACACACACACACACACACGCACACACACTCAAAAATAAGAATAAAAAATTCACAAATTCATACATGAATATAATAAATTTAAGCCGTTTTCACACCACATTATCCTTCTCTTCCCACCAGTATCCTTCTATGTTCATAACTTTTATTGCATATATGAGACCTGCTGAGTTTAATAAGGGTTACTTACATTGGCACTTGCTGAATCTTGGAGGATAGGAGTTCATCAGTGTGTATACTACTGAAGATAGTGTCTTCCCTTCCCATAGACATCCTTAAAGATAAAGTAGTATTACTATTATCTGCACTTGGCAATGTTCTAGGTGTGCTATGTAAGCTAGATTATGAATTCCACAATGCACTAAAGTGGATATTTTATAGATGGGTATATTGAAGAAAGCGAGCTTGCTCTTAAACAAGTAATGTAATTATGGTTGAAGACTACTTGTCTGACTCTCTTTCTGAAATTCAGTTAGAGGCTGCAGCATTAAAATGATTTGTACCTGTGGCTCCAAACTACTTAAAATGAGCTTGACCTAGAAAGCTTCATGTGTTCTACAAAAATCACTGAAAAGGGGAAACTAGCAAAAACTTCTTCACCTTCAATGAAATTTATAGTCATTGTGTTTGTTGATTAATTGTGAATGTTGATTCTGCCACCTACAGCTCCTTATGCTGGACAGATCATTCTTCTGTCCACAAACTGAGAAGAGATACATATAGAGCCATAAAGAATTCTTCTGTGTGGACAGCCTATAAAATCTTAGCTGAGATGAATCCTTATGCCACTGGAGTGGAAAGGTGGTCAAGGGGAAGGTTTTATTTTCATTGAGAGACACATTAAAAACATAACCAAAGTGGAGACTTGCCTGTAATACTCAATATACCAAGGAGTGTTTTGTGTTGCCTTGTATGTAGGAAATATTCATGCAGAAGGTGAAAAAAAATCAATAAAAAGTCTTTATGCTGGGGTTGGAGAGGTGGCTCAGGGGTTAAGCCTCCCCCTTGCAGGCGGGAGGTCCCGAGTTCGGATCCCAGATCCCACGTATAGATGCCAAGGCGGAAGCGGGGGCGGCCTGCGCTTCTGGTCCTGGTAGGGCGGAGCCTGTGAATCCCGGGGCAGAAGGAGGTGGAGGCGTCCATGGTGGTTGCGAGTTCGTCCGTGGTTCTACATATACACAGAGACACAGACACACACATACACACAGACACGCGCGTGCACATACACACGCACATGTGCACAGTTGAATAAATAATAATAAAAAAAATTTTAAAAAGTCTTTATGCTATAATATTAAGAAGAATATGGGATGTGGCAAATACTATTTGAACTAATGTGAAATGGGCTTGGCCTAGCAATAAGCTGATTATCTCTGGCACTATATTTTGTATTTTACAAAATAATTTTTCCATTGTGAGTTACATTCCAGAGAATTCATAGAGGTAGTGAGTTAAGAATCTTTGCAAGAAGTGAGTAATGAGACATCTGGTTAAGTTCACAGACTTTCATTCCTGATCATTTACAACTGATGGGGTATGATCTCACCAGAAGGGGAGGGCATATAGTCTGGCAGATAAAAAGTAACCATTTTGCAAATGGGTGACTGACTCCTCACTCACTGCGGTTTCCTACTTTTATTACATCTACCTTTGAATATACTCTTATAACAAGACTCTAGCTTAACAGTTTTTATCTCTGGCCAGGGGGGTGACATCCAATACCCATCAGGATGGAGTGAAGGGCATTGCAGGAGCAGCAAAACTGGAAAAAAAAATCAACAAACCATAATCCAGAACTTCAGAGACTCTATAACAACCACCTGGAACTAGGCCAGACTAATCTCTCCCCATCCTGAAGCTCAGGGAAATTTGCGGAAGAGGGGGCGGTAACATTGTAAGAGCAAAAGGATGGAAGGAGCAATGATATGTGAGATACTCCATACAAGTTAGGGCCGAAGCAATCATATTTGGACTTTGCTTGCCCTGCGTAATGTCCAACACACTATTGACCCCACAAAGTCTAGCATTTGCTAAAGGGACTAAGATCTTTGGAGGCAAGGGATTGACAGCCACAGTAGTGTTCCTATGCTTAAGGAGAACACAGGAAACGGTTCTGGGAAATGCCACTGGGTCCTTGCACCTCATGGGAGAGGAGGGCCCAGAGGAGAATCTGGCATGTACATTAAAGGATGCTCCGGGGATGGGAGGGGAAGGCACTGAGGAATGGGGAGGGAAGGGGGAGGGGGGAATAGGGCGGTGGGAGGTTGGAGGGAGGGAGGGGACAGGTGTACCTGTTAACTTTGTATGAGTGGAAATAAAAAGGAAAAAAAAGAATCTTTGCAAGAAAGTTTCATCTTCCTCAACAAAATTTTATTAATTATCTTAGGATAAAATGCTCTGCCCTTCCTACATTCCCTAAAGTGAAATTGACAGGTGTGCAAGGTTGCAGTCCATTTGCTCCTTCCACCAAAGCTATGTGGATTGCTGCACATTCTCACCAAGGTTTAGAAGAAACACCTTTCCCACCACTGTTTGTTGCCCTGCTCACGTTTTATTGTCACACTTTTCAAAAATAATTACCTCTCTTGCAAGCAAATTAATCACAAGCCCATTGCAATATTCTTGAAGTCCATGACACCATCTGACAGCCATCTCTTCATAGATCTAGTGAAAATAGGCAGCAATTTATACCTAATTAAGAGTGAATAGAAATCTAGGGTTGCAGGAAAATTTCCTTTCACTCAGTATGCAGGGCCTGTTGATGGGCGAATGTTGGAGCTGCTGTTGGTTAAGATTTCACTTTATTTAATTTCCATTAAGACACTCCTAATTTGTGCAGTGCCTAGGGAATGACTTAAGACAGGATAATTAATCAGAGCACAGTGTTTCTGAAGAGAAAAGACACAAAGACAAAACTGTTTACTTCTTTTCTTTATTTTATGTCTTTCTAATAAGACTATTTTCTGCTCCTTTCACTCTCTCAAAATTATAGTATTCTGATTAAATTAAAATTAACATGGATTTGTCTTCTATAACTGGGATGATGTGATTCAAACATTAATCTGTAAACATTGGCCACCCTAAGAAATACAAATTAGTTTCGACCTGAACTGAGAAAAATGAGTTTGCGCCTTTGAAGAATGGGGTGAAATATGTTAGTCAGTGGGGGACTTTGATCACAAAGCATCTAATCACTTCTGTTCAAAACAGCTCATCTAAAATGGGAATGCTGAATCCCCATGCTGCCACAGGATCTAATAGTGATTAGTTCAAATGAATCAAAATTGCTGCTAAGAATTGATTATTACGAGGAGAAATCTAAAGAGAGTCTGAGAAAATTAATGCAATGAATGTTGTTATTCAGCCCAAACAGAACAAGAGAGCATTTAGTGAATCTGATTATCTCAGACAGAATCATAGACTTTAGGTAAATTTCTATCAGAAGAGTGCCTTGTGTTTCAAGAATCAAAATGGTGAAAGAATTGCCCAAATGATACTGAGGCTGACTTCTTCATGATATTTTAAGATTAGGTAGAATAGGATTTGCCCAACATTAACGTAACTTCACCTAGAGATCTCTCTGAACTTCAGGCTTGAAGTGGATAATTTAGGAGTAGAGTGTGAGACAAAGTCATGTAAGCTGTCTGGTGAATTATATGCTTCCAGTTCTTCCATACTTTGAATAGTGAAAATACTTAACTTCCAGAACATAATTGTGCACATGAATGCCCATTGCATTAACTCATGGGACAACTAAGTCATCTTAAGAAAACATAAGTGAAAGCATTCAAATACGTGAAGCCATCTGCTCTAGTCCTGACACTACATAATCAATGGCAAAAACAACTCCTAGTGCTCCTGCTAATATATAGTGCTTCTGATGTCACATAGTCATTTTGCCTATTTTATATCACTTAATCCTATCAACACCTCTGTGAGGCAGGTCAAGAGGCATTTTCTTTTCATGTTCCCAGTGAATATCTTGACATGGGAAGTGAGTTGCTTGAACAATTCACACACTTGTTCATTAACAAAGCATTAACTCAAGCTTATGTGTTCCAGTCACACGTTAGTTTGTTCTGCACATCTTGTTCTGTTCAACAGCAACATTTTTGAGTGCCTCTTCTTTCATTGCATTTTAGGGTTTCTATTAGGGTGCATCTCTGCATCCTTCTGTTTGCCTTGACAGCTTCTCCTTTTGTCATCTGACCTTAAAAAAGCAATTATAATGCAAAAATTTCTATGCAAGAACAAATCTCATAAAAATTCTGCAGATATTCCTTCATAAAGGTAAAATTTTCAGTATTAAGTCTTCTAAGATATAAATTTTAGAAATATCAGGGTGTTGTAAATGCATGATATCATATTTTTCTCTAGCTGTTATGAGACCTGGAAGAAAGGATTAGTCAAGCACTTAGGCTAACAGATTTTATCCTGATGACCATCTCTCAAAGTTGAGCAAGGCAAGAAGAGAATGAGGGTCCTTCCTTCCTTCACAGCAATATGTAGTAGCTACAGGGTCCAGAGACGATCCATCCACTTGATTTTATTGTAGAATTCTCATGCCCAAGGGAGGTTGGTAGGATTCTCATTATAAAATGCCCATGCATCCACCAGAAACACAATGGTCCTCTGGCTCCTTTGCTGCATTTGCTACTTTCTGGAATTTCCTGTCCCTCTAACATGTTTTGAACACTGCTTCTGTACCTCGCAGACCCCAAAGTGGGAAAATTCTTTTGGACATAGAGATTCCAGGTATGACTACGTTCTTGAGGAACTGCTACATCTCAACCTGCTGTGCCTGACTTTCGAGAAAATATCTGGCTACTCCGGGCAAGGTAACTGAGCCCCAGAAACATTGAGAGTCTGCTCTGCTCCATTGAGTTTACACTTTGGAATTTGGGACTTTATTTTTTTTCCCCCTAATACATAGCAGAGTTATTTCTCTACAGAGGAAAACAAGGCATTAAGGGACTGACACTAAATAATAATCTTAACAGATTGACTGTCCTCACTTGGAATAGATGGCATTTTATAAAAATTTCCAAGAGCTCCTGGGTATCAGCATCAGAAGCAATTACTAAAGATGGCCAATAAATGTGTCTTCCAGATTTAACTTGTGTGTGTGTGTGTGTGTGTGTGTGTGTGTGTGTGTGTGTGTGTCTGAAAGAGAGAGAGAGAAGAAAACTCTCATCTCTATGTAGGAGAAGCTGACTTCAAACTCATAATCCTTCTACCATGCTTTCTGGAGAACTCAGACTACATTAATGCAAGGTCATATTTGCTTTAACTTGTCTACATTTTCTTTATTAAACCTGTTCTTCGTGACAATTTCAATTATGTATGCCACTGCATACTGATCTCTTTCACACTACACCCCTCTATCACCCCTGCTTATCCATACTCTTTACTATAAATATTTCTCACATTCATGTCTATTTTGCTTTGTTTTATTTTCCTTTCAGGCCCTCTGAGCTCCACCGTGGCCATTTATATGATAATGGATTTGGAGCCTTTCCTTACAACCTCATAGACTTAAGACAATCACTTACCCTTTCTTAGAATCTCTTGGTAGCCATTTATTCAATAGTAAAACAAACCCTTTCACCCCACCCCGCTCCACCGGTCCAGACGCGCACGCGCTGTCCAGCCGGGCCTCACCCCGCGACTCTAGACTCCAACCAGAACAAACCCGCGGAAAAAGGCCAAGGAAGCCTGACCCAGGATAACGACTTTCAAAATATGATCATTACCATGTTCAGTACTATGAAAGAGGAAATCAGGGAGGAATTACATAATCGAATCAATTGCTTTGAAGAGGAACACAACAGACATTTGGAGGAGTTGAGAAAAACAGTGCAAGAAACAAAAACTGGCATAGAGCAGTTAAAACGGACTCAAGCAGAGTTTAAAACTGAGCTACAAGACAAGTTATCTTCAACCCAGAACTCCACAGAGAGTCTTATCAACAGAACTAACAAAGCAGAAAACAGAATTTCAGACCTTGAAGATAAAGTGGGAGTACTAACCAGCTCAATGGAAGAGGTTGTTAAAGCCAAAAAGATACTTGAGAGAAATATTCAAGAGATATGGGACACCCTGAAGAAGCTTAACATGCGTATTCATGGAATACCAGAGCAAGAATCTCAAAATACCACCCCTGAGGAAATTTCTCAAATGATCATCAAGGAAAACTTTCCTCATCTAAAAAAAGAGAGGCCCATCCATATACAAGAGGCATTCCGCACCCCAAACAGATACGACCAAAACAGAAGCACGCCACGGCAAATAATAGTTAAAACACTCCACATTCAAGATAAAGAACTGGTGCTGAGAGCTTCAAGGGAGAAAAAACAAGTCACTTTTAAAGGTAAACCTATTAAAATAACAAATGACTTCTCAGTTGAAACAGTAAAAGCAAGAAGAGCTTGGAGAGACATACTTCAAGTATTGAATGAGCAAAAATGTCAACCCAGGCTGATTTACCCTGCAAAACTATCAGTCATGATCGAGGGAGAAAGAAAAATCTTCGAGCACAAAGACAACTTGAAGGGATACATGTCCACCAAACCAGGCCTTCAAAAAATGCTAGAAACGATACACAAGCGTGAAGAAAAAAACAGGCATATCCAGGAGAGCAGAAGGCAAGTATAACACCATTAAAAGCAAAGCAATATACTTATAAAAACTACTAAACATAATAATTGTCTGGAATTAAAAATAGTTTCTCCATTATAACACTAAATGTTAATGGAATTAATTCACCGATCAAGAGACACAGATTACAAACTTGGATTAAAAATCACAATCCATCAATCTGCTGCCTGCAGGAAACCCATCTCACCACAAAAGATAGGCACGCTCTAAAAATAAAAGGCTGGTCAACAATTCTACAAGCAAATGGAAGCAGAAAACAGGCAGGGGTAGCCATTATGCTATCAGACAAAGTGGACTTCGAACCAAAGAAAATCATAAGAGACATGGATGGATACTACATTTTAGTCACAGGTACAATTCACCAGGAAGACTTCGCAATACTGAACGTATATGCGAACAATACGGGCCCCTCCACAATCATTAAGAAAACGCTACAGAGTTTAAAGCAAGAAATCAACCCCCAAACGATAATTCTTGGGGACTTCAACACCGCCCTCTCAACATGGGATAGATCAACAGGTCAAAAGCTTAACAGAGACACTTTGGAACTTAATCAAACCCTGAAAGAAATGGACCTTACAGATCTCTATTGAACTTTTCACCCATGTACCAAAGAATACACATTTTTCTCAGCAGCACACGGAACTTTCTCCAAAATAGATCACATATTGGGGCACAAAACGAATCTACACATATACAAAAAAGTTGAAATTCTAGCCTGTGCCCTATCAGACCACCATGGCCTAAAGCTGGACATCCACAACACATCAAACAAGAGAAAATACACTAACTTCTGGAAACTTAACAATATGATGCTGAATGAGAACTGGATTCAAGAAGAAATTAAAAAGGAAATTCAAGATTTCCTGAAAGTGAATGATAACAAAAATACAACTTACCAAAATCTCTGGGACACAATGAAAACTGTCCTAAGAGGTAAGTTCATAGCTCTTAAGGCCTACATCAAAAAAATGGAAACATCAGAAATAAACAACTTAACAATGCAGCTTAAAGCTTTAGAAAAACTAGAACAATCTGATCCCAAAAGTAGTAGAAGAGAGGAGATTAGCAAAATAAGGGGAGAAATATCTGAATTCGAGATTAAGAAAATGATAGAAAAAAATCAACCAGTCAAAAAGCTGGTTCTTTGAAAAAATCAATAAGATTGATACATCCCTAGCTAAATTAACCAAAAGCAAGAGAGACAACACCCAAATTAACAAAATTAGAAATGAACATGGAGTTATCACTACTGATACCCCAGAAATACAGAGAATTATAACATCATATTTCTAAAACTTATACTCTGTGAAATTTGACAACACAAAAGAGATGGATGAATTTCTAAGTAAACACGACCTACCTAAATTGAATCAGGAAGTTGTGAATTATTTAAATAGTCCTATAACATATAAGGAAATTGAAGAAGTAATCTCCAATCTTCCCACCAAGAAATGTCCTGGACCAGAGTTCTACCAGACATTTAAGGAGTTAATAACACCAATACTCCTTAAACTGTTCCATCAAATAGCAAAGGAAGGAACACTACCAAATTCCTTCTATGAAGCTAATATCATCTTAATCCCAAAACCTAATAAAGATTCACTTAAAAACGAAAACTATAGGCCGATCTCTCTGATGAACACAGATGCAAAGATTCTCAACAAAGTCTTAGCAAATCAGATTCAAAAACATATCAAAAAGATCATTTAGGGGACCAAGTAGGCTTCATCCTCGGCACACAAGGTTGGTTCAACATACGCAAATCAATAAATGTAATTCATCATGTAAACCAGTCCAAAGTCCAAGACCACATGATACTCTTGATAGATGCAGAAAAAGCCTTTGACAAAATCCAACAGCCTTTTATGATCAAAACGCTAGAGACTGTAGGAATGGAAGGAACCTTTATCAATATAATAAAAGCTGTATACAACAAGCCCACAGCAAGGATTATGCTCAATGGGGAACAATTGGAATCATTCCCACTTCGATCAGGAACTAGACAAGGCTGTCCACTCTCACCACTTCTATTCAATATTGTACTTGAAGTCTTAGCTGAAGCCATAAGACAAGAACGGGACATAAGAGGGATTCAAATTGGCAAGGAAGAAGTCAAGCTATCCCTATTTGCAGATGACATGACCTTATACCTGAGGGATTCCAAAAACTCCACCAGGAAGCTCCTGGAACTAATTGAGAAGTTCAGCAGGCTGGCAGGATACAAAATCAATGTGCAAAAATCAGAGGCCTTCCTATATGCCCAGAAAGAAAGAAGTGAAAAAGCCTTGAGAGAAACAATCCCATTTACTATAGCCCCTAAAAAAATGGAATACCTTGGTATAAACCTAACCAAGAAGGTAAAAGACCTTTACAATGAAAACTTTAAAACCCTACAAAAAGAAATAGCAGAAGACACCAGAAGGTGGAAAGACTTCCCATGTTCCTGGATTGGTAGAATCAACATTGTAAAAATGACCATCCTACCAAAGGCAATATACAAATTCAATGCTATACCAATTAAAATCCCAAAGCAATTCTTTAAAGAAGGTGACCAAACAATCTCAAAGTTCATATGGAGGCACAAAAGACCCAGGATAGCAAAGACAATCCTGAGTAACAAAAACACTGCTGGAGGTATTACCATACCAAACCTTAGTCTATACTACAAATCCATAATTATAAAAACTGCCTGGTACTGGCTCCAAAATAGAGACACAGATCAATGGATAAGCGTTGAAGACCCAGATATAAGCCCACAAAAATACAGCCATTTGGTCTTTGACAAAGGGGCCCAAAGAATCCAATGGAAAAAGAACAGCATCTTCAACAAATGGTGCTGGCAAAACTGGATCTCCACATGCAGAAGATTAAAGCTGGACCAGTTCTTATCACCATGTACAAGACTTAATTCCAAATGGATCAAGGACCTTGATTTAAGGCCAGAGACTTTAAAAACCATAGTTGAAAGGATAGGGAACTCCCTCGAGCTGATTGGGCTAGGCCAACATTTCCTAAACAGACATCCAATGGCACAGTCACCGCTACCAACTCTCAACAGTTGGGATCTTGTGAAATTAAAGAGCTTCTGTTCAGATAAAGAGATTGTAACACGAGCTCAAAGGCAACCCACAGAATGGGAGAAAATCTTCACTAAGCACATATCTGACAGAGCTCTACTGTCCAGAGTGCACAAAGAACTTAGAAAACTAAACATCAAGGAAACCAATGGCCCAATTAAAAAGTGGGCCCTTTAACTTAAAAGAAACTTTACCAGGGATGAAATTAAAATGTCTAACAAATATCTTAAAAAATGCTCCACTTCCTTAGCCATCAGGGAAATGCAAATCAAAACTTCCCTGAGATATCATCTCACCCCGGTCAGGATGGCAAAAATCCACAATACAAACAACACCAAATGCTGGAGAGGATGTGGAGAGAGGGGAACTCTCCTACATTGCTGGTGGGAATGCCACTCTGGCAAGCCGTCTGGAGATTCTTAAAGAAATTAAAGATTGAAATGCCATATGACCCTGCTATCCCACTTTTGGGAATAACCCCCCATGCAGCAGCGGTTCGCCTCCACATCACAAGCTCGACCATGTTCATAGCAGCACTGTTTACAATAGCAAAGTCATGGAATCAACCTAAACGTCCAACAGTTGACGAGTGGATAAGGAAACAGTGGTACATCTATACAATGGAGTACTACTCAGCCATCAAAAATGATGAATTACTGGAATTTGCTGGGAAATGGATGTCATTAGAAACAATTATATTAAATGAAGTATCCCAAACCTATAAAATTAAGCGCCATATGTACTCCCTAATAGGTGGCTCCTAGTACCAAACTCACATAGCCCACATTGAGACACTCAAAAGTAAACCTATGTAACACAGTAATTGTAAGGATTATGAACAAGAGAGATGGGGTAGGAGGGCCACACCAGAAACAAGGAGAGAGGGGACCATGTTACAGCAGAGAAAATAGGCCTCCATCAAGGTCTGCAAGTAAGTAATGAGAAACCTCGTTAAGTTCACAGACATTCTTTCCTGATCTCACCAGAAGGTGAGGGCATATAGTCTAGCAGGTAAAAAGTAATCATTTTGCAAATGGGTGATGGACCCCCTCCCTCACTGAGGTTTCCTACTTTTATTACATCTACCCTTGAATGTGCTATTATAACAAGACTCCAGTTTAACAGCTTTTTGTCTCTGGTCCAGCAGGATGGAGTGAAGGGCATTGCAGGAGCAGCAAAACTGCAAAAGAAAATCAACAAACCACAATCCAGAACTTCAGAGACTCTATATCAATCACATAGAACTAGGCCAGCCTAATCTCTCCCCATCCTGGAGCTCAGGGACATTTGTGGAAGAGGGGGCGGTAAGATTGTAAGAGCAAAAGGATGGGAGGAACAACGATTTGCAAGATTCTCAACAATAGTTGGGGCCAAAGCAATCATAATGGGACTTTGCATGCCCTGCACAATGTCCAGCGCACTGTTGCCCTCATAAAGTCTAGCATCTGTTAAGGGCACCGAGATCCCTGGACACAAGGGAGTGACAGCCATAGTAGTGCTCCTATGCTTAAGGGGAACAAGAGAAAGGGCTTATGGAAATGCCACTGGGTCCTTACATGTCATCGGAGAGAACGACCCAGTGGAGAGTCAGGCGTACACATTAAAGGACTCTCTGGGAATTGGGGGGGAGGCACTGGGGGATGGGGAAGGAGAGGAGGAGGAGGGGGTTCGGGAGGAGGAGGGGGGAAGGGAGGGAACTGGTAAAAAAATTTAAAATGTATAATTACATTTTTAATAAAAAAATAGTAAAACTGGATTCACTCACTGTCTCATCAATGGTTACATGAGAGCCTAGTACAGGTAACCACAGCTGAGGTTATTTATGGTTATATTGGTTGTATCCTTCAAAGGATGGCATTTTATGGACTTTATCTTCCTCCTCCTACACGTTTTTTTTTTTTTTGCCCTTCATATACAGTGCTCGCTGAGTGTTATAATGTCTTGTTTAGGATGGAGTCCCTGGATTTCCTGTATTTTCAGTATTCTGAGCTGCAATGGGTCTCTGCCCCCACTGCTAGTCATTTCATAGGGTCCCTTCTTGAACAGAAGCAAGAGAAAAGCACATCACTGTTGAATATTTGAGAATACATTTTTTTAACTTTATCTGGACCACTCCAAAGTCCAAAATGTATATGTCATAAATTTTCAGAAACTAAAGACAATAGACATATAATTCTTTCCTAAAGGAAAAAAATTCAGATGATGACCACATACATATCCCAATCCCACAGTATTTGCCTTTCCTAAATATTTGGTTCGGAGTGCAATCTTCACGTTCACTGTTGGTACAGAGTTAAATTTTCACTTGCAGAATGAAATAAAAGAGGTCTTCCAACTCTGCTTTATGCTTTTCCAGACTCAATCTCTGGCCATCTACATTATGACTTTGGATTTAGGGTTCTGAGATTTATTAACTATATGGAGAGAAACCTCTTGGCTCCTGGCTTCTGGAAGAGTATGGATAAATAATGAGAACCTCCAGTACAAGATCAGAGTGAAGGATATGGAAATTGGAATATTATGGCTCTGGCCCTTTCACTGGATACTTCTTGTAGGCTTACTGCATTCTGCCATGAAAAATCTCTTTTTCTGTCACGATTACCTTCTCTGAAGAACTCCCTCCAGCCATTTTTTTAGACTTGGCAGAGATAACAGTTATGTAGTTACTATTCTTCAGGTTTTACACTAATCCTCTTCATGTCCTTATAGTTGTGGGTGCACCATTTTGTTCTAGGACTCCAAATGATCACCATTGTTAGAAAATTGTGCAGAATTCAGTATATGAAATATTTGCATTTTATATGTGTTTAAAAAGAGGCTATCACTATGCTTGCCTTTTAATGAATCAGAATCCTGGACTTGTAAAAGATGATGAGTCACCTGAGTGGTGAACAATAATAAGAGTTGAAAAAATACACATGTGTAACATTAACAGGTACAATTCAAATGATATGTATGTTAACATGGTTGATCCTAACTGGCTTTCATTTCAGTTTATCAGGAATTTGTATGTATAAGATTATTTGTAATATCACTACAGCTATATCAGTACAATTTGTACAGATAGGTCAATCACTTGATTTTTTTAAAAAATCTTTACACAATATAGTGGGCAAAAAATATTATACAAGCTTTTGTAAGCTTATAGAACTAAAGGATAGTTTTAAGAAACTAGAAAACAGTTCTGCAAAATTCAGATAACAAGTATCAGAGTAATTTTTGCAAAATTGTGACTATATTATTTTTTATTTAACATGTTTTTCTTTTTGCATTACTGTCTTCTACTTTTGTTTTATTGAGCATCTAAAAATAATTGTGAAGTTAAATTATTTTTTTCAACTAAACTGGCAAATCGAGCTCTACATTCATCTACAATACATTGTCTCTTTACCATTACAGTGTATGTGAGCTAATTAAAATGAGAATCACAGCTGAAACATGAAAGTTAATGTAGGTAGCTATGACTGAATATGATGTATTAGACAGTTTTTCACAGTCTTGGAAATCCACACCATCAATAATTGATGCACACTGCTTTCCTGGGCTTTTCTGCTATTCACATACTATGTTTCTGTTTGGGTTGCTCAAAATATTTCTTGATACTTACTAATTAAAATGGGAAGGGTAACTGAATTATCAAGTGTTTATTTTTCAGCAGTGCCAGATGTAGAGAAGTGATATCTTCATGACATCCAATAAATAAAAATTCTGAATAAACTAATTCAAGTATGAGTGGAAGTGGTTGAAGACATATAAAGAGTATGTGTGAGAAGACTCATCATAAAATAATTTTAAATAATATTACTTCAAACCTGTATTTAGAAGGAAAACAAACATTTGATCCAATCTCTTCTTTGATAAAATAAAGTCTCTCAACAAGCATTGCAAAAAAAAATCTCAAAAATCTTCAATATCTGAGGACAGTTATGAAGAAATTTCTACTTACCATGATTCCGATAAGACAATATGAGTTTTTTTAAAATATGGATTTTATGTTTAAGTTGAGCATAAATGCAAAAATAAGTATGTGTGATGCTTTTATTTCATGAAACTTAGTTTCTAAATGAAGGTTTGAGCTAATTTTTAGAACAAATAAAAAGAGATGAAATTATCTTTTTCCCATTTCATAGTATTATAAAGAAATGTCTTTGTTAAAATATTCAAAGGCTTTGCCAATTTTCCTGAGCATTTTAAGTCATTGCTGCTGTGAAGAACTCTGTAAGCAAAAACTCTAATGATTCATATCCAGTATTCTACTTAGAGATTTCTGTATCTTCTTAACATATGATGTGCCACTTAAATTAATTTAAATGTATAGGAGGGGCTGATCTGTAGAGATGTTGCTGTGTAAAGGAGAGACGTTCTATTATCAAGTGAGTGAGATGTGTTAATGGATGTGAATTTTTAAGAATGATAAAGTATAAGTAAATATTTATGAGTAAAATTGTTTCCACACACCATATTATCACTGTAAGGTCTTTAGAAACTTTTCCTGGGCAAAAGTAACCCTATTAATTATGTATGTATTATAAATTATATTTATTTCAAAAATATTCACTAATCAACATATATATAAGGTAATGCACGCATGCATATTTACACAGAGATTTTCAGATAACAAATGTCTATAAAAGGAAGCTTTTTGTCATGCTAAACTCCAAAAATTAAACATTTGTTTTCAAATTGTCAATATGTAGTGAAGTTTCATTGCATTTTGTCTCTGGATTTTCATTTTTCATTTATTTAATGAGTGGTACACCATATTTATAGTATTGTTGTTTGTTTTGCCCATATGTTTATGTAATACTGTGATCAGATCACTAATTTTTAGACTGGACAATAAATAGCCTTTTTTTATTTCATTTTGATATAGACTGTAAGGAGATTTAAATACATGCTGCTTCTAGCAGAAGTTTCTGAATTACATGCTGTCCTTCTCTTCCTCTGCCTGATTTCAGTTGAAAATGAAAATGAAATCTGTTAGAATACTTTTGGTTAAATGTCTTTCCTGAGATCTGAATGCTAGCATTTACTAATGGGTATGTGATTTTATAGCATTCATTTCCTTAAAGATATCAAAATGAATTTCTTTACAGCTGAATACTAAAGACTTTTTTTGTTCTTTTATTTCTTATCCTTGGCCCATTTCAGGTTTGAAAATGTGTAAAAATCTAAGGATATGCACACATCCATACACACAGATAAGGAAAAGATATGGCTATCAAGGAAAATTTTGGATGGAGGGCCTGTTGATCTAGAGTATTATTTGGACTCTCAACCTGGTACTGCTAGACCTTTTATCCTTTATTGAGTCATATCTGAGATCTGATATGGGCTCCACCAAGTCCTTCTCATTTGCATCTAAACGAATTCTTGCATTCTCATTCCTGTCAATTCCTAGTATCACAAAGTGTGGTTATGTATTCTGGACAGACTTGGTAGATACACGGGGAAAACAAAGTCAGTTAAAGAGAGATGTGTGTGTGTGTGTGTGTGTGTGTGTGTGTGTGTCAGAGGGCACATGTGTCCTTGTGGAGCACCAAGGGTGACTTCGGGAATCATCCTAGATTGCTTCTACCTCCTTCTTGCTTGGCGTTTCCCTGGCTCCGCCCACCAGGCCCTGAAGTGTAGGCCTCCGTGGTTTGATCCTGGCGATTTTACCCAGGACCCTCAACTTGTGAGGCGAAGTCTTAACCCCTGAACCATCTCTCCAGCCCTAAGAGAGACTTTTTTTAGAATGCTCAAGTGCCTAGAGGTCATTTAGTTATGTTGACTTTAGTAAATGATATAGTGTCCACAGATCTGCTACTTTACCATTAAATTTGTATGCTTCAGATAGAATAACTGTTTTAACTATCCCATATGTAGTAATAAGAGGGTTGATCAAAGGAAAGCCAAATGGATTTGAGATTTTCCTTTCTTATATATATTCTTTCATTTCCAAAAGCCAAATTTCTTTGTTTTAGACTAGTTCCATTTATTAACTGTAACATGTGAAACTAGATTGACCTTTTAATGTTGTATATTGCCTATTTTGTGAAATAAAATGTGCACATGTACTTTTTTACCTTTCATGACATTGTATAATGTTGTGTGCCTAGATAAATGAATGTTCTATTCTCAACAGACTCATTTGGAAGATGAAAAGCCTGTTTAATGAACAGTAAGATCTCCATGGGGTAGTGTAAGCACAGAATCTGGGAGTAGAGGATAGCAATGCTATCACTGCAAAACATAAGTTCTTATAACAGATAAACACATATTTTCATGATCACAAGCCTTCTTACCCCTATCTTGCTCCCTCTCTTTCAGGATAGACTCATTCACTGTGGACTTGGTTATAGGAAATGAAGCAAATGGGATTAAGTAGCACCATCTGTGAAAGTTGTAAGAGATTGACAGCAGGAATGGGACATAATTTTTTAGGTCTGGGACTCCCACATAAATCCGGGAAAAATACATATGCAAAACTAGGTCCAAATAATCTCAGAATCTTCAAAATACAAATGGTAAGGCCAGAAAAATGGATTCTTTATTAGACAAAAGAGTGTAACAGATTATTAAGAAAGTCATAAATGAAGGGACTTCACCCACCTGAGTGAACTCTCAAAACTGACCGATGGATCTGCCAGAAAGATGTTCTAAGTCAGAGAGCCTGCTAGGCTAAAAGTGAATAAATATTGAGCAGGAGGCATGACTGAAAAGCAGTTAGAAAAATACAGATGGGAAGAGAACAGAGGCAGGAAAACTCAAGAAAGTGAACTGCTGGAATTTTTAACTATATATAGACAAAGGAAGAATCTTTATGAAGTTACCAGATTTATCTTGAATCTATTTTCAAGAAGGTCAGGAAAACCTTAATTTTGCATAAAAAATGAGCATACCATGAGTATCAAGATCAAATCCTGTATATGTTTTTGAAAAAGAAAGATAAAAATAAAGAACAAAGTAACTTCAGACACAGCATGAAAGCAGTCATAGCTACAAAACAGACTAAATTATCGCCTGCTTCAAGTGGACCAAAGAATATGAAATGAAAACATCACAAGATCCCAAAGGGCAACACAAATCATGGTTGTGTTGTGAAATGCATGCAGAGAAATAACTCAAAATAAAAGGAAAAATGATTTCCAAAAGGAGTTTTGTGAACCAGCTGTAAAAGGGGCCTCAGGCCATTGCTGTGAGACATTGTCCTCCCAGTTGGGGTAATTAGGTTTGAAGACTCACCCACTGTGGATGGCCCCACTATCTGGGCAGGGATCCTAGAAGGAAAGAGATGAAAGTGAGCTGAGTCCAAATGGAATTCATCCATTCTCTGTGCTTTGTAGTGTGGATGTAATGTGACTGTGACTAGCTGCCTCAGGCTCTTGCTGCTGTGACTTTTCATGCAACGATGGCCTATAACTTTATACCCTATACTGAAATGGAACCTTTTGCTATTAAGTTGCTGTAGTCAAGTTACTGTATCACAGTAGCAGAAAACAAGCAAATACTAATGTATAAGAAAATTGAATAAGCTGAAAAATAATGATGCTGTTAATTTGGATGTAGAAAGAAAATTACCTCTAAAGTTCACCCCTGATAAACCAAAATTATTTAGTATTTTATAGAAAGTAAAGGTCAGAAATTATGCTGGATGTTTAATTTAAATTTACTTATGTGTTTAAAGTATGCCAAAAGACTGTCACCATGGTGTCCTTTGGGTGATACCATCTGAAGTTTCAATGTAGGACAGACTAGTTTCTCAGATGAGTCATGCATGTTATCTATCACAGACTTAGGGTCTCTCTGGCCTCTTGCTCCAGATTGAAGCCTAGAAAGTGAATGACTCACTTAAACATTTGGAAAATGGAGACAGCAGGTTTTTTAAATCTGATTTGAAGGGAAAGATTCCAAATGATCTGTGAAGCATTCTATTTATTAGAAATAAGTTACTATACTTCGAGAAATTAAATGTACTTATAGATAGGTAATTATCCCTGGAAGTTATTTGCAAGATTTCATGTGATAATGTCTTCCAAAAACTAGGAGAGTAGTATATATATTTACTGATGGTCTTTCAATAAAGATGAAATTTATGATTTAGGATGACCTTTCTGAATTAACGGAAATACAAACCTCCCTTGTATTCTTCTGACGTGAGAACACAGCATCACAACTATTGCCAAACGCAGATCACTTATATAGTTATTTAGAACATTTCATTTAGCTGTATATCCTAAGCATTTTGAAATAAATTTTTCAAGATTGCATATGTGTTTTAGGTTTGTCCATTTGCTACTTAAAATCAAACAATATGCTACTACAATTAAGAATGTCTCTCCTTCAGAGATACTTGTGTATACCCAGAAAAGGTTCAATATACAGCATATTATGACAGAGAACAGCAAGCGGGCATAAATCAAAACATTTCAAGTTATTCTTAGTATTGAACCAGCGTTAATTTTGTAAGTAGTGAATCAATACATTCTGATGTGCAAATAGCAAGAAATTATGATGATGGAGAGATTATGCTATGCAAGCTAGTTTGTGGATATGGCTGCGTCTCCTGAATTCTTTGTCAACAATTGGAACTAGTGAATGAGACTTTTGCCCTTTGAGGGTGTGTGCTGAAGTCTGACATTGTTAACTGTCTCTAGCTTTTTTCCAGTGTTTCAAAAGGCTCTATTATATGCAGTCAACACCTTTAAATTATTTTGGAGTATTTATTTGTGTATTTTAGAAAAAAAAAACCCTTAATATGGTAGTGATGGTGCTATGGATATTATTAATAATTGGTGATGACAGATGCCCCTTTCTAATCCAATTATTTGGTGACCATTTGTCAAACAGTCACCTTTGCTGAGTTGAAATTTGCATGTCTAATAACTTTACATAATTAGGTAATCATTATTCATTTTGTAGAATTATATCAATGGCAAAGTTTTAATATATAATGTCTATTATCTCACTGAAATTATTCTTAAATGAAAAAGGACAAATGACATCTGGCTAGAGATGTGATCCTTGGTAGGAAAACATCATATCACTCTAAAATTCCTAGTAGGGAAGAAAGAAGTTGCTAAACATAGAAAGTTGTAGCTTTTGGCCCCCTAAGAGCAGGTTTATCAATGAACTGGTATATAAATGGCTTCAAAATATTCTGGTCCAAGATATAGAGGAAATAAGCAGGTATAAAGTTGAGAAAAGTAAAGTCCACAGTTTTATTCTAAGAGAAAAGAAAATATTTTTCCTCTTAGCAACTGGCTCTGATGCACAGTCCTTGAACATCATGAATCTAGGTTGAACAATTAACTAGGTTACAAAGTGGATCGCTTAAATACATTCTAAGTTAAAGCATGTGCATTCTTTGTTTTTCTGCTTCCTGCTTTTGTACTAGAGCTTTATTTTCTTCCAGGCTTTAACCTCCCTTCGATGGAAAAAAAATCATAGTAAATTCAAGTCTTTAACTGTGCTCCCATAGTGTATAGCTAGGTATTTTATGTTCACAGTTCTCCATCTCTAGGTACCAGAGTAGACATCTCCATAGACATGTTTACAGTGGTAAAATGTAAATTATAAATGGAATTTAAAATGTCTCTCTGCTTCAAAGGGAAAGAGTTGTTCCAAGTAATCACTGCTCCTAGGCTCTGGGAAGCTGAGCAACGGTATGCAGAGATAAGAATGGCTGCTAGAAGTAGAAAATGGAACAGGGCTTTTCTTATCTTAAGCTGGAGTTAGTTATCCCTTGCTCATATAGATGAACCATTGACTTCATTTTCTTTTTTAATATATGAAATCTGAGGCTCTTATTTAAAGCTATTGACAGTCATGAAAGGATTCTGTCCATCACCATTTCTGAGAGATCTACTTTTACTTGAGACCACAAGATATATGCTTCTTAAGGTATGACCTTATCCTAAACTACATGAATTCCTTTTGTATATTGCACATGTTGCTTGCAAACCTGTTTCAAATAACTAGTTGAAATGAAAAGGAATACTTCTTATAGTATTTTGCCCCTTGCCAGAGAATGGACATTATGGATATACCATAATGGTTTTATTCAACAACTGCAGTACATTAGACCTTAAACCAATACATTTTTTAATTAATTAGTTGACTGGTATTCAGCATTATAGCAACAGATAGGAAGCTTTTATCTTGAAAGTGACACTAGGTTACTTGAAAGAAAGTAGAACATAGGAAAAAAAGTTAAATTCTTCAATTGTAGTAGGAAAACACATTCTTTAAAGAACTGTTAAAAAGACTATTGACTATAAGTGATACACACACCAAAATACTTTCTGGACTTTAGAGGGTACCCAAGAACTTGCAATAACAGACATCTAATATTGAACTCAGGGGACACATACTGGATAGAAGAGAAACTTGTCTGAAAAAAATCCCCCAGGGGAAGAGAGAGGAAGACATGAGGCAATGGAAGGAAAGAATAGAAATATAAACTCCATTGTAATTAAAAATAAGTTAAAGAAAAAAACAACAATATTTGGCATTTAAAATGTAGGTGAAGTCTCTTTTCAATTGAACTGTAGTATAAAGTACAATGTTGTTTACATAGATAGTAACACGGAAAGTTTGACATTTGATGAATACAGAGAAGAAAATGGTAATTATAGTTATTTAAAAAACCTGATTAAAGTACTAAGCAAAGGAGTAATAATAACAGTTCCAGAACCTTCAGGATACTCAGTAGCTTCCCACTACATTTTACAAATTTCAGGAAGAACACTAACAGTAATTGAGAAATTTGTGAACTCCTTTTTCATCCTACTGGCTATGCACAATAACAAAGCTGAATATCAGAAATAATAAAATCCAGTCTTATCTGAAATAAAAACGGTAGGCTTAAAGAAATAGCTGCTTGGTGTTGACTTATGCATATTATGGACTGAGGTCCATAAGAAGATACCTTTAAGATACAAAATGTCCAGCAACAACTGCTTTTCAATCTATTTATTATAATAGGTGATACAGAGGTGCTTTTGAGTCAGGTGTAGTTTTTTTTTTCCTTTTACATAATCATGAGCTCAGACTTCCCTCTTTGTGAATCTGAAGGGGTGCTTTCTACCTCTAGAAGCATGTGTTCTACAATGGTATTGGTGGAAAACAAAAGACAGAGGGCTCTGAGCTCAAGGAGGACTGTAGTTCCCCAGATCACCACTTCAAGGACCTCTGTAGATATCACATGCCGCAGAAGTTTAAGCATTTCTTTTAGAGTGGCAGCGTTTACACAGGGTCCTATGCATCTCCCCTTGTATAATTTAAGCTGTCTCCAGGTTACCTATGAAACTTTAGACCATGCCAGTGCTCATGTGAATGGTTATATACTATATCGTTTGGTGAACCCTTACAATAAAAGTCCATTTTAAGTATAAATACAACCATCACAGGTACAATTATTTAGGACCTATGGAACAGTCTTAATGATGCAATTGTTCCCCAACTGGATGAACTCCAGAGATGTTACTCCCAGTTATGAAGTCCAGATGAAATACTGTCTTCCTCTCTGATCTACTAAGAAGTTTTTTTTTTTTTCTTTCCCTGTCTCATTCCCTGAATATCAGCTAAAGCAGATTCCAAAGTGGTGACTCAAGGACCAAACTCTGGAAGACCAGGAGGTGTGACTGCACTGTTAACAAAAAAAAAAAAAAAAGGAAGATATGGGTCAGGGAGCACCCTCATAATGGCAGCACATTTCCCACTTCTTTGATAAGTCTGCCACACCTCTATTTTTTAACCTGACTTGCCCACTATTTCTTCCATGAAAAATATTTTAATAGTAAACATTGATTAATGAAAAGCAGTCAGAAATATATTACATGCTTAATCAAATAGGAGTTTTACATCAACAGCAAGAATAAAATTCAGAAAAAAAATTGGAATAATTCCTATTTTGGAGTACATTTTTAATATTCAATTGCAAACAAATAGGCAACCAACTATATCTTCATGTAAAGAAAAGGTGTGCAACAATTTTAATGAACAAGGTATGAATAATCAGGCAACATCAGAAGATTAGACCTTTTCTATGCACTTTACAATTGTGAGCTATATTTCAGATCACAAAGCATAAGAGCTTTTATATTGTCACAATTACCATTTAATTTATAACTAATAGGAAAATAGCAAATAGTTGTCTCAGATAGGTGCATTTCTACTTGAAATATTTGGGGTATTTAGAATGGTCACATGAATCGTTGCTGAATGGGGGGGGGCACAAGGCGAATGGGCAAGCCTGTGATGGGGTCACCACCCAGACCCTGGGAGTCAGGCGAGAAACAGCAGGCAGAGGATGAGTTTACTGCAGACTCAGCTTTAAACAGGAAGTATTTGGGCTTATATAAGGTCGGGGATCCAATCAGGTGTGGCCACCCTTCTGCTGGGGATCCAATCAGGTGTGGCCACCCTTCTGCTGGGGGGGGGGCAGCCACCAATCATTCAGCTGTTTACTAGGTTTCCAGGTTAGATGGCCACAGCCCATTGGTTGTCCCTCCTTCCCATTGGTTGTTCATCTCTCTGCCCTTTTGGTTGTCCATCCCTCCATCTGTGTGGTTCCTCTATTGGGACATGTCTGGGGCATGTCGGAACTTGTTCAGGCTTAGTCTGTAGCCAGACCTCCTGGATTCAGGACCCGGGGCTATGGGCCTCGCTGAATCAGTAGTGACACAATGAATGTCAATTTTTTAATGTAGGCCTCACATTTAAAAGCGAAGTGTCCACTTTCACTTTGGAAACCTTCTTATCCTTACTGTGGCAGGTCTTCATATACTCCATAATGAGATTTTTCTCCACCTAGTTTGGCTTTCACTTGTAAAGTTCAGAATATTTTACAATGATTCTTTCCACAGTGTTTTGTTTTTACTCCATTAGAATCACTGATATCTTTAAAGATTTCTTGCCATCATGAATATTTTTCTAACCCTACTCTTTTTTTGCTGTTTTCTTTTTGTGCTCATTTTTAGTTACCATATAAATCAATGCATTCCATTATGATATTTTTATACATAGGTATCACTGCACCTCACTCTTATTTGTCCTCCACTAGCCCTCCTCCCTCCTCTTGCTCCTCCCATTCCTCCCTCCAAGCAATCTCCCTTTTACTTTCCAGCTGGCGGATGTAGTTAGGCATAACAGCAAACTGTCAGGGTGAGCCCATGCCTGCAAAGATTCTTTAAGTTAATTCAATCCAGACCCTTCTTGATATTTTATTGTTTTATTTCTTAGTAAATGTATCACTATGGAAAATGCCTTTGAATATTTATCTGTCTTCACATCTCAGGTGAAGTATGCCATAGAGCAAATTTAAATTTAAATTTCCTGCTTGGATTAGTGGGGAAGGGAAATAAACAGAGAGGAGTGCCAACTTGTCTATGTAGTTGTTTCTACATGCACACAATACTTAAATATTGTTTGAAGTCCACAGGTTGAAGCCAAGAAAGAAAATATCAGATTTACGATATTTTAAAAAGAGCTGTAAGAATAAAGTATAATAAAGCAGAAACAGCTCAAACCATTGGAAAATAACAGTACTTAGTTATTACCCAGGAATTTGAGCCAGGGTTCAACGTGTTCTTTGTAGGCAGCAAGTCCCCAAAGACAAGTTAAATGTGTAAAGCTTGACACACAAATAGGGTTCACCAGTCTAGGAAAAACGGTTGAAAGAAATTACAGCTGCTCCTGAGATGTTGTTTTTGTAAAGGTCTATACCAGTGTTAAAAGATGTGGAATCTTATGTTCAGGAGATCAAATTAAGGTATTCTACATTTAGTGACTGATTCTGAGATATGTCCATGCCATAAGAAAAGCTGTCCCTTGAATTAGTATCAAAAGAGGTAGCAGTATGGATTTCGCTCAGAATAAGCCTATTTCTGAAAGCAAGGGGATTTTCACATCGATCAGAAAAAAGAGAGTATTGGGAGAGGTGGCTCAGGGGTTAAGCCTCTGCCTTGCAGGCGGAAGGTCCCGAGTTCTGATCCTAGACCCCATGTACAGACACTGGGCGGAAGCGGGGGTCGCCTGCGTTTCTGGTCCTGGTAGGGCGAAGCCTGTGAATCCCGGGGCTGAGTAAACAAGGAGGAGGTGGAGGCGTCCATGGTGGTTTCCGAATTCGTCCGTGGTTCTACACACACACACACACACACACATGCACACACGCATACACACACAATTGAATAAATAATAAATAATAAAAAAAAGAAAAAAGAGAGTATTGTACAAATGACCAGAAGAATGAAAGCATCCTTGATCTAGACTAAGGCTGTGTGCCTTTATGTGAGGGGTGGCGTTGGCATTCCTGGGGACCCTTAAGATGACCACACTGGGCAGCAATATCGGCAGTAGAGACTTCATGTCTCCTGCTCTCTGGCCTAATGGGATTTTGCTTCTACTATAGTCAGCTTGGACAGGAAGAGATTCCAGCCAGCTCACAAGGTTCTTTCCTTTGTTCCCAACATTATGGCAAAAATATCTTTGTCTTAAGCTATTAAGTACTAGTTAGTCATAACAATTTAGTTACCCATTGAATGTCTTCCTGTTATTCATTCCTTACTTATTCTTACAAGAATATGCCATTCTTTGATGTTTTTGATAATTGCCCAACTTTTGTGCATTTAAATTGAATAGTTGAGAATAATCTTATCCCATATTTCTGGAATCCCTCTAAACTGGTCTGGTTTTAATTCCCACTGATCCTCTTCAGGTACCTTTTAGAGACAGGTAAGTGGTGGCATTTACACCATCATACCATGCCAGGTCTTGTGGAGGTAAAATGACCCACACAGAAAAAACAGCACTAATGAGGTCTTATATGTGCAGTAGGTGTTCCCAGCACTGCTTTAAGGTAGGCACAGGAAAGAACATCTCTCCCATCGATAGAGATCAGAAAGGTCAATGTGCCCTTGACAAGTAATCACTTGGCATGGTTATTATCTCAGGGGATACCGAAAAGTGATCTCCTAATTTCACACGACACAAACACTTCATCCTGGTGAAGCTCCTTGGGCTCAATGTCATGTAAAAGGGAGATTCTGATTTTACCTAGAATATTTTCTGCTGCTTTGATGAATTTGGAAATGAAAGCAGAATTAGGTTAGATGACAGAAAAATCATCATCTCTCATTCTACCAAGATGAATTACAACAAGTCAATAAAGTTTAAATACAGAACAGTTCTACAATAAGGTAATTAGAATGCAAAAGACATCCTGGTGGCTAGCAACTGGTTTCTAAAACATTCAGACCTGTTGTTGTCCTGGGATTTGTAACAACTCATGTTTCTGACTGTTGCCCAGCAGGTTTCTGGGTTCTGGCTAGCTGAGACTTCTTTAGTGCAGCAGTGACAGCCATTCACATAGACCTTTCAGTGGCCTACCCTTTGGTTGTCACAGGGAATCATGTTCCCTCTGCATCTTGTGCCCCAGGAAGTTTAATGTTCTTTTTCATTAGTCTTTTTCCTCACCATTGTTCCTGAAGTTATAGAAAGAGAATGACTGATTTATATTCAAATCAGAGTTACTGTGGACAATTTACACTATTGAGAAAAAATTTATTCTTAAAAATCTGTGGATATGACAAAATTGAAACTTCTCTCTTTCATATTATCTCCTCCTGTAAAAAAAATAAAATGCTGAGGTGTGAAATACTCAGTGACTAACTGGGATGACATTATTAAGGTATTCTAGTTAGAATAAGCATAGTGTGAAACTCTAATTGACTTTTTGGAGTGTCTTTATTGAGATATTCTGATGCAGACAAGCATCACACAATATTCCACTCTTTTCTGGAACCCAGAATTCCTTTTTCTACCCATGTCCACTTTTTCCCTAAAGAAGAGCTAGAGGTTCTGAAGATCCTGAAAGAATGTTTGATATATCTTTGGCAACTTTAATTTAAGAAGTCAAAAAAATGAAATAAAGTAGCAAAAACTGTAAAAAAAAATGAAAAATCAGAAGATCTCCGTAAAAAAATTTTAAAAAGGAATAATTCAATGATCTTAAATTTCTACATTTATACTATAATTCTCAGATAATTAACTAGAAACATTACTAAAACATCAGAAACTCAAATTTAAAGACTAAAATTACCTTATGTTCTTTTTTAATCTCATAGTATGCATCGCTGGAAAATAAATTTCTTAAATTCTCTTATTAGGGAAATTTCAGTAATACACACACACACACACACACACACACACACACACACACATATATATATGAGTTGATTATAGAGATGTTTCTTTTTTCCTAAATTGTCAGGGAGTTTAGTGTCATGCACCTTGAGTGGTCAATGCGCATCTTAGGATCTTAGCAATGAGCAAAAAAAATGCTTGATGATCACAAGTCTATATCCAAGAATTCTATGTATATAAAAGACTAGTTTGTTAGGACAATCCTGGAAAGAGAGAGGATACTAACTAACAATACTGCCATGGAAGAAATGTTAACTAGCAACACAAAAGATGGGAGATAGATTTAAATTTGAGAAGAAGCCACATGTAAACATGCACACATGTATATCTAAGATAAGGAAGAAACCAGGTCAAGTATGCACTTATGGATATCCAATAACAAGTTTGTTTTTCAAAGCTTTCAGGTATACAGCTCTTGGTTTCTGTTGTGGTTACCTGTGTATGTATATGTGTGTTGTGTAAGTATGGATGTGTTTGCATGTATGTGTGTGTGTGTGTGTGTGTGTGTGTGCATGCACATGGGTGTGTACATAGTCCAGAAATTGACATGTATTCTTTCTCTATCACTGTCCACTTTATTTATTGAGGCATGCTGTTACTGTCTTTTATTGGATCTAAAACTCACTATTTTCCATTTCTATAATCTAGGCAGCCAGCCTGACCCTGGGGAGAAGTGCTGCTTGAACCCTCAGCCTGTGGGTACCCTGCCTGACAGGCTTTGTGTGTGTTCAGCTACCCAAACTCCAGTCCTTATTCTTATCCAGTAAATGCTTGGTCTCCTCAGTCTTCTCCCAGCCCCTACAACCATAGAGTTAATATCTGTGAACTGCTCATTTCTCTGCTCTCTCTCCCACAAAAATACCAGAACTTTTCTTTAAACTTAATACTTTATTTCTAGCCTAACCCCCTCCAATAGGATTTACTTTTATATCTGAAATAACATTCCTGTGGGCACTAATAGATTTTTCATCTTTCTTGAAAATCTCTAAGTTCTTAAAATTGAATAATATATCACTAAGGGTAATAACATGCTCACAGTGCTTTCTATTCTGAAATCTCTGAATAGTATTATTTAGAAATGAAAGCTGCTGTGGTCTAAATGGGTTCCTTGTGAAACTCTAAGGTTGAAATTTAACCACTAATGTGATAGCGTGAAGACACGCAAAACTTAGCAGGTGCTTTACTTCACAATGACGGTGATTTTGTAATGGAGAACCTAGGGAATATTCTGTGTTCTGCTTCTTGAAAAGGTTCCACCTACTAGGCCTAGGGCAAACCTTCATCTAAAAGCAATAGACACTTCATTTTGGACTCTGTTGACTTGACAACTGTAATCAATGTAATTTTATGATGTTTATAAATCACCCAGCCTAAAGTATTTTTCCCTTAGTGGCAGAATGGGCTAAGGTAGAAATAAAATATAAAACTATAAAAAGTTCCAGAAGGAAAAGTTTCATGCTCTTATCTTCCTCCATAATTCCTTGAATATGATACCTGAAACACAGGCAAGAAAATTAAAAGTAGACCAACCGGATGATTTTACACACCAGGGCATTTGCAAAGAAAAATAAGTTGCCAAAGAACTGAACAAGGCAACTGATATAATGAAAGAGATGTGTGCAAACATGACTGATAAGGGGATTCAACTGCAGCTATAAAGAAAAGTGTATGTGTTATCAGGGTACTCTAGAGTCACAGAAGCAACAGAATAAATATATTAAAAGGGTATTTATTGAGTTGGCTTACAAGATATGGTCAACGTAGTCCAATGATGGCTGCCAGTAGCTGCTCAGTCTAGTAGTCCAGTAGGTGATGCTAAAAGCTAGAAAATTCCTAGAGTCTTTAGAAGCCTTGAGACTTGGAGTTTTGGAGGACTGGAGTGTGGAAGAAAGGAAGAAACCAGGTGGCCAAAAGGAAGAGAGTTTTCTAGCACAGCTTCAGAGAGTCTCTCCTCTTCTCAGTCTGTTCTATGGTTCTTTTTATCTGATCCATTACTGGGAGATTCCAGTCAGATCCATGAAGATTCCAATTGGATCTAAGCTGTTCTTTGTATTGTAAATGTATTGATCCAGATAATCTCTTCAGGTGGTCTCAGCTGATCTTAGTTAATGACAGGTGTGGTCAAGTTGACACCCAAGATTAACTATCACAGTTTATAATTCAGCAGCAGAAAAATAAAAGATGGACAAATTATGTAAAGAGAAATTTCTCTTAAATGAGTAAGCAGCTATAGAACAGGTATATAGGAAGCACATAGGTATATAGGAAGTTTTTCAACATTAGTATTTGTCATTGAAATGAAAATCAAAACACAGTGAGGTATTACTAGTATCTGATAGATTTACTGTAACTTTAAACAAGGTCGTAAATGTTGACACAGATGTGAAAGAAAGGAAGATCTCCTACACTCCAATGCTAGTTAAAATATCAATCGTCAAGGTGACTAACATGTATGCCACAAATTGATAAATAGATAAATTGTGGCATACACGTACAATAAATTAGTATTGATTCTTGAAAAGGAAGGAAATGTAGACACCTTCCAATAGCATGTATGAATCCTAAGGCCTGTCAGAGGGCTAGGAAAATGGATCAGTGAATAAAGAACTTTCCCCACAAACTGAAGCTGAAGACTGTAGCACATGCAGATAGACAGATAGACAGACAGACAGACAGACAGACAGACACACACACACACACACACACACACACACACACACACACACACACAGGAAAACCCGCTGGGCAGGAGTGATAGCTGCCAGTTGCTTATAGTCCTAGTCCCAGCCTTAGTGAGACAAAGACAAGGACTCTTCAGGACAAGCTGCCTAGATAACCTAGCTGATTATCCAGCTCTGGGTTCCATGAAGAGATCTTGCCTTAATTACAAAAAAATTAGATTAATTGAAGATTCCCTCATTGTCAAGTTTAGGACTCCACATGAACTTGCATGTGCATTCTCACACATACGTGTACCCACACAAAATGTAAACACACTCACCACCCCAACACAAAAACTAAATAAAATGCACCTGTCACAGAAAGACAAAAGTTACATGATTTTGCTCATATGAAGGATTTGTGATTTTCCAATTCAGAGAAGGAAAGAATAGCCAAAAGCTAGGGTAAATGCTGTTAAAAAGATTGGATATTCAACTAGCATAATGTTTGAATTATACCAGATAAGTAAGCTCTGGAGACATGCTGCTTTGCACTTTACTTGTGGGTAGCACATTAAAAGATCATCTGAAGGTGTGGTGTAAGATGGGAAGAAATCACAAAGCACTGGCATTTCATTTCATTTCCAGAGTATCTGTGTAGACCTTGTGTGCCCACCAAGTCTCCATAAAGACAAAAATCTCTCTGTCAACGCACTAGAATTGTCTTGTAGCTATTGCTGTCATGAGATTACTTTGGTCCCTATGATATGCACCCTTCATTGTGAATCAGTTTGAGATGGTTTTAGGAGCTTTTTAAAATTCTCAATGGACAACAAAACCAAATCTTACTTTTTTTCTCCCATATTAAATCTTGCCTATATGGAGTTGCACCAATTTGGCAATGAATTGATTATGTTACAACTTTTATTCCATTTCTATAAGTGTCTGAGGCCACCATGTAGCATAAACCTAACTAGATGGCAGAGAAATCAGTCTTGTTACTGATGACAGATTTTGAAATGTCATTAAGTTAGTTTTGTATTATTTAACAGCAAGTTTCGAGTCATCTGGAGAAAAAATAAAGTGTATTCAGTGGTTTATTCCATTAAAATTTATTATAAGGTTTAGTACACAATTACATTCTAGAAATTGGAAGTCTTCATGTGAAATGATATATTGTGTTTAATAAAACTTTTATGAGATTTTTGTTAGAGATATTTATTATAAGAATGAATTCCATAAACATTTGGGCAAACTAACCTTATGAGGTTTGATATTTCTTGAGAAAAAATTTTGTACTAGCATTTACTTAATGACTCAAGTTTCCCATTACTCTTTGATCAGTTTTGATACGGAGATTTATATCAGGAATTTAACATTTCACCTAAATTTTTAATAGCATTTGTATAAGTCTTCACAGTTGGGGAGAGTGCACTATTCAATAACTTTTTGAGGAATGAGAACACATGGATACATTTGGACTTCACAATGGAAATAGTGATATAACTTAACGGGAGTCACAGTCAGATATGAAGCTTGAGCACATTCATTAAAATGTTGAAATGAATGTACCAATTGATATATCACAACTGTGGTAGAAATTATAGAAACAAGAAAAATTTTAACAGAAATCCAAGCTAATGACTTCATTGGATACTAGCAAAGGGAGATGTGTTTTGCAGGAGGGTGGAAGGATAAGCTGTAAAGATGTGAGCCTTTTTATGTCATAATACCATTAATTTCAAAGTATACTAGATTAACCAGTGCTAAAAGTACAGGTACACTGTAATTTTCATTGCCATATGATAATCTCATCTTATTGTGGCACAGAACACATTTCTTTTCTACTACAGATAGATTTAAATAGATGATAAAGATTGCATCTATTGGTGTTCCTGAACATGGTTTTTAACTTTTCCTTTTGCAAGTTAAGTAAAATACAAGGAAAATGCAGATTTCTTTTTTTTTAATTTTTATTTATTCAATTGTGAGTGTGTGCGTATGTATGTGTGCGCGCGCGTCTGTGTGTGTGTAGAACCACGGACGAATTCCGGAACCACCATGGACGCCTCCACCCCCTCCGCCTCGGGATTCACAGGCTCCGCCCTACCAGGGCCAGAAACGCAAGCCACCCTGCTTCCGCCTGGCGTCTATACGTGGAATCTGGGATCCGAACTCAGGACCCTCCACCTGCAAGGCGGAGGCTTAACCGCTGAGCCACTTCTCCAGCCCAGATTTCTTTTTTTTTTTTTTTAACTTTATTATTATTATTATTTCTGCTCATACAAACTTTACAGGTACACTGGTGCCCTCCCTCCCTCCACCTCCCTCCAACCCCCGTTTCCCCTTCCCTCTCCCCCCTCCCCATTCCCCAGTGCCTCCCCCCCATCTTTTAATGTGGACTCTCCTCTGGGTCCTCCTCTCCAATGAGATGCAAGGACCCAGGAGCATTTCCCAGAACCCTTTCCTGTGTTCCCCTTAAGTATAGGAACACTACTGTGACTGTCAGTCCCTAGCCTCCAAGGATCCTAGTGCCTTTAGTCCATGCTAGACTTTGTGGGTCAATAAGTGTTGGACATAGCGCACGTCATGCAAAGTCCTATTATGATCGCTTCCGCCCTAACTTGTGTAGAGTATCTTGCATATCATTACTCCTCCCATCCTTGTGCTCTTACAATCTTACCGCCCCCTCTTCCACAAATTTTCCTGAGCTTCAGGATGGGGAGAGATTAGGCTGGCCCAGTTCCAAGTGGTTGATATAAAGTCTCTGATGTTCTGAATTATGGTTTGTTGATTTTTTTTTTCAGTTTTGCTGCTCCTGCAATGCCCTTGGCTCCATCCTGATGGGTATTGGATGTTAAGCAGCAGATTCTTGTTTGTTAGGCAGCAGCTCCAGACTTCCTTTGATGGTGTGTGTGTGTGTGTGTGTGTGTGTGTGTGTGTGTGTGTTTGTGTATAACTCTGTGTAACTGTGTATACACATATATATGGCATACATGTGTGTGTATGTGTTTACATGTGTATGCATGTATAAGTTCACAAGAGGGCACTGAGTGTGTGCCTATAGAAGTGACATCAGGAATCATCCTGGATTCCTCAATATCCTTATTGCTTTGCTCTAGGGTTTCACATCTGATGCCCTATTTGCCTGACATATACATGGGATCTGAAGATCCAAACACAGTATCTTTTACTTATGAGGCAAATCCCCAGCCATGCCTTTTGTCTTTTATTGTTGTAACTTGTTCTATTACCTGTGTCAAAGCAGTATATTGAGAGCGGAAAATGCAGATTTCAAAGCAATGGTATTTGTAAAAGATAAGCAATTCATTATTTATTAACTCAAAATTACACACTAACATAAGTATAATCTATTGATTTCTTGTTATATATAAATCCTAACAGGGGCTGAGGAGCTGGGTCAATGGGTGAGGGTGAGGGGTCTGCTGTGCAAATATGAAATCTTGAGTTTAAATCCCTGAAACTTATCATGATGCATGCCAATCCAGCAACATAGTTGGAAAAAGATAGTTGGATCCCAAAATTTAGTTGACCAGACAATGTAGCCTAAGTGGTGAGCTTTAGAATCAGTGAGATACTGTGCATCAAAAAACAAAATGAAGACAGAGGAAAATTAAGTCATCCTGATGTCAACCACTGCCTTCTGTACATGTCCATTTTCAATGGCATGTACACACCTATACACACTCATTATAACACACATACACACACACACACACACACACACACACACACACACACAGGCTTAAATTCTGGGAATTTAAGGGAAACCAGAGAAGTGATTGATACCCCTTGCAATTTGTTAGAAATCCACATAAAATTTCAGGTGTGTATACACACACACACACACACACACACACACCAGACCATGTTATACAAATTTAGGTTTTATTTTGTTATATTAATTGTATCTAATCAAGTTTAGCCTATGAGGACAATTTCACTGCAATACAATGATGCAGACTGGGAAAACAGAAAGTTCCAAGAGGAAGTGAGACAAGATAAGAGAACCTAAAGTGGAAAGAGAAAGAGCACTTAACTTTTAAAAACAGGAATTAAATAAATTCAATATGATAAGAACATTGAATTTCTACTGAGAATGAGGAACTTAGAGAAGAAGACTGGGATAGATAACTTAATTTTATGAGGTAACATAAAATTGAATGGTATACAACTGTGAAAATGAGAAAATTATGTCTACACATTTCAGCACAGGTAACCTTCAGAATGCGGTACTCATCAAAAGCATAAAACAGCAGAAAACCTACTACACATTCATTCTATAAAATTTAAAAATAAGAAATTATAAAGAGTGTATTATTTATCCACAAAATTAATATAATTAATTCATAAGATGAAAGTCATCTACTTTCACTGCATTTTTACAATAGAAAAGCCTTCCTGAAATGAAAAAGAAAGTTATTTTAATATCTGTGCATGCTTGTGTGTGTGTGTGTGTGGTGTGTGTGTATCTGTATGTGTCTACGTATATTAGAAGGTATAGTGTGTGCCTGTGGAGACCCAAGAGTGACTTTGAGAATCATCCTGGATTGCTCTTACCTCCTCTTGGATTTTCCAATACTCAACTTTCCAGTGCCAAAAGTACAGGTCAAAGATATTTCTGCCTAGCACTTATATTTGTGATCTGGCATCTGAACTCAGAGCCTTCTTGTGAGAAAGAGGCTTAACCTTGAGCCATCTGTCCAGCCATGAAAAAAAACTTAAAAAAATTGAAAGTGGGCTGGAGAGGTGGCTCAGGGGTTAAGCCTCCGCCTTGCAGGCGAAGGGTCCTGAGTTCGGTTCCCAGATCCCGCGTATAGACGCCAGGCGGAAGCGGGGGCGGCCTGCGCTTCTGGTCCTGGTAGGGCGGAGCCTGTGAATCCCGGGGCAGAAGGAGGTGGAGGCGTCCATGGTGGTTCGCGAATTCGTCCGTGGTTCTACACAGACACACACACACACACACACACGCACACGCACATACACACGCACATGCGCACAGTTGAATAAATAATAATAATAAAAAAATTTTTAAAAAATTGAAAGTATATTAAAGTAGTGCAGAAGAAAAATAATTATCTTATTAGCTCATATTTTCCTATCGCCGCCAACGTGAGGCAAGCCTGGTCTACAAAATAAGACTTTGTTTCAAAACAAACAAACAAAATCAATTTGTGGCATAGCAGTTCAGTTTATTCTTGATGTGTAAATGTACAAATATGGACAAATATATCATTCTAGATTTAGGCTAGCATGGAAAATTTCCTCAAATGTTTTGTATCCTGAAAATACATCCCGAATTCAGGGAAAGAACTGACTATTAAGATTTGAAGAACCATTATGCTAAATATATGGATATAGGTATGAGGTGTTTTCACTTTATTTGGTACTTCCATTTTGTTATTTTAAAATATATTTGACATAAGAAAAAAGGCATATCAACTTTGTCACACATTTTAAAGAATGAATATGAATGAAACAAATATATACCTGTACCTCTTTGTGTGTGTACGTGTGTATCTGTGTCTGTGTTTGTCTCTCTCTCTGTGTTTTTGTGTTTCTGTGTGTTTGTGTGTGTGTGTGTGTGTGCACATGCATGTGTGCATGGAAGGCAGAGGACAACCTCAGGTGTTAGTCCTCACTTGTATCATATTTTCAGTGGAGATTCTTTGCTGTTCACTGAACTATACGCTTGGCCCGCTAGCCCATGCACTTCTGAGCATTCTCCTGTCTCCAATTCCTATCTTTTCATAAGAACACATAATTACAGACATGTGCTAGTGTCCTGGGCTTTATGTGGGTCATAGATATCAAGATTAGGACCTCATGCTTGCTCAATAAATATTTTGTTCAATGAGTCATGTCCCCAAACACAATCATACCACTCAAGCTAATGAATGGCAGTAATATATTTGAAGAATGCTTGTGACATTTCCTAATACATTTGTTACCCTAACATCTATGCCAAAGAGAATATTGTTTTCATAAAAATATAAATACAAATAATATTTAGAACATTGGAAATATTCAAAAGAAACAGTGTATTATATTTTATTATTCTGTTTTGTTTTTGTAATATGCTTTAGAAGCCTTATGTTTCATGTAATTTTCCAGATTCATTGATGTGAATATTTTCATATTATTTTCTACCATATTAAGCACCACACTCATACCATTATTTCCCTTTGTTTGTAGTATTTTACTTTCTTTTTCTCTTGAATGTCTGTGTCACATTGTACATTTTTGGCAAACCTAGTCTTATTCCAAAAAATTCCATTGCTTTGATAAAGTTTCATTATTTGATTCCTTGAGTCCTGTATTACTTGTAAAAGTCTATTGAAGATTTCAAATGGATATAATTTTTCACATTCTTCCCATTATATCCTTCTAATTTATCAGTGGTATTCTCAGAGCATGTGTTGAATCTAATGTTAGTTCTTCCTCATCATACAATCTTGTGTTTTAGAATATAGAGACCATTATTTCTCCATTAAAAACTCTAGAGAAATTATGACATCTTTTCCTATGCAGTATTAGAAGAATGCTTTTAGTTTGTTAACTGAGTCATTAAAATACTAGAACTGTGGCACTCACCTACAATCCCAGCACTTAGAGGTAAGAGATAGGATTATTTTTGCAAAATGGAGGCAAGCCTGATCTACATAGTATTCTTTTTTTTAAAAAAAAGTCTAGGTTATTTAAGGTTGTTTCCCTTTCTACTTTAACTCTGATTTAATCTTACTTTCATTATTGCAGTTGGTCTGAATTGTGCTTCTTTTTTAAGTTGACTTGGGGAGAAAAGCTGGTTCTTAAAAAACCTGGCAAATGGGGCTGAAGGGGTGGCTCAGGGGTTAAGCCTCTGCCTTGCAGACAGAAGGTCTTGAGTTCAGATCCTAGATCCCATGTATAGACGCTGGACGGAAGCAGGGGCAGCCTGAGTTTCTAGTCTGTGAATCCCGGGGCAGAGTAAACAAGAAGGAGGTGGAGGCGGTCTATGGTGGTTCCTGAATTCGTCCGTGGTTCTACACACACACACACACACACACACACACACGCAATTGAATTAGAAAAAAAAAAAAAAAAGACCTGGCAAATATCTTGAGAAGCTGGCATTATTTTTCTTGAGATCGGTTTAGGTACATATCTTCAGATCCAAAATGAAAAGACATTCAGAAACAGGAAAAACAGATCTATGTGAAATTCAGACACATAGCTTTATTTTCAAAGTGACAGAGCATGGAAGTAAAGGGCCTAGAGCTGCTAAGGGAAGCTTAACAAGGCCAGGATGACTCTTCAGTTTGAATAAGAAGGGGGAGGAATGTTCTACTGAGGAACATGAGGTGAGGTCAGAAAGAAGTTCAGATCTGGAAATAGCAGGACTTTGAAATGATATGGAATTAGAAATTTTCTTTTATAGCTATTGCTGCTAGGAATCACATTTAAATTGCATTTTGCATATTTCTTGCATATTTTTTCAGTGCTTGGCACTGTGTTAAACATAACCAATATCATCTCAAATGCTTTCACAAAACCTCAGTATTAGACTCGTTCCAGTATCTTTTTGTTTAGTTTTTTACCAGTTGAGTAAGCTGCTGTTTACAGAGATAAATCATTGTCATTTGCTGAAAATCATTTGTTTCCTGGGAAATGACAGACCAGAGCTGATGTGAAAGCTAGCACTGGGAAACATTCTCAAGTATTCTTTGTTTTATTTTTCTTCTGTATTTTGTCTTATGTCCTTCACATTAGTCTGTACACACTCAGTGAACATTATTTCAATTCATTAATTAGTTATATTAGTGCCTCAGTTAGAGAAGATAGAAAGATAGCATCAGACTAAAAATATTCATAAGCAAAGCAATGAAAACATTATTTATATGGCCATGCAACTTAAGAAACCTTAGCAAATATCATCAACAAAACAACTAAGAGTCACTGAATGATCAAGAAAATTCTCAAAACTATATATTAAAAACTGTAAACCAGTGATATAGTGATATCCAGTTTCAATCTATATCTACAGATAAAGGGAATGCTCTTAAAATTACTATGCCACAGAGGTAGATGCACATTGTACCGAAAACCAAGATATGGAGATATTAAACTGAGTTCTCATGCACAAAAAAGTAGATAACAAATGCACTGCAGGTAGTACAACGCAATGCCAGCCACTTACAAAGGATAGTTGAACTTTGTTGTTCTCAAAAACATGGAAATGGATATCATTATGCATAAGATAAACACTATATGATCTTGCTAATACACAGAACATATGACAGGTGATCTCAGGTTTGGGGATATTGGTGAGCATTAGAACAATTTTCTATCATGTGTGAGGTTCTGAGTTCAAACTCTGATAGTTCTGGTGTGTTATTAAACATCTGGGTGAGTAGATGATAATATACTGTACATCTCAAAAAGTTAAAATTCTTTTTGAAGGTATTCATCATAAAGAAATGATAAAATGTTTGAGAAGATAGATATGGTTAGCATTATTTACATATTCCATAGTGCAAACACTAAACTGCATTAAAATATTGCATGGTATCCCTTAAATATATGTAATGTATGTTTTAATGTATCAGTTAGCATCAATTTAACCTAAATTTAAGCCAAAATGCTGATTTTATTCTTAGCATTTTAATTACAACTGTGTAAGTTTTCAGTTTGGGCCATAAAAGTGAATATTAACATTCCTTTATCATTAGAGGATACTGGGGTCCTGTGAGAACCATAAAAACGTGTGCAAGCCATTATTTTATTCATAACTTTCACACAGTTCTGAATTGAGTTCCATACAGAATATTTCAGTAAAACTGGGAAAATAAAGTCCATTCCAAATCCGTTCCAATCTTATATTAACGACTTTGTTTCTTGTTTTTCTTTCATTCAATATGTAAGAAGTGGGTGGGCATGTCTCTCTCTTTCTCTCTCTCTCTCTCTCTCTCTCTCTCTCTCTGCTTCTCTCTCCTGTGTGTGTGTGTGTGTGTGTGTGTGTGTGTGTGTGTGTGTGTTTTGTATGTAGATAAGTGTACATACGTGTGGGGTGTGCAAATGAGTAGGCCTGTGAAGGCCTATGGGTGATCACAGGAAACAACCCTGATCTTTCACCTTATTGTAATGAGCTTGTCTTTAGGGCTACTCTGCACAGGCAGCTTGCTCTGAGGAGTTCCAATGTCATGGATTACATGTGAGTTGCCTCCCACAGACTTATTTGTGACCCCTTTAGCAGATGGAGCTTCGCAGAAGGAAGGCATATTACATGGGGCAGCCTTGAGTTTGATGGTCAAACTCTTGATACCTCCTGTTTGCACTTGCTCCCTCTGCTTCCATGGTGGCCCTGCCTTTACCTCCAGCCATCCTTTCTGCTATGAAAGCTGAAAGACAAGTGAATTTCCTCTTTTTCCCTTAAGATGTGTCTAACAGCAGCACCAAGGAAAGTGACTATCACACCCAGTTCTGCCTTTCAGGACTAGAATTACAGGCTGGCACCCACGGCCACCCAGCCTTTTCAACTGGAATCTGGAGATTTCAAACTCAGGTTTTTTTGCAAGGCAAATGTTTTAACTATAGAATCATCTCTCCAGTCTTCTTTCTTTACTTTCAACAAATATACCTGAAATAGTGAGATGGCTATGTGGCTAAAAAGGCTTGCCAAACAAGCCTGACTACTGAGTTTGACCCTTGAAACTTACTAAAAGTAAAAGAGAGAATGCACATGAGAAAATTGCCCTCTGATCTCCCATATGTTATGTTACATGTACTCTCTAACACATATACCACACAAACGTGATAGGAATCCCACTCCTCCTTCCCCCAACTTCCAGGGCAGAGTTTCTGCTTGATGGCCATTAACCCCCTAATGGTTGGTCCTTGTTAAGAGCATATGTTTGCCTGATCCTTAGTACTAGCAGGGATCAGATAAAATCAAAGACTGATTCCAGTTACACTTTTTGGGCTGGGCAAAGTTTCCATGAAATCACCTCCACACGCTGCCTCCTCAGCCCATCCACCAACCCTTGGGTATAAAACCCACCATTCTCCTCTTCCAGCTGTCTTCTCTCTTTTCTTTCTTTATTTCTTCCTTCTCTCCTTCTACTTACGATTGGCCTAGTAGTTCTGGAATTCCATTAAAAACTTCCATCTAGTCTGGTATGGCGCATTTTTTTAGGTAAATACATATATAACTTACAACACAAACACACACACACATATTTACACACTGATAGTAAATATTTTTATAAATTCAAGTAATAAAATAAACATAAATAAGATTTTTAGGTACCTGAGTTATTTGGGTTGCTAAATATAACAACTAGAATGATTCCTGGACTGAAGTTAAGAAAATCCTTCAATTTGCACATTTATGTGAAACAAGGACTTACAGTCAGCCTTCCAATTAGACCAAACTAGAGGCCAAGGCAGGACAGAGTGTGTCAGCACAATTAGCATTTGTATTTGCAGAGGTAATTCAGGGCCCAAGAACGGGGCCAGCATCATTTAAACCTGCTTGTCAGGTAGTTTGTGCTAAAAATATTTAACTAAAGAACAGTTTCTTTTCTGACATGCAGTAAAATATTTCTAATACAAAATAATGGACTTTTTTGGCAGTAAGAATGACAAAAAAAATTAAAAACTTCTTTGCAGTGAGAATCCATCCACTCAGGGTCAGTAAGGAGAAAGTGAGGGGGCTTTATTACAAATAAGAGAGAATTAGGAACTATGGCAGAGTTTTAACTCCATAGAATGATCCTGCATATCAGTTCTACTTTTCCCAATAGTTAGGCCAATGAGCATATATATGTATATATGTGTGTGTAATTAGTGTGTGTGTGTGTATGTGTGTGTGTGTGTGTGTGTGTGTGTGTGTGTGTGCTGGAGAGAGCAAGAGAGCTTAGCAGGTGAGACATCTATTCTGCACACTGAAGATGAGTTAAATCACTGAAAGGTCGCATGTTGGAAGAAACCTTTCAGGAGTTATCCTCTGACTTCCATCTATGTGCATTGACATGTATGTACATGTCCCTTCCTTCTTCCTGTCCTATATACATTGCTCAGAAGTTAACGCTCTGGCCCTGTAATCAAAATGACCAGAGTTCAATCACCCTCTGTCTCCTGCTTCAGACTGATTGTGATTAGCCATCTTGTGCGTCTGTTGCTCTGACTTCCTTGCCAGGATAGACTCTACTACTTTGAACTCTGAACCTTCCTTAGGCTGTTTTTGTCAGTCATTGTATCACAGTAATAATAAAGTAATTGATATTCTGACTACGCCAATTTTTTTCATTTTTTTATTTTTTTTCCACTCATACAAACTCGATAGGTACCACATTCCCCTCCCTCCTTCTACCCCTCCCTGGATCACCTTACTCCCTCCCTCCTTTTCCCCTTCCTTTTCCCTCCTCCCTCCCTTTCTCCCAGTGCCCTCTCCTCTTCCCCCGATTCCTGGAGCATCCTTTAGTGTGCATGTCATACTTCCCTCTGGGTCCTCCTCTCTGATGAGGGGTAAGGACTCAGTAGCATTGTCTAGAGCTCTTTCCTCTGTTCCCCTTTAGTATAGGAACACTACTGTGGCTGTTAATCCCTTGCCTCTAAGGACCCTAGTGCCTGTGATCCATGCTAGACTTTGGGAGTTCAATGATATCTTGGTAATTGTGCAGGTCATGCAAAGTCCTATTCTGATTACTTCAGCCCTAATTTGTGTGGAGTATCTTGCATATCTTTAGGCTCTTAAATCTTACAACCCCCTCTTCCACAAATTTCTCTGAGCTTTAGGATTGGGAGAGATTAGGCTGGACTGGTTCCTGGTGATTAATGTAGGGTCTCTGATGTTTTGAATTATGTTTTTTTTTTTTCTTCTTCTTCTTCTTCTTCTTCCAGTTTTGCTGTTCCTGCACCGGCCTTGGCTCCATCCTGATGGGTATTGGATGTCACCTCCTAGCCAGAGATAAAAGGTTGTTAAAATAGAGTCTTATTATAAGAGTAGATTCATCCAGCAGGGCCTCACCGCTCGCTCTAGGACCCCAGGTCAGCCCACAGGGACCCGGCTCCGACTCCCACCATCCAGCCGGAGCCCCGCGGAGGCCGAGGGACGAGGAGGACCTCCCCCTGCGCCCAGGCCCCGCCCCAGCTGCCCTCGGGTTAAATAGCTCCACGCCTACGCGCCCATCCTCCCTTTTCACCCCACCCCGCTCCGCCCGGTGGGGACACGAACGCGAGATCCACCCGGGCCTCACCCCGCGCCCTAGGTAAGTCCCCGTTCGGGCCCCGCCCACCAGTACCCCAGGCCAAATAATTCAGTTTAGTGAAATTGAGAGATCTTAAGAGTTAAAATGACAATGCCAAAGTCAAAGTGCAAATCCATGAGAAGCAACACTCAAGTAAACAAATTTCCCACTGAAGAAATTAATCCCATAATGTTAGACTCCAACAAGAACAAACCCGCGGAAAAAGGCCAAGAAAGCCTGACCCAGGATAACGACTTTCAAAATATGATCATTACCATGTTCAATACTATGAAAGAGAAATCCGGGAGGAATTACATAATCGAATCAATCGCTTTGAAGAGGAACACAACAGACATCTGGAGGAGTTGAGAAAAACTGCAAGAAACAAAAAGTGGCATAGAGCAGTTAAAACAAACTCAAGCAGAGTTTAAAACTGAGCTAAAAGACAAGTTATCTTCAACCCAGAACGCCACAGAGAGTCTTATCAACAGAACTAATGAAGCAAAAACAGAATTTCAGACCTTGAAGATAAAGTGGGAGTACTAACAAGCTCAATGGAAGAGGTTGTTAAAGCCAAAAAGATACTTGAGAGAAATATCCAAGAGATATGGGACACCCTGAAGAAACCTAACATGCGTATTCATGGAATACCAGAGCAAAAATCTCAAAATACCACCCCTGAGGAAATTTTTCAAACGATCATCAAGGAAAACTTCCCTCATCTAAAAAAAGAGAGGCCCATTCATATACAAGAGGCATTCCGCACCCCAAACAGATACGACCAAAATAGAAGCACACGGCAGCAAATAATAGTTAAAACACTCCACATTCAAGATAAAGAACTGGTGCTGAGAGCTTCAAGGGAGAAAAAGTCACTTTTAAAGGCAAACCTACTAAAATAACAAATGACTTCTCAGTCGAAACAGTAAAAGCAAGAAGAGCTTGGAGAGACATACTTCAAGTATTGAATGAGCAAAAATGTCAACCCAGGCTGATTTACCCTGCAAAACTATCAGTCATGATGGAGGGAGAAAGAAAAATTTTCCAGCACAAAGACAACTTTAAGGGATACATGGCCACCAAACCAGGCCTTCAAAAACTGCTAGAAATGATACTCAAGCGTGAAGAAAAAAACAGGCATATCCAGGAGAACAGAAGGCAAATATAACACCATTAAAAGCGAAGCAATATACTTATAAAAGCTACTAAACATAATAAATGTCTGGAATTAACAATAGTTTCTCCATTATAACACTAAATGTTAATGGACTTAATTCACCGATCAAGAGACACAGAGTACAAACTTGGATTAAAAAGCACAATCCATCAATCTGTTGCCTGCAGGAAACCCATCTCACCACAAAAGATAGGCACGATCTAAAAATAAAAGGCTGGTCAACAATTCTACAAGCTAATGGAAGCAGAAAACAGGCAGGGGTAGCCATTATGCTATCAGACAAAGTGGATTTCAAACCAAAAAAAATTATAAGAGATACGGATGGATACTACATTTTAGTCACAGGTACAATTCACCAGGAAGATTTCACAATACTGAACATATATGCACCCAATACGGGCCCCTCCACATTCATTAAGAAAACCCTACAGCGTCTAAAGCAAGAAATCAACCCCCAAACGATAATTCTTGGGGACTTCAACACCGCCCTCTCTACATGGGATAGATCAACAGGTCAAAAGCTTAACAGAGACACTTTGGAACTTAATCAAACCCTGAAAGAAATGGACCTTACAGATCTCTATCGAACTTTTCACCCACGCACCAAAGAATACACATTTTTCTCAGCAGCACATGGAACTTTCTCCAAAATAGATCACATATTGGGCCACAAAATGAATCTACACATATACAAGAAAGTTGAAATTCTAACCTGTGCCCTATCAGACCACCATGGCCTAAAGCTGGACATCCACAACACATCAAACAAGAGAAAATACACTAACTCCTGGAAACTTAACACTATGATGCTGAATGAGAACTGGATTCAGGAAGAAATTAAAAAGGAAATTCAAGATTTCCTGAAAGTGAATGATAACGAAAATACAACTTACCAAAATCTCTGGGACACAATGAAAGCTGTTCTAAGAGGTAAGTTCATAGCTCTTAATGCCCACGTCAAAAAATGGAAACATCAGAAATAAACAACTTAACAATGCAGCTTAAAGCTTTAGAGAAACTAGAGCAATCTGATCCCAAAAGCAGTAGAAGAGAAGAGATTAGCAAAATAAGGGGAGAAATATCTGAAATCGAGACTAAGAAAACGATAGAAAAAATCAACCAATCAAAAAGCTGGTTCTTTGAAAAAATCAACAAGATTGATACACCCCTAGCTAAACTAACCAAAAGCAAGAGAGAGAAAACCCAAATTAACAAAATTAGAAATGAACATGGAGTTATCACTACTGATACCCAAGAAATCCAGAGAATTATAACATCATATTTCAAAAACTTATACTCTGTGAAGTTTGACAACACAAAAGAGATGGATGAATTTCTAAGTAAACACAACTTACCTAAATTGAATCAGGAAGTTGTGAATTATTTAAATAGTCCTATAACATATAAGGAAATTGAGGAAGTAATCTCAAATCTTCCCACCAAAAAATGTCCTGGACCAGATGGATTCAGCACAGAGTTCTACCAGACATTTAAGGAGTTCATAACACCAATACTCCTTAAACTGTTCCATCAAATAGCAAAGGAAGGAACACTACCAAATTCCTTCTATGAAGCTAATATCATTTTAATCCCAAAACCTAATAAAGATTCACTTAAAAAAGAAAACTATAGGCCAATCTCCCTGATGAACACAGACGCAAAGATTCTCAACAAAGTCTTAGCAAATCGGATTCAAAAACATATTAAAAAGATCATTCATGGGGACCAAGTAGGCTTCATCCCTGGCACACAAGGTTGGTTCAACATACGCAAATCAATAAATGTAATTCATCATGTAAACCAGTCCAAAGTCCAAGACCACATGATACTCTCGATAGATGCAGAAAAAGCTTTTGACAAGATCCAACAGCCTTTTATGATCAAAACGCTAGAGACAGTAGGAATGGAAGGAACCTTTATCAATATAATAAAAGCTGTATACAACAAGCCCACAACAAGGATTATGCTCAACGGGGAACAATTGGAAGCATTCCCACTTCGATCAGGAACTAGACAAGGCTGTCCACTCTCACCACTTCTATTCAATATTGTACTTGAAGTCTTAGCTGAAGCCATAAGACAAGAACGGGGCATAAGAGGAATTCAAATCGGCAAGGAAGAAATCAAGCTATCCCTATTTGCAGATGACATGATCTTATACCTGAGGGATCCCAAAAACTCCACCAGGAAGCTCCTGGAACTAATTGAGAAGTTCAGCAGGGTGGCAGGATACAAAATAAATGTGCAAAAATCAGAGGCCTTCCTATATTCCCAGAATGAAAGAAGTGAAAAAGCCTTGAGAGAAACCATGCCATTTACTATAACCCCTAAAAAAATGAAATACCTTGGTATAAACCTAACTAAGGAGGTAAAAGACCTTTACAATGAAAACTTTAAAACCCTAAAGAAAGAAATTGCAGAAGACACCAGAAGGTGGAAAGACCTCCCTTGTTCCTGGATTGGCAGAATCAACATTGTAAAAATGACCATCCTACCAAAGGCAATATACAGATTCAATGCTATACCAATCAAAATCCCAAAGCAATTCTTCAAAGAAGTTGACCAAACAATCTCAAAGTTCATATGGAGGCACAAAAGACCCAGGATAGCAAAGACAATCCTGAGTAACAAAAACACAGCTGGAGGTATTACCATACCAAACCTAAGTCTATACTACAAATCCATAGTTATAAAGACAGCCTGGTACTGGCTCCAAAATAGACACACAGATCAATGGATAAGGATTGAAGACCCAGATATAAGCCCACAAAATTACAGCCATTTGGTCTTTGACAAAGGGGCCCAAAGAATCCAATGGAAAAAGAACAGCATCTTCAACAAATGGTGCTGGCAAAACTGGATCTCCACATGCAGAAGATTAAAGCTGGACCCGTACTTGTCACCATGTACAAGACTTAATTCCAAATGGATCAAGAACCTTGATATCAGGCCAGAGACTTTAAAAACCATAGTTGAAAGGATAGGGAACTCCCTCGAACTGATTGGGCTAGGCCAACACTTCCTAAACAGACATCCAATGGCACAGTCACTGCTACCAACTCTCAACAGTTGGGATCTTGTGAAATTAAAGAGCTTCTGTTCAGATAAAGAGATTGTCACACGAGCTCAAAGGCAACCCACAGAATGGGAGAAAATCTTCACTAACCACATATCTGACAGAGCTCTACTGTCCAGAGTGCACAAAGAACTTAGAAAATTAAACTCCAAGGAAAACACTGGCCCAATTAAAAAATGGGCCCTGGAACTTCAAAGAAACTTTACCAGGGATGAAATTAAAATGTCTAACAATTATCTTAAAAAATGCTCCACTTCCTTCGCCATCAGGGAAATGGAAATCAAAACTTCCCTGAGATATCATCTCACCCCGGTCAGGATGGCAAAAATCCACAATACAAACAATGACAAATGCTGGAGAGGATGTGGAGAGAGGGGAACTCTCCTACATTGTTGGTGGGAATGCAGGCTCATACAGCCACTCTGGCGAGCCGTCTGGAGATTCTTAAAGAAATTAAAGATTGAAATGCTGTATGACCCTGCTATCCCACTTTTGGGAATAACCCCCCATGCAGCAGAGGTTCGCCTCGATAGCACAAGCTCGACCATGTTCATAGCACCACTGTTTACAATAGCAAAGTCATGGAATCAACCTAAATGTCCAACAGTTGACGAGTGGATAAGGAAACAGTGGTACATCTATACAATGGAGTACTACTCAGCCATCAAAAATGATGAATTACTGGAATTTGCTGGGAAATGGATGTCATTAGAAAGAATTATATTAAGTGAAGTATCCCAAACCCAGAAAATTAAGCGCCGTATGTACTCCCTAATAGGTGGCTCCTAGTACCAAACTCACCCAGCCCACATTGAGACACTCAAAAGTAAACCTATGTAACACAGTAATTTCAAGGATTATGAACAAGAGAGATGGGTTAGGAGGGCCACACCAGAAACAAGGAGAGAGGAGACCATGTTACAGCAGAGAAAATAGGCCTCCATCAAGGTCTGCAAGTAAGTAATGAGAAACCTGGTTAAGTTCACAGACGTTCTTTCCTGATCTCACCAGAAGGGGAGGGTATATAGTCTAGCAGATAAAAAGTAATCATTTTGCAAATGGGTGATGGACCCCTCCCTCAGTGAGGTTTCCTACTCTTATTACATCTACCCTTGAATGTGCTATTACAACAAGACTCCAGTTTAACAGCTTTTTGTCTCTGGCCAGGGGGTGACATACAGTGCCCACCAGGATGGAGTGAAAGGAATTGCAGGAGCAGCAAAACTGCAAAAGAAAATCAACAAACCACAATCCAGAACTTCAGAGACTCTATATCAATCACATAGAACTAGGACAGCCTAATCTCTCCCCATCCTGGAGCTCAGGGACATTTGCAGAAGAGGGGGCGGTAAGATTGTAAGAGCAAAAGGATGGGAGGAGCAATGATTTGCAAGATTCTCAACAATAGTTGGGGCCAAAGCAATCATAATGGGACTTTGCATGCCCTGCGCAATGTCCAGCGCACTGTTGCCCTCATAAAGTCTAGCATCTGTTAAGGGCACCGAGACCCCTGGAGGCAAGGGATTGACAGCCATATTAGTGATCTTATGCTTAAGGGGAACAAGAGAAAGGGCTTATGGAAATGCCACTGGGTCCTTATATGTCATCGGAGAGGAGGACCCAGTGTAGAGTTAGGCGTACCCAATAAAGGACTCTCTGGGAATTGGGGGGGAGGCACTGGGGGAAGGGGAGGGGGAGGAGGGGGGAGGGAGGGAACTGGTAAAAAATTTTAAAATGTATAATTAAATTTTTAATAAAAAAAAAGAGAGACAAAAAAAAAAGAGTAGATTCAAAGGTAGATGGAATAAAAGTAGGAGACTGCGGTAAGGGGGGTCAATCTCCCATTTGCATGATGGTTACTTTCTATCTGCCAGACTCTATGCCCTCCCTGACTGGTGAGATCAAAGCCCATCAGTTGCAAGTGACCAGTAAGGAGAGTCTGCAAGCCCAACCGGATGTCTCATTACTTACCTGCAGTCCTTGATGGTGGCCTATTTTCTCTGCTGTACCATGATCCCCTGTCTCCTTGTTTCTGGTGGGACCCTCCTTCCCCTTCCCTCCTGTTTATAATCTTTGCAATTACTATAGGTATTACAGAGATTTATTTTTGAGTGTGCCACTAAGTGCATTTGGTACTAGGATCCACCTATGAGGGAGTATAGATGGCGCTTAATTTTCTGTATCTGGGATACAGAAATACAATTGTTTCTAATTCCATTCATTTCCGGGCAAATTGCATTAATTCATCATTTTTGATGGCTGAATAGTATTCCATTGTATAAATGCACCACATTTTCCTTATCCACTTGCCAACTGTTGGGCATTTGGGTTGAGTCCATGATTTTGTTATTGTAAACAGTGCTGCTATGACCATGGTCGTGCTTGTGCTATTGAGGTGAATTTTTGTTGTATGGGGGATTATTCCCAAAAGTGGAATAGCACGGTCATATGGCATTTCAATCTTTAACTTTTTTAAGACTCACCAGACAGCTTGCCAGGGTGGTTGTATAAGCCTGCATTCCCACCAGCAATGTAGGAGAGTTCCCTTTTCTCCACATTCTCTCCAGCATTTGGTGCTGTTGGTATTGTGGATTTTTGCCATCCTGACCGGGGTGAGATGATATCTCAGGGAGGTTTTGATTTGCATTTCCCTGATGACTAAGGATGCGGAGCATTTTTTAAGATATTTGTTGGTCGTTTCAATTTCATCCCTGGTAAAGTTTCTTTTGAGTTCCAAGGCCCATTTTTTAATTGGGCCATTAGTTTCCTTGGTGTTTAGTTTTCTAAGTTCTTTGTGCACTCTAGATAATAAAGCTCTATCAGATATGCGGTTAGTGAAGATTTTCTCCCATTCTGTGGGTTGCTTTTGTGTTCAAGTTATAATCTTTTTATCTGAACAGAAGCTCTTTAATTTCATAAGATTCCATCTGTTGAATGTTGGTTGTAGAGACTGTGTTATTGGATTTCCATTTAGGAACTGTTGGCCTAGTCCAATCAGCTCGAGTGAGTTCCTTACCTTCCACCTTTCACCTATGGTTTTTACAGTGTCTGGCCTTATATTGAGGTCTTTGATCCATTTGGAACTAAGGCTTGTACATGGTGACTAGTACAGGTTCAGTTTTAATTTTCTGCATGTGGACATCCAGTTTTGCCTGCACCATTTATTGAAGATGCTATTCTTTTTCCATTGGATTTTTTGGGCCCCTTTGTCAAAGACCAAATGGCTGTAATTGTGTGGGCTTATATCTGGGTCTTCAACCCTTATCCATTGATCTGTCTGTCTATATTGGAGCCAGTATCAGGGTTTTTTATAACTACGGATTTGTAGTATAGACTAAGGTTTGGTATGGTGATACCTCCAGCAGTGTTTTTGTTACTCAGAATTGTTTTTGCTATCCTGGATCTTTTGTGCCTCCATATGAGTTTTGAGATTGTGAGATTGTTTGGTCAAAATTTCTTTAAAGAATTGCTTTGGGATTTTGATTGGTATAGCACTGAATCTGTATGTTGCCTTTGATAGGATGGTCATTTTTATGATATTGATTCAGTCAATCCAGGAACATGGGAGGTCTTTCCACCTTCTGGTTTCTTCTTCTTCTTTTCTTTTTTTACAAATTATTTATTATTTATTCAATTTTGTGTGTATGTGTGTGCGCGCATGTGTATGTATATATGTGTGTGTAGAACCACGGACGAATTCGGGAACCACCATGGACACCTCCATTTCCTCCTTGTTTACTCTGCCCGGGGATTCACAGGCTCCACCCTACCAGGACCAGAAAACCTACTTAATATGTTTTTGAATCTGATTTACTAAGACTTGGTTGAGAATCTTTGCATCTGTGTTTATCAAAGAGATTGACCTATAGTTTTCTTTTTTAAGTGTATCTTTGTTAGGTTTTGGGCTTAAGACGACATTAGCTTCATAGAAAGAATTTGGTAGTATTCTTTCCTTTGCTATTTGATGGAACAATTTAAGGAGTATTGGTGTTATGCGTTCCTTAAATGTCTAGTAGAATTCTGAGCTCAATTCAACTGGTCCAAGACACATTTTGATGGGAAGATTCAAGATTACTTCATCTATTTTCTCATATGTTATAGGTCTGTTTAAATAATTCAAAACCTCCTGATTTAATTTAGGTAAGTTGTGCTTACTTAGGAATCCATCCATTTCTTTTGTGTTATCATAACTCCATTTTCATTTGTAATTTTGTTAATTGGGTTTTCTCTCTCTTGCTGTTGGTTAATTTAGCTAGGGGTGTATCAATCTCATTTATTTTTCAAATAACCAGGTTTTTGACTGGTTGATTCTCTTTATTGTTTTCCTTATCTCAATTTCGGATATTTCTCCCCTGATATTGTTAATCTCCTATCTTCTACTGCTTTTGGGATCTGATTACTCTACTGTCTCTAAAGCCTTAAGCTGCAATGTTAAGTTATTTATTTGTGATGTTTCTATTTTTTTTTTGATGTAGGCATTAAGAGCTATGAACTCCCCTCCTAGAACAGCTTTCATTGTGTCCCAAAGATTTTGATAAGTTGTATTTTCATTATCGTTTGCTTCCAGGAAATCTTGAATTTCCTTTATAATTTCTTCCTGATTCCAATTCTCATTCAGTATCATAGTGTTTAGTTTCCAGAAGTTAGTGTATTTTCTGTTGTTTGTTGTGTTGCAGATGTCAAGTTTTAGATCATGGTGGTCTGATAGAGTACAGACTAGAATTTCATCTTTCCTGTATATGTGGAGATTTTGTGGCCCAATATGTGGTCTATTTTGGAGAAAGTTCCGTGTACTGCTGAGAAAAATGTGTATTCTTTGGTGCGTTGATAAAAAGTTCGATAGAGATCTGTAAGGTCCATTTCAGTAAGAGTTTGATTAAGTTCCAATGTGTCTCTGTTACACTTTTGACCTGTTATCATTTGGGGGTTGATTTCTTGCTTTAGACACTGTTGGGTTTGCTTAATGAATGTGGAGGGGCCCGTATTGGGTGCATATATGTTCAGTATTGTGAAGTCTTCCTGGTGAATTGTACCTGTGACTAAAATGTAGTATCCATCCTGTGTCTCTGATGATTTTTTTTTTGATTTGAAATTCACTTTGTCTGATAGAATAATAGTTACCCCTGCCTGTTTCCTAATTCAATTAGCTTGCAGAATTTTGAACCAACCTTTCATTTTTAGGATGTGCCTATGTTTTGTGTTGAGATGAGTTTCCTGAAGACAGCAGATTGATGGGTTGTGATTTTGAATTCATGTTTGTAATCTGTGTCTCTTGATTGGTGAGTTAATTCCATTGACATTAAATGTTATAATGGAGAAATTATTTTTAATTCCAGACATTTTCTATGTTTAGTAGCTTTTGTATGTGTATTGTTTGGCTTTGAGCTTTTTATGGTATTATACTTCCCTTCTGTCCTCCTGGATATGCTTGCTTTTTTTTCTTCAAGTGTGAGTATCATTTCTAGAATTTTTTGAAGGCCTGGTTTGGAAGACATCTAAGCCTTCAAGTTGTCTTTGTGCTGGAAAACATCTTTCTCTCTTGATCATGATGGATAGTTTTGCTGGGTATATCAGCCTGGGTTCATTTTTGCTCATTCAATACTTGAAGTATGTTTCTCCAATTTTTTTTCATTTATAATCACAATGGACCACATTGTTATCAAGCAAAGTTAAAGTTTTATTGACCACATTTTTGTTCTTTTCAATATGCTATAAGATGAAAAGAATTATAGATGTATAATGTTCACTAATATGTAACTATTAATAAGGTACTAAGTTTGTGTCAAAAGACCAAGTTACTACTTTCTATCTCCCACCTCCCACACAATAAAGATAGTAGCTCCAGTTTGGAATGAAAGGTCATTTATAATTAAGAGCTTCACAATTGAATGGTTGGTCTTGATTAAGTAGTTGGCAGAGTTTCTGTAAGAAAGTATATTACAGCTTTGGTGCTAAATCTTTAATTTAGAAGGTAAAGAAGAATGAGGGAGAAGACTATACTGGAGGAACATTTGTCCACTATGCATATGGAGGAAAAAATTATCAATAATACCATGTGAAGTTGCTAAATAGAGTAAAGGCTGCCAAAATTCTTTCCTAGAATCCTGTTGTCCAAAGCCTTACATAATTAAGGCCTGAGATGGGTTTAGAGGTTAGAAATTTTTCTACCAGAAAAGATGATACTCTTACAGTCTTTATTTCTTATGGTTAAGGAATATTTGAGTTTCAAATTGGGTCTTAAAATAATATGATTTATTTAATAAAACACAAAAATCAGGAGTGCTTCATATTGAATGACCTTGATTATTTGCTTTGTGATTCCCCTAAGCTTGGAAGTCAACATACACACTAATCCATCTGGTTATCTACTGTCACAGTTTGAAATGTGTCCCCTCCACAGACTCATGTGTTTGTGAAGGTCATGATACCTGTAGGAGGTGGAGTCTTGTGGAAGGAAGGGAGTCACAAAGGCTGGGCCTTGAGGTTGATTGGTCTTCCCTATGTCTGGAAAAGATCTGCTCTTACAGCCAGCAGACTTGCAGTTTTTCAGTCTCTGTAAAGGATGTGCCTTAGATCTCCTCCAGCTTCTGCCCTCCCCCCATGTCTTTTCTGCCATGAAAGACTATATCTTCCCTCTGGAACCATGAGCTAAATAAATGTTTCTTTTTTCCTTAAGTTGCTTGACTTGGGTTGTTCTCTCACAGCAACACAAAGAGTAACAGAACATCTAGGCAACCAGTCATGTTTCTTCAGAGTATTCTCTCTCTGGGTATAACATTACTGACACTACCTAACTGCCTGAAGTGGGAAAGTAAAGAAAAACGAGCGACAGTCTGATTTGTTTTCCTCAAAACAAGTAGTACCATGTTAGGCATGGAAGGGAATATATTGACCTGAGTTTAACTATTATTGTATACATATACCATAATAATTCCCCACAGCTTCAATAACCAAATGTCACAAACTGGATGCCAAACTAACAATTTCCTGTTTTATGACAAAAAGTCTTAAGTTAATGTGCCAGCTGGACCATGTGTTTTTAGTAATACAGAAAGGAGACACCTCCCTTGCCTCTTTCTACCTTCTGATATTTGCATGAATCCTGTTCTTTGGTTTGAGAATAACTCACTGCACTCTCTGCCTCTTTCCCTCCTTGCCCTTCTTTCTCCTCTGAACACTTCTTTTTCACTCCCCTAAGGACTCCATCTATCAGATTAAGAGACTAGTGAAATCTAGCATGAGATCACCAAAACTTGATTACATCTATAAAGATTTTTCCAAGAAATATCCTATTTGCAGGTATTTGTAAGTAAGATGCCAACATAACAATTTGGAAATGCAACCCAAAGAACAAATGTTATCTAAGAAATGAAAATGAACCTGTTGTGGATCAATAGAAAATAGCTATTTTTATCAGAAACTGAGGCTTCAAAAAACTTGTTTCTCAGTTTCATCCTTCCAATATCATTTCTGCTTTTGAGAATTGTATTTAATAGCAGAGTACCTGGTCAGAATAAAAAAGTACATAAAACTGTATGGAGATTTAAACTACACAGATTTAATATTTATCATGATATTTGAATTTCATAATGGAAATGTAAATTACAAAGCACAATTCTCAGAGGTTTTAATAAAACTCATCAGGCTAAGATATGGTTCAATGGATCTAGTGCCTATTGCAGAAGCATGAGAATCAGAGTTTTGAACCTCGACACCTATCTGGGTATCAGGTGCACATGGCAGCCTGTCTGTCACTCCAGCTTTCAGAAAGCAGAGATTATGGTTCCCCAAAGGAAGCTGGCAAGCCATGCTTGCTGTAATGGGGAAGCTCTTATTTCCATTGAGACAATCTGCCTAAACAATGTGGAAGGTGTTTAAAGAGCAATTTCTACATCTTCCTCAGCCCCTGAAACTCACGTACACATGCTCATGAATATGTGAGTACACATATGTGCACATGTAAATATTAAAAAATTAACGAACTCATTATAGTCCAAAAGAATTAGGAAATAAAATTCTAAGCAGATCAGCCATTATTGTCTCATTGTCAGATTGTAGTAATTGAAGAGCATCTCAAGCTTCTAAGTCCTGACAGATGTCATCACCTCACAATTATCTCTTCAGTGATGCCTCTCTATATAGAACCTAACTTTTTAAAGCTTCTTCTCAAGGAGCAAAGAAAGGAGATGAGCAGGTCATAGTCAGGTTATTCTTTGTAAGTTAAGGATTCACATGAAGTTTTGATAATTCCTCTGGAGACAAAGTAGAAAAGGGCATAGAAAGATGCCAGGTTGGAACTACTCCACTTCCTTTACATGGAAAGAAACAGAAATTTTACAAAACATTTGCCCCGATATTTGTCACCCATATTCGTTTCAGATAAGAAAAGCGATTCTCAGGCTAGGGAGATAACCTGGCAGATAAAGTGCTGCCCCTGTGAGGTTGAACAGATTCCATTGGCATAGTTGACCCAGTGGTGTGTTTATGATTCCCACAGGCCAATGGGAAATGAAAGGAGGAAACATGAGAATCAACAGAAAATTGCAAGCCAACAAGTCTGGCTTGCATAACAGTGGTAAAGAGACACAGACTAATGCAAGATAAACAGAGATCATGAAACACATGTGCCTTACACACACATACATGCATATATACACACACACATTAGTGCACATGTATGTATGGCTCCCATGCAGATTCATGCCAAAACACTAACAGAGCACATAGACACACTAACACACATATACTCACACATACACATATAAATACACTCACACATGCATGCACCCCACATCATGATATTATACATACACAATGAAAGAAATGTTATTCTTAATATGATTCTTAATGTAGTTAGGTAAGATACTTAAGACACATATATTTGCTGTTCTACAAGTTCTACCCCTGTGTCTACTGCACTCTGATTACCCTCTGTTTGTATTCAATATACCTATTTTTCGTAATGTGATTTATTTTGTACTTGTATGCATTCTGTCTGAGATAACTTTATGCTGGCAAAATCTGATGTTTGGTATCTCAGAAGAGATAATTAATTCTTAGAAATTAAACTTTACCATATTTTTAGTGAAAATATATCTGGTTGACATTTTGAACTACAACTGAACCCTTTAGCACTCAAAAAAACTGACTCTTGGGAAAATAAATCACTTCTATTATTTTAAGAACAAAAGTTGAACCTTCTCAACAAAAGATAAAGATGTTAAGTTGCCTCTTAGTTGTAAGAAACTGAAAATGCCTATTAATAATTTCCCCCATTTAACACTAAAGTCATAGAGTTTTAACCCCCAAACCAAGCAGAAAGCATACTATCTAAACTACCAGGACTCCCCCAAAGCTCTGTTTTTTCTATACCACTTAGCAGAATCATAAGCTGTAAAAATAAATTAATTTTAGAAACTATTTCATTTTTCAATTAATAATCTTATTATCAAAAAGTTATTTTCTTAGTGACATCATCTTACATGAGAAGCAAGCCTAATTAGAAAAAATATCTCATTATTCTCTGTCAATCCTTGCTTTCAAACATATTTTCTAGAAAATAAATACAAGGTTAACCAAAAGAAGAATATGTTTGAGGTATTGCCTTTTTTGTGCTTGATGGACAATATGAAACCTGTTTCTCTGTTATTTTATATAACTACTTTAATAGATTTAGACACTAAACCATTAGTAAATGTTGGTTTCTTCCACTAGGAACTGGATATTAGAATGTGATATTGACAATTATGTACTATAGAAAGATATATTCCCTGTCTCTAATACTACAACACCACTCATTGAATCTATCTTCCAGTTTTTTTATCCAAATTTTTGGCTTTATGCCTGTACTATTTGGCATAAATTCACTCATATCTGCAAAAAAGTATTTGGAGACATTTGACTCAAATTAGCAAAGTTTACTGAATTTCTACAGCATATTCTAGACACTAAAAATAAAATATTATCCTTTAACATTTATGGAATTTTGAGCTTCATTATTGTATGTCACTATGGTCTTGGGTTTTTTTCACTAATTCCTTTCAAAACAAAAGAACACAGACAAAAGATTTGGCTGATTCTCCCAAGGTTCCACAGCCATCTCTTCCTACTAGTTGACTCACATTTCATGATGAATAAGAGCATTTATAGATAAAATCAGATGATTCAGAATACTGGCCTTGGAGCTCAAATGGGTTGGCCCTACACTCTAGCTGGCATCATCCTTGCTCGTTCAAACCGCAGTTTTCAAACCTCAGTTTTATCACCTATTATCACAGTTAGATTAAAAATGCCAATCTGACAATTAATATTCCAGCTCTGGGAACATTTGTAATGAATAGGTATTTGGATTAAGCTCTGAGCAAGCCTGCAGGAGATTATCTAATTAATAATAACTCAGTACATGGTTGTTAGAACTAGTCCCTGGTCAGGTGAATAAGATGGTGGGAAACTGTTTAAGGGAGTTGACAATCTCTCACATACTTGGACAGATAAGCTGTCTGACAAGGGAAGTTTTGCTCATCTCTCAGGAGTCCTGTGGATTTGGTGTAACTCATTACCTTGGCCCTTATTGTTTGTTAGAGTTGTCCTAACAGGCTGAATTAAGAACTGTGGTCAGTCAATATAAGACCAAAATAAAGTCCTTGTTTCCATAACCATTTGAGCATGCATGTATTACGAATAACTGCAGAACTAGTACATTAAAATAACTAGACCAGAGGGTATTAAAATTTTGTTATGAATCAGATAACATCAAACTTCTTTGGGCTAAGTCTGAAAAATATCAGCACTGCAACAGCAAATGACAAGTAATATTGTCACTCATTCAATGATTACTAATTTACTTTCTTTTTACCTGGACAGATTGTCTTGGCCTCTATTTGCATAAAATTGAGCTCTATTATCATCTATGACCTACATTGACTAGAGGGTTTGTTGTTGTTGTTGTTTTGGCCTTGGCAATATGTAAAATCCACTTCAAGCCAATCCTTAATTTTCATTTAACCTTGCCCAACAAGGCACAGTCACAAACTAAAATACATTTTCAACAACCTTGCCCAACAGGCACAGTCACAAACTAAAATACATTTCTAACAACAAGGTATATTTTATAGCTTTGTGAGTTTTCTTTGGATTTACAATATATTTGTCCTTGAAATTTTCATGGAGTGAAGAATAATCTAATAATATTGACCAATCATATGTTTCATGGAAAAATCTATTCATGACTTTAGTCCATTGTTACTTGAATTACTCAATCTTTGTGTGGAACGCGAAGTTCCCTGCCGAGTCCTGATATTAATACTTTTAAGATGTTGAGTTCACAAGTTCCTCCCTATTTTGTAGGTTGTGTCTGCTCTGTGCTTTCCTATGCTTCAACTAGATTTCATTTGGATATAGTTTGCTTTGTCAACTTTTTTTTAATTGAATGTGCACTTGGGGTAATACACCAAAAAGTCCTGCTTTCTTTGAGTACTTTCGTGATTTTGGTCTTAAGCTAAGATTTAAAAGAACCAGTGCCATTCACTCCCTTCATTAGCCCCCTATTAGCTTGTATGACTAGTATGTAGAGTCACCTTTATGTCTGAGGATCACAATCCTAGTTTTAAAAAAAATTCACTTTGTTTTCTTACAGAACTCTGAGATCTATTATCTTATTTGACTCTCATATTTGTGCAGTCAAATGGATGTGACAGGAAAGTTTGATGTAAGTGGCTACATGAGATTTGGGGAGACTAAATGACTTACAGAGGCTATAGAGTGAAATTCACTGCTTGATCCAAACTACCCTTGAGCATGTGGCAATCATCCCGGCTCCTTTCTCCTAAGTTCTGGAATTATAGGCATGAGGCACCATACCAAGTCTCTAAGCTGACCTAATATTATATTTCTTTTTACATCATTTTACTTATGAGAGAAAGAGAGAGAGAGAGAGAGAGACAGAGAGAGAGGGGGGGAGAGAGAGGGAGAGAGAACACACACATGGCATGGCATGCATAGACAACTTTCAGAAGTCACTCCTTCTACCATATGAGTTCTGGGATTGAACTTAGGTCACTAAGTTTGTATACAGGTTTCTTTTCTATTGAGCCAAATTGTAGGCCCTAAAGTGGCTTTTTAGTTTATACTACTGAAAGGCACATTTCTCAAAAATTGTGAGGAAAATAAAAATTTCAATTTATTGAACTTCTACCATTTATATAAGAAGCTCTGCATTCCATGGATGTATATTCTTAATTATGTGTTAAATAACTAGAACAGAATAGTTATCTCACTGCTAAACAATAAGGCATGTATCTGAAAATACCTTCAACTGTCAGATGCCCCTTCTGGATACAGTGTGCTTTCACTCTTCTCAATGAAGGGATGACTTCGGCAAGAATTGCCTTATAAGTGTGGCATTTGAATGCAGACCCACGCTACATACAAAGCATTAGTACAGAAAAAGTTTTGAATCTCAAATTCATTGAATTATTAAAATCCCAAACACAATTACATTCAAATTTTACTGTTTTAAAACCTCTTTAATAGACTGAAGCCATATACATCAAGGAGTAAGGGACAGACCTAGATGGGGCAGGTACCAAACCAACAACAAGCAAAGGCAGATTTAATTGACTCTAGCAAAACATGTGGGAGAAAATGTGATGAAAAAGAGAATCTCTGATAATGTAAAGAATTAGGTTCTTGCATTAGCTTCTTTATACACCAAAATGCATTCAGTAAATGCTTGCTTACTGTGAGGAAATTGCCCCCCTGGTACAATTAGCTGCCTCAAGAATTCAGGATTCATTTGAAAGTTCACTTGATGTTCAGGAATTTCAAGGCAGACATCAATCTTAGATTAATACATATGGGACAGAAACAAGGCCAAAGGAAACCTTTTGATTATTCAGGGATAAAATTTACTTCCTGGTAGAGTTTGACTTTAAAGGAAAATGGGCTTAATATTCATATTATATTTTTTCACATAATAATAGAAATTTTTTCTTCAGAAAAAAGTTGAAATCTTAAAAAAAGGTAACCAGAAAAAGATATCTACCCTTACATTACCATTTAAACACAAATACTAGTTCATTATATAATATTTTTAGTATTTCTGTGAGAAGCTTGTTTGAACCAAGGTACATGTAGAAATGTACCCATTTATATTGCTTTCTACTTTATATTATGCCACAACCATTATTCTATGAGGTTACAATGATTTTAATTAAGAAATTCAAAGTCTAAGCAGCTTCCCACTGCATAAACATCAGAGTTTACTTAGTTTATGTCTTCGTACTGGACATTTTCATTGTTTCTCATTTGTGACCATCATAAATAATTCTAAACTAATCACTTCTAAAATTAAATCTTCTAAATTCAACAAAAAATATTCCTGAATGTGTGGTTACCTAGATTCATGTGTGAGAATTGTTTTTCAAGTGATTAGTAGGAATGAAATTAAATCTCTAAAAATTTAGTCAGTATCAAAACACATACTCACCATACCATGTATACATATATACATAAACATATGTACGCATGTAGATATGCACTCACACAATATGACCACACATGCACACATAAACACAATCATGCATATTCATGTAAACTATACAAATTTGATTAAGACCAGACCCAAAATATTTTACCTTTTTGTATGGCTAGGCAAAGCTAGGCAAAGAAATACAATGTTTCTACTTCATGTTTCTTTATCCATGCCTCTGTTCAGGAGAAAACAGTTTCACAGAACCACGTGGAGTTTGCCAGTCCCTGCCCATTCTCTGGGCATACTATATTTGAAATGCTGTTCCAAAAATAATCTTAACTCACTTTTAGAAACTTTGGTGGAATATATTTTGGAATGGCACTCCCAAATCCAAACAGACCAAGAACTGTGCAACAGGTAGCTTTGCTGAGTACAGTGCTATCTTGAGAACATAGACCATAATTATACAGTCATAGGTGTACACAAGTACAGCTACTTCTCCCCATGATATTATGATCTAGAGTCTAGACTGTATCTGTGAGGTATGAGAGAAGTCCAAGCATGAGACTGACCCTGTGTACTTTACAAAATATATTTACACAAAGCATAATGATGACGCACATATTGGCACATGGTTTACTTTTGTTTTTAACTCTGGAATATTTTGATAATAGTATGTGATTCTTCATTTGTGATTTGTCCCAAGTTCTACAAAACATTAGGCTGAATTGTTTGTGTAAATCGAAGGACTATTGAGATTAGATGTTTTTCAAAACTCAGTAATTTGTATAAGAGCTCTAAAAACTTAAGTAAACCTAAATGAATATGAATGTAGATTTCACCAGCTTTTTAATGATTTGATAAATGCAGTTCTAAGAAAACAAAGAAAATTATAGACCAACATTACATAATAAACTGCACAGTTTCTGGAAGAAAAACAAAAACGAAAATGAAAATCTGACAAATTATTAATTTACTCCTGATTTAAAAACTAAGAAACAAATATAAGAATGCAGAGGTTGTTGGATACTTCTTAGCATAATAGAATGGAGTTGCCCCATTCACAAGGCCAACCCTCTAAGATGCAGGCAAGTGGCAAAACACAAGTGCCAAGTGACATTTTCTCTGTGATAAAGATAAGGTTACACTAGACAGATAACTCAGCAGATTTTGCCAGATAAGCAAAAGAAGTGGAGTTAAGATCAGGATTTCAGATGCCCTGATGCCATGTGAAATGTCCAGTAACTATCTGTATTTCCAGTCGTGCAAGGCATAGTGTGTAAAAGTCCAGAATAATCTATGTAGTCTTAATAGCCCTCTCTGTGAGTTATGCATCTTGTTATATTCAGATTCAAAGAACAAGGTAGAAGAGAGAACAAGACTGAATCTCAAGAGCTCAGCCCATGACACACCTGTACACACACACACAAACACACACACACACACACACACACACACACAAATTCGCTAGCACTCTCTCATACACATGTACACCCATTCATACATACATACACCTACCTTCCTATGCATATGCAAAAGAAAAAATAAGACAAAGATGAATCACTATATTCACTATTCCTTCATAGAGTTAGAGCTATTAGCCAATGCACTTGCAGAAGGGAAGTACATTAGAAACATGATAATTGGAAAAAAATAAAACTCTGTTGTCCAGTACATGAGCTTATTCTTAGAAAAAATTTGAGAACTACTAATAAAATTAACTTACATGATTAAACATAAAATATGCAGTAAAATGTTTATAACAAGGAGTTGGAGTTCCGCTGATAATGTATCTGCCTAGCACATATGAAGACTTGGGTTCCATCCTCAGCAACAGTGAAACTGGTCTGGGTAGCACAGGCCTTGAATTCCAGCACATAGAAACTGGGGACAGGAGGACCAGAAATTTAAGTCCTTCACCAATGACATAGCAATTTTGAAACTACCCTTCAATACATAAGACTTTATCTCAAGAAAAAAAAATTATCATAAGGAAATTTATAACCTTCAAATATAAAATGATAAGCAACCTATGAAAGAATTTAATGCTACAGTAAATCTGATATATCACAGAAAAATTAATACGCCTAAAATTATGTGTAAATTAAGTAAAATATGCCTAAAATTATATATAAATTATGTGTACATTTAAAAATATATCAGCTATTCTGAAAATAAATTGCAGATTCATTTAATGACAAAAGCATTCCAGAAAGCTTTCTAGTTTTTAATGTTTACACACACACAAAAGTGATTATGTATAACTGATTATGATAACTCTGGGACAAAAGTCAATAAGAAATACCAGAATTGCTAATTACCCAACATGCATGTGAACTTAGAAAATGAACAGACAGACACATCTGTGGAGTGAAAGAAAAGTTCAGAAATAAAGGTGAATACACAAGAAAAGCTTATTTATATCTACATTTGGGTATCTGTAGCCTACATAGTTTGGAAATTGAGGCAGGAAGTTTATGTTTTTGTGGTTGCCTAAGCTAATCGAGGATATCCTGAATAGGATCATGAACTTTGGTGAAAATGCAATAGTATCTGTAGCCTAGACGGCAGATTGTATTGCTATGAATTGTTATTCTGATTATTATATGTTGGTTATATAACGAGTATATTTGTTCTTAAGAAATAATAAAACATCTCACTCTAGAAAGGCATTATGATAGTGGAATTTTGCTTGTTTATTTAGAAGCAAAGCAGAACATACAAAGACAATGAGGAAGTGAATGTGATTACATTCTAATAGCTGAAAAATCTGGAAGAGAGACCTTAGAAAAAAATTTTATAGTATTCTGACATTTGTCTTAGAAAATTAAATTTATTTAAAAGTTAGTCACACAAGCAACAACAACAATTAATAAATTGAGATAGTATTGAAAATTTTCAGGAATGGGATTCACCTTATTTATCAGGCTCCTGAAGCTTGGGAATTTTTTTTCTGCCTTACTAAGCATCTGTGTGTACTAAAATATGGTACTCAAAAGAACAGTAGAAAAAATACCAAGGTCTGGTGTGATAGGAAGGGTGAGATCATTACCCAGCCTCCTTAATAACTGCCTTTCTGCCGATTCTATTTATACAGGACAGCAAGAGCGAGAGCATACTCTTGGATAAGGGTCTATTAAAAGCCGGATGGATGTAACAATTAAGTTCTCACCAGCCTGCTGCCTCATGGACACTCATGGATCAGGTCAGCATTGGAAGATATGTCACCTGTGAGGGGAAAACACATTGTCCAGAATCTCAAATGATATTTACTTGTGGCTGCATTTATTTTTTCTTTGCTAGATGCTCATATGTAATTATATAGTACAAATTGGGGAAGGCTGAGTCATGATGTTCTATGTGCGATCCCACCACACCATACTCAGGGAATGGTGTATCTCAAGGTCCATTTGCTTTAGGAAAAAACAGAATTTTTATAGTGCTAATATTTAGAGACCGACAATCAAAATCCAGAGGGGGCTCTCCTAAGCAGAGTTTAAACCATAAAATAAATGCAAACAAGGCAGAGTTTGTTTTATAAGGATTTAATAAGCCAGAAATTTTTATAAATTATTGAATATTTTTATTATATTTCCTTTCTGATTGTTTTTACCAATGCTTGGCATTGCCTTCAAATTATGTCTATTTTCTCTGTTTTTGGGATGGCATTATTCCAGCATGAGAAGAGGCACATTGGATTCAGGAAGGAAACCATGATGCCTGTCTTCCTTGCACATATATGAACCATTTGGAGAGCTGCACCAAGCCTTGCCTCCTGAGATATTATACATAAATTCAGGCTTGGGTACCCCTATCACCACTAAGATTATCAATTGTTCTGGGTTACTTAGGAGTATGGATGCTATTGAGGAAAAAAGTTATTTTTCTAACGATGTCCTTCTAATTGACATGTAACCATGATAAGTTCATCAGACTTTCTCACAGAAAGATTCCTTCATGAGAATTCCAGGACAGAAAATATGTATGACAATGTTATATAGATCCCAGGAAAAGCAATGAAAGCTAACATAAAAGAGGATGCGGTGTAAGAACACAAGATATTTGGAAACAAAGGAGTATGTCCAGACATTAATGATAAAATTCCCTCAAATTTATTTTCATCTTGGGGCCTTTTGATATTAAACGAGCAACACTAGCGTTCGTCAGAGTATTGATGTATCGACATGCAGAGCCCACACAGCTGCGTCCTGAAGAACTTCTTACGTTCCCACAGCACTTCTACACATGGTGCTGAATAATTTATTGAAGTTGTTATTTTCTTGGTTTTATTTCCCAGCATGAGTGCCACTTCACAGGGTAGCTACTGTCAAAATGCCCCGAAGATTTTTTTTTCCTTTCTTGAAGCAAAGTTCTGTATTCTTTTATCTCTCTTGACACACCTAGGGACTTTCTGCCTAGTAAAAGGAATGAAGAATGGAGAGAGAGAGAGAGACAGAGAGAGAAGAGAATAAGGAAAGTTCATTAATAATTGCTTCTGAGTCCATTTTTGATTTTTGTCATTTCAGAAAATTTGCAAATCAAGATAGTTTGAGGGAAACTGAAGTGTTTTACTTGTTTTAAATTTAGGAGTATAATTTTTTTTATTTTTAATCCAAAAAGTCTATAATATGCTTGAAATCCCTTTGTAGGATCTCTCATTGTTACGTACATAGAAGCTGTGTAGTCACTAAAATGTTCTTTTGACACCAGGCCCACTAACAAAGTCTTTCTTTTGGCTTATTCTCCTGTCTAGTCCAGGAACTTTTCTTGAGGCAGTGGCTAATAAGTGGGGTAGTATTGGGTTGGAATTCAGAGAAATCTGGAGTTTTGAAAAGTCATGTCACAGAGGAAAGAACATTGAAGTCCTTTACAATGGGCCTTGTTTCTAGTGTGACTCAGCCTCTATCTTATTTATTGACTCTGAGTTAGCTGGAATTCTACCTTGGAAGAAATATTTCAAATCTTAAGATAAAGTGGTAGTTTTTCCAGCCCCAATATTAGACCTAAGGGGAAAATTCTACTTTCCTTCTGAGTAGACAGCTGCAGAATCTTTGCTCACAAATCATTGATTGTGAACAGTTAACATCGCTAGTCTAACATTATAGATCAGAAATGCATGTCTAGTAATATACACAAGAAAGAAGAGACAAAGAAACTTTTTTGCATGAACCCACCATGCAGTTGATACCAAATGACATAAAATGTTTTTAAATGAATTCATCTTGTTAGAGTTTTCTGAGAGAAGAAAAATTGAGAGGGAGATGGAGATCAAGGAAGACAGATGTGAAAGAAAGAGAAGGAGAAGGAGAAAAAGAGAAAGGGAGAGAAAGAGAGAGTTAAAAAACATTGCTTGGAAGTCTGCTGTTTTTCCTACAAAGTCATGAAGCTTAATTCAAAATTTTCCTGGAATTTATAGTGCCAGAGGCTAAGCTAAAAATAATTTTGCCTCATTAGATCTTGTAGTTTAACCTCTGAAGTAGAAGGCTTTTGTGACAGACACATCAAGACTTCGACTCACAAAGCACCATTCAAAAAGGAAAAGAATAAAGAGTACCCATTGCTATTAAATGACCCAGAGAGAATCAAAGAGACAAAGATGACTATTTCTGCAGTTTTCTGGAACCCAGAAAACGGTTGCTGGGCTGTTCCAAGTGGATCACCCCTGACAGTTCTGACTGTATCATGTGCTAAATGAGCATGAAATTCTCTATGGGAGCAAGGCTTTGGAGGTTAAACTTTACTAGACAATAACAAGAATCTTAGAAGAGAAAGAAAAGAAGAGCTTGCTTACCAAACCCATTGAAAATTAATAATCGGTAGCTGTCTTCCTATTATTATTAAACATGGACAGGTGGACAAATCCTGCTGAGGAGAAAAATCAAAGTCCTCAAGACTTACATATTAAGTTAGCTCTAAAAAAATCAGATCAAGCATATGTGACATGTTTAATTCTTGAAATAGAAATGTGTGGGGTTTAAAAAAATAGTTTACTTATTTATTTACTGGGTGCACATGTATGTCTGTCAGAGGGCACTGTGTGTCCCTGTGGGGGCCCAAGAATGACTTCAGGAATCATGCTGGATTGCTTCTACCTCCTCCTTGCTTCACTCTGAGATTTCCCAGGCTCTGCCCACCAGAGCCAGAAGTGCAGGCAGCCACTCTTTCTGCCTGGAGTTTTAAGTGGGGCCTGGTATCCAAATTCAGGACCTTCTGCTTGAGAGGCAAAAATCTTAACCCCTGAGCCATCTTTCCAGCACAAAAATGTGTAGGGTTTTTAAACTGCTTTTCTGTCTTTCATTTTATGATCCAACAAGTTAAAAAGTATATAATATTAGTCATGATCTGTTCTTAATATATAGCCATCTTAATAGTATCCTATTAAGGTAGGATTCGAGCAGCTAAAGTCTCTAAAGTCTCTAAGGTCTTTGGTATTCCTGCAGGCCATACCTTATTGCTGGAATCTCCCTGAAGGAACACCTCTGCTGAGGAATGACTCCAATTCTCCCAGAAATAATATAATCAACTTCCCTATGAAAAGATTATGGAGATGAGCTCTCCATATTCAACAAACAATTTGGTCTCTAGCTCCATGTGGGCCCAGGAGTTGGGCTGGGTTGGGCCCCAATGGAAGCTAACCAATGAGAAAAAGCAAGTTGTCTAGGCTTTCCTAGGTGTACAAATGTGCCTGACCCTCGCAGCTGTCTTTGGCGTCCTAGCCCTTCGTGGCACTTGGAGTGCCATAAGTTCTCTCTAGCTCCTTGCCTCTCCTGGATTCCAAGAGTTCTCTAGCACCTACCACTCATGGGACTAGTGCTATGAGTCCATTTCTTGTTCCTTGCTGCTCACGGGTTCCATGCCTGGGTTCCATGAGTTCTCCGGGGCGCCCTAGCCCCTCATGACACTCCACATCTGAAGTCCATGAGTTCCAGCCTTTCTCTCCTCTAATAAACTTTACCTTAATCCTCTACACATGTTCTGGTTTCAATCTTTGACTCCAGAACACAAGAACCCTGCAACATTGGGACTGTCTTTCTGTAACATTTGGCGCGAGGACTCATCTCACTGGAGTCAGTGGTGCATATAAAGTTTCACACTAAAATTAGAGCATCTGCAACTGCAGAAGGCCAAATAAAAGTGGGTGGAAACTACCTCTTTGCTTGGTAGGAGATGGAAATGCCATACGTCTGCAGAACCTGTCCTCTAGAAGAAAACCCGGGCCTGACAGCAAACATTCTAGAACACAGAAGGACACACTGGAATGAACAACACATATCCCTCAGTGCCTTCATCCATGATGGGCATTGCCAACAAAAGTAGGGGGTGTTTTTGCACTTAGCTCAGACCCTGAAAGGCATGATATAGTTGGAGGAGTTGTGCATGTGTCATAGTTAGGCACAGGTGTCAACTCAATGGTTGAGGGTTTGAGCTCTGGGCACGTTTGTGGAGATTTAGTGGCTGGGTTAAGCCCAGAGCAAACCTTCAGAAGATTGTCTAGCTGATGGGGAAGGCCCAGCCTATGGTGGGTGGGACTAGGCTCTGAAAAGGTGAATAAAATACAAAGAGTTGGTTGAGGAAGTCGGCATCCTTCTGTTCACTTGGGCAGACATGGTGGTCTGGCAAAGTAAGGATTGTTCATCTCTCAACTATTATGTGGTTATGGTATGGTCAGTTCCCTTGAACTGTAACCAGGAATCGTAAGAGAGAATAAACCCCTTGTTTCCTTATGCCATTGATGGTCATTTATTAGCAACTATGCAGGCTGACTGCAACAGTGTGGAAAGGCTGCCCCACAGCAACAAGGTGAAATCTCCCATGGATGAGAATCTGGCAAATACAGCCTTGCAGCTATGCTGAGTCAAGGAGCTGCCTCTGCCTTCCAAATGGATTGCAAATTCTTTTTGGCACCAGCCCTAATCACTTTGGAGGTAAAGAAATTCTAAGAAACAATTCTTATGCAATTATGTTGATATAGCTCACAATACTCTTATTTATTCAGCATCATGTTTCTCAGACATTGGACCAATTTTTCTCTCATTTTGCTTTAATAGTAAAATAGACCTCTTAGAAAATATTTTTTAAGAAAACTGAGGTTCAGAGAATGCAATGAATTCTCCTACAATCCTAGAAATGAGCAGAAAATAGACTCAAATTAGCACCAAATATTTTGAATTCAGCTAAGAAATTTTATCAACTAGGGTTCCAGGAGGAAGCACAGGGCATAAACAGCCTGAGTTAAGAGAGCATGATAAAAGGCTTATTTATGAAGATTGTAGGAAGAGATTAGAGAAACCAGAAAAAGTACATTTTCCTGTACTGGAAAGAGCAGGAAGTCATTCCCATTTGAAGAAAGAGGGAGAAGATATCATTTCTTGATACTCAAATGGATAGGCGGAGTTTTGGTCAATGAATTGAGCTAGAAGCTTTGATATAAGGAGTAACCAAACTGCCACTCTCACAAAGAAGAGTGAAAATAATTATTCCAACCTCTTTCTTTTCCATCCACCTCCGTTGCGTTCCATGTTCTATAACCTTTGTTCACTCAACAACTATTAATGAGCTAAGGAGTCTTGATGCAAAACATAAAATAAGAATTCTAGGAGGAAGGCAGGGTAAAGAAGGTTTATACAGATCGAGAGTCGTGAATGAAAAAGACTAAAACTCATAGATTTCATAAGGACATTTTATGTGGACTCATTAGCATGCATGAAAACAACTCTGAAAATAATGACTGTACATTTTAAAATATTCTTCAGCAAAGCATTTTCTCCGTTTTTCCTAATAAGCCATTTTTTTCAAAAATGGCAGGGTATAGTCAAATTTAGACCTAAACCTTACCAGAGCTGCAGCTTCTGCAGGATGACTGGCAAGGTATGGAGAGGACAGACTGCCAGTCCCTGGGCCCATGAGTGCTTCATCAAAGCCTTCTCTGGCTTAATAAAACATCAAAGGCTGCTGCACGCTGGAGGGTTTTTCTAAGCCTGACACTAAGGTGAACTATAAGTACCTTGTAACACAAAATGGCAAGGAAATAATTTGGGCATCCTGTGGAATACTCATGGCAAAACTTTCTAACTGCTTTTCTAAGTATTTTTCCCCAGGGTTTCTACATTGTCACAGAAGATGGTAAAGTCTGGTGATCCCTGTTCATTTATCTGTTCCCCCAGGAAAGATGTATTGAACATTTAATCAGGAACACAGAAGCACCTGTCCAAAATCTGTGGAAATGACTGTCACAGTTGGACTCATATGTCAACTTTACAGTTGAGAGTTTGAACTCTAGCCACATCTGTAAAGAATTAGCGACTGAGTTAGGCCCCCCAGCGAGCCTGTCTAGTGAAGTTGTCTAGTTTATAGAACAGGTCCAGCCCATGGTGGGGTGTGACTAGTCCCTGGGCAGTTGAATAAGATATAGGGATCGGAAGGAAGGTGGTATCCATTGTTATACTTGGCCAAACATTGCTGATCTGGCAAATGAAGAGTATTCCTTTCAGCATTCCTGTAGATATGGTGTGACCAGTTCCCTTGAGTCTTGGTGTTGACGTGAGCTCTATCAAACTTGAGAAGGACCTGGAAGCAAAAATCATAAGTCATACTAAAACCCCTTGTCTCCTTTTATTTTTTTATTATTTATTCAATTGTACGTGTATGCGTGTGTGCATGTGTGTATTTATGTGTGCGTGTAGAATCACAGACGAATTCAGGAACCACCATGGACTGCCCCTTCCTCCTCTTTGTTTACTCTGCCCTGGGATTCACAGCCTCCGCACCACCAGGACCAGAAACACAGGCCGCCCCTGCTTCCGCCCAGCGTCTATACTTGGGTCTAGGATCCGAACTCAGGACCTTCTGCCTGCAAGGCAGAGGCTTAACCCCTGAGCCACCTCTCCAGCCCCTAAAACCCCTTGTTTCCTTAAGCCATTTGTCATGAATATATAAACAACATGCTCAGTAAATTAAAAAATAACCTTTATACACAAGTAGCAAGAGTAGGAAGAGGTAGAATTCTTACTAGCAAAGCCAAGGCCTAGGTTCTTATCCTTTCTCATGTTAATTGCAAGGAAGAAGACCTGGTAAGCAAGAATGGAAACCCACCTCTGCTCGCACATTTCCTTAGACCCCCATTCCAACATGAGATTTATGCCAAAGTATAACAGGTACACAACATAAATTTATCACATAGAGTTGAAAAAAAATGAAGAAACCAAATTTGGTTTGACCCAGAATTCTTTCATCTATGTAACACTGGAAAAAAAACCACTCAATCCTTCATAACTTTTGTTTCATTACCTGCAAATCAAATAAATATTGCTACTTTGAAGATTCTTGTGATTAATAATTGCAAGAATATCAAAAACATAAAAGAGTATTCAGTTAATGCAAGAAAATGTCCAATTTCTATGGTAAATGACTCTCACACACATAGCAAGAGTAGGAAGAAATAGAAATAAACTTTGCAATTTGTACTACATGTCCTGAGACAAGAGTCATTATAAAAGAACTGACATTATTTGGAAAAAACACAGAAACAGAACATAGAGGTCTGCAAGCCTGATTATTCTCCACAGAAAGCACACAGGTCATAGCACACTTGGTACTTGTATGTATTCATTGAAAGGACAGGGGTCAGCTAATCTGGTACATTCCCCACTGAAAATTTACTTCACTATTGTTTCCCAAACAAACCTTAAAATATTTTCTAAAACCACCAATACTTTGTCACAAAGATTGTGTGCTACAAAACCCAAATAACAAAGATGAACACATTGATTATGGATGGGGATATAACCTTTAGTCCAGATGAGATTGAGTTTTGCACAAAAATGACAGTAACACTATTTAACATGAAAATGTACAGCTTATTGAGAGGACATTACAGTTCTATTTCCCTATGTACTAAACCATATGTCAGTAAATGTACAACGCAAAATTAATGAAATTAAGATGCAATGGATGAAGTTATCTGATTGATGAAGACCTTGAAGAACACGTGAATCTAATCGATAAAATAATTAGGGGCATGCATGTGGAAAACTTTGAGCTCATATTCTCTCTTGATAGGATTAAAAATGAGTACGGCCATTACAGAAAGAGAGTATGAAGATGCTTTCAAAATTGAATAAGATTCAGCCACTTCACTGTTGGGTATGCATCCAGCTAGGGAAAAATGTCAGTATGTCAAAGACATATCTGCATTTTGATTACAGAAGCACTACCCATAATAGGCAAAAGATGAAATCTAAGCATTCTTCAGTGAATAAATAGATAATGTAAAGGTGATAGATACATAGTAGAATACTTTTCATCCTTAAAATGACAGTGTCATTTTTGTAATCACAAAAATAAACCTCGACTACTATATATTAAGAAAAACAAACAAGGAAGAGAAACAAATACCACCTCTCATGAGATCTCACTCACATGAATCTCAAAGAGACAAACTTAAAGAAGAGGAGAGGAAAGGAGAGCGCAGAGACTGAGAAGAGAAAAGAGGATGATGAGGGTGCGGAGAGAAATCGGTCAAGATGTCAGCTCAGTGGGAAGAATAAGTTCTGTGTTCTATTGAATAGCAAATGCTTATAACTTACAGTTTTGTACTGAATATTTCACATCAGCCAGTAGATAGAATTTTAAACATTGTCACTACAGAAAACTAATTAACTGTTGAGGTAATGGATAAGTTACCTTCCTTGGATTTTCTCTTTTGGCATGCTGGAAAGTAAACCTATAGCCTAACATATACCAAGCAGTGGATCTTACTTCTGCCTTCCATATCCAGGACCCATTATGATGGTTATGCATCTACCAAACTGTTAAACTATGTAATATAAATATTTGTAGTCATTATGAGCCAATGAAAGCACTACTAAGGAAAGCCATTAGGGAAATATGCACATTTTAAAATTTAAAAAAAATCATTTATTTTGATGAGTGGTTGTAACAGAAAGCATTTAGCTCCAATAAGACATGGGAAGTATTAAAAAAAAAAGAGGTTGCAAAAAAACAATAATTCCTAAATGGTTAAATTTGGAACTTTTAAATGACTAGTACTTCTTTAAAAAATAGCACAATAAGCCAAGTTATATAAGGCAGATTAATTATTAAAAAGAAAATCTAAAATAAATGAAATTGAAGAGCCAGTGGCATGACCCCTTGTGCCTTTCTTGGTTGCTGATTATTTGCCAGTGCTGAGTTTGTAGGATCTGCCCCTGTCAGAGCACTTGAGGAAGAAGTTGGGTTGAATTCAATTCAGTGAGTGGCATAAAACACATATTTTTAATGAGGTTTTGGACATTCATGTACTGAATATATTTTCCTATGTTTTGCAGTATATATCAGATAGGACTGTAGGCTGAGGTTTTATGTTGAAATGACTGCAACAATCCTTGTGTGATAAAGTCTTATGATTGAAAAGACTAGATGTCAAGCATAAGTTCAGCTTTGTAGATCAGCAGATGTAAATTCTTTTCTACTTGGTATTTTCAAATGTCTTTAGGGCATCAGGGCTGAGGCTAAAGGGCTTACACTTGAATTCACGTGGCTTATGTGTATGTATACAAGCTCACACATACATAGACACAAGCAGACTTACACTGTAGTGAATACTACTAAACCACAGATTTTGAGACATATGAAGTTTTCAGAAATTATTTAATTTTAATTCATAAAATAAAGGAAGATCCTTATTACAAAGCTGTATTAGTTAGGGTTCTCCAGAGTCATGGAATTCACAGAATGAATATATATATATATAGGAAGTTTATTGAGTTGCCTTACAGATATGGCCGAGGTAGTCCAACAATGGCTGCCAATAGCTAGCTGCTCAGTTTGGTAGGCAAGTGGGTGATGGCTGAAGCCTGGAGAACTCCTAGAGTCTTAATGTAGTCGAAGGCTAGAAGGTCGAAGAAACCGGGCGGCCGGAAGGAAGAACGATTCCTAGCACAGCTGCAAGAAGGGATCTGTTCTCCTTGGTGGCTCCTTTTTATAAGATGCAGTACTGGGATAATTCTTTGAGAGCTTTGGAGGTTCTGATAGGATCTGGGGTGAGTATAATCCTTTCAAGTGGTCTCAGTTGATCCTTTCCAGAGGTGGTCTCAGCCCAGCTTAGTTAATAGCTGGTGTGTAAAGTTGACACTCAGGCTTAACTATCGCAAAAGCTAATACACAGGGTGAAGGAAGCAAGGAACTAAACAGTTTATTAAATGTCTCTTTCTATAATGTGCTTCCTGAGAACCATTTCCCTATGGAGATTTACATGGTGGTTTCATATTTTAAAAATGATGCTTGATTGCTCCTATTGGGGAATAGCTGGTGAATATTAAAAATAAAATAATGACAAATTGCTTTAAAAATTAAGATATTGGAATTCAAGCTAGCAACAGATGACCTTGTAGCACAGAAAAGACTGAGGAAGGCAGTCCTCAAGGAGGCAGAGAAAGAAGAGATGTGCTATGATTTATAAAGGAAGACCAGGAGCATAACTTTTAAGACAACACTTTGGTCAGTCTATTCACATGATCATTAGAGGTGGAATTTCAACAATGTTCTATTTTTAGATACCAAAATGGAGGAGTTGGTAGAGTGAGAATTCTAAGGAAAAGCAAATATCAAAAGCTTATTAAGCTTTTCAAAACTCTCCATGTTAGAATAGGCTGATTAATTTTGACGGCCAATTTATTAGGTTAAGAAACACAGGATTATGGGTATAGTGGTCTCAGAGCCCAGGAGCATGAGCAAGGAAGATCACTGAAAATTTGAGATCCGCCTAGTCTACATAAGGAATTTCAAGCAAGTCTGAGCTACACAGTGTAAAAACAACAAATAAACAAACAAACAAACAAACAAAAACAAACAGAACACAAATTTGAAGGAAAATTGCCTTAGTGTTTTACTGAGGCATACTTTGTAAGAATCTGTGATGTTATTTCTGGAGAGGAATAGGAAGATGCAAATTTAAGTGCATCACCATTCCTTGCTATGGGCTTGAGAAAGACAGGAAAGGTACAATGTAAATTTCTACTGGTAGCATTTAGCAAATCACATTTCAAGGATCATAACACACCCAATACAGTTCAGGGTCTCAGAATCCCAAAAGAAATGAAAATGAGGCTGCAAATATGATGGATGGGAGATAGATCATATATCAATAATTAGTTCTGGTAAGGAAGGTTTCCATTATTGTAAATCATGTGCATGCCAGTCTCAATACAAGGGAAACTTTGGCCAGATGGTTCCACTTTACTCTCAACAACCAAATGGTAAATACTTCCTGTCACATTGTTTGCTTGAATGATTTCATTTAAACTGAAAGACCTCATATTACTTTCATGGATATAAATAGAAATATCATTCCCTTTCTTATTGTCTGCCTATCAGTAATGAATCACACTTGTAGACTTCATCAATAACAATAAAAACCAAAAAATTTTAAAAACTTAATTTTGTCTGAGCCTGGAAATTGACTCATTTAAAAAAAATTATTGCTACAAGATTAGTGGTATGATGATTATTCAGGAAAGTCTGGATTCTTTAACGAATGAGACCATGAAAGATTTTTAATTTGTACTAATTCAGTTTGGAATTGCTAAAACAACCATAATTCTTTGGCAGTACTTACTCATATTTGAACTTCTGAAGAAAAAAAGTCTCTCTAGGCAAAAGAATTTTTTTATTTATTAATTTATCTATTTATTCATTCATTTCAAGATTGAATAGTAATATTGCACTGTTATTAATTCAGTTTATTAAATATATAACAACATTCATTCATATAATTTTCTTTATTGGAAATATTGATCTTTTCCTGAAATAGCATAAGACATACTTTTAAATTTTTAATGGGAATAGGGATCTAATTTAGGTCCTCATAATCTACTGTACATTTTTATGATCTAAATAAGGGTGTACATCTGTAATTGAGTTAAAGTGAAAATTAATGCTAGAGAATCCCAAGTTTCAAGGCCGTCTGTGCAGCATGGCAAGATCTTAAATTTTATATATATATATATATATATATATATATATATAAAGAGAGAGAATACTTTTTAAATTGAATTTAAATTTTGGATAGGCAGGTAATAATTAATATTCCCAAGTGTTAATATTTTGACACATTCATGCAGACTTAACAGATTAAATCGCGTTAATTAGTATTTTTCTTTCTTACACTACTGTAAGTTTAGATCCATCAAGTTTCTCTTGCAGAACATTGTAAAATGTGTACTGGGTTGTCACCATCTATTTTCAAGCCAGTGTAATGCAGCTCTATGCATTAGTATTCAACCTTCTTTTGGCTCCTTCTCTCCCTTCTTATCTCTATTAACCCCTATTCCATATTCAAATATAGGCAAATGCCTATAGGCAAGAATGTCTGTTACATGTCTGTATCCATATTTCAGTGATTTTTTTTCATTAACCTTAGATTTTCCTTTATATGTCAATACTTCTGTATCTTTTTCATTACTTCATTCACCGATTTGAATGATAAAATTTATTTCAAATTCACTTTAGGTTAGTATATTACTATTATTTCTTTTATGTTCTATAATTTCTTTCTGAAATTGCTGCATATTCATAATTTCCGTAATTTATTATAAATTGTACAATTGCATTGAACAGATCTATTTGATGCTAATTAATTCTTTTTTATTTTTCACTGTTAGAAATCTCCCTTGATAAACATAAAAGTAAATCTGTCTTTTGATTTTATTAAAACAGTATGTTTATTTTTGTCTTTTTTATATTTTAACATATACTACTTCAAACTCTTATATACAGTCTAGTTATCTATGAACCAATGATAAGTTTATCTATCTATCTATCTATTTATCTATCTGTCTATCTATCTACCTATCTATTCATCTATACTTACCTGTCTTTCTAGTCTACCTCTTTCAGGGTATTTACATAATCCTCATTTGTGGATATCTCTCAGTTTCATAAGAGAATTTTATGACACATAAGTACTATAAGTAAGTATTATATATTCTAGTTGGATATTGGTGTCAGTTTGACAATTGAATACTGATTCTTGAGCACATTTGCAAATATTGGTAGTTAAGACAAAACCTAAGGAAGCCTTCAGGAGATTGACTAATTAATGAAGAATACCCAAGTTTGTGCTCAGCTTGCTTTTTCTTTATTATTCTGTTTAGGATCCTAGCCAATGGGATGTGACTGCACACATTTATGGTGAGTCTTCCCACCTCCATTATACTGACTTGGAGATTTTTCTCACCTGCATGCCCAGAGATTTGCTTCAATACTGATTTTAAATCCCATCAAATCAGCAATGAATATTAACCTTTTCCACTTTACTCTTTGTTGAATTGACAACCAAATGCATCACTTTTAACCTTCTATCATAACCTTCTATCAGTTGACTCTATAGGCTCTTGGTCAATTCGTAGTGCAAAATTTATTCAATCCAGAATCAACATTCTCTTTAGGATTCTAAAACTGTTGAAAAGTTCAAATCTCATCTGAGACTCAAGGGAATGTCTCATGAGTGGGCTCTTATACAACAAATTGCATACTTATACAACAAATTATATACAATGACATGGAATGAACATTACTATTCAAGATGTGAACATGAGGGCATGGAAAGAAATGGTCAGATCAAAGCAAAACTAACATACCAGAATGAGAAATAGGAAATCCACCAGCTCCAGGTTCAAGGTCCAGTGCTTGTAATGGTATATTCATGTTCAGAAGGCTTTGTTGTCCCCACAGGTTCAGCTCTGCTGCCTCTTCCACATATTATTTCCCCTCTGCCCAGTTTCACCCCATGTTTACAGTTTTCCTTGAAAGATTTTACATAGCCTAGGATCACCAACATCCTCGCAGCTCCATTAACTTGGACCTCCCCTTCCTTTTTTCATGGATTGATCTCTCAAGGTTTTCTTGCACAGACTCTGACCCTTCTTCGCATTGTCTGGCCAGGGCAGATCTCTGGGCGAGTGGTACAAACACTATGACTCCCTCAGTTGTATACTTTCGATGTTCTCAGAACCAGACTGAGCAAACCATGTTCTGCAGGCAGCTCATTATGGGCCACAGTTATATTGATCTTTGAGTGTTGACCCTCCTGAAATACTGCCCTAAACAGCAAATGCTCATTCTCTGCTTACTTTCCTCTTTTTATTCATTTCTCCAACTCATGGTATCAACCATTTGTCAATTACTCTAATCTAAATAATCCTTGAAAATGTTCTGAGAGCTTTGTTTCCATGATGATTCTAAATCCTATGAAATTGACAATTAAGATCAACTACCGCAATCTGTTAGTAGGCTTATAAATTATCGTTCAAAAATGTATTTCATTTTAGTAAAAATGCCAGGTGGAAATGGTAATGGCCCTCACTACCGGCCTTTGGAAGGTGGGTGAGCCTGGAAAACCACATCAGAACTTACTGATTTTCCTTATTTGCCTATTGTAGGTTTGTTTATTCTCTGCTGTAGACTAGTTTTGCTAGTGCATATTTTTCTATTCCTTCAAGCTTATAAAAGAAGAATGGAAAATACTTAAAAACTGAAGCTTTATTCAAAAGCTTTTTGCAAATGGAATCTGAGCATTAAGTTTCAAGCAGGTACTTTAAAACTTATATTGTTTTATATCAACACAACTTAATTTTTGTAATTTTAAAACCATTGCTATGTATAAATAGTTTTGTAGAGAATATTTATTTCCCTTTTTCAGTGTATAACTAAGATAGTAAATCCACGACCAGCATTGGACTAATTTGCTTTTCCACATCTGGATGGCTTTTACTGCAATAATCTCCAACACAGACTCTTTGCTCCTCAGACAGGCCTTGTTTTGGGGATGCTGGCCAAGAGACTTGATAGAAATTGTGAATGATTTACTGAAGCTTAATGACTTAGGAAAAAGTATGACTAGTGTGCATTAGGAAAGAAAATTTATATTTGAAAAAATAAGTTAAAGTAAATAGAGACAGTTCCTTCTGATGCTGGAAGAGCAGGAAGCTAATAGAAAGCAATATGACTGTTCTTTCAACCTCTCTAATAGATAAGGGAATTAATAATAAACAGGATCAGCTCCATAGTTCTTACTGCACATGTGGTTTGTAATAAAACAGACTCAGCTGTATTCTCTGCTTCATATTTTCCAAGTCAACAATAGATCTACTACATTATAGGCCAGCTTTAATGACATTTCTGCAGTTCTGTATTCTGTTTTAATTTCTTCTGCTGGAAAATTCATGCTATTAAACCAGTCGCAGCCAATAATTTGCAGTGATCTGCTGTACTAAAGTTTCACCTAAGAAGACTGAAGAATGGGGAAGAAAGGAACATAGTAAAGAGAGTTAGTTTACTATGAGTGGGTGAGTTGAGAAGCATTCATCTCTACATTGGCTATGCATTTTCCTGACACATCTTAGTAATTAAAAGATTTGGTGTCCAAAACTGAGACATTTTCAGTACCAGATGAAAATCATTATACTGGCTAATGAAATGTTAATGAAGTAATGTATTTAGATTCTGTGTCATCTGGTGAATAATATCCAAAGATCACTTTTCAACTAGTATTTTGTGCATTCTGGGCTAAATTGTGTAACTAACTTAAGCATAATTTGTCATCTCAAAGGTATCAAGATGGAATATATATCTCCAAATGTACGCTTCCAAAATTGAAAATCTCTTTGCTTTATTTTTATCCAAATTACTTTTTTCCAAAGTAATATAATTGCTACCAACCATTGAAACTAGTTTTTAATGTAAAAATATTCATAATTTATTTGTTTGTAATGTCATGACTCTTCTCAAAATGAGAAATTAGATTATAAACCTGTATTGTAGTATTAATTATGGTTCTAGAGAAAGTATGAAGTATCTAACACTCCATTGTAGTTTACATTTAAGCTTTCAGTCTCAAGAATCTCAAGTAACTAAGGAAAAATGAATATCACTATGAGAGAAAATAAATGTGTGAAAGCCAATTCTATATGATATTGAAGCATTTGGATACAAAATAGTACCCTAAAATTGGTACCCTGAACTCAGTATTTGACTACTGAACCTCTTTTAGGCAAACTATCTCATGTCAGTCGTTTCCTAACTAGAGAAAAATATTCATTTGAAGTGAAGTGCCAATATTGTGAATTTGCGTGGTCATTTTAATTTTGCGATGTATGTTCTCAACCTTTGTACTTCTTGGCATAATTCATTTTCTCTCTATTTATAATCACCCATATTAATTCATTCCATTGATATAATTTTGATACTTTTCATCTGACTAATAATAATGGGTATATATTACTCAATGATTTTTCTTTCATCAGGAACAAGTTTAAGTATCCAGATATCATAAGCTACAAGATATTTAGACTCCAATGAGGTCCATACTGTAGTATTTCATGTAGCCCTGTGTCATACCTAATAGACATGTGAAAACCATAAAGGCTGTTACTGAATCTTTTCTTGAGATTACTTCAGAGATATCTGATAGTGTTTCTTTTTGTAATGCTGAATAAATATTTATGGACTGCTTCCTGCAATAAAACATAATACATTCTTAAAAGTAAGACTTTCAATTATTTTTCAGTTTAAACCTGTTTCTACTTATCCACTGAGAACCGTTTATGCTTCCCCGTGTATCTCTCACCTGTTCTAACCCCAAAGCAGGTGCAGAATACTTGCCTGTTCACACTGTCAGCTCATGCTGTATTGCATCTCACTGGACCAAATTATATTATAATAGAGAATAATTCTTTAAATAGTTCAGATCAACCAAGGGCATTTGGAAAGCTAAGAATAATAAAGCTTCCAATCTTTTAAGAAGTAAACTACTAACACACACTAAAGCCCAATCTATTGTTAGGGACCTGAGTAATTCTAGGACAAAGATATAGGTTAAAATTGTTCTCTCCATGACATTTCTGACATAGGACTGTTGCTCATACTATGATCCAGAAAAAAAAGAGATTTGCTTCAAATTGAAATGCTGGGCAACTTTTGGTTGTTCTTCTTTCATGTATATGTAAGTATGGGACCTCACCTGAGTTTATACATGTGAACTTGTGTGTGACTGTATGTGTGGATTCTAGTGTGCATGTATGTGAGTGTACTTTTATAGGAATTGCTAAGGATGATGTCACGGAACCTCAATAACTCATTCATTTTTTTTCTTGAGATTGATCTTTCAATCAAAACCAGAGCTGACTGCTTGGATTACTCTAGCAAGCCATCTTGTATTGGAGATGTCTAGTATCTGCCTTCTGAGGCTAGAGTCACAAAGGGGCAGTTACACCTACCTGTCATTTTACCTTGGCTCTGGGTATCCAAAATTCTGCTCCTAATGCTTGTGCAGAAATTGCTTTAACAACCAAGCTATCCCCAACCCCAATAATTGATATTAAAAAAAAATCCAATAGTTTCCCTTGAATCTCTAAAGAGACATGAAGAGGTATCTTAGACCAGGGTGCAACTTTTTTCCAAAGAATTTAAATGTTTGTACATTCTACTATGTATGTAATTTGCTTACTGTCCCTAGGTTGCTATTTTTGTGACAAGTCCACAGCTGCTTTGTTCTTTCAATGAATGGTTCTTTGCACTAAATTCCAAGTCTTATTTCAGCCTCTCACTATTTCATGAGGCATTTCATGAACAAATGATACATCATGAGCATTTATATAACTAAGAAGTAATTTTAAGTTTCAAACTATTAAGCTTTCCAACCCTGCCTGGTACAAGAAAAATTGACTAATAATTCTTACTTTGCTGCTGATGGAATTATTGAATAATTCAAGAAAGACATTATTTAAGGCAGGGCTTGTGAAAGGAAGAGGTTGGGTGACTTGTTGATTCATTAGCCCGCAGACTCTTACTACTTCACAGAAAATGATGGAGCCAGAAACATGCCAGGTCCTAATCTCTATAGGAGAGATTCCATTTCAGGAGATGTCACCTGAAGGTGTTAGCAACCAGAGAACTTTGATTTGTTATGTTGATAGATTTCCTTGAGAAAATTTTCATTGTTAAGCAAGTAATAGCTCAAGATTCTTAGGAACTGTGTGAAAGTTTGGGGACTCTTTCATTCCAAAAGCCTGAGGAAATCTCCTTGTTTACTTCACCTACTTTGTTTTTTTATATTTTAAGAGAATATTCATGAGCATCATTTTGGTTGATCTGAGTATTAGTCATTTTTCTTTTTGTAACAAGAAGCAATTGAGCAACTTAACAAGAGAAGAGGGGCTTATTTTGACTTAGTATGCAAAGGACTATGGTCACCATAAAAGGGACAGCATAGCAGCAAGGAAGCAGTAGCTGAAGGGAGGCAGGCTAATTGTATGTCACCTGCAGTCAAGAAGAGTGATAAATGCTTGCGCTCAGCTATCTTCCTCCTTATCATGAAATTCAGAATCCCAACTCATGGAATGATGTCACCTTTCAGGGTGGAACTTCCTACATCAATTAAACAAATTTAGAAAATTCCTCAAGGGAATTTAGAAAATCCTGTTAAGGGAACAGTCAGTAAAAAGAATCACCATTTACAAGATCACTGAAAACAGGCAACCAAGTCTTGGACTTCTGAATAACATTACAAAGCAGAGCACCATTGTCTCCAACTAGTCAAAATATATACTAATTTATGACTGACCTTGGATCCTTTATTAGATAAATCCATTATATTAGCTACATGTATTACAAATTTCTTACTAAAGCAGGGTTCTCATTTAGTGATCAAAGTAAAATGCCACTGAATATTACCAGAACCACAGTATTTAAAATCAGTTACAAGGCACATATTTTAGGCTGTCTATATGCTAAGACATTGGAGGATACTGAGTTGTTCAAATATAATATAAAGAAGACCATGTTGTTATCTCCATTTTTACATGATAAAACCGAGGTCCAAAACAAAATTTTGTTGCTGTTGATGGTTGCTATAGTTAATCTTAAATGTCACTCAACATTCCCTAGATGGTGGTGAAACTTTAGAAGGAGAAGCCAAGGAGACTAAGCAGGTCACTAGAGAACAACACATTTTTAAGTCATGCTCAGTTTTACTTCCGAATTCACAATCTGCTTCTTGGTGTTCTGTTATGAACAGAGCATTCCAAGAGTTCCTTCCACTAAGTCTTCCCTGTCATGATGAACTAATTCCTCTGACACTGTGGGTTGAAATGAATCTTCCTTCCATTAATCAGGCAACACTGATGAAAGTAGCTTACAGAAGAAAATGAAATTGTCTTTTGCATGTATACTGCAAAATCAATACAAAATGAGTAAGTGGTAAAAAAAAAAAGTTCAAAAGAATGACAAAGAATTGGAAATTTCAGTTCCTTTTGTGGATTTCTTTACGTCCTTATATGACTTTTTCCCCCCAGTTCTGGGAATCCAGTCTAGGACCTTGGACTTGTTAGACAAGTATTACCACTGACATAGATCTCTGTTCCCCAGTAGTAGTACTCAGACATCAACTTTGCTGAAGTAACCAGACATGGCAACATATATGGAATCTCAGCACTTGTGAGCTTAAACCAAAAAAAAAAAAAAAAAAAAAAAAAAATGAAAGTTTGAGGACACTGTGGACACTGTATCAAGTTCTAGACCATTCTGGCCACATAAGGAGACCCTGTTTTAGAAAACAAAGAAAAACAAAAACATTACCAACCACAAAGAGATCAATGTACCAAGGAATTAGTAAAAATTTTATCAGCAGCATCAAGCAATTGAGCTATCTAACACTCTAAAGACGGAAAAGTTAAACAATAGAATTTAAATATCCTAGTGCTCTTTTTTTTTTTTTTTTTGTAACAAGAACACCTATGGCTTTATTAAACTGCATTAACCTGAGAGTAATTAAAATTCTACTCATCCGTTGTTCCTTTTTCAGCTTTCTGATGATGATTTAGTTTTTCAAGGGATAAAATAATTGGGTCTCACATACTTCAAGCTGATTAACAATTGTACTTTACTTTGAAAAAATTTAAATTAGCACTCTATGATTTTCTAACATTAGTGTTAAAGTTTGATTAATGTGATTTTTCCCCTCAGAATCTTATCTGCTCAGTTTAACTTATAGATCTTGTATGATTGAGGGGGAGTAAACACTGGAAAGTGGACAACTCACAAAGGTATCTAATTAATAACTACATCATAAAATTTCCACCAAAATATGGAGAAATTTCCTTGAAATCTCGTCTCTTTATATAATAATATTAAAGTACCTAATTATCTGCAAGTCTTTTGCCAGATACTAAAAGTATATTATTCACTTAAGATTCATGCAAATCTTCATTGAAATGAATTGCAACATCTACTACACCAGTGAAGTAATTGCACATCAGACATAACCAGAAACCAAATATCTTCTGGTATAGCATATATCTCTTATATCTGCACCTGGATATGATTGGAGTCAATGAACATTCATTTCCTTCAATGTTCCTGAATTCTGATCCTTCAAACAAAACTGTTCTCTGCCAGATTTCTCTTTTAGTTCCAAAAGCCTCCTTGTAAAGTCTGTGAATGTTGAAGTGCAGATAAGAAGGAGTCCTTTGAATAGATGGGTTTATTCCTCAACCCTAGGATTAAACATATGATAAAAAGCTTAGTTACATATTCATACAAATGACTAAAATTCCCTCAAGGAAAAAAAATTTGGGTCATTCATTAAGTAAATAGTTACCATGGTGATTGTGATGATCTTGTGTCAATCAATCTATCTGAACTTGGGTAGGAAAAACAACCATAGGGGCACTAACAAAAAATCCAGTAATTTGGCAATAATATGCATCTCATATCTCAAAACATTTATTATGTGCCACGTGGTATTACGTAAATATTCTTCAAATTTAAACTGGTAACTTAATTAAATATTTTCCTTTCATCTATCTTTGACTTAAGATGGATCAAGGATTTAGGAGTCTACCAATTCTTATTTCAATGGTTGTAATATAGAGCTTTTCATTTGAACAAACAGGTCAAAAGAATTAAATTTTCATACTAAATAGTTTTACAAAGAGATGCATATTTGGAAAAAAATTAATGGCCTTCAAATAAAATATGTAAAATTAAAGGTGTGTGTGTGTGTGTGTGTGTGTGTGTGTGTGTGTGTGTGTGTGTGTATTTGAATATAACAGGGCACTTACATGTACCTATGGAGGCCCAAAGGTAACATCAGGAATCAAACTGGATTTTTCTATCTCATTTTTGTTTTATTCTGTTTTTTGGGGGGGCTCCACCTTCCAGAAATCAAAGTACATACTAACACTATATCCACCTTGAATTTTTATATGGTATCTAGAGATCTGAAATCAGGTCTTTTGCTTTCTTTTGAAGCAAAGGTTTCAACCGTGGAGCCATTTCTACTGCCCCAGATTTTTTTTTCCATGCAGGTATTAATCATTGTTGGCCATGATAGAGATTGTTTGTGGGTAGAACTCATTAATTCGTTAATTCAACAAATGTTAATTTAATGTTCCATGTCCTTACCAAAAAATAAAACCATGACATTGCAGACACAGAATCTGAGTGAAATCTATCAAGATAACTTTCAACTAGAAAGGGAATACTGATGAGTAAATGAACAATAAAAATAAATTAAGTGGGCTAAGGGTGGTCTAAGTCCACTTCTAGTATGAGTGCTGTCCTTGATTTAATTTCCAAGACTACAAAAAAGTGAAAATAAACTCAATGAGAAGCATTCTGTTCAAGATCATTGTTTTTCTCCCCAAGAACTATGCAGTATTAAGATGATTGCTAAACCCTTCCCTTCTCAGTTTTTCTCTAAATTTATAGAAATAACTAATGATATATGTGCAGTAAGTTGCCTGGTGACTTCCTAAATACATGTCTGCACCTTAATTTCTAATTTGTAAATATTTACTTACTTTACTTAGACGAAGGCTTTTGCAGATGTAGTTAAGATCATGAGATGACATCATCTTTGATTACTGAGATGGGTAATTTTTTGTTATATGCAAAGAAGCGAGAGCTGAAAATGACACAGTGAGACTGGGAATGCAGGTAATGGTTGCAATCCCTAAGAGCTTCCAATCACCAAAAGGTAGAAAGAAGCAAGGTACCAAATCCCACCTAAGTCCTCAAAGAGGAGGGTCACCCTGAAAAAACCTTAATTTTAGATTTCTGACTTTCATATGTGGGGAGAGTCAATTCAAATTATATTGAATTGAGTTCAACAAGTTCATTATAATTTTTTACATGCACAAGAAATGAGTAGTAAGGCACCTAACATATTCCCCAATACATTCAATAAATAAGATGATGAGGGTGGTGAGTACTATGATTATGCTCACTCTTTTTTTTATAAATGAACAGATTAAGTGTTCATTCAACATACACAGTTCTATAGGAGATATGTTTTTAGATTGTTTTGACAGGCTCATACGATACATTTTTAAAACATTTACATTAATGTTCCTTCCAATTCTGTTGGCAACTTGGTCTGGGATGTTTTTATCCATACATATATACCACTTTCTCTCCTAAATGCATTTTATTTTGCCTCTTCAGTAAAAGCAAAGAAAGACAACAGGATTTTAAAAATCTAGTAATAATAAATACATTGGACAAACTAACTGGGTGTATGAAGAGTTGGCACATTGATGTAGGCAGGACAAGCCCAATGGTGGCCTTTGCAGTTCAGTGAGTCAGAGAGTAAGAATCAGTTAGTCCAAAGCCAAGAGGTAATTATAATTAACAGTATTTTCTATGGACTCACAGAAAATCTTTAAGGTTATCAATCTTTAATGTTATCTTTAAGGAATAATGAGACAGATGTCAGTCATGCTATCAAGGCCATCGATATTTCACATTACACTCGAAGAAGTATTTGTATATATAACATACTCAATTTATGGATGGAAAGCCCAGTTTTTAGCCTTGATATTCTAACTTGAGAGCTTGCATAATCACAATGTTGGGAGCATCACATTCATCCAGCGCAGCAGCTAAAATTAACTTATGTATTATTTTTTAAGAATTTAAAATTTTTGATATTTTGTGTGATATGTACTGACTAGCCAGTTCAGTTTTCATCAAGTCTTGAGATGTTTTTAAGGAATGACAATCATTCCACCACTGATAATGCTTGGGAATAAGATTATCTATAAACTAAATATAGAAAGAATAGCCACCTCATTATACAAGGACAACTGAGTGGTTTGGTCCAAATACTTAACCTTCACAAAATTTAGACTATATTAAAGAATAAATGCTGGCACAAATGGAGGTGTTTGCTTGTTTGAGCTATATCTGTATGAGTGTGTGCGAATGAGTATGTTGTGTATATTTATGTGTTTGTAGCTACACGTGATGTCAGAGGAGGATGCCTTGCTCTGTTGTTCCCTACCTTATTGGCTTGAGACAGGGGTTCTCTTTAAACCTGGAGTGACTGGCAGTCTGTAAGTGCCAAATCGTACCTCTATTTTTCAAAGAACTGAAACTGTATGTGGTTACAGGAACACATGTAGCCATGTTTGGTTCTTTCTTTTTTACATAAATTCTTTTTTACATGAATGCTAAAGATTTGAACTCAGATCATCTCCCAAGCTGATAGGAATTTTAAATTCCAAAGTGTTCATTACAATACATGAATGTTTTTAACTGTTTGCATTTGTGACTGTGTTTGATAAGCTTGCATGAAAGAAGGTTTCTGGAGAGATATATAAAATCATTTTCAGCCAGTGACTAAGGATGGAACAAGCAAACATCTTATGTTGGAAGCAAAACAAATGTCTCTTTTCCTGCTGAAGTAAAAACTTGGAGACAAAGAGGTGTCATTCTAAAATTGTCATTTTGAGAATACACTCAGACTGTTTCTGTGGGCTTCTATGTGTTCTCAGTAAGATCATTAGCAAAAACTGAAGCAGCATTCTTTCCCACACTATGTTAAATGACTGAGCTGGTCTAAAATCAGTGGAGGCTCCCAGGAACCCTTGGGGAAAACTGATAAGTTGTTTATAGATATGGAGTAAGGCAAACATCATTTTCCAGTAATATGGTTGCATTTTCCAGATCTTGTAGTATCTGTCCATGGTAAGGGTTCTCATTAAGATGGATAAAGGGCTCACTATTCATTCAGCATATTCAAAGAATTCAAAAAACTTTTTCTGAATTTTATAGTAACCAGAGAATGCCAGTGCTCTCTGATCTTCACAGAAATTCAGATCAGAACCAAATTGAGGAGGACTGCTAAGATACTATCACATGTCCATTTAAGGTCTCTCCAAAACACCTAACATTTGCATTTGATGACGACTCACGAAAGGATGCAATGTCAACAACTATTGAAATTTGTGTAATGAATATAGATTTGGTCTCTTTTATGCCTATAGGCATAGAAAAACTCAGTGAACCAGTATGAAAATAATTTCCATATTTTATAATAAAATTATGAAGCCACTAAAAATAATCACAAGAAATATTTTTAGTGTAGAAAAAGAAACCATAAAATATTGCTGTATCCCCTGCCAGGCCAGCCGGAGGGAAGAGAGGAAATGGCAGGGGCCTCATGGGCTCCAGGTGAATGGGCAAGCTGGTGAGGAGGGGGTCACCACCCCAACCCTAGGAGTCAGGTGAGAAGCAGCAGGCAGAGAATGAGTTGGCAGCTTATTTATTCAGGAAGTGTTTGGGCTTATATAGGGTTGGGGTCCAATCAGGTGTTGCTATTCCTCCACTCATTTGACTGTTTACTAGATGTCCATTGCAAGGGCAGGTTAAATGGCCACTTCCCATTGGTTGTTCATCTTTCTGCCTGTATGGTTCCTCAACTGGTACATGTCCAGGGCATGTCCATACCTGGGGCTAGGGCCTCCTTGAATCGGGAGTACCACATTTTTACCCTTTTATTTATAAACTTTTTCAGTGGGGGCCATGATAGCTGGGGTGACCCGGAGCCTCTTCAGCTGCATGGAATATAGGTAACTGTGCCTGGCTTAGATGGACACCACCCTCATGTGGAGCCTTACCCATCATTGACTACCAGTCATGAGACCACCGCAGTGAAGGAATCATGGTCCCAAAGGGGAACTCAAGGAAACAGAGAAAAGCAGGTTTTCATCATTGCAGGGGCAGTCTGAGAGGCTATAGATGGGGCAGGTGGAGAAACGATCCAGAAGAGCTGGTGAGACACAGATCAAAACCTAACAATTGTAAATTAGCAAGGCATTGCTTCAATGGAGGACAGCCAGGCTTCCAATGGGCCTTTGGTAATCTTAGGAATGTCTGAAGCCTGAATGGATGCCCTGAGGACCTGTGTAAAGCAAGCTTGAGTTGTAAACACTGAGACTTTACTGCTTACCATTTGCATCTAAATAGGACAATTAGCACTAAAAGGGCAACTCCAAAAGTTAACCAAGTTACCAAATTTACGGGTGAAAAGAAGGTAGCTATCATGTCCCATAATTTTTTGCCAAGGGACACAGCAGTAATAATTTGAACTTTAGTTCCATTAATTTTGATATGTCAAAGGATGGTTTGAAACATTCCAGGTGCCATTAATAATGGCGGGCAGGAGGCATACAGCATCCTGGACTTCTCTCTTACGGGCCAGGAAGAGTAGTGCTAAGGACACATTTAAAACATTTTTTTTCTTTCTTTCCCTGTGGGGAAGGGAATTTCAGGTTTGTCAGCATGGGCATGCCTGCTAGTATTTTATCTATCTATCCCCTTAGGCAGATGGATCCTCAGAGAAACTCTTCAAGTAACGTAGGCCAAAATCTTTCAAGGAAAAAGGATACATGAACCTGAGTTGACCCAAATGCATTTAGAATTTCCTGAAAACAGACTATACTTTTATTGATCCTTCTTTGTTTCAAGGTGGCAGCTTGAAATTCCTGTTCCACCTTAGTAGGAGTACACATGGAAGCATGGAATTAGAAAGCAGATTTGTCTCCAAGAAAGGGAGCTCATACCTACCAGGAGAAGGAAGAAATTCCAATGAACTTTTTAGATGACAACTATATTTTCCTGGTTGCTAGATTTGATGGGATAAAACTCTATAAAAGAAGTCAGAGGAATGAGCAAGTTTGATAAAGCAATATCATAGTGGCTTTGTTATTTTGGGAACACATGGAAAAATATTTAAGAACACAATAGCATTTTCATTTGTAGTCCCATTAAAGATCAAAACCAAGCAAGAAAATTTTTCATGAAAGAAAACTTGTAATCTATCAGAAAAAAAATTGCGATCGATATAAAACATAACTAGTTAAGGTCTTAGATATTGTTAAAATTATTTGTTCTCATTTTTAAGTATGCATATATGTATTTAAAAATGACATGCCAAATTTTTATATTAGTGCACAACAGAATAAAAAATTGAAGTGGCCACACACAACATGTAAACACAGAACATATAAGCACAGGAACAACATTTTACCGGCAACTGTACAATTTACCAGTTACTGTCTTAAAATTACCCTTGAAAGCTTTATCAAAGGTGGATTAACATTTAGGAAAACCTTATTTAAAACAAGACCTCATAGTAGTTATGTCTGGCAGCTTAGCTTAATTATGAAAAACACCTAGCAAGGAAAACATTGTTATCCATTGTTCAGTTCCCACATATTCTCTGGGGGGGAATCAAAGGTGCTAAAACCGCAGCCTTATTCCAGAATTCCTCCAGGCCAGCAGTCTTAACCTTGAGGCCTCTAGTCTTTAGAAGAAATTTTAAGATGAGTATCTGGGGCTCCTTATAGTGTGAGGGGAGGTTGCCCATTTTTCTAAAGAACAGAGCCAAGACTAAAGAGGAACAGATGAGACAAGAAATGTATTGGACCCAAATGTCTTGTGTTTGGGGGGGCTTCCAGGGTTCGCTACTACCCCTGTGCTGTATGTGCATATGGTGTCTCCCAGTCAGGCTTATTCAATGGAATCAAGCCTGGGCTCTGAGTTCTAAAGGGACTGATTTCTCATGTGAATTTGCTGGAAAAACCTTGGTTTAGAGGGGCTCTTTGGTGATGGGGAAGTCAAACGAAAATTGGGGCTCCTTGATCATTGGCAAATCAAGCAAGTGACTGTGTTCCTAAGGACAAACAGGGAAAGGGGAAGAGGAGGGGGCCACCTGCTCATCTTCAGGCACCATAAACACAGGAACACAAAACCAAAGGGACCGCTCACCGAACTTTACCGGAGTGGGTGTCTCATCTACACCAAAGGCAGCACCACCCCACGTTGAAGCGTCAGATGTTGCCATATCCCCACTGGGCCAGCTGCGTGGAGGAGGGGAAATGGTAGGGGCCTCGTGGGCTTCAGGCGAATGGGTGAGCCAGCGATGGGGTCACCACCCAGACCCCAGGAGACAGGTGAGAAGCAGCAGGCAGAGGATGAGTTGGCTGCAGACTCAGCTTTATTCAGGAAGTGTTTGGATTTTAATAGGGTCGGGGTCCAATCAGGTGCTGCCTTCCCTCCACTCGGGGACAGCCACCAATCATTTGACTGTTTACTAGTGTCCATTGCAGGGGCAGGTTAGATGGCTGCTTCCCATTGGTTGTTCATCCTTCCACCTGTATGGTTCCTCTATTGGGACATGTCCAGGGCATGTACCCAGGAACTAGGCTAGGGCCTCCTCAAATCGGTAGTGCCACAATAAAATTCATTATCTATAGAAATGGCAATTTTATGCTTATTATTATAGCAGATTGAAATATTAAATGGGCTTTTAAGCAAAAGCAATGCTGATGACACCCAAAGTAAAATATTTAAAATATAGTGAATTAAACTAGGATACTTACAACAACTAAGTTGATAAGTGCTGCCAACCTGAGCGCAAATCCAAGAATCCAACAAAAGTTGGAAAAGAGAGAACGAATACCAAAAATGTTTTCTTCTAAAATCCACATACATGTCATGGCAAATGCACCATCAACAGACAGACACAGGCACACAGACACATGCACACACAGACACACACATACATACACACACACACACATACAATTTTAAAAAAAATTTAGGTTACTTAAAATTAATTTTGAATGACATGTAGCACTTCAGTTACTTTATTATTTTTGTATATTTTCATGAAAACAATTACAGTGTTAGGAGGCAGAGACATGGCTCAGTGAGTAATGTTACTTATGTACAAACATGACCACTTGGATTAGATTCCCAGAGCCTACAGAGTGGGAGAATGAACTGGGAAATTGTTCTCTGATCTTCATGTGTGTGCTGTGACAGGTACATACCTATTTCTCTCTCTCTCTCTCTCCTTCTTTCTTTCTCTCCCCCTCTTTCTTTCTCATTCTGTCTCTCTCCCATTCTTTCTGTCTTTCACAAAATGAAAAAAAAAAATTAAAAAGAGAATTTATCCCAAAATGAATTAGTAAAACTGAACTGAAATAATTATGACACCAATACATTTTATCTCAATGAATGAAGTTCAGGAATTTTATTGCTATAATCACTTTTACTGAAACTTTTGATAAGTGCTTCTATGCCAAATGTTAGTTATGTTTTAAGTATCATTCATTTATTTCATGGATTTATATTTTATGATTTTGCTTTATTCGTGGGACAATGAATTCAATAAAATGTAATATTTGACATAGTGTCAGGTAATACGTGGAGGAATTAAAGAATACAAATTCTTTAATAAAAAATAAAATAATGTAACATAATAGGCTCAGAAAGAAAAAGTCTCCATAGGAATAAGAAAGTAATTTTTAATTTTACTTATTTTCAGGGACAGTCCGGTGTTCTTATAGAATCATGTCAACTAACATCCTCAAAGCAAACAAGGTTTGATTTATACTTCCTTTCTATTCCTAGTGCTATGAACTGAAGTAATGAAAGGTTCACATGGTTTGGAGATTCTAAAATACGCTGATTTTATTCCACATGTGCTGAATGCAATTAAACCATATATTAAACACTACATTAAACCATATATTTGAGTAGTCAAGATCTACAATTAAGAATCCTACATTTTCTGAGTTATAATTGAGAATATTGTTGCTTAAACATTCATTAGGGAAAATAAAAAGCATATTAAGACATGTTTAAGACAGGTATCAGGAGCTGGAGAGGTGGCTCAGGGGTTAAGCCTCTGCCTTGCAGGCAGAAGGTCCTGAGTTCAGATTCTAGACCCCACGTATAGATGCCAGGGAGAAGCAGCGGCAGCCTGCATTTCTGGTCCTGGTAGGGTGGAGCCTGTGAATCGCGGGGCAGAGTCAACAAGGAGGAGATGGAGGTGGTCTCTGGTGGTTCCCGAATTCGCTTGTGGTTCTACACACACACACACACATACACACACACACACACACACACACACGCGCGTGCGCGCGTGCACACACGCACAATTGAATTTAAAAAAAATTAAAAAAAGAGATGTTCGGTATCAAAATGTCTGAAATTACACTCTTTTATCAATGAAGACAAGTGGAAAGAATGTTTAACCCTACAAAGCATATCACTAGTTTTCCAAGCACTTGTGAAAGGGCTTTATGACAAGTCATGTGATTGACAAAGTCCATTATGTGTATACTACCCAAAAGCAGATTCTTTCAATCAAGTCTTTTGTTTTGTTTTGGTTTTGGTTTCTGGTTTATCTGCAGAAAGCCTGTTAGTATACTACTTTAGATTGCTAAATATCGGCAATATTAGTTTTTGTTGAGATTATAAACAGACTTCAACTTGATGTGCTTGAGAATTCAGATCTGGAGAGCCATGCCATATACACTGAAGTATCAGGAAATTGAAGACAAACTATGGTTTCAAACATCTTACTATCTGAATGTTGTAAAGAATGTAGCTTTGATTTGCTTATGAATTGTGCCACTAGTGTCAATATCTGAGTGAAAAGATGATACTGAATAGCATAAACAACCTCAATATCTTTGCATTAGATTGTCTGCTATTAATTCACCAGAAACAAATGCTTACTTGGGGTAAGATATTAAGGGAGTGGAGTGGTTTCACATGCACACAAAATAAACTGGGGCACTCGAATAAGCACGACTCTGTCATGCACCTCTTCACTGTTGAGCACTTACAGTAAAGGATGAGTGTTACATTTCACAATGTTGGTAATAATTCACTTTTGCCATGATGCAAAAGTGGCTTTAATTGAGTTGCTTTGCATGAAACAATTATACATATTGTCTGCCAGGGTGATTGACAGCAAGGATTAAATCACAAATCATTGGAAGAATGATAATTATGGTATAAAACAAGATTAGTTGTGAAATGCAAACTTTTTACAGTGTAGGATTAATCACTGTAATTTTGAAGAATTATTACAAATCTGACAACTAATTCCTATGAAGGGTTTCAGATGGCTAATAATTCCCACAACTAAGATTGAATAATTCATCTAGCCTGAGGTAAAATGAAAAGGTTCAAAATTTTATGTATTACACACACATTTTTATTTAAATGCTTAATAAAAGCAGTAATAAGTGAATTAAAATCAGACACATGCTAAGAAGTATCTGCTGTCCAGCAGTGGATAACTACCAGATTCATAAAGAACATATTCAGCAAAGAACAGCATCAAAAGGGACAAATCTCTGCAAAAATGCCCCTAGATATGAATTCACCGATTCTTTCAAGTCCTCAGCTGAGGGTTAGTCTGCATGCCTGTAGCAGAACACTACCTGTGATTTTTTTATTATTATTAAAAATGTAATTATACATTTTAAAATTTTTTTACCAGTTCCCTCCCTCCCCCCTCCTCCCCCCGAACCCCCTCCTCCCCCTCCTCTCCCTCCCCATCGCCCAGTGCCTCCCCCCCAATTCCCAGAGAGTCCTTTATTATGTACGCCTGACTCTCCACTGGGTCCTCCTCTCCGATGACATATAAGGACCCAGTGGCATTTCCATAAGCCCTTTCTCTTGTTCCCCTTAAGCATAGGAGCACTACTATGGCTGTCACTCCCTTGCCTCGGTGCCCTTAACAGATGCTAGACTTTATGAGGGCAACAGTGCGCTGGACATTGCGCAGGGCATGCAAAGTCCCATTATGATTGCTTTGGCCCCAACTCTTGTTGAGAATCTTGCAAATTGTTGTTCCTCCCATCCTTTTGCTCTTACAATCTTACCGCCCCCTCTTCCGCAAATGTCCCTGAGCTCCAGGATGGGGAGAAATTAGGCTGGCCTAGTTCTATGTGATTGATATAGAGTCTCCGAAGTTCGGGATTGTGGTTTGTTGATTTTCTTTTGCAGTTTTGCTGCTCCTGCAATGCCCTTCACTCCATCCTGGTGGGCACTGTATGTCACCCCCTGGCCAGAGACAAAAAGCTGTTAAACTGGAGTCTTGTTATTATAGCACATTCAAGGGTAGATGTAATAAAAGTAGAAAACCTAAGTGAGTGAGGGGTCCATCACCCATTTGCAAAATGGTTACTTTTTATCTGCTAGACTATATGCCCTCCCCTTCTGGTGAGATCAGGAAAGAACGTCTGTGAACTTAACCAGGTTTCTCATTACTGACTTGCAGACCTTGATGGAGGCCTATTTTCTCTGCTGTAACATGGTCCCCTCTCTCCTTGTTTCTGGTGTGGCCCTCCTACCCCATCTCTCTTGTTCTCTTGTTCATAATCCTTGCAATTACTGTGTTACATAGGTTTACTTTTGAGTGTCTCAATGTGGGCTGGGTGAGTTTGGTACTAGGAGCCACCTATTAGGGAGTACATATGGTGCTTAATTTTCTGGGTTTGAGATGCTTCACTTAATATAATTGTTTCTAATGACATCCATTTCCCAGCAAATTCCAGTAATTCATCATTTTTGATGGCTGAGTAGTACTCCATTGTATAGATGTACCACTGTTTCCTTATCTACTCGTCAACTGTTGGACATTTGCTATTGTAAACAGTGCTGCTATGAACATGGTCGAGCTTGTGCTATCGAGGCAAACCTCTGCTGCATGGGGGGTTATTCCCAAAAGTGGGATAGCAAAGTCATATGACATTTCAATCTTTAATTTCTTTAAGAATCTCCAGACGGCTCGCCAGAGTGGCTGTATGAGCCTGCACTCCCACCAGCAATGTAGGAGAGTTCCCCTCTCTCCACATCCTCTCCAGCATTTGTCGTTGTTTGTATTGTGGATTTTTGCTATCCTGACTGGGGTGAGATGATATCTCATGGAAGTTTTGATTTGCATTTCCCTGATGGCTAAGGAAGTGGAGCATTTTTTAAGATATTTGTTAGACATTTTAATTTCAACCCTGGTAAAGTTTCTTTTAAGTTAAAGTGCCCACTTTTTAATTGGGCCATTGTTTTCCTTGGAGTTTAGTTTTCTAAGTTCTTTGTGCACTCTGGACAGTAGAGCTCTGTCAGATATGTGGTTAGTGAAGATTTTCTCCCATTCTGTGGGTTGCCTTTGAGCTCGTGTTACAATCTCTTTACCTGAACAGAAGCTCTTTAATTTCAGAAGATACCAACTGTTGAGAGTTGGTAGCAGTGACTGTGCCATTGGATGTCTGTTTAGGAAATGTTGGCCTAGCTCAATCAGCTTGAGGGAGTTCCCTATCCTTTCAACTATGGTTTTTAAAGTCTCTGGCCTTAAATCAAGGTCCTTGATCCATTTGGAATTAAGTCTTGTACATGGTGACAAGTACGGGTCCAGCTTTAATCTTCTGCATGTGTAGATCCAGTTTTGCCAGCACCATTTGTTGAAGATGCTGTTCTTTTTCCATTGGATTCATTGGGCCCCTTTGTCAAAGACCAAATGGCTGTAATTTTGTGGGCTTATATCTGGGTCTTCAACCCTTATCCATTGATCTGTGTGTCTATTTTGGAGCCAGTACCAGGCAGTTGTTATAACTATGAATTTGTAGTATAGACTAAGGTTTGGTATGGTAATACCTCCAGCAGTGTTTTTGTTACTCAGGATTGTCTTTGCTATCCTGGATCTTTTGTGCTGCCATATGAATTTTGAGATTATTTGGTCAACTTCTTTAAAGAATTGCTTTGGGATTTTAATTGGTATAGCATTCAATTTGTATATTGCCTTTGGTAGGATGGTCATTTTTACAATGTTGATTTTACCAATCCAGGAACATGGGAGGTCTTTCCACCTCTGGTGTCTTCTACAATTTCTTTCTTTAGGGCTTTAAAGTTTTCATTGTAAAGGTCTTTTACCTCCTTGGTTAGGTTTATACCAAGGTATTTCATTTTTTTAGGGGTTATAGTAAATGGGATTGTTTCTCTCAAGGCTTTTTCACCTCTTTCATTCTGGGCATATAGGAAGGCCTCTGATTTTTGCACATTGATTTTGTATCCTGCCACCCTGCTGAACTTCTCAATTAGTTCCAGGAGCTTCCTGATGGAGTTTTTGGGATCACTCAGGTATAAGATCATGTCATCTGCAAATAGGGATAGCTTGACTTCTTCCTTGCTGATTTGAATCCCTCTTATGTCCCTTTCTTGTCTTATCGATTCAGCCAAGATGTCAAGTACAATATTGAATAGAAGTGGTGAGAGTGGACAGCTTTGTCTAGTTCCTGAATGCTTCCAATTGGTCCCCATTGAGCATAATCTTTGCTGTGGGCTTGTTGTATACAGCTTTTGTTATTTTGATAAAGTTTCCTTTCATTCCTACTGTCTCTAGCGTTTTGATCCTAAAAGGCTGTTGGATTTCTGCATCTATCGAGAGTATCATGTGGTCTTGGACTTTGGACTGGTTTACATGATGAATTACATTTATTGATTTGCGTATGTTGAACCAACCTTGTGTGCCGGGGATGAAGCCTACTTGGTCCCCATGAATGATCTTTTTAATATGTTTTTGAATCCGATTTGCTAAGACTTTGTTGAGAATCTTTGTATCTGTGTTCATCAGAGAGATTGGCCTATAGTTTTCTTTTTTAAGTGAATCTTTATCAGGTTTTGGGATTAAGACGATATTAGCTTCATAGAAGGAATTTGGTAGTGTTCCTTCCTTTGCTATTTGATGGAACAGTTTAAGGAGTATTGGTGTTATTAACTCCTTAAATGTCCGGTAGAATTCTGTGCTGAATCCATCTGGCCCAGGACATTTTTTGGTGGGAAGATTCGAGATTACTTCTTCAATTTCCTTGTATGTTATAGGACTATTTAAATAATTCACAACTTCCTGATTCAATTTAGGTAGGTTGTGTTTACTTAGAAATTCATCCATCTCTTCTGTGTTGTCAAATTTCACAGAGTATAAGTTTTTGAAATATGATGTTATAATTCTCTGGATTTCTTGGGTATCCATAGTGATAACTCCATGTTCATTTCTAATTTTGTTAATTTGGGTTTTGTCTCTCTTGCTTTTGGTTAATTTAGCTAGGGGTGTATCAATCTTATTGATTTTTTCAAAGAACCAGCTTTTTGACTGGTTGATTTTTTCTATCGTTTTCTTAATCTCGATTTCAGATATTTCTCCCCTTCTTTTGCTAATCTCCTCTCTTCTACTACTTTTGGGATCAGATTGCTCAAGTTTCTCTAAAGCTTTAAACTGCATTGTTAAGTTGTTTATTTCTGATGTTTCCATTTTTTTGATATAGGCATTAAGAGCTATGAACTTACCTCTTAGAACAGCTTTCATTGTGTCCCAGAGATTTTGGTAAGTTGTATTTTCATTATCATTCACTTTCAGGAAATCTTGAATTTCCTTTTTAATTTCTTCCTGAATCCAGTTCTCATTCAGCATCATATTGTTAAGTTTCCAGGAGTTAGTGTATTTTCTTTTGTTTGATGTGTTGTGGATGTCCAGCTTTAGGCTGTTGTGGTCTGATAGGGCACAGGTTAGAATTTGAACTTTTTTGTATATGTTTAGATTCGTTTTGTGGCCCAGTATGTGATCTATTTTGGAGAAAGTTCCGTGTGCTGCTGAGAAAAATGTGTATTCTTTGGTACGTGGGTGAAAAGTTCGATAGAGATCTTTAAGGTCCATTTCTTTAAGGGTTTGAGTAAGTTCCAAAGTGTCTCTGTTAAGCTTTTGACCCGTTGATCTATCCCATGTTGAGAGGGCGGTGTTGAAGTCCCCAAGAATTATCGTTTGGGGGTTGATTTCTTGCTTTAGATGTTGTAGGGTTTTCTTAATGAATGTGGAGGGGCCCGTATTGGGTGCATATATGTTCAGTATTGTGAAGTCTTCCTGGTGAATTGTACCTGTGACTAAAATGTAGTATCCATACATGTCTCTTATAATTTTCTTTGGTTTGAAGTCCACTTTGTATGATAGCATAATGGCTACCCCTGCCTGTTTTCTGCTTCCATTAGCTTGTAGAATTGTTGACCAGCCTTTTATTTTTAAAGCGTGCCTATCTTTTGTGGTGAGATGGGTTTCCTGCAGGCAGCAGATTGATGGATTGTGATTTTTAATCCAAGTTTGTAATCTGTGTCTCTTGATCGGTGAGTTAATTCCATTAACATTTAGTGTTATAATGGAGAAACTATTTTGAATTCTAGACATTTATTATGTTTAGTAGTTTTTATAAGTATATTGCTTCGCTTTTAATGGTGTTATATTTGCCTTCTGTTCTCCTGGATATGCCTGTTTTTTTCTTCACGCTTGAGTATCATTTCTAGCATTTTTTGAAGGCCTGGTTTGGTGGACATGTATCCCTTCAAGTTGTCCTTGTGCTGGAAGATTTTTCTTTCTCCCTCGATCATGACTGATAGTTTTGCAGGGTAAATCAGCCTAGGTTGACATTTTTGCTCATTCAATACTTGAAGTATGTCTCTCCAAGCTCTTCTTGCTTTTACTGTTTCGACTGAGAAGTCATTTGTTATTTTAATAGGTTTACCTTTAAAAGTGACTTGTTTTTTCTCCCTTGAAGCTCTCAGGACCAGTTCTTTATCCTGAATGTGGAGTATTTTATCTATCATTTGCCGTGACGTGCTTCTGTTTTGGTCGTATCTGTTTGGGGTGCGGAATGCTTCTTGTATACGGATGGGCCTCTCTTTTTTTAGATGAGGAAAGTTTTCCTTGATGATCGTTTGAAAAATTTCCTCAGGGGTGGTGTTTTGAGATTCTTGCTCTGGTATTCCATGAACACGCATGTTAGGCTTCTTCAGGGTGTCCCATATCTCTTGGATATTTCTCTCAAGTATCTTTTTGGCTTTAACAACCTTTTCCATTGAGCTGGTTAGTACTCCCACTTTATCTTCAAGGTCTGAAATTCTGTTTTCTGCTTCGTTAGTTCTGTTGATAAGACTCTCTGTGGCGTTCTGGGTTGAAGATAACTTGTCTTGTAGCTCAGTTTTAAACTCTGCTTGAGTCTGTTTTAACTGCTCTATGCCAGTTTTTGTTTCTTGCACTGTTTTTCTCAACTCCTCCAAATGTCTGTTCTGTTCCTCTTCAAAGTGATTGATTCGATTATGTAATTCCTCTCTGATTTCCTCTTTCATAGTATTGAACATGGTAATGATCATATTTTGAAAGTCGTTATCCTGGGTCAGGCTTTCTTGGCCTTTTTCCGTGGGTTTGTTCTGGTTGGAGTCTAACATTATGGGATTAATTTCTTCAGTGGGAAATTTGTTTACTTGAGTATTGCTTCTCATGGATTTGCACTTTGACTTTGGCATTGTCATTTTAACTCTTAAGATCTTTCAATTTCACTAAACTGAATTATTTGGCCTGGGGTTCTGGGGGTGGGCAGGGACAGAGCTTACCTAGGTGCCGGGTGAGGCCCGGCTGGACCGCGTGTGCGCGTCCCGACTAGCGGAGCGGGGTGGGGTGTAAAGGGAGGATGAGCGCGTCGGCGTGGAGCTATTTAACCCCAGGGCAGCTGGGGCGGGCCCGGGCGCAGGGGGAGGTCCTCCTCGTCCCTCGGCCTTGCGCACGTGGCTCCAGCTGTATGGCGGGAGTCGGAGCCGGGTCCCTTTGGGCTGACCTGGGGTTCTGGTGGTCGGGCACAGCCGTGGCTTACCTAGAGTCACGGGAGTGAGGCCCGGCTGGACCGCGCGTGCGTGTCCAGACTGGTGGAGCGGGGTGGGGTGAAAGGGAGCTACCTGTGATTTCTTAAAAGCCACTGCTTTGGCGTTAGAACTGGAGCAAAGACACAAGTGGCTGATGAACCAGGATATTCAATGGATCAAAAGGATTCAGACAATCTGAGACCCTAAGTCTTCATGAACACTGGTGCAACCCATGAATGCAGCAGTAGTAAGGATAATGTGGCACTAAAACTCTCTCCAGAACCAAGAAGAAATTAAATCTCTTCTGAGGAGATTCCCATAAGACTGTAGAGTCCAAAGGGCAAATCCTACAAGTTAAGAGTATTTGGGTTTTTATCATGATTATTCAAATTTGAGGCACATATTAGTGGTTGAATAATAACTAGAACATAAGTCAATGCTCCTCAGAGCAAATAGAATTTCTGAACTCTAAAAATCTATTATATCCAATATATGTTCAGTCAAGGCACATAGTTAGGAAAGCTCCACCACATGGCGACAACCCCAGCTGAGGCGCAGAGAGCCTGGTACACACCTTGCCTAGTTTCACTTGATACTCTTCAGGAATTATGTAGAAAAGAAAAGCTCACATGTAAATAAGTTGCAATCACCAAAAGACATGTAAACAATTATGAGGTAGAATACTTGTGTGACTACAAGATAGTAAAGGTGATCACAGTGAAGAAGCCTAGAGGGGGGGGGAGGCAGTTATATGACAACAGAGGAATCACGTATCTCTTTGATCTGGACTACGAATCTGACGAATTCACAGTGGATGCAGCTCAATATGGAAACATATGTCATTTTGTGAATAATAGTTGTGACCCAAACCTTCAAGTGTTTAATGTTTTTATTAATAATCTCGACACTTGTCTTCACAGAATAGCATTATTTTCTGCAAGAACCATAGAGGCTGGAGAAGAGTTGACTTTTGATTATCAAATGAAAGGTTCTGGAGAATTATCTTCAGATTTGATGGACCTCAGCCCTGCAAAAAAGAAGGACAGAACTGTATGTAGATGTGAAGCAGATATTTGCTGAGGTTACCTCAACTGAATTGCCAGGAAAGAGAGCTGATGAGAATGCATGCTTGTTTTTGTTCTGATGTTAACAGCATAAAAAAGTATTTGGGACTCTTCTTTCATATTGTCAAGATTATTCCTATAGTGATGCATGCTTTATGTCTCAAGACATTTGCCAAATACATTGCTATTGCCTTGGGAGAGGATGCAGAGTCACATGTACAATTTTTGAAGTATGTGTATTTGATGGCTAGATACCAAACTATTTGTAACTCAGCATATGCTTAAATGAAGACATTTGTGAATAGACAAGGGCCTGATTTTTAGTCTATTTTCTATTTTCACATAAAAAATTGGCATCTTAATATATATTTCAGGTATAAAATTAAGTGTAAAAAGTTTAATTTCAGCTTGATCTCATATTTTAAAGGAATACATACCATTATGAAGATTGCGTGTCTGTTCTAGGAATTCTTAAAGATTTTTTAATCCTATAGGGAAAAAAAGTTCCTAACAAATTCTAGAAATGGCTGATCACTACACTTCTTTGAAAAAACTGGACAGTAGGACTAAGTGGACTTTTCAGAGTGCGAGGCAGGGGAAATGGAACTCTTGAAGGAGCTACTTGGCCTAGTTTCACTTGATACTCTTCAGGAATTATGTAGAAAAGAAAAGCTCACATGTAAATAAGTTGGAATCATTAGTAGATCTATATTCAATATCTCTGTCTGAACAAGGAATAAGATACTTGGAGCAACTGCACCTAATGAAAGATAACATACACTACATTACTTTCAATTTCAGGACATTTTAGCATTTCCACCAAATTTAACTATTTTTGTATTTTCTGAAGGTCCTTGAAAAGTAATCTATATTTGAACTGATACTTATTTTATGTAGGATTTTTTTTTAGATGTGATAAAACCAAATTTGGCCAAAGTAAAAGAAAAGGCACATAATTAAAGAAATAAGAAAACATACAAAGTCATATTTAAAATATAATGGGGATACCAGGACAAGGGAGAGGGAGGGAATAAATGGGAAAAATACATAGCAGAGAATGAGGGAATGAGAGGAGGGACATGGGAGATAGGAGGAACAGAGGGACTTATAGAAAAACCCAAAGATTGTGGGAAGTAACCCCATTGCTCTCCAAAAACTGTTAGTAAGACTCTATTACTGAAGATGCAACATAAATGGATCACAGAACATGGGCAAAATATATCAACTGGAACTGGTCTGTGGATTTTCTCCTTGCTGGATAGCTTACACAGTACCAAGGAATACTGTAGAAGATATTGGGGGAAAGTAATAATCATGAGCCTTATCAATGGCATGAGATCTATAAGTTGCAATATAAATCCCCATGGCAACAGATGACCACCAATATAATAGTGGCGTAAGTATCAAGGAGATAACAACAGCTTTCTGATTGGATTCAAGACCCCCTTGTCAGAATGATACACGTTTTTGTTACTATAAACTAGAACAAGAATCTATAATAAAAAAAAAAGGCAAGAGAAAAAAAAACAATAGGGAAAACAGCCGCTAAACCTATAGGTAGAAAGACAATGCATCATACCTATAGATTATGAAGGGAAATGCACATATCAGTGGAATAGCCTGAAGAGAGGTAACTTGATATACCGTAGAGGCCTGAGCACCCACAGGAGTAGACTGGTCAGAGTGAACCCTGAGGTCCATAGAATCACACAAGTGGAAGGGTGGGAGGGAGTAGGAGAGAATGGTGAAGGGAAAGGAGGGGATGGAGGGGAAGAATAAGAGGGAAGATGGGTTGAATACTCAATATGCTCTTAAAAAGCAGGAAAAAAAGTTATGTAAAACATACATAAAAAGATAAACGGTTTAACATTTGTTATAAAGATCAGAAATGCAAAAAAACAATATAATGGATAGAAAAATAAGAGTCTGATTTCATAGTAACACAAACTTGACAGTAATGAACCATGTATAATATAGCAAGTATAAGTTGCTTTAACATAATACTAATAATAATGAGTGCTCAGAAAATATTTGAGTAAAGGGAATTCAATTTACTTTTCAATTTATGTGCATCTACACATGGGTATGTGTGTACGTGTGTGTATGTATACAAGTTCATTTATCTGTGCATGATTAGAGACCACAGGTCAATGTCAAGTGTCTCCTTCTATGTTCTCCATCTTCTATTTAATTGAATCATCTTCTATATTTGAGACTGGATCTCATACTGAACCTGAAACTTACCATTTTGACTTTACTAGTCAGTGAATCCCAGGAATCCAATTCTTTCTGCCTCCCCCACTCAAAACTGTGATTACAGACCTCACCACCACAGTCAACTTCCGCCTGGGTGCTAGATATCCAAATACAGGTCCTCAGGTTGCTTTTACTGACCCCATCTTTTTGTCCCCAGAAAATGGAACTCTTGAACACTGTTGGAAATATGAATTAGTACGGTCACTCTAAAAACAGTCTGAAGGTTCTTCAACAAAATTTTATAAAAAATGCAAGTACCACATATCTAGCCTGGGTACATATGCCCCCAAACAAAATCAGTATATTGAGCATGTTTTAATACACCACCATAGCCATTGTAGTACTATGCTCGATAGTTGAAGAAACAGAAATAAACCTGAGTGTCCATCTGATGCCTGGATAGAGGCAGAGAGTATCGGTCTTCCACAGGTCCATCAAGAGGTTTCTGCTGCACGCTGGTTTGAATGTTATAAGGTTGCTACTCATGAGAATGCATAGTTTCAACATTTGGATGGAGCAAAGCATGGAGCAATACAAAAGAGATTAAGACCTAAAGATGAGGCTTCGTGGTAGAGCCATTGCCTAACATGGGAGAGTCCTAGGGTTTTATCTTTAGCAGTGAGAAAACAATAATTGCATTCTTAAACTGAAAACTAATGAAAAGAATGTTACGTTAACATTTATAGCCAGAATGTCCTGCAAGTTCATGTGCTGAAGACTCAGTCAGTCCTTAGCTAGCTAGATACTGTGAAGTGGTGAAAACTTCAGAAAGTGGAGCCTACTTTGAGGAAGTAGGTCACAGAAGCTTTGCCTTGGAGGTGTATAATGTGATCCCAGACCACCCTCCCCACATACCCCCTGTTTTCTGTCTGGCTGACTATTGCAGGATATGTGCCACCAGCTGACTTGGTCTCAAAGCTATGGAACCAGCAAGCCAGAGACTGAATCTCTGCAACCAAGATCTTAAAATAAAACTTTCTCATCTGAGCACTCTTCAGAGTGGTTAGAGACTCACCCTACAGGACTTATCTGAACCCAATCACCTCTCTGAAGGCTGCATGTCTGAACAGAAACACATAGATTAGGGCCAATCCACAGGAGCTCACTCAACATGACCTCTTTAAAAGACTTTTATGAGCTTACTTCCCACAAATATCATCTTTACAATATTTTCTTGGTTAAGAAAATGAACTTAAATGTTTCCTTTATTTTCTACTCACTGAAAGAAAGGTCGTATAGATAATCTAATATACCATACTGTATCTATAAATAGTTTAAGATATTTTCAGAAATACTGTAACAGAATCTACAATAAAAGTTTCCCAAAAGTGGCCTTTATAGGTTCGTAACTTAAATTTAAGGGAGTTATTAAACATTTTTACTTTATCTTCTTCCCCAGAATTCAAGTTCTCATATTTTCTCTTTCTTGTTTGTGTTTACTCAGTGGCACGTGTGCTGTTTTTAGTGTGCCACAGGAATTCTCTGTGTTACATGGGTGTGGGAGATGCTAACAGAGCTAGATGTCTTTCCAATCAAGGTTTTAACATTCCTAATGTCTTTTCTCCTGTCCTGTCAAGCACATACTGGATTATCCTTCAGTGCTCTTCGTTCTAACTTTGTATAGGCAGTGCAATTTATCATGTTTTAAAACCTCTACTTAGGACTCAAGCATGGTATCAAGGACCTAAAGTTCTACGACATGGAACGCCAAGGCAGTATTTTGGTAAGTTTGAGGCCAGTCAGTCTTGATTGTATAGATAGACTCGTGAAGAAAAAAAAAAGCTGAATTCCCTACATGTTCTCATTGTGATTCACTTGGATGATTAAAATCACTTTTTTTCTGAATTCTCATCTCTGCTTTGCAGTACTTTAAACTTTAAAGTATACTGCATATGGTAAGAATTTGTAAATATTGTTAGTATTCTGCAAAAATCTCTGTTTTGGTTCTCTGTGAGAACCAAAAGTACAATCCAGCAAACCAACCAAATGTACTTTTCTTGAAATTCAAAGACTTTTAATATCTAGAAAATTTATCTTCAGTTAATTGCCCAAATATATGTCCTTTATTTAAGAGGGTTTGATTATGTTATTATTTACCCACATTGTCTTTCTTTAAAATTCTGGATTTTTTTCTCATCTGCACTTAGACAACACATCTCAAAATAAGGCAGAGGACCCCTGCAGGTTCCCAGATATTCTCTGGAAGGTACTTAATGGAAAAACTGTCTTGTAAACATCAGTAAGTTTCCAGTTGTATTTTTAATTCTCACTTTCCTATCAATATAAATGTAACTTTTCTTAGATTATTTTATATGAGGTAAAGTACCAGTGTGTATTCATCTGAAAGACACATACTATGAAGTTTCAAACAATTATGAAGTATTACTACATTAAATTTGCACTTTTATGTGAAACCTAAATGATGCATATATAATGACTATACATGCATATGTATTTATGCTTTGTTAAGAAAATACATTCCAGATATAATTTTTCATGTTTATCTACAGAGGTGACACTGAAGTGCATGAATGATTTGAGAGTTTTCATTCACCACTTCACAATTTCTACACTATTTCAGCATATTCTTTTTTCATGGGATTTTTGAGTACTAAAGTTTAAACGTCTCCTGATTTTAACTGTTTCCTGTCATAAAATTTTTTAATATTATTTTCTTGGGTTCTATTTGTACCTTTAAGGACCTAGTCATATATTACTCCTATTAAAACCCTTCTTAGATCTCATTCCAGGACTATAAAATCTTGTTCACTATCTACCATCTATGTTAGAGCATTGTCCAAATCCAAATATGTATGTGTAGCAATTTCAGAGTTGTCAATCTATATCTCTGTGGGAAGTAACTTTGTCAGCTAAAATAACAAAGGGTTTCATAGTCCTTTTGTTTTCAGTCTCACAGACTTAATTTAAGAATTGTGTATATCAACGTTATGTTCCTTCTATTTGTGATAATACAGATAATTCCATCTTGCAGTCTTTAGCATTCTAAATATATTTAGTGTTTCATATTTAAGTTGTTTTTGTCCCATAAAATGTTAAGGATTGACAATCTCATAGCCTCATTTTTCCACTGTAAAAATGTCATATATATTCTAAAATGATCCCTTCGTTCATCCGCTATACAACCATGTCTCCTACAACCTTGAATTCCTAGAGACTACTGAAGTTTCCTTCCAATAATTTTCCTTTGTCAGATTCTAATATAAATTGATCAGTATGTGGACAGTTCAACTTTGTTTCTGCCAATTAGTGACATGTAGTTAAAATTCTTCTTTGTAAAATTGAATAGTTTGCTTTCTATTGTATGTTTATGCTGGTTTGCTTATTTATCTATTTATGTATTTGTTTAACTATTTATTTATTTAGACCACTTTGGAGGCTTTGACAGGTTAGAGCAGGTCTTGAAAGTCATTATGATAAAGTTAAAGAACTCTGACCATCTATGCACTGATTGTATGTGTGAGCCATGGAAATTGTTAGAAATTGTTACTTAACAACTTTCTTACTCATCTATCTGATTTGCATAGTTTTTATTAAATATATGGGAAAGCTACAATATGAAATTGCATAATCTGAAAAGAATTAATTTATACATGTTCATGCATGTTGATAAAGAGTGGGTTTTACCATTAATTCAGATTAGTATGAATTTAAAATAATCAGAATCATTGATTTGTAGTATTTTCTCATGATATCCTCCAAAATGAATGAAAAGTATTCTTACCTAAATGATTGAAATTGTTTTACTTAATTTTATCCAAAAAATTGTTCCAAATACTGTGCAAGGTACTTGTGAGCCAAAGAGACTTGATGCTTATAAAATCAGGAGAAATTTCATGATGATATGCAATCTATGCTCACTTTCATGTTCTTTTCATTCCAGTTGTAATTTAGCATTTACATAATTTGGAATTCATGTTTGATCTGAAAGCCTTTATAAAACACCAAGTTATCGTAAGTTAACAGGGAAAGTTACCAAGCTGATTTTTCTGAGATTTGAATCAGTAGATCATGAAGTGATGAGTAGTTGGAGTTCAAGTGGCTATTTTTTCTAGGTGGAAGAGGTAAGTCAATATGACATTCTGAAGAAGTTCTTGCTTCTTTGATGAATATTTCACCATCATATTTGAGCTTCTGTACTAAGATATTGATCCAACTACTCCAAATTCTTTTCATCCAGAAAAGTTTGGAACTTGCTTAGGACAGAATCAGAGACATAGATAACATTTTTTCACATTAACCCTCTTTTTTAAAATTAGCCTAGTCAAATGCTATGAAGGATCATTAATATAATGCATTAGTTAATTCAGTATGCTAAATTCAGTATACTAATTTGCTGATAAACCTTTTTAATTTTATACTATTGATTTTTAATTCCTCAAAACAGACAGAACTTGAGCGACACTTTCTCATTATGATGCAACATGTATAGCTCTGAAGTAGAACTAGCATTATCATGTTCAACAGGGGAACTCTGAAGTCAGGAATGCAGCCAGCAAGCTTAACATTGCATGAGGGTGTTAACCAGCAAAGCTAAGTTAAAAGTAAGTTAGAGGTTAATAATATGCAGTAGGATGGCAAAAATCATCAGTATTTGTAGTAGAAAAGGTTGCATCTCTAGGAAGAGAATTGACTTTTAAAAATAATGAGAGGTAAGAATTTAATGAGATATGATTACCAATTTTCCACTATTTTATTCACTGGATTTAATGAGCTATGAGCCCTTTTTGCTAATACATTGTCCACTGTATTTTGGAAAGATTCCTGGTTTAAATCCAGCAATGTCATATATGAGATATAACTGTAGATATTCTTAAAAAGCAGATCATAATGTAGTGCCAGGCTCCAGTTTCTTCTCTCTTATCACAATCTGTTTAGAAAATATTGGGTATTAAATATTAAGATATGATAAAAAATGCTGCTGTGTTAACAGGGAGTTCCTTTTAGTAGTTTAACATCAGTTATCATCCAACAGAAAATGAAGGACCACTTATTTGTGTGTGTGTGTGTGTGTGTGTGTGTGTGTGTGTGTGTATCAAAGGCACTATGTGTGTCTGTGGAGACCCAAAAGTGACTTTGCAAATACCCTGAATTGCTTTATCTACTTGCAAGATTTCTCCAGTCTTCCAGAGCTGGTAACATAGGCCTCTTTCATTCCCACTAGACATTTTTCAAGTGGGATCTAGGATCCAAATTCAAGTCTTTTGTTTGTAAGCCATCTTTCCAGCACCCACACACACACCAAAAAAAAAAAAAAAAAAAAAAGGACGATGAGGAACAACTGCTGAGTCATGACTGTACTTGGAACTCTGTGCTGAAGGACTCAGTCCACTCCATTTGATTTCTCACCTGCTATTTAGATTTCTTCTTATCCTTTCTTAAACACTTGTGATCATGAACTCACAGCAGATGCCTGCAGTAACTCTACACAAAAATGGGCTGGTCAAAATGCAGGTATGGATGGAGGAGGGGATCAAGAACCCTGCACCTCCTTGCTGAACTACTGACCACTGATAGATTCAGTAAGCAGAATGGAGATGGCAGCATTGCCTTGAGTTGTATACTCACTGATGAACCCATTGATCACTAGTTCCAAGGTCAGGTCCAATACAATGGTCACACAGATGGCCCTTGTGACAATAGATGTGACAGAAAACAAAACCGAAAGTCATCCATCCGCAAAAGTGACTGGAGGGGAAGGAGACTAATAGGATGGGAGGGAGATAAGAGAAGGGTAATGTGGAGGGTATATACATTCATGAAATTATTACATAACTAATTTATAAGGATAAAATTAAAAAAATGATTGAGATGCTTCCTTAAAAGAGTGTTCATGAAAGAATTTTGTCTAAAACAAAACCATTGTGCAAATTCTTCATGGAGTATTGTATAATTGTTGTAGGTTTGTCAATGTCAAAAGAGGAAACATCATTGGACATAGAACAGGATGAATATATGAAGTATTGTAATAGCCTTCCATACTAAGTCACTTTAGGAAAACCAAGATGTCTAGTCTAAAACACAGAGTGGTATTTTGAACAAGAAGTTTCTGAATGTCTCTGTACCAGTGTGAATCTGTAAATCAGAATGTAATGAATTACCTCTGCATGAATCAAAAGAGTTATGATTTGGGGAAGATGGTAGGATTTGATCAAATGTAAATTCTTGAGCTACTTCTAATTCATATAGTATTTATGAATATATATGAAATTTATCCAAACTAAAGAAAAGCAATTCAAAACTGCAAATCAGAAGCATCATATCCTTTGAGATAAGTATTTTAAAAAGATTGTTTGAAAAGTAAGTCACTCTGCCCTTGTAATATGTAGAAAAGAGTCAGTGAACCTTTCTACATTCTGAATATTTAGCATTGATTATAATGAATGGTTAAGGTAGTGCACGAGTTTTTCCAAATGTGTCCTATGCAGCACAGATCTAGATTTTGTTAGGCCTGAAGCACATATAATTTGTAAGTCAATTTTTAAGAAAAGAAAAACAAGGTTGCACACATGAGTGGATTGAATATTAATATTAATGTACAATAAGAAAGGCATACTAAACTCCTGTTGTACTAAATAATTTTGAGTCCTCTCTTCTGAAGTTCTTTAGAAAATATATATGTAATCTTAGTTAGAGATGCTTTCTTATTGTTTCCTTACTTACCACACCTGGAAACTGCACAAATCCTGTGAAACCTCAGCAGACACAAAGCCAAGAATAGTTGAAGACGGATGCTCAAGCACTGGTGAGTATGGAAGAAACACCTTTGGGTCTGCTCTAAGTCACTATAGGTCATATTAAACTGCAAGGCAATAGCCAAATCAGGCTCCATTGCATTTTTACCTTATTGTTCAAGTCTTATACATCAAAAGCAAGTGCCAACCCATTTTGGAGTAAGATATTTCTAGAAAGTGATTCTGAAAGTGATCAATGCATCAGATGGTCCAGGATACTATTATCTCATGTGATACTTGACCTCCCCCTCACACCACTCTAATGCAAATTGTTCCAGGGCTCCAGTAACAACCTTTTACAGTTCTCAAGGTAGTTATCATGAATAGATGAGGTCAGGGGTCCATGACTTAGGAGCTGAAAGATTCTAAAAGGTGTATCATACTTGTGTAATGAAATCTGCATTCTGACCTGTGATTGGAATATTATATAGTACATCCATTTCTTGATTTCAGATTGTTGAAAAGATGAAGCTATAAACAGTTACCAATGTGTTTGTTTAAGACTATCCAAAGTAGTGGAGTAAGAGGGATTAGAGAAACAATACAAATATATCATTTATTCCTGATTCTAGAAAAAAAGAAGAAACATGTAACAAAAATATACTGTTTCAGATTTGTCAACTACTATATTAAACAAAAGAAAGAGAATGTAAAAAAGTTAACGAAAAAGCAAAGTACTAAGCAAGGTAATAAAACAAGACTAGGTGTGAAATGTTCCTAGATGACTCAAAATTGCTAGGTATAGCACATTTGTAGGTGGGGGATTTTTTTTTTACACATCAAATTAAAGATTCTGACAGTGTGACATGTTATGACATGATAAGCTCTGTCATTTTGATTTTCCTTTCTTCCTTCTCTATTGGTCTTGTTTAGTAGCAAACATGCATTTTCTTGGACACTAGCATAGCAATTATCATTCAGTCATTCAGTTTACGACAGAAAGACAAAACAGCAAAATAAATAAGGTAAATTAGACTACCAATTCAAGGCAAGGGAAAAAAATCACTTGGTTCAATTTAAATATAAATAGAAAGTGTCAGTTTGGAAAAAAAAATTGTCAAACCTTGTATTTCAATATTCAATGTGATGTCATTTAGCTCCAGATTTGGTAAATGCTAAAAGCTAAAATGGTATCCATACAGATTCAAGTCAAGACTTAATTTAGTTATTTTCAATTTTTTTCTGCTCTAGAATTATTTATCCCAGCAAAATTTTACCCCCAAATAACTATTCTGGCCTGGATGGAAAGGAGCTTGGGAAAATGGGATGAAACACTTGGTGGCCTGTTATAAAATGCCTCACAACTTTCTTTGATTTTTAAGCAACCTTTGTTGTACATCTTCGGGAGCAAACCTTTGTTGTACATCTTCGGGAGCAAGGACATAGAAAAACTTTAAAAATTACTGACTCGGGGAGTTCAGGTCCCACCTTTTGTCGCCAATAAAATAGATTTTTTTTTCTTTTTTCTTTTTGTGAGAGAAGATATTCTAGCTCATTGGCATCATCCAGGAAAATAATACTTCATTGTGTTCCTTTACCGTGTGCAAACTCTAAGGTCTCTGAAAGAAGCCATCGAAATGCAGAGTATATGCTGAATGACTGGCATTGTACTGAGGACCTATCCACATTATATGCCACTGACAGCTGTAGGTAACAATGACTAGGAAAAGTGGAAATATCAATGTAAAAAGAAAGAAAATGATCCTTTAGCTGGTTTCTTTTATTAGCTATTATTTGAATATCTAAGTTGTGTCTGTCAGACACTATTCTAGGCATTTAGAAAGGCATTGATGATAAAATCTGACAAATATGCAAATATTTTAAAGAGCTCAAAGTCCAGCAAGCAAGAAGATAGAACAGAATAAATGAGATAAGAGTACTGGCAATGCTAAGGTACAGGTGTGGTTTCAGTTAGCTGAACTACAAATTTAATAATTCAATGCCTTGAATAAAGCAAAGGAATAAACTCCAAGGAATCTAGAAGACATATTGCAAGCAGGATACAGACACTACAGAAATTTTTCCATGAGAGCCATCACCTTTGTTGAAGGAATGTCAAGAAGCTAGCTGACTCAGGGAAAGATATCAATAAGACCCAAGTTAGTGCTACAAAGATGTGGATTGACCATGGCAGATTGTACCGACTTAGAGACCATTGTTACTGTTACGGTTGCATTTCGATGTCAACTTAACAGTTACAGACTGTCTGGGGGCAGCTGTGGAAGGTTAAGAGTTAGAATGGCCCCTGAACAAGGCTGTAGACACTTGACTGATTACTGTGGAGAACGCAGCCCATAGTGGGTGGTACTTATCCGGTGGACCGGATAATAGGAGGTGCAAGGAGGAGGGACTTGATCTTCTCTTATCCGGTGTCAACTTGCTGTGCAGTCCACTCTAGGTGCAGGTTGTTTGTCTTTAGAGCGTCTGGCCTTCTTGGTTGCAGCTGCTGTCGCCATTCTTGGCTGACTTGGAGCTTCACCTTTTCCATTACGTTGTTGCTATTTCCCCGGCGTTTGGTCTCTAGGCCTTCGCTGTTCATCGCCAACTTTGGAGCCCAGCTGTTCTTCACTGACGTCAGAACCCAGCCTCTTCAACCCTCCAGAGGAGCAAACGCTTGAGACCTTCTAGGACTCTTTTGGCTCTGTGGAACATTCCAGGCAGGAAAGAGGCTGCTTCCGGCGGCTACCTTGAAGGACACTATTTTTATTGTGAAGTATTTTTTAATAAACTTATTAAAGGGTTCTTCAGAGAACCCTGACTAATACAGTTACTTAAGCAACTTCTGTAGGTGGGGTGGTGACCCGATGCAAGGATTTAAACAGCAGAGCGATCAACTTAGACTTAGACTTTCACAGAAAAGGATATCACTATAAACATGTTGACTGGAAATTTACATAGAATGGTAGTGATCTAATCCTGATGCTAGGTGGGTTCATTCCAGGTGCTTGGGTTGTCTGTTGGGAATGTAGCCATCCAGGCATATATTTCATGTGTATGTGCATGCATATAGGCAAATATAATTATGCACATACATATATGTTACAGTCAAATTTTGGCCAGAGTCATCTCAAAGCCAGAATATATTGTTTCTCAATATGAGACATAATTCTAACATTAAGTTAAATTCAAATACTTCTTAAAATTTTAATATCCATAATATTCTAGAGTTGAAAGCTACATGTGAGACTAATCATATTAATATTTTATTATTTATTTCAGAGGGGGGGAGAAAGAAAAAAGAGAGAAAAATCAACAAACAAATGGAGATCAATGAACAATGCTGTAAGTTCTTTCACCAAGTGGACTCCCAGTTACAGCTCAGGTTGTCAGAGTTACACACAGGTGCCTTTTTCCTTCTGAGCAATCTCACCTGCAGGAGACTAACTCTTCTCTGTCAAGCCTCCTTTACAGGGAGCCTTTCTTCCTAAAGAAACAGCATTTGCACTTCTCCAAGTGCGCCACTTGCTTGCTCTCTGGCTGCTTTTGTCCTGTTTGCATTCCCCCCCAGCATACTCCTTTGTGTCTCTAAATCCTCCTAATCCTTCCTGCCATAGCTAAGACTCTGCTTACTTTTGGAATCCTTCATTGATCTCCCAAGAGGAAAAGAATGTTTCCTTTTCTGAATGTCTGAACTATTCCTCTCTGTCTTTCACCTATACATATACCCATATCAACTTCCCAAAGAAGCTAATAGGATAATCGTAGCCTCCTACGAGCACATTAATACCTTGAGAAGTAATAATTTAACAGAAATGAACATAGGCACAAACATGAAAGATTTTCTTTAAAAAAATCAGTACATGCTCAGTGTTTCAGTATTGTCAGTGAAAATTTGGCCTTTATTCATTTCCTAGCACTTTTGTGTCCTTTCTTGGTTATTACCTTTGCACTGCATTTACAATAATTGAGTTGAACTGAGAATGAGGATTTGTGAACTTGAACAAAGTGAATATGTGACAGAGAAGAGATTGCTGCAGTGACTGTCTTGCTTCTGTAGGACACAAGTTTTCCTGGGAAGTGGATCCAATCATACTGCTGCTATCTGTCAGGTGCTTTTTTGCTACTACTCTGTAACCCTCACATGACATACATGTGCTCCATACTCAGTGTTTCCATTTTGTAGACAGATGAAAAGAAGGTCAGAGGTGAAGCACACTTCCGATGCCACACATCATCTGGCACAGTGCTAGGGCTCAAATGCTTTGATGCGTAAATCTACGTCCTTCATTAGCATATCATACTGCCTGCTCAGATCTTTGGTGTTTATTTCCAGGCTTTTAAGTCAGTGGATTTGTTTCAATTTTTTCTTATATTGCATTTAAATTGCAAATTGTGGAATGTTCAAAGCCAAGTAAACAAGTGGGCAGTCCCAGACTGATGGTTCCCTATATGTCTTTTGTGAAGTGCCCCAGGTGGCAAAGCGGGATACAGAAGCTCTCACATTCCATGGGTGTCTGGAAAGCACAGGGAATTACAACATAAACTCTGCTTTTCTGCTAAGAAAGCCACCATGGCATGGGAGGAAAACTACTTTTAATTGCAAGCAGTAAAATGATCCCTAAGCAGTCAACTTGTTTTCACAGTCCTTTCTAGGAAATATCTCTAGAAGAACCAAATCTGTTTTAATTTTAGACTGCGTTGATTTTAATGAAGCTACTCTTGAATTTGTCTCACAGAACAGTGAGTTCTACAAGACAGAGCCTGCTCTGCCAAGGCCCCTCAGATTCAAAACAAAAACAGGCAGTAAGCCGATAATGCAGAGAAGGTATAAAAATAGAACCTTGGATCTCTCCTGAGCATTAATATGACAGGCTTTTTTTCCTCTGAAGTGGAAAAAAATGGAACTTTCAGTTATTTCCTAGCTTTTCCATTGGAAGATGAGATCAAAAGGACATGTATTTTTTAAAGTGGCTTATGAGATAGAGCCAGATATTGGCCATTAAATAGTCGTCATTGGTTTAAGGTCTGGGTCAGTCTCCAATATTGATTTATGGAAATCTGATGGGTCCTGGAAGATAGTGAAGACATGCTGCTAAATCATCTGGTAGACAAGTGGGATTTAGAGAGGGTCTTAGTCTGTTAAGCGAGGTAGCAATGGGAGGGTGAAGATATCACACTAAGGGATTCAAATCACTGAATATGTAAGATTCAAAACCAGGACATTCTCACCATGCAAAGAGACGCTACTATTTTGTCAACACATCAATTGAATACATGCCTAGCTTTTTTGGAGTACTGGAGTACTGGAGACAGTGGATGTGACCCTAATCTGCCCTAGAATCACAGATACTGAGACAGCTGCAGAAGACCCCTCAGAACATCTACATGATAAATACTCCCAGGGGTGATCCTAGGGCCAAGGAGGCAAAAGAAACACTTTGAATTTTAGTGGGAGATATGGGGAAAAAGACAAGGAGGCATAGAAGAGAGAAAAGAAAGGCAAGCTTCTTTAAAAAGCTAGTGGGTTACTGATAAATATGATTTATGCTCTAGCAATTGTTCAGGCACATACTATCAAAGAAAACACAGATGAAACTCAGTGGGACACACACACACACAAAAGGATATCGGTAGGGAAGAATAAGAGTTGTAATGGGAAAAGAAATGTGATATGATTGGAGACTAAGTCGTGAAAGTGTCATAATTCACTGTATTCATGTATAAAACCCTAAGAGAATGAAAAATTAAACAAGATGAGAAAACTAATAAGTTATAACGGAAAATTTCAAAACTAGGTTGAAACAGAAAGCATATCAATATAATCATAAATTCTAAAATAAGACGATATGCATAAAGTGGTCACCTTGATACAAGGTTCACAGAGTGAACTAAGCCATTTCAATCATGACGTTATTTTATGAGAGCATAATGCTTTGATTCACACTGTATAAAACTAGTAACCACACATGTGAAAGGAAAGAAAATGTGTCATATTTTGATGGCAGTATTAAAGATGAAAACCATCACATACAATTTGTGGAAGAAAAGGTAAAAACCTCAATCTATCATTGACAATAATCCCTCTGTTACTTTTTTTTTATAGCTCTTTTTCTTATTTATTTCTTCCACTCATATAAAGTTGATAAGTACCCCCATTCCCCTACCTCCCTTCACCCCTCCATAGATCCCCTTACTTCCTCCCCCTCTTTCCCCTTCCCTTCCCCCCCTCCCCTTCTCCTAGTGCCCCCCTCCCATTCCTGGAGCATCCTGTTGTGTGCATGTCAAACTTCCCTCTGGGTCCTCCTCTCTGATGAGGTATAAGGACTCAGTAGCTTTGCCTAGAGAGAGCTCTTTCTTGTGTTCCCCTTTAGTATAGGAACTCTTTCTTGGAGATCATTCTCTTGGGTCTATCTGCTCACTGGAGCTGAAGTATAACAGCCTGGGTTTCCCTGGAGTGCGTCCTACCAGTTGGGCCTTAGCAACTACAGAGAGGCTCAAGGACAAAAAAAAAGTCATGGATCAACACACTAGATTTGACTACTTGACAGAAACTGGGGCTTCAGTAATTCCTTTTCCGACTGACTAACAACACAATGCTAGAAAGGTGAGTTTGCCTAACTGTAGCAACATATGCAGCATCCCTCAGAGTAGGGCATTCTTCAGACCTTTCTCTTATGTTTTCAGCATTAGGATTTAAGGCTAATTTTTTCAGAAATTTCCAATCTATGTTCTGTCCCTCTTGATGATGCTCAAGGAAGAAAATGTGTCTTTCCAAATATCCATAGGCTTCATTTTAAATTCCCCCATGCATTCTGGAGCCCAGTCATGAAGCGCTTAGCAGTAGTCAGGCTGTGTCTATCTAATCAGAATTGAGATGGGAAGAAGAGATAAGTCAGTACTGAATTGTTTTGCCTGAGAAGATAAAATTTAACACAAAGCCTAGTCACTGAACAAATTTTTTGCTACCAGAAAGATCTAAAATCTTTGTAACCACGATGGTCATCTTGAGTTGCTATAACCAAGTATCACCAAATGAGGTGATTAGTTTTCTCACAGAGGTTTGAAGCCTAACAATCAAAGAGCTTGCAGGGTTGGTTTCTTATCAGGCTTCTTTCCTTGGCTCAGAAATGACCCCTTCCCTCTGTGTCCTCACCTGGCCATCCTTCCAACACAGGGACAATACAGAAAGGTGTGGCTGTCTCATAGAACACACCCTCTTGGATGAATGCCCCATCCTTGTGATCCATATGCCCAACTTAAACATAACAATATCCTTACAATAGAGTTGCAAAACATTATTATTGAAGGGATGAGATCCAATCCATAATAAATATGCAAAATTAATAAACCAGCAAAAGAATTCTTCTCTTCTCCCTCATTTGCTTTATCATCATCTCCCTATTCCCTCCATTCTTCCTTACATAGAGAGAAATGATTTCACTAATTTGCCCAGGTGTCCCTTAAACTTGTTGTTTCCCAGTCAGGACACAATTTTCCTGTCTCACTTAGGATGAGATCTCAATTTGTGTGTTACTATGTGCCTGATCTTTTTTTAAAATTTTTTTCTTATTTATTATTTATTCAGTTGTGCGTATATACATGTGTGAGAGTGTGTGTGTGTATATGTGTGTGTGTAGAACCACAGACGAATTCTGGAACCACCATGGACGCCTCCACTTCCTCCTTGTTTACTCTGCCCAGGGTTGTTTACTCTGCCCAGGGATTCACAGGCTCCGCCCTACCAAGACCAGAAACACAGGCCGCCCCTGCTTCCCCCTGGCGTCTATACATGGGGTCTAGGATCCGAACTCAGGACCTTCCACCTGCAAGGAGGAGGCTTAAACCCTGAGCCACCTCCGCAGCCCCCTATGTGCCTGATCTTTTACTTTTATTTTTTGGTGTGAAATGAGAACTTTGGTCAGAACTCTGCAGAAGAAGGACAAACAAAGAAAAGGAGTATGGCACCTTATGGCTTATGAATATTCTCCAGAGGCAGGAGCACAGTAAAATGTTTTGAATATTCTCTTTGCATAATGATTTCATATGATCAGCAGACTCTTAAGTCTTCTTTTACCAAGAGCCCCAAACCAGAGTGAATATCAGCATAGCAGTGCAATGCTCTTTCAGTTCTGCCACGTGAAGTGTACTGTATATACTGAAGTTCTTGTTAAATAAATGCACCTTCTTTTGAAAATTTTTCTTTCCATTTTTCCATTTGTATGTGAGGTGACTACATTTATATCTGGATATTTAAGTATTTGGAGGCCTGAGATTGATGTCAGAAATCATCCTTAAGGAGGAGATTAGCAAAATAAGGGGAAAATATCTGAAATCGAGATTAGGAAAACGATACAGAAAATCAACCAGTCAAAAAGCTTTTTTTTGAAAAAATCAATAAGATTGATGGATAAGGGTTGAAGACCTAGATATAAGCCCACACAACTAGCTAAATTAACCAAAAGCAAGAGAGAGAAAGTCCAAATTAACAAAATTAGAAATGAAAATGGAGGTATCACTACTGATACCGAAGAAATCCAGAGAATTATAACATCATATTTCAAAAACTTATATTCGGTGAAATTCAACAACACAAAAGAGATGGATGAATTCCTAAGTAAACACAACCTACCTAAATTGAAGTTGTGAATTATTTAAATAGTCCTATAACATATGAGGAAATCGAGGAAGTAATTTCGAATTTTCCCACCAAAAAATGTCCTGGACCAGAGTTCTACCAGACATTTAAGGAGGTAATAACATCAATACTCCTTAAACTGTTCCATCAAATAGCAAAGGAAGGAACACTACCAAATTCCTTCTATGAAGCTAATATTGTGTTACTCCCAAAACCTAATAAAGATACACTTAAAAAAGAAAACTATAGGCCAATCTTTCTGATGAACACAGATGCAAAGATTCTCAACAAAGTCTTAGCAAATTGGATTCAAAAACATATCAAAAAGATCATCCATGGGGATCAAGTAGGCTTTATCCCAGGCACACAAGGTTGGTTCAACATATGCAAATCAATAAATGTAATTCACCATATAAACCAGTCCAAAGTTCAAGACCACATGATACTCTCGATAGATGCAGAAAAGCTTTTGACAAGATCCAACAGCCCTTTATGATCAAGGAACCTTTATCAATATAATAAAAGCTGTACACAACAAGCCAACAGCAAGGATTATATTCAATGGGAAAAAATCGAAGAATTCCCATTTCGATCAGGAACTAGACAAGGCTGTGCACTCTCACCACTTCTATTCAATATTGTACTCGAAGTCTTAGCTGAAGCCATAAGACAAGAAAGGGACATAAAAGGGATTGAAATTGGCAAGGAAGAAGTGAAATTAGCTCTATTTGCAGATGACATGATCTTATACCTGAGTGATCCCAAAAACTCCCCAGGAAACTCCTGGAACTAATACAGAAGTTCAGCAGGATGGCAGGATACAAAATAAATGTGCGAAAATCAGTGGCCTTCTTATATGCCCAGAATGAAAGAAGCAAAAAAGCCCTCAGAGAAACAATCCCATTTACTATAACCCCTAAAAAATGAAATACCTTGGTATAAACCTAACCAAGGAAGTAAGAGACCTTTACAATGAAAACTTTAAAACCTTAAAGAAAGAAATTGCAGAAGACACCAGAAGGTGGAAAGACCTCCCATGTTCCTGGATTGGCAGAATCAACATCGTAAAAATGACCATTCTACCAAAGGCAATATACAGATTCAATGTTATACCAATTAAAATCCCAAAGCAATTCTTTAAAGAAGTTGACCAAATAATCTCAAAATTCATATGGAGGCACAAAAGACCCAGGATAGCAAAGACAATCCTGAGTAATAAAAACACTGCTGGAGGTATCACCATACCAAACCTTAGTCTATACTACAAATCCATAGTTGTAAAAACAGCCTGGTATTTGTTCCAAAATAGACACACAGATCAATGGATAAGGGTTGAAGACCCAGATATAAGCCCATACAACTACAGCCATTTGGTCTTTGACAAAGGGACCCAAAGAATCCAGTGGAAAAAGAACAGCACCTTCAAAAAATGGTGCTGGCAAAACTGGATCTACACATGCAGAAGATTAAAACTGGACCCATACTTGTCATCATGTACAAGAATTAATTCCAAATGGATCAAAGACCTCGATATAAGGACAGAGACTACAAAAACCATAATTGAAAGGGTAGGCAACTCCCTCGAGCTGATTGGGCTAGGCCAACAGTTCCTAAATGGACATCCAATAGCACAGTCACTACAACCAACACTCAACAGATGGGATCTTATGAAATTAAAGAGCTTCTGTTCAGATAAAGTGATTGTAACTTGAGCACACAGGCAACCCACAGAATGGGAGAAAATCTTCACAAACCATATATCTGATAGAGCTCTATTGTCCAGAGTACACAAAGAACTTAGAAAACTAAACAACAAGAAAACAAATGGTCAATTAAAAAATGGGCCTTGGAACTTAAAATAAACTTACCAAGCACGAAATTAAAATGTCTAACAAATATCTTTAAAAATGCTCCGCATCCTTAGCCATCAGGAAAATACAAATCAAAACTTCCCTGAGATATCATCTCACCCCTGTCAAGCTGGCAAAAATCCACAATACAAACAACACCAAGTGCTGGAGAGGATGTGGAGAGAGGGGAACTCGCCTACATTGCTGGTGGGAGTGCAGGCTCATACAACCACTCTGGTGAGCCGTCTGGCGATTCTTAAAGAAGTTAAAGATTAAAATGCCATATGACCCTGCTATTCCACTTTTGAGAATAACCCCCCATACAGCAAAAATTCACCTCGATAGCATGAGCACAACCATGTTCATAGCAGCACTGTTTACAATAGTAAAGTCATGGAATCAACCCAAATGTCCAACAGTTGACAAGTCGATAAGGAAAACGTGGTACATTTATACAATGGAATACCACTCAGCCATCAAAAATGATGAATTAATGCAATTTGCTAGGAAATGGATGGAATTAGAAACAATTATATTGAGTGAACTATCTCAGACACGGAAAATTAAGTGCCGTTATGTTCTCCCTAATAGGTGGATGCTAGTACCAAACCCACTTACAGACACTCAAAGACAAATCTCTGTAATACCTATAGTAATTGTAATTATTATAAACAGGAGGGATGGGGAAGGAGGGCCACACCAGAAACAAGGAGAGAGGGTACTATGTTATAGCAGAGAAAATAGGCCATCATCAAGGACTGCAATTAAGTAATGAGACATCTGGTTAAGTTCACAGACTTTCCTTCCTGATCATATGCAACTGATGGGGTATGATCTCACCAGAAGGGGATGGCATATAGGCTACCTGATAGAAAGTAACCATTTTGCAAATGGGTGATTGACTTCTCTCTCACTGCAGTCTCCTACTTTTATTCCCTCTATCTTTGAATATACTCTTATAACAAGACTCTAATTTGACAGATTTCTATCTCTGGCCAGGGGGTGACATCCAATACCCATCAGGATGAGCCAAGGGCATTGCAGGAGCAGCAAAACTGAAAAAAAAATCAACAAACCATAATTCAGAATATCAGAGACTCTATATCAACCACCTGGAACTGGGCCAACCTAATCTCTCCCCATCCTAAGCTCAGGGAAATTTGCGGAAGAGTGGGCAGTAAGATTGTAAGAGCACAAGGATGGGAAGAGTAATGATATGCAAGATACTTCACACAATTTAGGGCCGAAGCAATCATAATAGGGCTTTGCATGACCTGTGCTATGTCCAACACATTATTGACCATACAAAGTCTAGCATGGACTAAAGGCACTAGGATCCTTGGAAGCTAGGGACTGACAGTCACAGTAATGTTCCTAACGTTAAGGGGAACACAGGAAAGGGTTCTGGGATATGCCCCTGGGTCCTTGCACCTCATCGGAGAGGAGGATCCAGAGGAGAGTTTGGCATGCACAGTAAAGGATGCCCTGGGGATTGGGGGGGCACTGCGGGATGGGGAGGGAAGAGAGAGGGTAGGGGGGAGCAGGGGGTTGGGGGGAGGTGGAGGGAGAAAGGGGACCGGTGTACCTGTTAAGTTTGTGTAAGCGGAAATAATAATAAAAAAAGAGTGAAAAAGAAATCATCCTTAATCACTTTTCCACCCTATGCTTTTGCGAGCAGTGTTGAGTGAAACCCAGAGCTTGTCAATGAGACTAAACTGGCTGCTGGCTGCTAGCTCACTGTGGAGACTCTCAGGACTTGTATTTGAGAATTACAGGCAGATGCCATGCACACAGGATGCTTTTCCTTAGTTCTGGGGATCCAATTTGAATTCCTGTCTTTATGTCTTGTGCTTTAACCATTCTCTTGTCTCCCCAGCCCAGTAAGTACAATTTCTTATGCACTTTGTTTCTTCCAATCTATACTTCATTTTTAGCACCTAGGCAAAAAACAAACATATTTTTCATATTTTTTTGCATTTAGTATTTATAATTTACAAGGAAATTCTAAATTAATTCTATTTTAATTGGATACTTTTGCTTTCATTTATTTTTAACATTATATTTATTTGACAGGGAGGGAATAGAGAGAGACAAAGAGATAGAGAGAGACAGAGACAGAGACAGAGAGAGAATGCAATGGCACTAGCAGTGGAATACTTTTAGAAGCAAATTTTCTCTTCATCATGTGGTCTTGCAGTGGATTGATCTCAGATTTTCAAGAGCTTGCCTTGTCCACTGAACTATCTTGCTAGCCAAAGCCTTTACTAAAGTGTTCCCAGGTACAATGTGAATACTGTGTTTCTTGTAAATATGTAGGACAATGCGGGGCATCACATGAGAAGCTAGATGTCCTCTCAAAGTTGGCATTAAGGACCAGATAGTAGCATGAGAGTAGAGAGGCTATATTATTATATTTGGTCCAGGAGAGAGATCTGTATTCCAAAATATTCAACAGATTCTTAGCATGTCTGACTTTATTTGAAAAGATGCATCCTGTATTCTTCATCAATCAAAGAATTAATTGAGACTTTATTGCGATCCATTGTGCTGCACCACGGTGCCAGGTGCTACAACAGGGGAAGCAGCAATTCATGAAGAGAAAGTCATCACATGCCAGCAAAAGAGATGAAAAAGGAAGTACCACTTACTTAGAATCGGATAGGGGAGAGCCTGGATGTGAATCCTAAAAATTCCAGTTCCAAGGCTTGGGGATAGAAGAAAACTTCTTGAAGAATAGTAATAATGGTCATAGAGGCAGGAACATGGCATGAATACAATAAATATTTATTTAGTTTATAATTTGTTGAAGATTTAAACATTTAAATAAAAGTGAGGTTTAAAAAATCATTTACAATGCTAAATATAAAAGGATTAAGGCATACCACTGGAATAATTATGTATAATATATATGATATATATTATTTTAAAGATAGAAGTAGCCTTACTAAATACTAAAATGCAAATATATTGTTACATATTTGTAAATGAAACTTTGACATTTTATTGTTTTTTAACACTCCACTAGATAATCTATGAAAAACATTGTTGATATTCATTAAACATACCATTATATGAAATAGTTTATAACTAAAACAATACTGATTTCTTAGTATCATTTGTGGTTGGATAGATTTTCTCAGTTGCTAAGTTTCTGTAACTTTCCCAAACTGGTTCAAGGAATGATGAAGTCAAGGTCATTTGCAGGTAAGGCTGTCTAACCTGTAGAATATGCCAGCTCCTTTACATTATATCTTGCGTTTTATTTATTCAAGCACAATTAATTTATTAATTTATTCATGTATGTATGTATGTGTTTGTATATATGTGAGACAAAGGTTTCATATAGGCTTTATTAGTCTTGAAATTGCTATGTAACTGAGGATGACTTTGAATTTCTTGTCTTGTCACTAGGGGATTGAACCCATGGCATGGTAGGCAAACATATAACCAATTAAGCAACAACCCTTACCAAAAATAACTTTTAAGCAAGCTTTAATACCTGCTATTATATCCATAGATTAGATGAGCACTCAACACTTAGCCTAGAAGTATTATTCTACAATAGAGGTAGAGGATGTCAAAACCCTGACAGGATGTAGCTTATGGCAGTGGAAGAACAGTGGGGTGGACAGCAGTGGCCAGCCAGAATGCAGAGTATCAGTGATGTTGCAATGCTTACCCAGAACCAGGCCAATCTAATCTCTCCCCATCCTAAGGCTTAGGGAACCTCGGGGAAGAGGGGGCGGTAAGACTGTAAGAGCTTAAAGATGGAAAGGTCTACCATTAGACAAGACACTCCATTCGAGTCAAGGCTGTTGCATCCAGGAACTCACTGCAGTGAGACTTGTACTTACCAGACCTGCATAAAGACTGACTTACCAACATGCCCCCATAGACTAGTGAGGATCTCAGGAAAGAGAATTACATGCAGTGGAAACCTTGGGGAGTAGGGCTGGATGGGTCAAGGAGAGTGCTGCTATCAATGGGATGGCCCAAGTAGGGCCACTTAATGTGGAGCACAGAGGCCTTAACCCTCACAGAGGAAACCCTGAGGACCATAGAACCAGACAGGCAGGAGGGTGGGAGGGAGTGGGATGGATTGATGAAAGGAGGGAAGGGGGATGGAAAAGAAGAGGAAAGGAAGGAGGCAGGGATAAATACACAATATGCTTATAAAACTAGGAAAAAATTTCAAAAATTTCAAAAATATTATAGAGAGGACTGGAGAGAGAGCTCAGGGGCACTTTGCACATACTTAGGTCCCTGTTCTCACACACACACACACACACACACACACATATGTGTATGCATACATATGCATGCACGTCGAAAATGATAAGGAGGCTCTCTTCTGGCTTCTAGAATATTCTACACTGTCCAATGGCTTTAGATCTATTAGTATTTGTCTTTAGAAGAAAATAAGATTGGATGGTGAACTTACAGGATTCATCTGCATAGTTTTGAAATGGGCATTTTGCTTTCACTGTCTGTGTTGCCTTGGCAGGTTCCTCTATTACAGTACATTAAAGGTCACCATAATAAGGCCGTCAGGTTCATAATCCATGGCACTATGCAGGACATGTTCACAAGGAGGGGAGAAAACTTGGAGCCCGTCAATAGCTCTGCCAACTAAAGCAAGAAGCAAGATCCATGGAAAATTCACTACACACAAGCATTTAATAGATAGGTGCTATTGTCAATGCATACCTGCATATGAAGATTTCCTCAAAATATAGAACCATCAATGCAAAGTGAAAATGAAGCCCACACACATATTTTCATTATTTGGTTAGGGAAAATTCTGAATGAAGACCAAAACACTCACTGTTCAGAAAAGCAGAAGCCAAATATCAACCAAAAGGCAACTTTATGTAAGAGAATTCAAAGCTCCTTAGGAACTGCCAACTGTGAACATCGGCTGCCTTCTTCTGGTGTTACAGAGCATGGCATGAGAATGTGGTGCTTTCATGAAGGACAAAGCTAAAAAGTCAGGCTGACCTCCTGTGTGAATACAAAGCATAGTTATTGATGTCCATTTTTGAATGTTTAGCTCAGAATTTCCAGCATCACTAGTTGTATTTATTTAGCTTCTGTCATGAAGTCAGGCATCAGAGAACATCCACTATGCTCCTGTTATTGCCTCAAAACTCTTGCAGTCATGAGGGTGGTCTTATTATTTCCAAGATCAACATGCAGTTGTGCCTGGGAACTCGTTTGAAAAAACTGGGCTTTTCAAGCAAACCAGCACATCATGATACAATCTGCAATGTTCAGACAACCGCCCACAAGAGAGGGTTAGTAAGCCTTCAATGAAGTTCTAGAAAGTTGAACATTTTTCAGAGTATTGTAAGAAGTGTCTATCATAAATCAAGATCCCATCTTCTCTGTCTGCAACTCTTCCCTTTTTGATGCATTCTTTGATAACTTTGGGGAATTTAGGTAAATTTGTAGTTACTTGAATAACTGTTCACACAGTACCCTTTTGGGACATAGCTATGTAATGTGAGGTGGACATGCAAAGTTGAAGATTATTTTGATCCTGGATTTGTAACATTCCAGCTTTGAACTGTTAGTCAGCCAATCTACCAGTATCTTAAACACAAGCGTGGCTTCTTTTCTGAGGATTTTGGTTCACTGTTCTTTCCCCTAACAAGTCCAGCCTACTCCCTATAGAGTGAAGCATCTGGTAAATGTATTTTAATCTGTTAGTCCAGTGTTTAAAGAGAAAATTTCACTGAAAGGACATCTGTGGCTGTACTATGATTACAAGATCAGAAAGTGTGAAAAGAACCAAAAAACAGTTTGCAGGAATGAGAAAGCCCAGCAACAAAGCAGGCTGGTCGTTTCGGATCCTACAGTTAATCATTTAGGACCTTGATCCTTGTGATTATTTCCTTCTTTTGCCTGAATTCTACTGGTCGGTTTATGTTTTCTTTATTTGTGGGTAACTGAGTGCTTTCCTATACATGTTCCCGTGCATGGCATGGTCTTATTTCAACTTTGCAGCACTTGTTTCTGAGAATTTAAAGAAATTGGAAGTAAATAGGGCCTGCTTTTTTATGAATTTATTTTGTAGAAAAGACCCATACCTCTAAAAGTAGCTTTCTGTACCAGTAAGCTGGAGAATCTTAAAGCTCAGAGAAAGGAAATCTGTGGGTAGGGAGAGGAGAGGCAGGACCCAGGAGTTAATGGGAACTTGTAATGGGAACTGAGTGTCAGATAAACAATTGCTGCTTTGCCATAGGACCTTATTCTTTTTTCTTTTGGAGCAGAGGGAACCCATGAAACTAATATCACTGTGCACTAGTTTTCATTTCATCAGGCAACACATTGTCTGTCAATAATGATATGTGTGTTAAATAAACATATGAAGTTCACTGGAAGGTAAGCAAAGACCCGGGCATGCCAGCTCCTCTCTGCATGTACGGTATAAAGAGAGACCTGTGTGGCAGATAGGGTTGATCCTCCATGATGTTTAATCAGATGCTCTGGGGAATAGATTTCATTGCTTGCAGAAAAGGAGTTAAGGAGACTAATGGACTGAGTGGAAACCAATGTAATTAATAGAAGCTTAACAGTGAAAGAAAAAAGAAAGAAGAGGAGAAAAGGAGGAGAGAACAAAGAAGAAAAAAGGAGGAAGAGAATAAGGAGAATGCAAAGGGGAAAGAGAAAGAATATAGAAGGGCAAATAACCAGTAAGAGAGACATGACCCACCATTTCTGATTTAAGGACAAGAGCATCTAGAGTTCAGGAAGACCCAGATGAGCAGCTTCCAGAAACTCCAAGAGAGAGTGGGTAAGAAACAGGATCCTTGGTACTACAATTGCTGATGACTGAATTTTGCCAAGAGATACAAATGATTGTGGAAATGGACTGCCTTGTGTAAACTTGACCCGCAGCTTTGTGTGCACCTTGACACAGAGCAGAGAAATAAGCTGAGCCTGTCAGACTCTGAGCTATAAAGCTATGATGTTCTGAAATGCAGGCTGTTTCAGATTGTTGCTAAATGTCTGAAAAATTGTTGCACAGCAAAGAGAAACAGATCCAATTGGCTTTTAGTGATTTTTCGGAAGAGGATTGGTTGGATTACTTCTTGTCATTGACCTGGTCCCTGACTGCTTGTCCTTTCTTGGTAAGATTCAGTGGTTTAACATAGCTGGCCACTAAGAGACTGTGATGATTTGACCTCTAAGAAGCTTCCTGCAGCAGACCCTGACCATTTCCGTACACCTTCTGAGCTCTGCTGATCAAAGGGCAGTTTGCCCCAAGTAGATGAGTGTGAACCTGTTTTCTCAGGTGAATACTAGATTGTACATTTCATTCCACTGTGGCCCTGTTATCAGTCTGCACCATCTCCTTTCTGTATTGATTCTCACATTCACTCAAAGGCTTGGCTAGGAATGTTTTCTTTTGTATCTGAGAAAGTCAAAAGGTGACAAAAAGAAACATTTGGTCTCCTCACTTGAGAGATTGTGTTTCTGTACAAACAGTGCAGAGTAAAAAATGAAAATACTGGCTGTAATTTGAACCTAAATAATAGAAAGTAAAACCTTAGTGAGATAGAAAAGCATAGTCATCACCAGTATTAACTGGTGTATAAAGAACATGCGAATGGCCAATTAAATTAAATTGTAGCATCTTATTCTTCTTTTAAAATCACTGATGCATGTTGCTAATAAATTTACAAACAGATAATTTATGGGGGAACAAGGGGTTTTATTGTGGCTTGTGATTCTTGGTTATCATTCTTATTTAGTTGGCAGGAGAGCTCACACCAAGTTTGGAGGCTGAAGGAAATGGCCACACCCTATCCACAGGATTACTAGGAAAGAAACATTCCTCATTTGCCACACCAGTGTGTGTGGCCAAGTATACCAAAGGATGTCACCTTCTTTGACTAGCTTTCTCCATCTTATTGACCTGCCCAGGGACTAGCCCCACCCACCTTGGGTTGGGCTTCTCCATCAATCAGACAATCTCTTGTAGGCTTGCTCAGGGCTCAATTCAACTACAAGTTCTCCATATATGTGAGGAGAATTCCAAGACTTTAACTGTCAAGTTAGCACCTGTCTCTAACAATGATAATCACTTATTTTAACTTTTATATTTTATAGACTTTATTATATTGTACTTTTAAATTTGTAGAAAAATAAGACAGTAGTGAAGAGAGTTCTAGATGCTCACTTCAGTCGAACTTCCAACCTTCTTTCCAATTTTTGTATTATTAATCTTTTATATTGAAGTGATGTATTGCATGTGAGTAATGAATTAATATCAATTTACTATGACTAACTTCCTCAGTCAAGGTTCACTTTTGTGCTGTTCTATTCTTTATGTTTTGACAAGAAATTTTCATATATAACCCATTAGAGTGTCATACAAAATACAATATCATACTTATGTGGTATCAGGCACAGTTAACACTACATAGCGTAACAAATCAGGATATTCACCTTTCTCTCTCCTGTTACTGAAACTCTCAATAACCACTAATTTATTTTTTACTTTCTTTAAACTGTTTTCTTGTTCCAAAAAATGTCATGCGATCTGGGTTATGCAGTAGATTGTCTTTCAAACCTTTTTATTTTCACTTCTGGGCAACAGGCATTTAAAAATATAACATGGATTGATACTTTATTTCTGGTTATTGGCAAGTATTCCTTTCTGTGGGTCTGTTCATTCATTATCCCTGCTAAAGACAACATGGTTGCTCTGGAACTCATTAAAAACATGCGCAGAAAAGTTTTTATGTAGACAATCTTCATTCTTCAGGTAAAGAATCATATCTTCTAGAAGATGTAGGTTTATACCTATAGAGGATTTAACTGGACAGTAATTCTGCTTCCTGCTCAATCCTCCCATTGATCCCTCAGATTCTGAGAGAAAGAGCTCTGTTTGATTGGTGGATGCAACAGAATAGTCACCTCTCCTTGTCTTTCTGTCTTTACAGTGTGGGTGCATTCTGTGTCCTTGGGTAACCAGAATGTACAAATTCTCAGCTGTACCTGAAAACCTGACTTAATCATTAATAATTAAGATCACACTGAATTCTCAGCATTTATATTGTGCTCTTCTTAAAACTTTTCCATAACCTGAAAGGGAATGGTATAGTGGTTAAATAAAAATAAGGAGACTTTCTTATTTCAGGAATTCTCAGAGCCTTTACTATGCCGTTCTGCTATTTTAATCTCTTGCAAAAGGAACACAGATAAAGCAAATCTCGACAATGTTTTCAATAGGACTTTTTTTTTCCTCCTCACAAAATGATCTCACAATCTGTCAAAAACAATTTAGAAAATGCTGCTTCACAGCAAAATTATCATTTCTCCTGGAGGTGCCATGTATTTTCATCTCTTGGCAAAAGAGAAATGAATCGAAACTCTTAGTTGTAGTGGCTTTTTAAAGTGTCATGAGAGACAATTTGACCTTGATTGCAGATGGCCCTGTGCTTAAAGTATTCCACTTGCAGAACCACTTTGGACTTGGAAAGTTGTTCTGCCTCTAAGGATGTGATGAACTGAAGGCCGCAGGGAGAATTCCGTGTGGCTAGATACTGCTGAGAGCAGTGATTTGCTGGGGGATGCCAGACCACAAGCCCACTTTCCAGAGGCCCTTGTAAGGCAGAGGTCACAAGTAAGAGGAAGCAAAGGATCATTCACAGCCAGCCCTGTTGATGGATTCATCTCTGCCTCCATGCTGTTTCTTTCCTAAGTGAATTGCAAATTTATTTAGCGAAACTCTTGGGTACTTCACAAGGTATTTTACTGCTTGTTGGGTACCCTTGGCCCTTTTCTGTAGCTAGCATCTGCAATTCTGTTTAATGAGGTCCAGTGTCAATTGTCCTGCATGTTAATTCAGATAAGGCATATCTGTATTGAGCAAGGAATTTTCAATACGATAAAAGGGCATTCTTCCTTTTTAGATAGCAGTGATTTGTGAATTATCAATGGGGATCTTCAATAAAACCTTCCATCTGAGGCAGATAAGAGGCAAACAGGAAATGCATCAAAGCTGGGACTTATAAATAGCACATTTTAATATTTTGAAAGTGTGTTTATCATCAGCATATAGCACACACAAGTACAGTCAATTATCTTGGAATGATGCCAAAGCTCCATGGTTTTCTCTAGTCTAATGATGCCAAAGGTCTGTGATATTTTCTCATCTAATGATGCCAAAGATCCGTGATATACACTAGTCCATGAATAAATTTCCCTTCCTTCCCACACATTTACCTCCTCATATCTGAAATCTCTAAGCTTTCTTATATGGCAAAGGAGAGTTTGTGTGATTAAGTTATGCTTATGTTATGTAAGATATGATTAAGTTAAAGATATTGCCAAGCAGAGGGATTTTCCTGAATTATCTGGTTGGAAAAATGCAGTCACAAAGTCTCTACAAGCGGGAGTCAAGAAGAGTCAAGATTAGAGGAGAAGGTGATGGAATGATAGAAGCAGAGATTATAGACCAATGCACTTTGGAGTTGCAGCCAAGAATGCAGGCAGACATTGGAAATTGAAGAGGCAAGAAAACAGATGCACTCCAATCCACCTATCCATCCCCTCCCCACACATCTCATAGATTGTAGGTGAATCAGCTCTGACTGCATCATGACTTTAATTGAATGGAGTTGATTTCTAAAACATTTTACAAGAGTCGAAAGAAAATAATGCAGACCTCACTGCAACAAACCACTCAAATGGACAGTCTCTGCAAATCTATGGGTGGGGATTATGATTCCTGGAGGCTTTGTCAATATCCCTCCTTCTCATTTGGGCACATATAGTATTTCCTATGACATCAATATGGTATTGGTCATATAGATGTATTAAGAATGAGTACACAGCAGGTATAAACATCTGGCATGAAGCTCTTGTTTAACAGAGGACAGATTCAAATATTATTTGGTGTCACTGTAAAGAGATCATAAAAACAACAACCTGGGAGGAAAAATCTGAAAAATTATCTACACAGATTATTTGCTCTTTTTTTAACCTCAACAATTTGTGTTGCATAAAGTGATATTTGGGATTATATAATCCCCACAAAATCCTCATCTTTTTGAAAACCCTGAATGAGAAAATCAATACATTCCAAATCAGATCTGATATTGAAAACTCGATCTTCATACCTCTTCACAAGCATTTGTACCATGCTTCTCCCTGCATACAGTGAAAACATCATATTCTTGAAGAATGGATTCGATGAAGGCTAAAGATCAATAGGATGGTTCTATTCCTCAATAGAATATTTGTGTACCCTTTCAATCAATACTCCTTAAACTGTTCCATCAAATAGCAAAGGAAGGAACACTACCAAATTCCTTCTATGAAGCTAATATCGTTTTAATCCCAAAACCTAATAAAGATTCACTTAAAAAAGAAAACTATAGGCCGATCTCCCTGATGAACACAGATGCAAAGATTCTCAACAAAGTCTTAGCAAATCGGATTCAAAAACATATTAAAAAGATCATTCATGGGGACCAAGTAGGCTTCATCCCCGGCACACAAGGTTGGTTCAACATACGCAAATCAATAAATGTAATTCATCATGTAAACCAGTCCAAAGTCCAAGACCACATGATACTCTCGATAGATGCAGAAAAAGCTTTTGACAAGATCCAACAGCCTTTTATGATCAAAACGCTAGAGACAGTAGGAATGGAAGGAACTTTTATCAATATAATAAAAGCTGTATACAACAAGCCCACAGCAAGGATTATGCTCAATGGGGAACAATTGGAAGCATTCCCACTTCGATCAGGAACAAGACAAGGCTGTCCACTCTCACCACTTCTATTCAATATTGTACTTGAAGTCTTAGCCGAAGCCATAAGACAAGAAAGGGACATAAGAGGGATTCAAATTGGCAAGGAAGAAGTCAAGCTATCTCTATTTGCAGATGACATGATCTTATACCTGAGTGATCCCAAAAACTCCACCAGGAAGCTCCTGGAACTAATTGAGAAGTTCAGCAGGGTGGCAGGATACAAAATAAATGTGCAAAAATCAGAGGCCTTCCTATATGCCCAGAATGAAAGAAGTGAAAAAGCCTTGAGAGAAACCATGCCATTTACTATAACCCCTAAAAAAATGAAATACCTTGGTATAAACCTAACTAAGGAGGTAAAAGACCTTTACAATGAAAACTTTAAAACCCTAAAGAAAGAAATTGCAGAAGACACCAGAAGGTGGAAAGACCTCCCTTGTTCCTGGATTGGCAGAATCAACATTGTAAAAATGACCATCCTACCAAAGGCAATATACAGATTCAATGCTATACCAATCAAAATCCCAAAGCAATTCTTCAAAGAAGTTGACCAAACAATCTCAAAGTTCATATGGAGGCACAAAAGACCCAGGATAGCAAAAACAATCCTGAGTAACAAAAACACAGCTGGAGGTATTACCATACCAAACCTAAGTCTATACTACAAATCCATAGTTATAAAGACAGCCTGGTACTGGCTCCAAAATAGACACACAGATCAATGGATAAGGATTGAAGACCCAGATATAAGCCCACAAAGTTACAGCCACTTGGTCTTTGACAAAGGGGCCCAAAGAATCCAATGGAAAAAGAACAGCATCTTCAACAAATGGTGTTGGCAAAACTGGATCTCCACATGCAGAAGATTAAAGCTGGACCCGTACTTGTCACCATGTACAAGACTTAATTCCAAATGGATCAAGGACCTTGATATCAGGCCAGAGACTTTAAAAGCCATAGTTGAAAGGATAGGGAACTCCCTCGAGCTGATTGGGCTAGGCCAACACTTCCTAAACAGACATCCAATGGCACAGTCACTGCTACCAACTCTCAACAGTTGGGATCTTGTGAAATTAAAGAGCTTCTGTTCAGATAAAGAGATTGTCGCACGAGCTCAAAGGCAACCCACAGAATGGGAGAAAATCTTCACTAACCACATATCTGACAGAGCTCTACTGTCCAGAGTGCACAAAGAACTTAGAAAATTAAACTCCAAGGAAAACACTGGCCCAATTAAAAAATGGGCCCTGGAACTTCAAAGAAACTTTACCAGGGATGAAATTAAAATGTCTAACAATTATCTTAAAAAATGCTCCACTTCCTTCGCCATCAGGGAAATGCAAATCAAAACTTCCCTGAGATATCATCTCACCCCGGTCAGGATGGCAAAAATCCACAGTACAAACAACGACAAATGCTGGAGAGGATGTGGGGAGAGGGGAACTCTCCTACATTGTTGGTGGGAATGCAGGCTCATACAGCCACTCTGGCGAGCCGTCTGGAGATTCTTAAAGAAATTAAAGATTGAAATGCCGTATGACCCTGCTATCCCACTTTTGGGAATAACCCCCCAAGCAGCAGAGGTTCGCCTCGATAGCACAAGCTCGACCATGTTCATAGCAGCACTGTTTACAATAGCAAAGTCATGGAATCAACCTAAATGTCCAACAGTTGACGAGTGGATAAGGAAACTGTGGTACATCTATACAATGGAGTACTACTCAGCCATCAAAAATGATGAATTACTGGAATTTGCTGGGAAATGGATGTCATTAGAAAGAATTATATTAAGTGAAGTATCCCAAACCCAGAAAATTAAGCGCCGTATGTACTCCCTAATAGGTGGCTCCTAGTACCAAACTCGCCCAGCCCACATTGGGACACTCAAAAGTAAACCTATGTAACACAGTAATTGCAAGGATTATGAACAAGAGAGATGGGTTAGGAGGGCCACACCAGAAACAAGGAGAGAGGAGACCATGTTGCAGCAGAGAAAATAGGCCTCCATCAAGGTCTGCAAGTAAGTAATGAGAAACCTGGTTAAGTTCACAGACGTTCTTTCCTGATCTCACCAGAAGGGGAGGGCATATAGTCTAGCAGATAAAAAGTAATCATTGTGCAAATGGGTAATGGACCCCGCCCTCAGTGAGGTTTCCTACTCTTATTACATCTACCCTTGAATGTGCTATTACAACAAGACTCCAGTTTAACAGCTTTTTGTCTCTGGCCAGGGGGTGACATACAGTGCCCAGCAGAATGGAGTGAAGGGAATTGCAGGAGCAGAAAAACTGCAAAAGAAAATCAACAAACCACAATCCAGAACTTCAGAGACTCTATATCAATCACATAGAACTAGGCCAGCCTAATCTCTCCCCATCCTGGAGCTCAGGGACATTTGCGGAAGAGGGGGCGGTAAGATTGTAAGAGCAAAAGGATGGGAGGAGCAACGATTTGCAAGATTCTCAACAATAGTTGGGGCCAAAGCAATCATAATGGAACTTTGCATGCCCTGCGCAATGTCCAGCGCACTGTTGCCCTCATAAAGTCTAGCATCTGTTAAGGGCACCGAGACCCCTGGAGGCAAGGGATTGACAGCCATAGTAGTAATCTTATGATTAAAGGGAACAAGAGAAAGGGCTTATGGAAATGCCACTGGGTCCTTATATGTCATCGGAGAGGAGGACCCAGTGGAGAGTTAGGCGCACACAATAAAGGACTCTCTGGGAATTGGGGGGGAGACACTGGGGGAAGGGGAGGGGGGAGGGAGGGAACTGGTAAAAAATTTTAAAATGTATAATTAAATTTTTAATAAAAAAAAAAAAAAAAAAAAAAGCAACCTTTACTCATTTACTTTGACAAATTAAATCATACACAAGTATACAACAATGTTTTGATATATTGCTCACATTGTGACATAATTAACATAATTACTTCCGTAACCACATGTATTTACTTTTTCAGGGCTCTTTTAGGGGAGGGTAGATGAGAGCACCTAATTTCTACTCTGCAAAATTAATATATAATGCACTTTTATCAATTATAATCACTATGCTCTATGCTAAACTTTGAATTTGTTCAGCACACAAATAAAATTAATAATCAGTACATTCTCTGTCTCTGTTAGTTGATTTGATTTCAGGTTTAATAGAGAAACAAAAAAGACAAAATTTATCTTTTCATGAGCACATTCCTTTCCAAAAGTCATTTGAAAAATTACTGCTTCAGGGAATAACTGATATACTTCTTTGTCTTCATAAACAAGTGAAGAAATGAACAAAGATGGTATTCCAACAACTGAAAATTTAGGAACAACTTAGACATGATGATAGGAAGTAGTTGTTGTATGGTATGTGCTCTGGGAAAGTAAGACTTGGATGGATTGAGACTTGAAGTCTGAGAATGGTCAGCTTTGTCTAGAAATGAAACATTGCAGAAAGAGTTGAGCAACTAATCCAAAGCAGGGAAGATTGGCACATGAATGTGAAGGGTCAGCAGGAGAAGTTCATCATTGCTTCATAAACTGAGGAAAGTGTAATTTCCAAGAGAACCAGACATACTCTGGTTTCTGAAGATATAGAGATCAATTAAGAGATTAAGGATTTTCGGGGCTAGAGAGATGTCTCAGGGGTTAAGCCTCTGCCTTGCAGGCGGAAGATCCTGAGTTCGGATCCTAGACCCCACGTATAGACGCCGGGCAGGAGCCAGGCGGCCTGCGTTTCTGGTCCTGGTAGGGAGGAGCCTGTGAATCCCAGGGCAGAGTAAACAAAGAGGAGGTGGAGGTGGTCCATGGTGGTTCCTGAATTCGCCCGTGGTTCTACACGCATACACACGCACACACACGCACATACACACACACACACAATTGAATAAATAATAAAATAAAATAATTTAAAAAAAGAGAGATTAAGGATTTTCTTTAATGAGCAATAGTGGCCTTTCCAAAGGTTTTTAGAAAGAGTGATACTATAGGTACTATATTCCAAGGTGCTGCTCTGGCTGATAGATTGAAAGGATTGGTTGTGGAGGGGCACAGAGAAGGGGGAGTCCAGTTGGTGACTTTTGAGTTCATCCCAGGAAGGTAATGAGGACTTAGGCATTGGGAAAGCGCTGAGGACAGAATGCATGTAACTTTTTGCAGAGGGATTTTGAAGGTGGAGTCTGCTCATTTCTGGAGGACAGGATTTACATCCTCAGGAAATGATAGAAACAAAACAGGCTTCTTTGAAATTGGGATGAAACAATAAGGGAAATATTGCTTTCATCTTGTGAGACACAGAAACGTGAAATGTGAGTTTAGGACAAGACAATTAAGTCATGTTCAGTTGTGTCCAGTACCTACTGAGCTGGAGATTGTAGGTATATGTCTGGGACTCATAAAATTGTGATAATTAATATATAAACAATGCAAAAATTAGACATTAAGACGCAATGCTTAATGGGAATCATGTTCAATTATGTTCTGAATATGGTGAAATAACAATATCTTAATGTGATCTAAACATTTGCTTTTTGTGCACTTTAGATGCTGTTGTTTTTCATACCATTTTATATTGTGGCAGTTTGGTAGTATTCTCCAAAATGAACTGTAGTCTGACAATATATGTGTATGTAAATACATTTCGTATATCCATTGAAATTCAGAGAACCACAGCAGAGATAGCGATTATTTAATTTCTAGTGCCACCTAGTGGCCTCCCTCGAATTTGGACAGAGGAGATAAACTGGTTGGGAAAGATTAAGGTAGTAATACTTGGTTATCCAACCCTACATCCAAAGGACATCCATAGAAGAACAGTCATTTAGACCCTGTGGCTATGGGGGAATATGGCCTTTGCAGCTTTAGCAGTGACTACACATATAAGTGAATATTAACTATTCTTCAAATGTTGCTTAAAAATGTATCCCTTTTTATTTTTCGTTGTGTGTGTGTGTGTGTATGTGTGTGTGTGAGTATATATGTATGCAAGTGAGCATTCATATGTGTTTCGCTGCTTGTGGAAGTTAGAGGTCAATGTTGATTGTCCTTCCAGATGTCTCTCACTTGACCTGGAGCTCATCCATCTGGCTGTGCTGGCCGGACAGTGAGCTTCAGGGATTTCACTTCACCCGTTGGTGAATCACCACTGTGCCTGGATTTTACTTGGGTGCTGGGGATCTGAACTCAGATCCTCATGGCTGTGTGGCTGGCATTTACTCAGTCATTTCCCCACACTCCAAATTACTCTGTTTTAATTACTGCTTAGAAGTATCATTTTAGGGCTGGTGAGATGGCTCAATGTATGGAGGCCTTGTGTGCAAACTTGTGTAGAAATCTGAATTATTTGCTCCTAGGAGACTCCGTGGGGAAAGCGAACACCAACTTCTGAAAGCTGTTCTCTGCTATCCACATATGCACCATGACAAACACATATTTTCTCTCTCTCTCTCTCTCTCTCTTCCTTCCTCTCTTCTGTATCTTTCTGACTCTAATAAATGTTTTAAAAAGTCATGTAAGTTATTTTTAATGGGACTTTAAACATATCATGATATGTCTCAACTTTTAAGGGGTACATTGAGAAAGTGGACAAATATTAAAATTAAGACATAATTCAAATATATATATCCTGGATTATTCTATCTCCCTTTTGCTTCACTCTGAGATTTCCCAGGTTCTGCCTTTCAGAGCCAGAAGTGTAGTCCACTGCCATTTCTGCCTGGCATTTTTACATAGGTTTCAGGATTCGAACTCAAGTTCTTCTGCTTGCTAGATGGAGTCTTAATCCATGAACCATCTCTCAAGTCCAACACTTTTCTTTTATCTATAAAAAGATATATGGTTACAGTAAAGACTTTTAAGTGATTTTTAAAAAGTTAATGAAGAGTTTGTTTCAAACATGGAACACACAATCAATCAGGGGACCACTGGAAAGATTGCTTGGTATACTTATGTATCCCAAAAGGGAGAGAAATACCATGAATGAAGGAGACTACATGGAGAAGCAGAGGGCGAGTCAGAATCCAGAAGCAGGGAGAGAAAAATGAACTTGATTATTTATTTTGTTACTCCTGGAAGGGAGCATGCAAAGCGAGGTAAAGAAGTGCACGCTGCATAGTTAAGTAATTCTGGAGTTTTTTTGAGAATAGAAGTTGTCCCAACTTGCTTGATGGTTGGTGCTGAGGTGCTGGGAGCAGGGTAATTGTGGCCTGCAGTGAAAAAAAAGTTCAAAGTCAAGCCAGAAGGCTCAGACCTATAAATACAGATATTCAGCTGGCTGAATTCTACGGCTGCAGAATGTACTCATGACCAACCTGGGCAATGAGTGAAACTTTACTTCAATGTAAGAGGAGGGGGCTGGAGTATATAACTCAAAGGTAGAATACTTTCTTAGTAAGCGTGAAGCTCTCGAGTCAACACATAGTACTCATTAGGGTGGGGCAGGATGAAAGAAAATTGAGTGTACTATGGACTCCAAGCCTCATCATTGGATAGTTTGCACATGAAAACATATTTGTAGATAAGACCTTCACTATCTCCTTAATTTACCTATACTATATAGGCCAGTGTCTTCAATGTCCTATCACCAGATGCACATAACTGACGTAAGGTCTACTCCACAGGGACACAGAATATGTGGCCTTTTTCTCTGTGTGTGTGTGTGTGTGTGTGTGTGTGTGTGTGTGTGTGTGTAAAAGGGCATTGTGTGTACATGTGGAAGCCCAAGGGTAACTTTGAGAATCATCCTGGGTTGCTTTACCTCCCATTTGTGCTACTCTGGAGTTTCTCAGGCCCTGCTTTCCAGTTTTCCAAGGCCAGAGGTGCAGGCTGCAGCTATCCCTTCCCACCATCACCCACCCCTGGCTTGGAAGGCTGTCTTAAACTCGGAGCCATCTCTCCAGTCTACATATCCTTTTTCATTCAGCACATGTCCCTGGCCTGTGGCAGGGCTCTTTTCTCATTCAGGGTGTCTTTTCCACTCTCAATTGATTTATCTAATCTGGTTAATCTCTCACTGACTTTTCCAGAGATTTCTTTCCCTGGTAACTGTAAATTCCCTCTACTTGACTATCAGAGTTAACTATCACATTGCAAACAAATAAAAGAAGATAACAGTATTGCACTCTGTGTGGGTGATTCACTGCAGCAAACGTTATCTGTATCTGATAAAATAAAGAAAAAGCTTGATAACTAGCTTTGAAAAGCTGCTTAAAGAAAAAAAATGAGTTTTGATTAGTAGAATATTTTGAAAGGTCATTGATAATAAAACTAGGATCTTGTCTTTGAAAACATAAAGGAACCAATGATAAAATTCCAGAGACAGAAATTTGGAAATGCAGAGAAAAAAATTAGGAATAATAGAAGAGCAAAAAAGTGGAGTAGTGAAGGAAAAGAGGTAGTTAAAATCCATATATCTTTAAAACTTTTGTAAATTTGTAGTATACTGACTTAAGCATAGCCTGGACTTGCTCCCATTGCTTATAAACACTTAAATGTATATGCATGGGGAAATATGTAACTTATGAAAAGAAAATTTGAGTTCCCCAGATGAGTTATTTGAAAAGCAAAATCTATTCATTGATTACAGTGATTGTTTATCATTAGTTAAAACAATTATTAAGAGGGATGAAACAGGAGAGTTCCAAGTACAGGACCTTCCTGAGCAACTTAGGGAATACCTGTCTCAAAAATAGAGTGTTAATTTTATTCTGCATAATACTTGGATTGGCTCATTTTGTGTTCAACTGGCAGTCTCTTGGGACTTTAATTCAGCCAATGCATCTAAGAAACTTAAATTTTTCTTTCCATGTGATCTTTTTCAGTGCCCTGTTTTGATTAGCCTTGTGAAATATCTGTCAAGTATCATGACTCCTACACTTTCAAGTAAACACTTTCAAGGTCAATGACTTTTGGTAACTTTCCTTTGGAGCTCATGTACCACATGCTACATTTGGAATGTTTCTACCCCCCTAAGGATTCTGTTTTGCACTGAGGCTACACATCAGTGTTCCAGGAGGATAATGTGGTTGATGCAAGACCTTGTGGGAGTTAGGCTTAGAAATCGCAGCCTCCTTTCTATCACATAATCAAAGTAAACTCATGAGGTCAGAAATGATTCTAAAGTTGGACAAATGAAGACCCATATATTAATGGAAATTATGAAAAGAGCTTGTAGCCTTTTATAACATTTATCACAAAGAGAATTGCACTATCTGTACTTATTCATGGGAGGTGGAATCACAGATCCAAATATTACAGGAAAATTAAAGAACTCAATTTCTCTAGAAGCACTGTAAATGTGAAAAATTATCTGGAACCATGAACCATGTGCAAAATGGGATTTCCTCTACTTAGTGGATGCCTGATGGAGAGAACAACGCTATTGCTCACAAGGATGCCTTTTACATATTGCTGATGATAAAATTATAAAGTACTTATTATTAGTTCCATTTAACACATGAATAAACATGTCCAAACATATATATCAATCTTTTATGAGGTTTTATAATGGTAATGGTAATCATTATTTCAGGTGAGATGAAAAGTTAGGTTTGCAGAAATCCATAGATTCTACACTTAACATTGTCTCATAATAATTCACTAAGGTGCTATATAATGTGGAGCATGTGAACAGGAAGGGACCTGATGAAAAACAAACCAGAAAGGAACATAAGGAAATATTTTTTTTTTCCTATGATACTACAAAGCATGAAACTAGAAGCCAGGCAAGTGTTTTGTAATTGGCTTGTCCATTTTGTCAGTATCAAGGTTTGAAATAAAAGTTGTCCCCCACAGGATTATATGTTTGAATCCTTAGTGGATGTTGGGGATGTCAAGGAATCCTTAAGAGGTAGACCTTCCTGGAGGAAGGCATGTCACGGGGCATTGAGGGTGGTTAGCCCCTCTGTATTTCCAAGAGGAGTCTACTTTTGTAGGTGGAGTTTTGCAGCTCTCAGTTTCCTTGATGGATGTGACTTAGAGTGCCATGCCTTTACCACCATGAACTGTATCTCCCCTCTAGAACCCTAAGATGAAGAAAATTCCCTCTCTCCCTTTAAGTTGTTTGAGTTTGAATGGTGTCTCATAGCAAGAGAAGAGAACTGGTACACTCATAGTCTGAGACAAGCAATATTCAAATATCATGAGTATATATGAGCCCTCAGGGGAAAATGAAGAGAGGAAGAATGGGGAAAGAAGAGATTAGTCAGTGAAGGATTAGAGGGAGATTGAAGAAGACAGACCGAAGAACCACAGGAGAATGGGAGGAAAGACTAGAGCTGAGTAATGGGAAAAAAAATCTATCATTGGAAACAGGTGCATCACAATGAGGGAGATGAAGTAATTATATTATGAAAATTACTTAGAAGAGTGTTTACATGTCTCTGTTGTAGCATTTAGACTTGTGGGCTTTGGACTTCGTTAAAATAATAACAAAGATTTAAGACCTATAATTTCATGAATATGAAAACCCAAGTTCGTGCAATAACCATTTTTATTGGAGTCTAAAAGAGAGTCTGTGATCGGATGTAGAGAAATTCTTCCATGGTAGGGTTTCCAGTAGTTATAATAATGAGTTTTTATGGAATATTTAGCCTCATTCCTTACATTTTGATTTCTAAGAGAAAGGAAATGTTGGTAATTATGACATAATTATATTCTTCCATGTCCCATGGATTCCAACTTGCTCTCTTTTGAGAACAAGAATTTTTCCTTTATTATCACATCCCTTGACTTCATACCACACTGTATCTTCAGTAAATCAGGACTTCATTCACTAGCAAGAATAAACTCTTCATGAATGTTCCTCCTTGGTTGACATGGTATTCTTAGGAAGGTCCAGTTTCCTAAGCTGTTCCATCGTCTCAACCATCATGCTTATCTCATGAGGCAAACCAGCACATATTTAAGTAAGAGTCCCAATCCTGGTACTGTCAAATTCAAGGAAACAGTTCAGAGGGAGCAAGCACATAAGGGTATTCTGTTTATTGTCATCATGGGTAAGTTGTAATAGGCCTGTCTGGGGTAATATGATGACATTCTTTGTCCCTGCTTGCTGCTCACTCCTATCCTAAACACTTTGCAATAAGTACCTCTTTCTTCCCAAACATCCTTCACAAACTTTCTGTGGTACCTCAATCACATTGCCTTTCAATCAACTACGAACATTACTTTCATATTATCCTCAAGAGTGGTGACCAGTGCGAAGTAGCTCCCTCTCTTTCTTTCTTTCTTTCTTTCTTTCTTTCTTTCTTTCTTTCTTTCTTTCTTTCTTTCTTTCTTTCTTTCTTTCTTTCTTTCTTTCTTTTTTTCTTTCTTTCTTTCTTTCTTTCTTTCTTTCTTTCTTTCTTTCTTTCTTTCTTTCTTTCTTTCTTTCTGTCTCTCTCTCTCTCTCTCTCTCTCTCTCTCTTTGTCTCTCTTCTCTCTCTCTTTCTCAGGATAAAACACAAGGTATTGTACACCAAATCAAGTGTCTACCTTTTAGCAACATCTCCAGCCTTTGCTTTTTGGGGGCATAGTATCATACAATATAGTTTAAGCATGTTTACACATATCAACTACATGTGGCTTTGATAACATTTTCTATGGTAAATCCTTACTGGCAATTGCTAATGAGTACATTTTTCTTTTTTTACTTTGTAGGTGAGTCTAGGAATTAACAGTAGTTTTGCAATTCCTAGTCTATTCGATATATTTTACATCCACTAAGTGGCAGGAGTACTTTCTAGGGATTTCATGGTATGTATATTACACATTTTTTTTTTTCTTTTTGAGTAAGCTCTTGGCATTTTCCTCCTCAGGTGAGTTTCATATTCCTTAGCTCAAGTGATCCTCACACTTCATCTTTGAGGGTGCTGGGATAACAAATAGGGTTCCAGTTTCACACCAGGTATTTGTCTGTATACTTAGGGATACCCTGATGAGAAAAAAAAAAGGTTAAGTTAATGACTTTGGTTTATCTTATTAAGTTGGAAATGTAATAAAAATAAGTGCTTTGTTATGGTTCACTTGTATAGTAAAAATGCATCTCTATGCCTATGTTGGTTCTGCAGTAAATTACACAGAAGCCTCTGATTTTCTGGAGTCTGAGAGGCTGTAATCATTCAGAACAATTTTCTTGATTACATGGAGTAAAAGGAAGCTCGAGGTTGATGGCAATGATTTTAACCTTGATGCTCATATAATTTTCTTTAGCCATAGTTAGTATCTGTCTATCTATCTGTCTGTCTGTCTATCTATCATCTTCTATCTATTCATAAATAATCTACCTTCACATAAATGAAATTAAACCCAAAATATGTTATCATTAAAATGCAAAATGTTAAAAATTTAAAGCAACGAGAAACCCAAATTTATACACTTGTACATTGGAAGGTGTGATGCTGCAAAACTTTGTAAAAAGATTTGATACTTCCTTTCATTTAATTTAATATATACCTATCCTATATTTATCAATGCCATTTGGGATCATTTATTAGACAATTAAAACTATGTGCAAGCACAATATTGTACAGAAAGAGTAACAGCTGCTTTATTTTTATTTATTTTATTGTTTATCCTTTGACACTTTCCTATTCACTTCATACTGTCTTCTTTCCCAACTGGTTCATTTTTTTAAAAGAGAGAGAGAGAGAGAAAGAGAGAGAGAGAGAGAGAGAGTATCAGAGGGCACTATGGGGATTTCCCAGGCTCCACCCACTAGGGCCAGAAATGCAGACCACCACTGTTTCCCCCTGGTGTTTTTGTGTGGGACTTAGGATCTGAACTCAGGACCTTCTGTTTGCAAGACAGATTCTTAACCCCTGAGCCATCTCTCTAGCTCCCAACTGTTTTATTTTTGTATGGGTGAAATGTCCAACAAAAGGCAAATCAATTCCTAAATGTGCTGTAGTAATATAATAAACTATCTTTCCAAACACAAAATGACTAACAGTTCAGTTGTGTTATCATCAAAATTGTGATGAGTGAATGCAAACATCTGCTTAAAAATCTGGAAAATGGGTTGATAATAAAAGTCATGTAAACACTTTCTTTTTTACTCTTAGGTAAGAAAAGCTCTCAGAGCTCAATCAAGTTGCAACCTATTACAATGAAAGACTAGTGAGGCAGAAAACCACATCAGACCAGAATACACAATATCAGTGATCTTGGAATATTCAGTTTTAATCAGTCCATCAAAATTTTATCCTACACCAAGGTTCAGGGAATATCTCAGAAGAGGGGGGGCAGTAAGATCGTATGAGCCTAAAGATGGGGTGAGGTACTCTTAACCATGTTCCAGTCATGACAGGGCTGCTGTATCCAGAAGGTCACTGCAATGAGAACTTCTACTGCCATATCTATACAATGGTCAACATGCAAACCTCTCCACAAGGACTAACTAGGATCTTAGAAGAAACAGTTGCTCTCAGAGAGTCTCAGGGACAGGTCTGGACAAAGAAAGAGGAACCTTCCCACGTATGACTTCACTCACTGAAGAGTCACATAAAGTTCAACAGAAATCTGTCTGGGTTACCAATGCAGACAACTCAGAGGGAGTCCTGGGATACACACAAGCAGAGAAACAGGACGGAAGAGGAAGGTGGGACAGAGCAGGGATGATGAAGTCAGGGGAGGGTGGGAGAAGGGTATGTGGATAGGGAGGGTGGGAAAGGAGGGGGGTATAGGGGGATCATGACAAAGATATAAACATAAATGAATTTTAAAAGAAAATCTAGAAGGTGAATGTTAATCTTCACAGTAAAAGAAATTAGATTAACTATTGCCTGAAGGCAGGAGTACATGGGAAAGGACATGGAATTAATTATTACAGAGAGGTATGATTAAAGATCCAATGAAAATAGATACACTCATTATGTTAGTTATGACCATGGCTTTCCAGGTGGATCCAGTCAGGTCATTTAATGAGGAGGATGTGTTCAGAGAAATGCATCCTCAGGCTTTTTTCTTTAAAAAAATATGTTTGCACGTAGTACAGACTGTTGCTTTTGGGCTACACACCTGTAAAGACTGTCACCGCAGGTAATTGGAACATAACAAACATTTGATATCTAAACACCTGGAACCACAGAAAAGGTGCAGTCAAACATGACAGGAAAGTTTTAAAAAGTGACCGATACACAGAAGACTCTTCTTTTTTTTGGCTGTACTAAGCCAACAGGCCTCACAGATCATTTATGCAGCTTGACATGGAAAGGGATACAAACTGACATTACTGAGCATGGTGGTTCACACCTGTTAAGCCCATAAGCCCAACATTGGGAAGTGGAGCAAGAGAATAAATTCAAAGATAAAAAGTAAGTCTCAGCTGCAGAATTTGAGGTCAGACTGGAATATGTGAAAATAGTCAAAAAAAAAAAAAAAAAGTAATGCTCCAATTTGGATACATGTCTCTGACTCCCATCCCTGTTTCTTAGCACAGAAGTTCCCAAAGACAAAAGGGGTTTAGTAGTGGGGAACTCATGAGGATTTGTTCCCAATCTGAATAACATACTTATCTTCCAGCATATGGTCTTTCCCACTTCCTGAGGATTATATTTTACAGAGCAACCTCAAACCAAAGTATACTTAAATTCTTTGAAAATATTTTTGTGAATCTTCATGTCAAAATCCTCCACCGTGATCCTAGAGTAAATTCACTGACTGGAGATGTGTAATCTGGTAATTCCCCTTTGGGTTTGTGGTAAATTCTCACTAGCCTCAGATAATCCTAGATCTTCTCCAACAGATCATCAAAATTCTATCTGTGATGGGCAGAAATAAGTACATGGTGAGGTACTTAACAGATAACATTCAATTCCTTAATGGAGATCTGATCAATCCTATTGAACACATAGATACAAATTCTGTTTTCTTCTACCATATCAATAAGGTCTTCAGCTGTGACATTGCTGCACGAAGTCACATCAGCATTGTGAATTTTACATTTAGCCAAAATGCTCTTGATGGTTTCAGTATCCAGCTCATTCTGAGAGCAAGCGATTGTGAAATTAATGCCTCCTTTATCTTTTTTTTTCTTAAAACCAATGTTGGAGAGGAGTTGCTGTTCAAGCAAATGACAAAGATTTCCAATTAATTTTCAATTATTTTCTTATGTCCCAAGGGGTTCAGGACACACAGAACAATCAAGATCAATTACATGTCCGGGCCACTGAAATGACTTAACTGCCTTTACCTTCCCATCCTTGGCACCTTCAACAATACCTGGGAGATCCAGTAGCTTGATTTTGGCACCTTTGTATTTGATGGCACCAGGCACTGTGTTTAAAGTAGTGACTTCATAGGCTGTCAGCTCTGAATATATCTCTGCCAGTTTACTCACAGGTTGCCCATAGATGGAAAACCCACAAACCCAAACCTGTCTTGGACACATCCAAACCTTCTCTTGTCCCACCATGACCACCATGTTTAGGGGCAATGAGTTCTCTGCAAAGCTTAGCAAGGTGAGGCTTAAGCAGTCCTAGGTGATGTGCTATATCCTTATTCTCCTGTCTGAGCCAACCCGCCTTTCATGTCCCTATCTTCGCTAAGGGGCAGCTCATGGTGGAGAGAACGTGAGGATTGAAAGACCTCTACCACCACACACGCTCCTTTTCTTCACATGCCCGGCAAGGGACACGCCACCACCATCGTCTATGTGGGACTTTAAGTTAATGTATAGGAAACTTGTAGACCTGAGGATTGCTCTATGTGAACAGTAGGTGGCAATTGAAAAGAAGGACCAGGATGTTACAGTGCTCCCAACCCTCTGCTTAACGAACACTAAATTTATGTAAAATTTTTTTTCCTCAACAAGAAGACAACATTAGTTCATTACAGTTTTTACTTTTTAAATTTTCTTTTATACTTTATTACACCAGTGATAACACTATATAAAAAACAACTACATAACATGATTGCATAAAATATTATTTATACTATTATATTTATTATTATTATATTTATTATCATATTATATATTATATATTTATTATATATTAGTACCTTTTATACTAGATTTTTTTGTCTCGAAATCATGTGTGTATATGTATGTAAAAGCATATTCATATTTATGTGTATATGAGAGAGGGGGACAGAGAGAGATATTTTCTGTGTATGTCTGTTCGTGTTTGTGTGTTTTGTGTGTTTGGTGTGTAGGTACACATGTGTAGAGACCAGAGGACAACCCCAAGAGGCCATCCACCTTACTTTTCCAGACAGGGTCTTTCACCGACCTAGAATTCACAAGTAGTTTAGGCTTGCTAGCAAGAAACACTAAGGGATTTATCCGCCTTGGCCTCCCCAGCATTGGAATTGCAGGACTGCGTCTCCAGGTTCAACTCCTTACCTGAGTGCTAGGGATCAAATTCTTGCAACAGAAGCCCTTTATGAACTGAGCCATCCTTCCAGACACATTTTTAAATCCTTAAACTTTATTTTTACCATTTAACTTTTTTGCTTGAAACTAAAATTGAAACACACTGAGAACATAGGACTGTTCCAGGTCAGGGACATCGCTCTCCAACCCTCTCAGCTCCCACTTACAATACTTCAAAACCTCAGGCACAGTCACAACAGGGGGCTGTCATCTCCTATGGTAATTGGGCTTTTCGTTTATTATTGAGTGGAGTAGTAATTCTGAAATAATGTTTAAGAATAGCAATGTCATAAATGCATAAATCAGCAAGTCATTTATCACAACCAAGGACAATGCATAGCACAGGGATTATATGTGCAATTCTTTCATGACTGGGAAAACAGTAGATTTATTTGTACCTCCATCGCCACAACACATGAGTACTCCATTACAGAATGACATATTCCAGTTACAAAATAATCCTATGAAAGAATTGCCCTGTGTATGCTGTCTGCTGTGGACCCAAACATACTAACTTCGTGCAGATCTGCATGCATGTAAAATGTAACCAAGTTACTCACGTTCAATAGCTGAGTCAATGGTGCTTCAACCAGGTGATAACAACCAGGCACTTCCATTTGGAGAATGTGATTGTACAATAATACCTACACCATTCTGAGGATGCTTCTTTGTGGAAGACTTTCTATATCCTTCAAGGTCTCTGCTCAATAGACAATTTGTCAGCAAGACAAAGAAGATCGTGAACTGTATCTCAGAACTGGAATGATGTAGCAGCATAGGTTTTAGAGTCAAGAAGGTATGAAACAGTTTTCTCTCTCTCTCTCTAATAATTGTCTCATTTCAGTGCTATTACTTTTTCCTCACCTCACTAAGGGGCTCCTTAATGAACAGTCTTAGTTCTCTTTCCCCAGGATATTAGCCTCCACTTGTTTTCTGTGTCTCTATGGGAACCATTAATTATCATAATGACAGCTGCTCATACAAACAACCACAGCCCACATCATCTGACCCAGTGTGGTCCTAGAGAGTTTGAATTCTCAGGAGATGGAGTCTTGTGAGTATCTAGTCAGGCAACTCTGCACATGCCGTGTCCAGTCCCCACATGTGTGGGTGGGAGTTCTTTGGATTCCATCCTCCTTCACAGAGATTTTCAAAGTGCATTTGTTTCAAAGCAGATAAAAACAGGTAAAGAGAAATCACTGGAGTGCATTCACAGGATCTGAGTTGTTGCTGGTTTAGATTCACTGCAGATTTGGGAAAGAGGCATATGTGTTGCAACAGTTCATAACTTGCATTTTTAAAAGCTTCCCAATTACAACATTAAAAAAGCAAATGGAAACAATCTAAATAATTTATTATGAGCTGTCAGCTTGCAGGTTCCTTCTGCTAACTGCTGAATGTGGCTTTCCATATGAAATAAGCAGATAGAGAGAACCCAAAACACTTCCTGCAGCGAGGGCTTCTTCTTACCCTAGCTCTTGTGAAGGTCTGGTGTCCTGAGCCCTTCCTAGCCTTGCTCTGCAACCCAAGTGTCTCCTATGACAGCACTCCGCTGTCTTAGTACTTATTTGTCTTTGGGCATGTTGCAAGTTTCCCCTGAATTAGATAAGTTGTGGGGACAGAGCCCATGCTGCCTGAATCATGTATGAAATGGATCACTTGGCAGGCAGCTTTTCTCTTTGACTCCAACTCCTGCCGAGAGGACCTTGTGTTAGTGTTTTTTTTTCTTTCCACTTTCAAAAACGTGTTTTATTATAGAAACAATACAATAACTGTTAGCTAACAATGTAAAAAAATAAAACAAAGTGAAATAAAATTCTTCCCATATGATTATCCACAGAGAAAGCCCAATTGACCTTTGGGGTATATTGCTCTCAGACACTATGCATGTTTTGCAATTGGAATGTAACAATTTGTATGTCCCTGTCGATTTGAAATTTTCTTGTGAGCTTCACTACACATTGAACCTGGGATTTTTTTGTAATTTTATTTTCGATTAAGAATTTTTCATAACCAAACAAAATGTGTTTATACATTCCCCCTGTCTCTTTCCCATCTCTCTCACCTTGCCCTTCCTTCACCAATCCAGCCAGGCTCCTCATGTTCTCATGTCCCTCTGTATGTGTGGACTACTGTGGTAGTATAAGTGGTTCCTCAGGCAGTAAGCCCACAGATAGGGAAGCTCCAGTTCCCTTGTTTAGCACCTATTCCCAAAGATTCTCTCTGAATGAAGTTGTTTCTCCTGAGATCCTCATTCGCCCATGGGTGAAGTTGTTTCTTCTGAGATCCTTGCTCATCTATGGGGGAAAAGTTGATATATCAGTCATGGTTTAGATCTGGTGTAAGTAGATCGCATTGTAGTGAGATGTAGCGAGATGTCATGACTGGAATGTCATGGCTGGCAGAAGACCCCAAAAGCCCCAAAGCTTTGCTATGTAATGCAATCTCTCTACCACTAAGGTAAATTACTAGTAACCCCTCCCCCCTTTTAACTTTTCTTTTTAGAAAGGCTTTCACTTATTTGCACAGGCTGGTCTCAAACTTACAATCCACCTACCCAGGCCTTTTCAATAGCTGAAATCACAGTCTTATTTAACATGTTGTGAATTGTATTATATACTAATGGAGGGAGAGAGGAAAGAAAGGAAGAGGAGGAATGAAGGAAGACAGAAGAAATTAAGAAGGAATCAATTTCCAAAATATGTAACATTATTTGAAAGTAGAGTGTTTTCTGAATAACATTATCTATGTGTGACTTGGGAAGCATATTGTCTAGCAGAATTCACAAGACATATTGTTTGCACATCATTTAAAACACTAAGTCATAAGTAGTACTGTTGTGCAAAACAGAGTCTGAGCAAAGGATTGATTTTACTTAGGTTAATTAGTTGTGTCTTCCAAAAGTAGACAATACTCAGGTGTAGTGTTGAATGTTAAACTGAATTGAACAAAAAAGAGGAATACAGTCTCTTTTCGGTAAAATGAATAATGTGCAATGGTAAAGAATGTAGGAAGATGCACTGCGGGTATTTCCCATGTTACAGGTGAGGGAAAAGCCCAAGAGTAGGAACAAAGTTTATGACAGCAGGAGACAAGCAGGGAAATCATTTCTTCAATGTTCCCAGATCCCTCCCACATGCTCAGTTGTGCACTGCATACAGTGATGATGTATTACAGATTAAGTGTCCTGAAGATACTGTAGTTACCCAACTTATACCCTCTTCTTCTCTGGCCCAAGACTGATTATTACTCCTTCAGGGTTTCTTCCAGGGCCCAAGGTCCATGGTACAGATGGGGTGTGGAGCATGAAGGTTCCAGGTCTGATTTGCAACAGCTTCTAATATATCATCCTCATGCTTGTGTCTCTTGACAGTAGCATGTGCAGTGACTTCGGAAGCTTTACTTTGAAGATACTGGAGCTGGACAATGGCAAGAAGCATGCTTCTAAATACTTTCTTCCTAAAGAGTCATCTTCTGATCAGAAATGAAGTTGCTTCACTGCATATGAGCAGGGTAAGCAGTGTAGATGCTTGTCACCTCAGTCTGCTGAGGCTTGGGAGAGTGTTTGTACATTGTTTGTTGCATTTGTTTTAGCTAATAGGCAGTTACGTTGGTTGTCCAGTTTGTCCTGAATGTGGCTGTTTCCACTGTCTCCCCTTCTAAATACACCATGGTGTGGCTTTCTGATACCCTCGCTGGATGTGGAAATTCTCCAAACGAGATTAGCCTTGGGGGAAATAAGGGAATATTTAGTTGAACATCACTGAGTTCTTATAAAACTGATCTCTCTCTCTCTCTCTCTCTCTCTCTCTCTCTCTCTCTCTCTCTCTCTTCTCTCTCTCCCTCTCTCTCTGGCTGGATTTCTGGAGGATCTCAGAGAAAGTTGTCAGCTTCCAGAGATCATACTATAATGTGGTAAGAATCCCCTGCGTGGCTCTCTGAAGCCGTATCCTAGCAAATTCTGTCATCCTAGGAGAGAGAAAGGTTGTGAGGCCTACCTACTAGGAAAGGTCAGAGCGTGCACATTATCAAAGGATTTTCAACATTGTGTTAGGGTCAGAGTCCTTCTTAAACTGATATCATAAAAAAGATAAAAGTCCTTTCTCCCATCCCCAGGATGATCTGAGAGGAACATATTATAACTGTCACTGAACATCTTTGACAAAATGAGGACAACCTCTCCGCTCTCCCAGCAGTGGAGCTAAGGATAGATTTATAGATGTTGAACAATAGTAAGTATGCCATGAGGAGAGCACAGGCCTCTGACGTCTACACTTGTGCCCTTATCATTCCAGACACTTCTTCAATATCTTTCTTTCTAGGATTTTGGCCATTGCCTCTCTTCTTCCTCTCCTTCCTCTGCTTTCCTTATCTTCTGTACATTGATGCACAGGAAAGGATGAGTTCCTGTAATGCATGGGTGTGTTGCTTACTGTTGAATAAAAAAGTGAGAGATGACAAGATGCCCCAAAACTCAAGATGCAAATGAACCATAAGGAAAACAGCTTTCTCCTCTTGTAAAACCCACAAGACAGCATTTAAAACAAAGAGAATCCCAGTGCTTGCCCCAAGAATGTAGTTTTCCATTACCATATTGTCTCTTCATGATTGTTTCTCCTTTTTTTTTTTTTTGGTGGTGGTGGTGGTAATGGTGGTTTGGTGTTGGTGTACAAGGATGAACTTTAGTGTGTGATTGCCTGTGGAGACTCAACGGTGACTTCTGGCATCATCCTGGATTGTTCCACCTCCTTATTGCTTTGCTCTGGGATTTTCCAGTCCCTGCTTTCTAGAACTAGAAATGCAAAACACTGCCCTTGTCCCCCTGGGATTTTATGTGGGATCTGGTTGTGAGGCAAGGGCTTTAACCCCTGAGCCATTCTCACTACTCCCATCACACTCAGTGTTCTTGAAAAGTACTATCTCCATTTGTTTGCTCCAGAGAGTAAATATATTTAGCAATTTGATTCTTGCCATTTTTCTTTGTTGCTACCAGTTCTGTAAATCCAATATGCTCTTATTAGCTCCTGTTCCTGCTCAACAGAATAGAATCAATATGCCCTGCTGACTGACTGACTGATATCGGGTTGATCACCAAACAGGTAAAATACAGGAAATAAGGTACCTTAGACAGTTAATTTAAAATGGATAGTTTAGTCTTCATTTTGCAACTGTTCATAGACAGACATCCAAAGAGAAAAGTACTTGAAATATTTAGACTTGGACAACATCAAGTCTCAGGTTATTATTTCTCTGCATGTCTTCGAAGCTAAATATAGTCACATCACACACTCTACTCATATTCTCATCTCTAGCAATAAACCAACTACACAATTACAGAAAATCTCAAATCTAGTATACTTACATTTACAAAGCTTTATATGCAGGTATTGGATAAAATATTTTCTCTCCTCACAAAAAAACCACACTTACTATCCTCAATCTGAGAACAACCTCGGTAGTTAGGAGCATCTTGTTCAGGATCTTCATCTACCCTGCTCGTTTTGCCCATTCCTAATGAGTATACAGCATGGAATGATATCAGTATATAATGCACATGGATGCAGAGATTTAGAGATAAGGATAGAGAGCTTATAAATATGAGTAGAAGATTTGAATGATACAAAAATCTCTTTAAATAAAATGAAGAAAATTCTACCTATGTTTTTTAATCCAGAAGAGCTTTATCTGTATTGATTTCTGCCTAAACTTGATCCCATGGCAGATGCTGAATGCAATGCAAAGCCTCAGGCTGGGGTAATGGCTCAGTGGATAAAGTAGTTGCTCTATAAATATAAGGACTGAAGTTTAAATCCATAGATGCCCCCATAAAAAATCAGGGGACATTGATGATGTCTGCGCTCTAACACTCAGGAGACAATGTTAGGGAGTCCCAGAGCAAGCTGGCTACCTAACCTAGATGATTGGCAAGCTCTTAGTTCAATACAGAAGCTCTGCCTCAATAAATAAAAGAGGAGAGCAATTGAAGAATACATCTGATGTTAACTTCAGGCTTCCATATTTGCATGCATATGCACATGCACCCAGCTGCATGTGAACATGCATGCATACATGCAGATTACTTATACAACAAACATATGTAAAAGAATAAACAAAAGATAAACGTGGAGACTGTCACAGGAAAAAAAAAGTGATGCTAGTAAAACCTCCTTCGCTCACTCCTGAACATATGCACAAACATATGTAGTAAATAAGATTGTAACTCTCAAGTTTGTTCAATTACTATCTGCAAGTTAAAAAGATAGTAGAATCAAAAATAGAGATGCACAAATGAAACTGTAAATTTTGATGGAGAAATCTCACTTGAAGGCGTTTAAAGACTAATTGTACACAAATGCCATTTCTAATGACTCTCACTTACCTATTTGTTGCCGTATCCCCCACCGGGTCAGCAGGGGGGGGGGGTGGAGGGGGAAATAGCAGAGCCTCAGGGCTAGAGACGAATAGTCGAATGGGCAAACCAGTGACGGGGTCACCACCAGACCCCAAGGAATCATGTGAGAAGCAGCAGTGGATGAGATGCCACAGATTCAGAGTCATTAAGGGCGTTTGGGCTTATATAGGGTCAGGGTCCAATCAGGTGTGGCTATCCCTCCTGGGGGGGGGGACAGCCACCATTTAACTGTTTACTAGGTGTCCATTGCAGGTGCAGGTTAGGCGCTTCCCATTGGTTGTTCATCCCTCCACCTGCACGGTCCTCTATTGGGACGCTCCGGGGCATGTTTGTACGTCCAGGCTTCACCTGAATTTGGCAGCCGGGCAGGGCATCACTGAATCGGAAGTGCCACATTTCACCCTTTTATTTATAAATTTTTTCAGTGGGGACCATGAAAGCTGGGGTGACCACGAGCCTCTTCAGCTGCATGGAATATAGGTGACTATGCCTGTCTTAGGTTGGTCACCATCCTTGTGTGGAGCCTTACCTGTCATTGGCTACCAGTCATGAGACCACCCCAGCGAAGGAATCATGGTCCCAAAGGGGAACTCAAGGAAACAGAGAAAAGCAGGTTTTCATCATGGCAGGGGCAGGTGGAGAGGCTGTGGGTGGGGCAGGCACAGAAAAGATCCAGAAGACCTGGTGAGACACAAATCAAAACCTAACAATTGTAAATAAGTGAGGCATAGCTTCAGTGGAGGATACCCAGGCTTTCAAGTGGCCTTTGGTGGCCTTAAGAATGTCTGGAGCCTGAATGGATGCTTTGAGAACCTGCAAAGCAAGCTTCTGTTGGAAATGCTGAGGAATGCCTGAGGCCTGAATGGATGCCCTGAGGAACAGGAAAGCAAGCTTGTGTGGTAAACTCTGAGACCTTACTGCTTGCCATTTGCATCCAAATAGGACAATTAGCATTGAAAGGGCAACTCCAAAAGTAAACCAAGTAATCAAATTTATGGGTGAAAAGGAGGCAGGTATCTGATCCCATAATTGTTTGCTAAAGGACGCAGCAGTAATAATTTGTCAATAATTTGTCAAAGGATAGTTTGAAACATTCCAGGTGCCATTAATATTGGCAATCAGGAGGCATATAGCCATCCTGGACTTTCCTCTTAAGGGCCAGGAAGAGCAATGCTCAGGACACATTTAAAGCATTTTTTTTCTTTCTTTCCCTGCTAGGAAGGGAATTTCAGGTTTGTCAGCTTGGGTGTGCCTGCTATTATTTTATCTATCCCCTTGGGCACATGGATACTTAGAGAAACTCCTTAAGTAACTTTGGCCAAAATCTTGCAAGGAAAAAGGAAGCATGAACCTGAGTTGACCAAATGCACTCAGAATTTCCTGAAAACAGACTATGCTGGGTCTGGCATTTAACCTTCTTTGTTATTTTGGGAACACATGGAAAAACCTTTAAGAATACAATGGTGTTTTAATCTGTAGTCCTATTAAAGATCAAAACCAAGCGAGATAATTTTTCATGAAAGAAAACTTACAATCTATCAGAAAAACAATTGTGATCAATATAAAACATAACTAGTCAAGGCCTTAGATGCTATTAAAATTACTTGTTCTTATTTTTAAGTATGCATACACGTATTTAAAAATGGCATGCCAAAATTTTTATATCAGTGCATAACAGAAATGAAAAAAATTTGAAGTGGCCACAGACACAAAACCTGCATGTAAACACAGAACATATAAACATACAAACACATGAACAACATTTTACTGGCAACTGTACAATTTACCAGCAACTGTCTTAAAATTACCCCTGAAAGCTTTATCAAAGCCGGATTAACATTTAGGAAAACCTTATTTAAAACAAGACCTCATATTAGTTAAGTCCACCAGCTTAGCTTAATTATGAAAAACATCTAGCAAAGAAAGCATTCTTATCCATAATCCAGTTCCCACATATTCTCTGGGGGGAATCCAAGGTGCTAAAACTGCAGCCTCATTCCAGAATTTCTCTAGGCCAGCAGACTTAACCTCCAGGCCTGTAGTCTCTAGAAGAGATTTTAAGACACGTATCTGGGGCTCCTTAAAGTATGAGGGGAGATTGCCCATTTTCTTTTCTTTTTTTTTTAATTTTATTCAATTGTGCGTGTGTGTGTGTGCATGTGTATGTATGTGTGTGTGTGTGTGCGTGTGTATGTATGTGTGTGTGTATGTGTGTAGAACCAGGGGCGAATTCGGGAACCACCATGGATGCCTCCACCTCCTTGTTTACTCTGCCCCGGGATTCACAGGCTCTGCCCTACCGGACCAGAAACGCAGGCCACCCCTGCTTCCGCCTGGCGCCTATACGTGGGGTCTAGGATCCGAACTCAGGACCTTCCCCTGCAAGGCAGAGGCTTAACCCCTGAGCCACCTCTCCAGCCCAGGTTGCCCATTTTCTAAAGAACAGAGATGAGACCAAAAGAGGCGCAGATGAGACAAGGAATATATCAGACTCAAATGTCTTATGCTTTGTGGGGGACTTCCAGAGGTTCACTAATCTCCCGGCTTTATGTGCATATGGTGCCTCCGGGTCAGTCCAATTCAATATAATCGAGCCTGGGCTCCGAGTTCTGAGGGCATCAATTTCTCATGGGAACTCACCGGGACAAGCCTCTGTTTAAGCATGTTTCTAATCTTAAATGAGGCTAGCTGAACGAGTGATTGCATTCCTAACCTAAAGTGGGGCTCTTTGATCGTCAGCAAATCAAACAAGGAAAGGAGAAGAGGAGGGGACTACCTGCTCACCTTCAGGCACCGTAAGCACAGGAACACAAAACCAGAGGGGGCGCTCACTGAACTTTACCGGAGTGGGTGTCTCATCTACACCGAAGGCAGCCCCACGTTGGAGTGCCAATTGTTGCCGTATCCCCTGCCAGGACAGCTTGGGGGAGAAGGGAGAAACAGCGGAGCCTCAGGGCTAGAGGTGAATGGGTGAGCCAGTGACAGGGTCACCACCAGACCTCAGGAATCAGGTGAAAAGTGGCAGTGGACGAGATGCCGCAGATTCAGAGTCATTAAGGACATTTGGGCTTATATAGGGTCAGGGTCCAATCAGGTGTTGCATCACTCCTGGGGGGAGGCAGCCACCAGTCATTTAACTGTTTACTAGGTGTCCATTGCAGGTGCAGGTTAGGTGGCCACTTCCCATTGGTTGTTCATCCCTCCGCCTGCATGGTCCTCTATTGGGACTCTCTGGGGCATGTCTATACATCCAGGCTTGTCCTGAATTTGGGAGCCAGGTTAGGGCCTCCCTGAATCAGTAGTGCCAAACCTATTGAATTACTGTCTAGGTATGCAGAAAGGTATATGTGAACAATTATTATTTGTTTCCTAAGAATTTATAACCAAACTCTAAATTTGGTTAAATTTTTGGATGCTATACAGTTGCTTTATATTTCTGTCTTGTATGTTATACTCTGTAATATTATTTTTAGTATTATTTCCTACACAACTTTTTGTAAAGTGTCCTCCTATTATATCTTTTGAAGCAATAAAAATTTGAAGAAACTTATTAAGAATGAATTATTAAAACCAACTTTCTTTGAAATCTTATGAATTAAGGCATTGTTCTTTTCTAAAGAGATCAGTGACAACAAATCATTTATAATCATGGCTGGAGAAATCATAGAACATTAGATATCAGTGGTGGCAAGAAGACAGGGGAAGACACTGTAACAGGGAACATATATTTCTATACATTCTGGGACTTTTTTATATCACAGATTTGACTGCAGCTTTGAAATTTAACTTGCTGTCTTTTTCCACTATTTTCTGTGCAAATGTCACCTCCACTTCACATGAATTTGCTTCATTATTCTGTTTCTTGATGAGTGAGCACTAATCATTCTCAATTGAAGAGTCTCACTTCTCTTATGTGGCTGGGTCCTTCACGTGGTTCCCCTTCGTCATTATTAACCACAATACTACTACACTTAGCTGTGTTTAGAAATGGGAATGTGATGTTTACCTCTTTGAGTTTGAGCATTTTTTTCTATTTCTCTTTATTTGCAGCTTAGTTTTTTTCTATTAAAAACTTGGGAATGATTACAATAATCTAAAAATGAAAAGGTGTGAATTGAAAAGGAAAGCAGGGCTGGGCTTATATTTTCTGTACAAGCATGAAGACTTGAGCTCAAAATGTCAGCCATGTGAGTGCAGAACTCTGTAATCCAGCAGCCAGGGAAGAGGAGAGAAAAGGATCTCTAGGGATCACTGGTCAACCGATTTAGCAAATCAGTGAGCTCCTGGTTCAGTGGGAAACTCTTTTCTAAACTCAAACATAAAGAGTGTTGAGGAAGAAATATCCGTATTTTCCAGAAGCATATATATGCATGGTTGGATGTGTGAGCATGCGTGCACATGCACACACACACACACACACACATATACATACATACACACACACAGAAGAGAGAGAGAGAGAGACAGAGATAGAGACAGAGAAAGAGAAAGAAGAGAGAGAAACAAGGAATGAAACGGGAAATTTTCAAGAGATTTAAATGTGTGTAACTCATTGCCATGCTCTTTAAAAAGAATGGCATCTTGTATACTAGTTAAACAGATTTCCTTAGATCTTGACTTGACTAGAGATTGGAGCCATGAAATGCCTACACTTCTGTTTCTGGAAAGATGGAAGGAAGATGTGATTATTCTCCTCCATATACTTCCAAGGAATCTTGTGTTACTCAACCTTAAAGGAAGCCCAGCTGCCTCCTTTCTGCATTGATAAAGAATCATTGCAAGCCTTACTTTGCACTGGACACCACATCTTGTGTGTGATATCTGCAATTCCTAATCAAGCGATTACTGTGAAGAAACCTCAGGCTGGAAAGATCTTAGGATCACTGGTTATACTGAGTTAAACTCATCAGATTCTTGGCAACTACATGGAAGGATTAAAAACTTCTCATGGTAACTGTGAAAATGTAGAAAAGGCTCAGCACATTTTTATAATATGTGTTTTTGTAATAGTTCAGAAAAATATACAAAAAAAATATACAGAGGAAAATTTGGTCTTTTTTTTTCAATTACTACTACATTCTGTTACTTTGACTACAAAAAACCATATGGCCTCATCAACACAGGAGCACATGATTTAGGTTGCATTACCTAGCACCAAATTTTAAAAGTAGTTGATTAATATTAATCTGGTGATTTCAAACTGATGCTATGACATAATTTTAACTTTGTGTAACTAGCATGAAATATTTGAAAATGATTTGAAAATAATTTGTCCAAGATTAACTTTCATATTTGTAGGCAATTTAGAATTGTCTCTTTGAAAAATATTTCTTAGTATCATTAATGAATTATTTGCATGTCCACAAGAAAAAAACACAGAAGTCTTATCCTCCAGTATTTCAAAGCTTATCCATATTAGGAAACAAAGTTTTGGAAAAGCTTTCAGTGAAAATAAGGGTACAGTGCCCTGATGGTCCCTCATTATAGCAAAACTGTATATGAAGACAGAAATGTATCAGAAAGTCCCATCAGAGACTGAACTAGATAAAGCTAGACTGAACATCTCTTGTCCAAGGAAAGCATGAGCCATCTTTCCAGAGATCACAGAAACAGGTGAGGATCATCCTACAGGTCTCTTCAAAATAGGTCTACCCTGTTGTACTTTCATCTGGTGCTATGAGAGAACACCCAAAGTTAAGCAATTTAAGATGGAAAAAGAGATTTATTCAGTTAATTTATTCATACAACTGTGTGTGTGTATGTGAGTGTGTATTTGTGTTTGTGTGTGTATATGTGTGTGTGTGTGTGTGTGTATGTGTGTGTGTGCACAGGTAATTATTATGTAGGACAGAGGATAACTTTGACTGTTCCACAGGATACAAACCACCTTGGATTTTGGAGATATAGTCCATTATGGCAGCAAAGCTATGGCTGGTTGGCAGAAGCTGGAGGTGGCCAAAGTTATGACCATCAGGGGGACTGAGAGTTGCGAAACTGCCAACTACCAGAGTAAACCTCTTTAGGAAGTAGGGTGGGGCTAAGCAACCTCAAGGACCACCCGCTGTGACTGCCTTCCTCCAGCAATGCTCCACCTCTTAAAGGTACCATAACATTTCCAAGCAAACAAAGCTTCAAATAACATGAGACTGTGGGGAACGACTCACAGTTTAAACCGTGATACCTGACAAAGCTTTCATTTCCCTTCAGGAGACTCTAGACGATTAATTTCTGTTTTAATCCTTTCAATTGGGGGGGGGTTAGTTATAACAGCTTTGAAAACCTAACAAAGAAGAAAGTTTTTTTTCTTTTTGGTTTGTATTACTTACCACTGTGTTCAAACTCTTGGTTTAATACAGGTATTGCATTGTTTCTCTTCATTCTCTCAGCTTTTCTAGTTTGTATAACATTATATTTCTGAGTCTTACATTTTTCCTGCTAGACGATAAACTTTAGACAGTAAACTAACTGTCAAAATTTTCATTCAGAATGTGTGTCTTTTAGAAGTAGACTCAGGACTTTTCTCTTTTTTTCTTCCACATTTTATTTTATTTTTTCCTAATCATGCAAGCTCAATAAGTTCCCCCATTCTCCCTCTCTTCTCCCCTCCCAACCATCCCCCTTGCACTTTCCCCCCTTTCCCCCTTCCTTTCTCTCCAGTACCTCCCTCTCCCCTCCCAGGGCTTCTCCCTTCCTCCCTCCCATCCTCTGGAAGATTCTATCTGGCATTCAGAACTTCTCTTGTCTTGATACATTGTTGCAGTCCTCAGTTCCACATGCCTATATCATCAATAGTGTTTATTTTTCTTTTACTTTAGCTTCTGACTTGATGTTTGATTTTTCTTTCATAATATATACAGTCCATTTTATTCCAATCTGAATAACTGTGCTAACACTAACTGCATGTGTACAGGTGTATATGCATGTATTTGTGTTTCTGTGTGTGTGTATGCACACACACAAGTGATTATTATGTAGGACAGAGGATAACTTTGACTGTTCCTCAGGACACAAATCACCTTGGATTTTGAGCTAAGGCCTCTCATGATCTGAAACTCAATGACTATAGTAAGGTGTTTGGTCATCAAACCCGAGGAATTTATCTGTGATTGCAAGAACACTGTAAATTCATGCCATAATGTACCCCTTTAATGGCTATTCTTAACTTTCTATTTGATACTTGGAAGGTAGACCACTGGGCACACCTATGAGGAATTATCCATTGAAGGTTGGCTTTTGGGCAGGATGGTTGGAGATGTCTAGAGAAGACATCACCTTCACATCTAGGCCTCAACTGCAGGAGGTTACTTCATGTTGACATCAGCTAGTAGCTATATAGACTAGTGAGATGACTGTCAGAATTCAAACCAGAAGGAAAGCAAGCTAGACACAGGAAGCTGACATTCTTCTATATTTCCCTTGACAGTTTTTAAATAAACTTTTTAAATTTAGAATAGTTATTAAATTATTCTTCAGATTATAAAGGTATAAGAGAATTTAGGAAAGGAGGAAAGGAGAAAATGTGAATGTCATTCTCTCTCAGTTTCATTTCTATCCTTAATTGACACTTGTCCTCACATGGAAGGCCCCTTGGATGGATCCTGGTTTACAGAGTTACATATCCCTTGTAACGACATCAAAGTCAAACAAACAGGCTCAGATGGGAAGCCAGTGTGACTGTACTGCAGACATTTCATTACAAAATGCCAGCTTCTCTTGAAGCACAATATCCTTCCCGGATATATGAATGAGTCACTGATGTTTTGAAGGAGCAAGTGACATGATCAGAATTGCAATGGCATCTTAATTTCTCCGCTCCAGCTTTGTCCTACCCTTTCCTGAGTCATAAACAAGCCTGTTCATCCTTCCATTATCATCCAGCTTCTCCCAAAATGAAAGCCTCGTCATGGTACTCCTCAGGGAAAACCCTAGAATTCTTCTCACTCGTTTTTAGTTCCTTTACTTCTTGTAAAAGACAGCATATGATGTTTTCTTAACTGTCCAGCACTGTGTCATAATGTAATTTAAAACTGATAAGTTTCATTTAACAAATGAACACATGCATTGCTTCATTTAACAAATAGTTAAACACTCTGTGGGGGTGACTTAAAATTCATAGTTTGTTCATTTAACAAATAGTTAAACATTCTGTGTCCATGTGAAGGAAAAAATATCAAGTTTTATGCATCTACCATAAAACTTTATATACAGTATGTGAACGATAACATTTGAAATGGATTAATGGATAAATTGATAAATAAATGTCAACATAGAAATTTATTCATGGAGATGTGTTAAAATTGGCTCATCTGAATAGTATTTATTTCTTAAAGAAACTGACTTTTCTTAAACTTCTTTGTTTCTAGAACACAAAATATTGTATTTCTTTCAATTCAGGGAAGATTCAATCTGTCAGTGCCTTTATTACCCTAACCATTCACTCAAGTTTTATTTCTTTTTAGACAGATGAATTAGTTCTTGTGGTGCTTCCAATTTTTTTATATCTCTGAGAACAAACCCTAAGAAAGGATGATGCTCAGTGAGTTCCTGAGAAAGGATTAGATTGAACCTCTGACATGGAAAAGTAAATAGAACCTAGATAGAGAAGTCCTTGAGACACTTGACTTTCATTCTTTCAGCTTCCTGCATAACATAAAATTCAACTTTCCTATCTGACTTCATTTAATTTCACAGACTTTTTTCCTACTATTTTGCTAAGTAACTCATTATAGTGCCTTCTATTTAGATTATCTTGGATTCCTACAATCTAAGTCTGTGTTGCTTTAAATAAGGTTCATAAGTGCTCTAAGAACAAATTGCTTCATCATTAAAATGGAAGTAACAAGGTTTTTGACAGGATACCTGTGAAAAATAGAAGCAGTGCATGTGGCAAGTGTACAGTGCCCACTATACTTTAAGTCTGATTTGTTGTTTTCCAGAGTGGTGTTTTAATTAGATAAATGAATGTTCCAGAACTAAAAGAGCTTGAAATAAAAGCTTGAACAACGCTGGGTTCTCTTACAAATGTATTTACAAGGAAGATCACTTTTTTTCTGATGCATATGTTGATCACGTATGTGATCAGGGGTCTGATATTTGTTTTTGTATAGTTGCTTAAGGAATTTTAGAAATTAGCGCCTGTAGCTGTGTAACCTCGTGGTGCAGCTGGAGGAAACCAGCGGAAGAAAAGCAGAAGCCCAGCTTCCACTATAGGTCGCAGGCATTCCTGTGCGACTTTAAGCTACTGGATTAGGCGCCCACATGTGTTTATGTACACGTGTGTACACCCTGCCATGGCACAGCTCCAAGCACGTTTCTACACTGACAAGAAGAAATATGCAGTAGACGATGTTCCCTTCTCGATCCCTGCCACCTCTGAAATTGCTGACCTTAGTAACATCATCAATAAATTGTTGGAGACCAAAAATGAGTTCCACAAGCATGTAGAATTTGATTTCCTTATCAAGGGCCAGTTTCTGTGATTGCCCTTGGTCAAGGACATGGAACTGGAGAACATTTCATCGGAAAAGGTTGAGGAACTAGAATATGTGGAGAAGTACACTGCACCCCAGCCAGAGCAGTGCATGTCCCATGATGACTGGATCAGCTTCATTGAAGGGGCAGAAGAATGGATCTTGACTGATTCTTAACGATAAAACTTCTCGCATCTGGTCCTTGGAAGGAAAGTCAATAATGACAATTGCTGGACATACAGATGTGAAAGATATGTGGCTTGGGTGAAAAAAGACAGTTTGTCTTGCTTGCTGCTGAATCCTTCTGTGGATCAGACTATCCACTTATGGGCGAGGAATAAAGTGAAAACCCTGCACTGCTGCTGAGGCCATGCTGTAAGTGTAGATTCCATAGCTGTTGACACCTCAGGGACTAAATTTTGCAGCGGTTCTTGGGATAAGATGCAGAAGATCTGGTCTGCAGTCCCTACAGATGAAGAAGATGAAACGGAGGAATCCACGAATCGACCAAGAAAAGAACAGAAAACAGAGCAGTTATGACTAACAAGGACTCCTTTGGTGACCCTCTCTGGACACACAATTTCCTCTGTACTGTGGTCAGATGCTGCAGAAATCTGCAGTGCAACTTGGGACCATACAATTAAGAGTGTGGGATGTTGAATCAGGTGGTCTTAAGTCAACTTTGACTGGAAATAAAATATTTAATTGAATTTCCTATTCTCCACTGTGTAAACGCTTGGCATCTGGAAGCACAGATAGGCATATCAGACTATGGGATCCCCGGACTAAAGATGGTTCTTTGGTTTCGCGGTCCCTCACCTCACACACTGGCTGGGTCACATCAGTCAAGTGGTCTCCCGCCGATGAACAGCAGCTGATTTCAGGCTCTTTGGACAACATTGTTAAGCTGCGGGATACAAGAAGTTGAAGGTGCCTCTCTATGATCTGGCTGCTCATGAAGATGAAGTTCTCAGTGTGGACTGGACAGACACAGGGCTACTTCTGAGTGGAGGAGCAGACAATAAATTGTATTCCTACAGATATTCACCTACTACATCCCATGTTGGGGGTGTAAAAATGAATGATAATAAATGAGACTTTTTCGTATTTGTTTGAAAAAAAAGAATTTTAGAAATTAATAACTACAGAAAATGTGGGTGATGGTAATGTCTCCCCTTCTCTCCACTAACAAGAAAAGAGAATTAATAAGGGTATACATCAGCATCATGGTTATGAATATATATATATATTGACTTTTCATCTTTTCATCTGCTCTCTTTCCTTCTCTCTCTCCCTAAAAGAATATTATCATGGACAAGTTTGAGATTGCCAGGAATCCTGCAAGGATAACATATCGTCCACATACTCAGTATCTCCATTGTTAATAGCTTATAACATCATGGCATATTAGTAAAACTGATGAGCCAAAGTTAATGTCTTACTATTGTAACCCAATATTGGTCTGAGCCCTATTAATATCTATCTCTGCATATCTGTGTCTCTTGTGATATCTGTTGGAAGAATTCAGATGAGGTAGTGTGGAGTAGAGGAGAGGCAGAATTTACTCAAGGGTTGAAAGCGGACAGTGGCTAAAAAGGCTGCTTTCCTGATCTATACGTTAGGCAGGCTTTATGCTATCTTTTGAAATATTAAGGGCAAATTAGTTTTCCTGCAGAACTTTGTCTTGCTTGGTGTCCAAGCGATTAACAGACCTATTTGGTTTGACTCCCATGGAATGGAGAAGTGGTAAGATTTCTTTCTTTGCCAAAACCCACTTTTATACAGAAATTTTATAATTTTTAGGGCTTCTGGAGCCAGGCTTGGATAGGCAGTCCAGGATGTTGTGTTTGCTTCCAGGGCGAGACACATGACTCAGGTCTAGTTTTTTGATCAGTAATTCAATCCCAACTGTTTTAATTCTTTATTTTACAGACTGTGAGGTAGGGTTGATACATATCTAAAATTTTTCCTCATGAGATTAGAACCTAATATTGAATAAAAAAGGGAATTTGGTCAATTTGGCCACTTCTAGCTGAAATTTAAAATCTTCATTCTTGCTTATTTTCAGGCCTTATAGGATGGTCAAGGGAATCAGATATGTGGAGCAGAATGCTGTGGGATCATCTCAGGATGGATCCTCCACAATACTAGGTGATAAGTTTAATACAGTAGGACCATAGGCTAGGATAATTGCTATTAAGATTGTCGTAGTATGCCTAACCCCTGCCACTGTGAAAATCCAGAGATCCAATTACAAAGTTCTTCACCCAAAAGAATGACAGTGCCCAACTTATGCTGTACCTGATTCTGTGGATAACAGAGTAGATGAGACATGAATGGCATTATCAGGGATATATGTACAGTAGTTTGATAACAACTGTATTCCCTGATGTGAAGATACATGATTCCATACCAATTTAATAGCCAAGTGATGACTTAGTGCTTGAAACACTTGTCACATAAGCAAAAGGACTAGAGTTCGAATCCTCAAATCTCTCTTAAAATACCAGATAGGCACAATTACCTGCCTTTAACTATAGCTTCAAAGAGGGTGCATAGGAATCCCCAAAGAAATATGGGTAGCTGGAATACCTCTATTGTCAAACTGAGTTTAAAGAGCAGCCTCAAAACAATAATATGGAAGAACCATAGAGGATGACTTTCTCTATTATCCTTAAGCCTCCACATGTGTATGCACTCATGTGGATATGCACTGACACATACATGAGGGACCACGTCTTTCGAAAACACACATACACTTATACACATCCTTCCATATACATAAAAATGTGGGAAAAATCATGATTTTATGTGAATTTTTATCATTTGTTATTCATGATGAAGAGAAATGCCTTGGGCTATATCATGTAAAGTCTTCTTAATACATTTTGCAAAATTTATATCAAAATGATATCTTTAGTCCTATATATTAATAAAATATAACATTTTATTTTTAATATTTATAATGATTTTATGAATACAAAATACAAACTATGTCATCATACCCATAGACAACAGTTCAGGTCTAATTATGTTGTAACTTAGGAAATTAGCAGAATTGTACTTGCCATCTCTGCATCTAGAGACAGCAGTGGGGTACCCTTGTTCTTCCTCAGTAAGCTTCTGCTATCCACTCACCTAAGAGTGGGGCCTTTTGGTCCAGGTTTAGATGTTATCACTATGTACTTTTAGATGGCTCAAGATGTCATGGATCCTTCAGGACAGTTATCACCCAGGCTTCATTACTCTATCATTCTCTTTTAGTTTCATAGGCTGCTGATCCAAGGAAGGTGTCCAGTTCCAATGTCCAACTACTGACTATTATTAAAAATAGTCCATACTTTCTCTGATAGATAGAAGGTTTTCCTTATACATCTTCTGGCTATACATTACAAAGTCTCATAAGCACACCATAGTTGCTCTCCTTAATGTTTGAACCAGACTGACCTTGCTTTTGACAACCTTGAGCATTTTGAGAAATGTGGAGAAACATTTAGAATGCAACTCAACTGGGAAATGTTTACCATATGTTTAAGTTGAGGTTATGTATTTGGGGGAAAAGTCCTCAAAGATCACATGTATTTATCAACACACTAAATAATTATGCTATCACCATCGTTCCTCATCTTGATAGTATAGCTAAGTTTATTTGGCAGACATGTTCATCCATAAAGGAATATTTTCTATTAATCCTCACAAAATACAAATGGGAGACTTCTAACATGTATTATAAGTCCAACATTGCCCTCACACTGACGACAAAAAGGCTAGAGACATATCCTTTATCAACATTGACACAGCATTCACAACAAAAAGTGCCATTTTCACCATAACCAGCAGCAGTGCACACCATAACCAGGTTTTTAGTACAGCAATGTTAAAGCAACTTTACATTAAAAAAACAGATATAACGCATCATGACAATAGAATGCAAAAAAACTAAGATCATTATCTCAATAGATGTAGGAAAATCATAAAATGAAGCTATTAATAAGATGGAATATTAAGATACATAACAAATGTTCTTTTTTTTCAATTGTGTGTGTGTGTGTGTGTGTGTGTGTGTGTGTGTGTGTTTGTGTAGAACCATGGGTGAATTCAGAAACCACCATGGACCGCCTCCACCTCCTTGTTTACTCTGCCCTGCGATTCATGGGCTCTGCCCTGCCAGGACCAGAAGCGCAGGCCGCCCCCGCTTCTGCCCGGCGTCTATACTGTGGGGTCTAAGATCCGAACTCAGGACCTTCCGCCTGCAAGGCAGAGGGTTAACCCCTGAGCCACCTCTCCCCCTCCCATAACAAATGCTCTTAACTAATATCATACTCAGTCTTAAAAGGCTGAAATTTCCCTGTATGATAAAAAACAAGCAGAGATATTTGCTTTTAACAGTGCTTAGCTATGTATTATAAATTCAGGATTTAGTAGCAAGGTAAAATTAAAAACTTGAATAGCAGCATTATAAAGAATTATTAAAAAAGATAATAAAACTTTTAGATGAAATATTTTTATATAAAAACTATCAAAGAATTCACATAGTATGTGAAATATTTGGAATTCCTTAGTGATGATTTTTGTCAGTGTGTTTGTGTGCGTGTGTGCCAAGTCCAGTTGTAGCAGAGCAGACGGTAAATGCGTGTGATTTGGGGAATCGTCCTGGATTCCTTTACCTCCTCTTTGGTTTTGCTCTGGAGTTTTCCAGACTCTAGAATTTTAAGTCATTTCTACCTTTTTTTTGTTTTGTTTTGTTTTGTTTTTTATTTTTTGATGGGATCACAGATCCAAATTTAGTTCCTTCTGTTTTTGATGCCAGTGTTTAACTATCTCTCCAGTCTCAGTGTTTATTTTGCAATTACTATAGTTTTCAACAGCACATTTGAATTAATTCAACTTATCAAAATCACAAGGTGAAATATTCATAAAGAAAATTAGATATTTTTCTACAAGCTTACAAAAAACAATATGAAAAAGTATAAGTGAATGAAGGAAATATTTCCATTTATAGAAACATATATCTAATAATGTGTTTTTCCCATGAAGTTGAAAAAATGTATGAAGTCACTCTGGAAAATCCTTTATCAATCTTTATAAAGTTTAAAAATTACTTGCTCTATAAATACAGTGTGATTTTATTCAATAAAAATAAGAAACATAAGATAATGTCATAAATGGCATGTTAATAACTGCAAAGAGAGGGGAAGAGGGAAGGAAGGAAGGAAGGAAGGAAGGAAGGAAGGAAGGAAGGAAGGAAGGAAGGAAGGAAGGAAGGAAGGAAGGAAGGAAGGAAGGAAGGGTGGGCCATTGGTATGTCTGGCAGAATAAAGATCTCACAATCTTCAGGAAAGCAGAGAGACCTCAAAGATTGGTAAACAAGATTGTAAGAGTCTAAAGATGGGGAGAATCAACAATATGCAAGATACTCCACACAAGTTAGGGCTGCAGTAGCCATAATTGGACTTTGCCTGACCTGCACAATGGCTGACATGTCAACGACCCTCCAAAGTCTGGCATGTATCACAGGTGAGAAGGCTCCAGGTAGCAGGATCCTTAGAGGCAAGGGATTAACAATCACAATAGAATTCCCATACTAATAGGGAGCCTGAGAAAGGGCTCCTGGCTAGTGAGTCCTTACCCCTCACTAGGGTGGAGGACTCAGACAGAGGCTTGACAATCACAAAAAAGGATACTCCAGGGGATGGGAGGAAGGAAGAGGGAGGCACTTGGAGAGGGAAAGGGAGGGAGGGGGTGAAAGGAGGAAAACAGGAGGGGGTGTGGCACTACAGACTCAGGGAGGCTCTAGCCCGGCTCTCGAATTCAGGACAAGCCTGGACATACAGACATGCCCCACACATGTCTCAATAGAGGACCATGCAAGTGGAGGGTCCCAATAGATGACCATGCAGGCGGAGGAATGAACAACCAATGGGAAGTGGCCATCTAACCTGACCCTCCAATGGACACCTAGTAAACAGTTAAATGACTGTGGCTGTCCCCCCAGGAGGGAAAGCAACACCTGATTGGACCCCAACACTATATAAGCCCAAATGCCCTTAATGACTGAATCTGCAGCATCTCGTCCCACTGCTGCTTCTCACCTGATACCTGGGGTCTGGTAGTGACCCCGTCGGCTTGCCCATTCGCCTCTACCCCTGAGGTCCCGCTGTTTCCCCCTCTTCCCCCTGGCTGGCCCGGTGGGGGATACTGCAACAGGTGGGGGGAGTGTAAAGAGGGAATGGGGAGGGGAGGAGGGAAGGAGAGGAGGAGCGTACCTATTGAGCTTCTATGATTGGGGAAAAAGTAAAATGTGGAAGAAAAAATTGGTGAACATCAGTATTTTCAGAACTTTTAGAACTCCACCCCACGTTTTTTATAATAGGTAGTTGCATAACAAGAAATGACCAAGTTTCAAAAGTTAGAGCTCTCTCTCTCTTTCTCTCTCTCTCTAAAATGCAATACTATCCTGACAATCAGCAAAACCTTAATATTATGATGCCTGTTAACCAATGAAGGGACTGGAGATACTCACAGGCCTATTCATTCCAAAGTAACTATCATTAAACCATGAAGTCCCTGGAAATTTCCACTTGGAAACCTTTCTTGATATCTCCTGATTCAAGTTTCCCACTGGGAGGAACCATTTCATTTTGGTGTTTTTTGACTGCTGAGAATTAGAAAGTGATTTGGCTGAATACAATTAGCAACCATCATTGGACTATGTGTTTATACTGAAGTTGCTTTGTCAGTAGAGCAAACAGGATTTTAAGTTCCCACAACCTAATCTAATCTAATGTGGGAATCACAGCTGTCACTATGCAAGACAGGTGGGCCTCATCCTGCTAAGTGATACAGACAATTAGCTCTGTGAAATGCTTGAGCAGACCCACAGCAATTGTTAACCTCTGAAGTCCTGTGTGCCTTTTATACTTCACTGTACCTCCTTCCTCTCAAAGGATAAGCAATAGAGTTATATACAAGCTTAAAATTTTGCACCATAGCCAGTCAAATATAAAAGATAAGCTCTTAAGAAGGTATGAGGATGCATATGAAAAAGTCTTTAAATCACAGGCAGAAATGAAGAGTTCAGTCATACAGGTGAAGTCAGAGTGTGGTCTTGTGTTACTCTGCCTCCAAATTTATTCCCCTACCACTATCACATCATTTCCCTTACCTACAGGGATCCCTCGTCCAAGACAAAATGGTCAATTGTAGATAAAATAAGTAGCTTGTTCAAACAGGTAGTATAGAACTTTAAAGGTGTCTGAGCTAGATCAACAATACAGCCTACTAATTCCCTTCCAATGTTTTCTCCAGCAAAGCCTTACTAGCAAATGCACAATTTAATGCATCTTTCACATCAAGTAGTTCCTACCAGTGTTTTTCTGAAGTTGAGTCCATAATAAGATATCTGCTGCTTCTGCAGGCATCTCTCCATGAGGCCATGTCTGAACTGTACCACAGGGATGACAGACCTTCCTTTGTGGATCAGTGACCTTAGAAACTTCATCAAAACAAAAGCACACAAGAGCAGAAAAGTCAAAATCTAATTTAATCTTCCTTTCTTCAAAATAAAACAGAGAGATATCTGTTGTGAGAACAAATATTCCAAAGGAAAATATTGTCATAGAAATGGGATGTTCCCTTCAGAGCAACTTGTAAACATGGGACTATATTTAGTCTGATTTAAGCCATTCATCCTAAAAGAATTGAAAAGTCAGGTCATCCACTCATGATGTTCTTACCAATGTGATTCTGTCTGGATAGCTAAGTCAAAATTCATTGTTCTCTGTCACTTGGAATTTTCCTGGGATTAATTTAAACAGTGCAGGTCAAAGATTAGGACAATGTGAAGACACTGGTAAAAAACACGAAATGCTGATGGTGTTAGCAGTAGCCTTCTTGAAGCTATGGAAGACTCAGAATTGAAGACTGGCAAAAGAAATCAGTTTAGAACTGTGCTTCCCATGGAAAATTTGAATTAGTCATCTCAGAGTCTAGCAGAGTGGACAGAATAATGAGTTGGAAGGATCAAGGTGTAGAAGAAACAGTATAGAATTTAATTTTCATTTTCAATCATAGTAAGTCATTGCTTGATTTGTACAAATAAGAGAATTTAAAGGCAAGATGGTTATGCAAGTCTAAACAAATTGCCCTTTCCAGTCATAGTCCATGGTACCTTGTCTGATATATTTCTCTGTAATGAAACACCTTCATTTGTATGTCATATGTAATATTAAATATATTCACCAGTATTATATTCCATCTGGTTGATATATAGATGATAGAGTGATGAATGAATTTAAAATTTATGCATTATACATCTCCTTTAAAAACTTTTATTGGTTTATGTTAATTGTAAAAAGTAATGTATATAAAAGTAGTGTATATAAATTAATTTGATTTTGTGGTGGGTGCTTCCCTACCCCTTGAAAAAGCACTTATTATTTAAACATATGAACTAAAATATCTATAAATTAAATTATATAAAATTACAGAAATGTCAAGAAACATTTATGTTGAATGATACATATATATTGAAAGGTTCACCAAATTTTTCTAATTTTATGATTTTTAAATTATGTTTACAATGTATATTTGGAAAGATCAATGTGGTAAGGTATATACAGAAAGTGTGCAGGAAAACCAGTTTCAAGATGAAATTTGGACACAAAAGGATGCCTTACTAAGAAGGTAGCTTGATTTTTCTTTCTTTTTTTCCTTTCCTTCTTTATTGACAATTTCATGCATTTGTATAATGTATTCTGATTATTCTTGCTCATCGTCTCTTATCTCACTCCCACCCTTGCCATCTATTACAAATCTTCCCTACAAATTTTCCTCCTGCATTCATGAATTAACATTTGAACAGAGTCATTTCTGTGACTCTGGGCCTGGGACTGGGACTATCTCTTGGAGCCTAATAGAATCCCATGTTGGTACACTGTTGGATGCCTTTTCTCCTCCTACCTCTAATCTGCTAGTTGCTGATTGTTCACTGGGAATCAATAGAACATATGGGCTTCTCCCCATCCATAGTTTATCATTGGCTGAGTCAGCCCACTATCGGTGCAGTGTTAGTAATCACATATTTTGTGTTTTACACAGATTGACATTAAAACCTGTAGACAAAAACAGCCATGGAAAGAATGAGCAAGGAAGGACAGTGACTGCAAGAAGAATATTCCAGAAGTGTGAGGCACTTGTGCTGAGACATGGAAGTTTTTCTGTCCAGCTCGGAGAGCACAGATTTCAGTAGTTAGAAAGGACTGCACAGTGGATTAAAGGTCACAGGTATCTCAGACAATGTTGGAAACACAAGCAAGATGCATAAATAATTCCTACAAAAGATTTTGATTGTTTCTGTATGTCATTCATTACATAGATCTGTGGGTCAGGTGGGCTGTGGAAGGAATATACAGTTGTTTCCAATTCTCAGTTGTTTCCAATTTTAAATTCAGCTGGGGACATCTTGATTGTAAGTACAGCAGTAAGTCTAACTTGAAGGAGGCCTCTGATGAGGAGGCTACTTCTAGTTCCTAAAGTCTACCAGCAGGACTACATGACCAACATGGCCAAGGCGAACTCGTTCTGCTACATCCTGAGGGATAAAGTTTCGAAGATTGTGGGATGGCTCAAAAACAAAACAAGACAAAACAAAACCTTGCAGACTCTCAAAGCTATAGCAAAAAGATTTTATCTTAGAGCATCACAAGTTTCCAGACCTATTCAAGACTGAATAATCACTGTTATCAGATCAGGTTGTAAGCTCATGGAGAAGTTTGATTGCCTGATGGCTCATGGGAGTCTGAAAGAAAATGAAGCTCAGGTTAAATTCAGGTAGATAATCAATACTGTTTTTATATTTCTGATCTTACTCAGTATATGAGTCACATGCACCGTCAATTCTGACTCAGGATTTGAAAACCTTGCATGAATGCGCTGAGAGGTTCAGCTGTGAACTCTGACTTATGCAGTGATTTAACCTGTAACGATGGCTTGAAAAGCTCTGTGGAGAATCCACTGATGGTGCCCCCAAGGTATCATGAACCTGAGCTGGCTTTTGCAAGCTCAGGAAATGCTATTTGCATACCTATCAATGGATCCAACATTTTGGTGCACAGAGATTTGAGTTAAGATGAGACCAGGTTCCAAAAGGGCCACGTTAAGCTACTTCAACCTGTCTATGGAATATGAAAAATTCCTACATTGCCAAAAAATTTATATTCCATGGATGACAAAAGTTTCTCATTCTCAGTCCTAGTGAGAGAAGCATGTGAAAGAGAACCATGATTGGTAAAAGGACACTTCATGTTCTAATCACCTCTCAGAGGTCTGTACATTGATACTATTATATTGGAACTTGTGTTTGAATGGGAAAGGCATGTGTATTAGATCATAGAGACTGGGAATTGTACTTCAGTAACAAGTAACTGTGCATCCCATCAGAGTTCTTCACAATGTCCTTGTTCATTTTCACCAGGCAGAACAACTTCCTCTGGGTATGCCTGATGTATATGTTTGCTTCCGTCTTAGTCAGCTTCAGTGGACACCTGATCTGCAGGATTTGCCATGGAACTCATAGTAGGACCAGCTGTAGGACATCAGATATTTCTTCAGCAAGTTCTCCCCCTGGTTTCTTCATCACATACAGAAATCTGTCTCAGGTTTGACTGATGCAACCTAAAGTATGCAAAGACCAATTGGAGATGTTGTCTACTGTGCTGGGCAGTAGAGGAAGAGATGAAGAAAAGAAATATTAAGAGGCTACATTAAGTGCACTTTACATGAAGTGTAGGAATCACAGTACTTACACAAGCTAAACACATGCTAGGAGACATGAGCAAGGTGCTGTATGGACACAGTAGAATGTGAGAAGTACATTCAGTATGGGATGCTGGACATCCAGGCAAGGACACATGGACTGTAGCAATAGAACAGACAGATGGGTAGACTTACCTCAGGATCACTCAACAAAATTCATTTGAAACCAATGTCCAGCTCTTCCAGAGCCCTCAAATGAAGTCTTAGATTTAAAGGGCTTCCAGGAGTCTCTGAGGAGAGAATACTGACCAGCAAACCTTCAAATCTAGGTCCAACATTCAGTCTCTGCCAGAAAAAAAAAAAAAAACTATAGAGAGTAAACTGATGTTTTCCTGGAGGCTCTGCTCTCCTTTATGCTCTCTGCTGACAGTTTTCCCTGTTTGTGAAGAAGAGATGGCTCTGTGAAATGAATGAAAGCAGGCATTGAATAGAAATAAATGCAGTACCAATGAAAACAGTTCAGCCAGCATCACGTCTTTGCAGAGATTCAGGTGTCGCAAGAAGCAGGGTGCATTTATGGAAGAAGGGAGTGTTGCTATGGAGGACTTGGAAGCTTCTTATGTGATTTGATTGTTTGAGTTAGGGAAAGGAAAGGGAATGACAAGCAATTATGCAAAACATTCATCAAGCCTGAAGTTTTCTACCCAACTGATTACATGCAATATGATTTAGCAGTCTGTGTCCACAGTTGCAAGGTATGAATGTGAACATTAGATTCCCTCAGTCCTGCGCCTTCCAAGAAATCCACTCTTCTCACCCTCAATAAAGGCAAAAAAAAAAAAAAGAAAAAGAGAAAGAGGAGTCTTTTAGTGCCTCAGATATACTCTTTTATTATTATTATTATTATTATTATTATTATTATTATTATTATTTCCACTCATACAAACTTAACAGGTACACTGGTCCCCTCCCTCCCTCCACCTCCCCCTGACCCCCCTGCTCCCCCTTCCCCTCTCCTCTCCTTCCCCATCCCCCAGTGCCTCCCCCCCCAAATCCCTGAAGCATCCTTTACTGTGCATGCCAAACTCTCCCCTGGGTCCTCCTCTCCAATGAGGTACAAGGACCCAGGGGCATTTCCCAGAACCCTTTCCTGTGTTCCCCTTAAGCTTAAGAACACTACTGTGACTGTCAGTCCCTAGCCTCCAAGGATCCTAGTGCCTTTAGTCCTTGCTAGACTTTGTGGGGTCAATAATGTGTTGGACATTGCGCAGGGCATGCAAAGTCCTATTATGATTGCTTCGGAGTATCTTGCATATCATTACTCCTCCCATCCTTGTGCTCTTACAATCTTACCGCCCCCTCTTCCACAAATTTCCCTGAGCTTTAGGATGGGGAGAGATTAGGCTGGCCCAGTTCCATGTGGTTGATATAGAGTCTCTGATGTTCCCTCAGATATACTCTTGAAAGCATTCTTCATGAATGACGATCAATTCTTGGTAGTAAATCTCTTTCAGATTCAAATGACTTACTATTTTTTCAATAATGGGATAAACGTATCCACTTATAATCCAAGGGTCTTCTCCAAGGAGCTTATTCTTCAGTCTGCCCTGCTTCCAGGCTCAACAAACAGTTTGATTATGAATGTATCTTCCTAGATGAGGGATTATTCCTCAATGTTGTACATTCCTTAGATGCTTTTGTGTTCAGAATTATCAAATGTCCTTGGAAAAGAATATACGCTTTGTTTGAAAGGAAATGGAGTTCTTATCTTTTATATGTCAACTGGAAGGATAAACTCCACCCTGCATTTCCATACACTTAACAGAATTTGAATAATGTCTGTAGCTTTTAGCAGGGGAAATCTGAGTAACAATCTCTTAGCTTTACAGAAAGTGAAAACTTTCTTCAAAAAGAAACAAGGCAGGGATTGCCAGTGTAGGAACAGGAATTAGAGTCCTCCATGTAGTCTCTGTATTAGAAAATCATTCTCTAACATTCCCCTCTTGACACAACACCTGACAAGAGAAAAAGAATCTTGTAAAGAACTGGGAAATGGTGGAAAGGCTAAGACAGTCTATGCCCGTTTCCCAAAGAGATTTGTTACAAACAATTTTAAGACAAATACTACAGTGCTTTTGTTTTAGAGACAAAAAAAATTTCTTAGCTATCCCTCACCCCTTGCTTAAAATCCGGTTAAGATTGCTGTATTTATTTTTCTTATTAAATCAAGTTATTGACTCAACTTTAAACAAACTTGACAAGATGTAGAACTATGATGAAAATTCATCTCTGAGTGTTTTTATGAGGGTGATTCCAGACAGGGGAAGACCCACAGATAATATGAACAGCATTATCACACAGTCTAGGATCTTGGGTTGAATACCAAGAAGAAAGTGAGCTATATGTATTCTGGCTGTGGCTGTGATGTAACCAGCTACTGTTTCCAGAACCAAAGCCAAAACTAAACCTTCCTCTGTTAATTTGTTTCTTGTCACAGCAATAAGAAAAAGCAATACACACTTAAGGAAAACTTGAACCTACATACTCCTAACAGGTATTTAAACAACTATTTTGTCATTCAGGCCCAAAATTTACTGATGAATCGATGTGCATCCTTTCTACTTCTAAAACAGATCCCAGATTCTCTCACGTTACACGCCAAGGACTTTGGAATGACCAAGACAGCAAAATGATACCTTCCTGTGTCTCTTCCGAATGTGTTTCTGAGAACTCTTCATTCAGTTTTATTTCTTTGCCATTCTGGGCCAGACTTCTCCAACTCCAACTTTTTTGCTAGCAACTGTTTCCTCTTCTGTGCCCAGAGATACTCACATGTACTCCTCCCTTAGCTTCTATCCACACATCATGTTCTCCATGAGCATCACTGTAACAACTGTATCTATAAACCCACTTGCCCAGAATATTCTCCTTTGTAATAACACTTCTGATTCTCTAAAGTCCTCTAGAACTTTCGCAAAAATGTTTATTATTTGTTGCCTCCTTGTGATGGACAGTTCTAATTACCATCTTGATTAATACAGAGTTATCTACAATCTAAGCCCCAGTACAAGACTATGGGGCATTATCTTGGTTTGACTAATTAAAAGTTGGAGGATGGCCAGTCCTTTATAGGTAATACCATTCCAAGAAATGTGATCCTAGATTGTGTAGAAAGGAGAAAGTAAACTGAGTACAATCCTTCATTCTTTTCTGCTTCCTGATTGTGGATGCATTGCAACTAGTTACTACCAACTCCTGCCATCTTGACTTCCCTGCCACGGTGAACTGTAAGGCAAAGTAAACCTTTTCTCATTTCTTGCAATTCTTTGGTCAGAGTATTTTATCACAGTCACAGAATAGGAAATGCCCCAATTTATTATAAAAGTTATGTAACTATAACTAAAATAGAAATCTTGACTTGTTTTTATCACAAATATAACCTCAGGATTCTAAAGAGTCCCCACTCAGTAGCAGGTATAAAATGAATATCTAGGTTCCTTACCCAGGATCTTCTCAATGAGGTCACTGCCGCTTGGGATAATAAGAAGGTACTAGAATATTAACATTATATTTCATGATAGAGTATTAATAATTGCAAGTCATTCCTAATGGCTTCAATTTTGATGACATTCTCATGCAAATCTTTTAAGTAGGTCAGATATTGTGTGGTATTGCTTTTCTAGTTTTATTTTTAAATTGTGAGCTACCTTCTCTGGAACGTTAAGTGTTAATGGAGCAGAGCTGTTATAAACAGCAACACGCTATAAACTGTGAAGCTACAGAATTAGTAGCAACACTTTCATTCTCGGGGAATTTTAAATACATTAGGAACCTGTAATTACTGACTCCATCTGCCTACTCTGTCTTCAGCTTAATTATGCATTTCAGAAGCGACGCTCCTCGTGTTTTCATTTTTCGTATATATAAATATTTAGCTACATCTCTTATCATTTTCTGCCTCCCTTTCCCTCTGCCTTTGCAATCTCTAGAGCTATTTTCACTTCCCAATCCTACTGTCTTTCCTCAGAGCCAACGTGACAGAGACTGAAGAAAACACAGTTCTCATGTCTTCGTGGTATCTCTCGAGAAAAACTCTCAAGAAACATGTACTTAGAAATGTGGGGAGGGGGCGCCAGAAGCTCTAGGAACTTTTCTTAGTCAAAATGTTCAAAATGATAGCACAGGGCTAGAGAGATGACTCAGGGGTAAGATTCTGCTTCTCAAGCTGAAGATCTTGAGTTCAGATTCCAGATGCCACGTAAAAATGCCAAGTTGAAAAGTGGAATCCTGCACTTCTGGGCCTGGTGGATGGAGTCTGGGAAATCCCACAGTGAAGCAAAAAAGGAGGTAGAAGCAATCCAGGATGATTCCCAAAAGTGACAGAGGGATAAACAGTGCACACACACACACACACACACACACACACACACACACACACACTAAATAAATAGATAAATAAGTTTAAATCAAAATGATAGCACAACCTCTAAACTCGATAATACTCAGCCTCCTCAGTCTCATCTTCAGAATGTGGGATCATAAATGAAACTAGAAGAAGATGAATTAATGAATGCTTGATAGAATTGTCTCTAAAATATGAATATGTCTCTCTGATAGAATTAACACTGCTTCTAAGAATTATTCGAATGATGGGGCTGGAGAGGTGGCTCAGGGATTAAGCCTCTGCTTTGCAGGCGGAAGGTCCTGAGTCCAGATCCTAGACCCCATGTATAGACACCGAGCGAAAATAGGGATGGTCTGGGTTTCTGGTCCTGGTAGAGCGGAGCCTGTGAATCACAGAGTAAACAAGGAGGAGGTGGAGGCAGGCCATGGCGGTTTCTGAATTTGTCCGTGGTTCTACACATACACACACATGCACACACGCACAATTGAATAAATAAAAAAATTAAAAAAAAGAATTATTTGAATGGTGAAAAACAACTCTTTTTTTTTCCTTTTGGAAAGAGTAATACCAGTAACATTTCTGCAAACAAAGTTAGGAATTCTGGTGAGTTTATGAAGATGACTTCGACATAACAAATAAGTTGTATGCATTGGTCAAAGTGCTGACTGGTGTTGGTTTCATCTTCAGTGTTTCAACATTCCTTTGATGCTGTGAGGTACTAGAGAAAATTACAAATATAGTTTGATTTCAATGTGGCAGAAAAAATGCATAATAAAATCAACAGGCTCTTACCTCATTCTTCTGGAAGAGAGAGCAAAAAGGAAAAGATAATTTATTTTCCACTCCCTTCCCACTGCTATCTTTCCATTGCTTTAGATTGCTATTTATAATCCCTGTGCCAGTCTCTGAGGAGGTTCCAAAGGAGAGTTTTGTGTTTGGAAACAGCCCCTGATGGCCAGGGAGGGTGACTAGGGCTTGGTCAAAATGCTGAGCCTCTTATTTTGGAGCAGTAAGCTTCTCCCTGTGAGAAGATTCAATTATATTCTTTTCTTTTCTTTTTTTTCTCTCTCTTTTTTTAATGGAGAGAATATGCTTAAAACTTAGCAGATGGGTACTTGAATGCAGTCCCTCTTTCCAGGTAGGAAGTCACAGCTGTCATGCAGTAATAAAAAAGCTGGTGTCTATACTATGCCTTGAAATGTGGTGAAAAAGATAGGCCTCATTTGTTTGGTTAAGGATATCAGGAAGTAGCTTTCAAAGTCCTTTATCCAAATATACAACTCTATTTCTGATTTTATAACTAGATGTTGCATATCTGTCTAATCAACACTAATTTCTGGTTTTTTTTTTCTATTTTTACTCTCAGTGAATTATGATACCACTTCCATGGGCTTTAAACTCTATACTGTTCACTAGATTACTTTTTAGAAGAAATTGGTAAGAATTCAGAATAGGGTGATATGCCTATATTTGCAATAGGAGGTGGATCTTTCACATTTGAAGTAGGAGTTTGCATTGATTGCCTCAGTGGAAATGCAAGTAAAGTACACTTTGCCTCAAGATTCCAGTGGTCAGCTTGACCACCAGCCTCATTTTAGTGCGAGCATAAGGAGATTGGAGGCTCACAGGCTGCAATATCCAGAAAGGACATATAGCCAGTGAGAGGGGTATTTAAGAAGCAGGACAGGAAGGAAGAAGGATGGTGCCTTAACAGTAGCTCTTCATCTATTGGTTATCAGTGGCCTGGAAAAAAATGTATATTTTGCAGTATTTTTATTAAATTTGAATGACTATTTGGTATTTTCTGACTTGAGTGCATTTTTTCCTGAAAATAAATTAATCTTGTGATCAAGAAAGCAAAAAAAACTAATAAAAAACAAGAGCATACAGTTTATTCACAGATGAAGTAAAATTGCTAATCTGTCTCCAGAGGATTGATTAAAACTTGCTTTTAAATCCAAACCTGGTGGAATATTTTCTACCTTAGTAACTTCAATCCTCAATCATGGTAATACTCTTAAGCTTATTATAAAATACGACTCATTACAGATAGCCAAGGTCTTACGTTGGGCAGCAGTTTTACTCAAATAGAGGTATCTGATAAAAGTTTGAGAACATCTTTCATCATCTCAACATCTTTAGAAAGAGTTAGGTTAAGGATAGTCGTGTCACAGAAAAAGATAAGAACGGTGAAAAATGAAATCATAAGCAAAATGAACACAAAGCAAACAACCTCAGTAGCAAGCAAATCCCAAGCATCATGGCTATGCTCAGGGATAGGGGTCAGTTTCTGCAAATACTAGGAAATATAAGGCAGAAAAAGTCAGGTCCAGGCAGCGGTCCAGCAAGGATCCAGGGGCAGAAAATATTGTTACTTTAACTGGTAGCTGATAGAGAGCAGTGAGAAGTCTAAAAAATAGTGAATGCTTATTTATGGAACCAGAGTAAGGGAAATGTGTGATTTGTTGGATGATTCAGACTGATTCTTCATCTTTAACAGAGAGAACACTGCTATTTATTTATTCATGAGTACATTTCATAGATGCTTTGGTTCCAATAATATGTGTTGATCTCCTGGTATGTATTAGACCCTCTGCAGAGAATTTGATAGTATTCCAAGTAGATGTGATAGCTGACTTGTGGGTAAAATAGAGATGGTGATTTGTGAAAAGCAATTAAATGACTGCTCATGAAAAGTGCATGAGATAAATGAGCTAGAAGCAGTGACAGTGGGTGACAGGGTAGGAATAGTCATAGGGAGCATCGAAGGGGGCATTGAAGGCTTCTAGGGTAAGAACTTAACATTTGCTAGGATGGGAAAAGAAGACGGATTTCTCTCAGATCCTCAAGAGCATAGTGCCAAAATGCAATAAAAATTCAACAAATTCCTACATTTAGCTGACCTATCAATACTTTAATATGGAAGAGGGCAATCACAAGAGAAGTTTTAATTTTTTGAACATGGAAAACTCTTGAAATGAAAACTATATGACATAAACCATTAAGGAGTGATCCTTATACCTTAGATTTCCATGGTCATTAACGGGAGCAGAACTAGCAGAGGAATGTCTGCGAGAAAGCTTAAACTTTGAAGTTCAAGACAGTAACATACATGTGAAAACTGGAGATGGGATTGAAAAGTGATCATGACTTAGTTATTCCTGTGAAGCTTTTTTTCTTGTGTCCGATTAATTTTGACTACCTCCGTGGACCTCGGAAGAATGTCTCAGCCCTTCCATTCAGTGAACCCACATAGGTTTTACCCAAACTGTCAATTTCCAGCTGATAGCGTGGCCTGAAGAGATGCACTGAAGCTTCAGTTCAGCAAGAACGAATAAATACAGGCACAGCATGGAAGGAAGGTCAGCAAAGACTAAGAATCAGCAACTAGCGGGGCCCAGAAGTGCTTGAGGTCATTTAGAGAAAGGTTAGAAACCCAGACAGCTCTCAAGAGAAGTCTGTGGTCACACCTTTTTTTTAATTTGTGTGAGTGTGTGTGCATGTGTGTGTGTTTGTCTGTCTGTCTGTCTGTCTGTCTGTCTGTCATAGGGCACTCTGTGTGCCTGTGGAAGCACAAGGGGGACTTCTGGAATCATCCTGAATTGCTATATTTCCTATTTGCTTTGTCCTGGGGTGTTGGGCCTCATCAAGACCCTGGACAAGGCCTGTTGGAACTTCCTGAGCCTGGCTAGAGTTTCATGATCTGTTTAAGCAGCCTCACCAGCATAATTCAGCACAGCCTTGTGGTTGATGCAAAATAGCCTTAGGTTGCAACAGCAACTGGCCCATAGTAACGCCCCACTCGCCCATTATAATCTCATGAGACTACAAATCTCGTGAGACTACACCTTCTACAGTTGGTGCTGTTACACTGCCTAGCTGAGAGAGCCAATCAGCAAAGACTCACGCTACAACTTATGAGATGTCCATTGGGGTATATAAGGGCCTGACTGTTGGAATAAAGTTGGTTCCTGCTTTGACAGAGCTCCCAGCCTGGTGTGTCTTTCCCCGGTGGTGAGGGGGGTCCTGGGCCGGCTACACATCATCCTGTTCAGCCCCAGGTTGTGGCTGACTGGACCAGCACTCCCTTCCGCACTAGCTGCTGTGAGCCCAGCACTGGTGTTTCCCAGGCTCTGCCATCTAGGGCTGGACATGCAGGCCACCATCATTTCTGCTTCAAGATTCAAACTCAGGCTCATCTGCTTGCGAGGGAGAGACAGTCATCTCTCCAGCATGGTTGCTTTGAACTGTATGCTATAGGTTCTTCATTAGTAAAAGGAGACCCATAACTTAGAGAGATAGACACTCTAAGAAAACAAAGTTAGGGGCTGGAGAGGTGCCTCAGGGGTTAGCCTCTGCCTTGCAGGCAGAAGGTCCTGAGTTCGAATCCCAGATCCCACGTATAGATGCAAGGCGGAAGCAGGGTGCGGCCTGCGCTTCTGGTCCTGGTAGGGCAGAGCCTGTGAATCCCAGGGCAGAAGGAGGTGGAGGCGTCCATGGTGGTTCACGAATTCATCCGTGGTTCTACACACACACAGACACACACACACACACACACACACACACACAGGCACATACACACGCACATGAGCACATTTGAATAAGTAGTAATAATAATAATAAAAAAGAAAACAAAACTAAACAATTTTATGCTTACTTTTTGTAAATTATCAAGAGTTAGGTAAAAGGCAGAGTAACTCCAAGAAGCTGAGGTTATGCACCTGCTGCAAGTAAAGATAAAATTGGCTCTATGGCTTCTTCTGTGTCCTACAGAAAACTGAATATTTCACAATTTCTTCATGTTCTGAAAAACTGTTTTCTTTCTTATCTCGCTGGCTCATATTTCTGGCATATATATCTTGCATCTGTTCTTGTGCTTCCACCTTGTCATTGATACAAATGTTGAAGACACAATTATTTCCACAGCTTTTTACCCTTTGAGACAAACATGTACATGAAAGTGAGTAGAACTTTCTTACTGACCATAACACAAAATCATTTACATATTAAAATCACTGGATTTTTTAAACCCCTATTGGCCATTTTCTATCATTTCTTTCATAATTCTTATCCGTTCATCCAAAAATTTTACATTTGATGTGAATCTGCAAATTTGCTCAGAGATAGATAAACTTTGTTATTTCACCAATTAATTAACCCTAATTGGTTTCCTGATTGATAAATTGCAATGTGAAATTATTTCCAAATAAAAAATACCATTTCATCTTCTTCCAGCTGTTTTCTACATTCAAATTCTCATTCTTCAGGGCTTTATCTTTTATTTCTCTCTAATTTACTTCTCTACATACAGGGAGAGGTTGCCAGATACATGAAAAAAGGAAGTTCATAGAGAACTGAAACATCTAGAGAGTTCTACTCACTTTTGTTAAGTTGGTTCTAGAAAAGAGTATATAAGAAATTGTATTTATGTGCATCTTTTCACTAGTTCTGAGAAGAGAATCTGTTACTTTTACAATGCTCCCAAGCAAGTCTCTTGTAAAAAAAAAAAATAAATTCTATCGCTATACAAAGTACTCTTTAACTGCAGAAAAATGTTACAAAGCTCTGCTCAATAAAGGAAACTAGAAGCATTTAGAAATATGTAGTACATGAGAATTGTTACATTAAATAAATATGAGACTGACAAAAATAATTTATGTTTATGAAAAAAGATAAAATGAAGCATGAGTATTTGATAAAGTAAAATAAATTGTACATCACTGAAGCATTCAGGGTTTATTTAAAATACTACTTCCTTTCTGTAAAAAAATTTGCTATGAACACATAACTAATTGGAACAATAACAAATGGAAAGATGGATGATGCATTGTGTGAAAAACTATCTACTCTCTGTTCACATTCTAGAAAGTAGGATGATATATAACATAAATTTCACATTTGGGAACATGAGTTATACTAGAGACCTTGGATAAGTCCCCTTAACCATATAAATCAAGACTCACCACTGCATATTGAAAGTGCGCAAGAAAATGTTGTGCTAAATGATAAAGCAGCAACAATGAGATTCTTGAGCAAAAGTAATTGAATCCTTTATCTACCAAAAATATTAAAGAATGTCTTAAAGCTTAAAGAGAAGTCAGGGCAGGTTTTTCTATCTGCAGGAGATGGTTGGGATGCATAAACTGTGAAGTCTATTAGTCTTAGGCAAGCAAGAAGCTTTCACAATTCTCTGAAACAAACATCTTCTTTCAGAGCACTAAGCCCACCCTGAGGCTAAATTTAACTTCTGGTAACCTCTTAGCCACATATTGGTAACATACTTTACCAGCTAAGAGTAGTGAATGTTTTCTGATAATTTTTCAAAAATGTAAACATGCTACTTTAAGAGTAGGAAATAATGGCTGGATGACAGGCAGTTTTGTCAGCTGAAAATAATGTTTTGTTCCTTACTTTCAACAATGTCCGGGGCTGGAGATTGGTGGTTTGGGGTTAAGCCTCTGCCTTACAGGCAGAAGGTCCTGAGTTCAGATCCTAGACTCCACGTATAGACGCCAGGCAGAAGTGGGGGCGGCCTGCATTTCTGGTCCTAGTAGGGCGGAGCCTGTGAATTCCGGGGCAGAATAAACAAGGAGGAGGTGGAGGCGGTCCATGGTGGTTCCCCAATTCGTCTGTGGTTCTACACACACACACACACACACACACACACACACGCACAATTGAATAAATAATAATAAAAAAGACCACTGTAATATTATGACACTTACATTATAAGCCATTTCTACTTTCTTACTCAACTACTTCAGAAATTATCGTTAGTCTCTTCATACATACTTATTATTAACAATATTTATTATAGATTAATGTAAATTTTGTATTATTCTCTCACACACATACATTATAATGGATTCCCTCATCCTCTTCTCTTCTACCTCTTATGGCTTCCCACTTACTAGTTCCTAGGGGTCTTCTGTTGATGTAATCATTATGGTTGTTTTGATTTGCAAAAAAAAGTGTTACACTTTTTTTTGATTTGGGCACAATCTGTTTGCCTTAATAATTCGATAGTGTTTTGTTGTGGATATATGCATTATTTTCCTTATTCGTTCATCCACTGATGACACCTAGAGTATTATGTGTTAAGCCTGTCACAAATAGCGTCACTGTAAACATGGGTAGCCAGATATCTATTTTGCATATTCATATCATTTCCTTTGATATGAAGCCAGTAGTGAGACAGGTTGACCACATGGCTTCTCTACTTTCAGAACCTTGAAATTCTCCCATCCTGGTTCTCACAGTGTTTTATTAATTGACATTTTCACTTATGGTTCATAAGACTACTTCCCCCCTGTCTACTTTACAGGACTTTGTTTCATTCTTGTTCTTTTATCCCATTTTTGATAAAAGCCATTATAACTGAGATAAAACAGTATTTCACTGAAGTTTTGATGACATTTGACTGGTGGTTAATGCCACTGAGCACTTCTTCATATATTCACTAGTCATTATTTCTTATTTTGAACACTATTACTATAATTTGTCTACTTTTAAAGTTTCTTGTTGCCATTCAGTATTTTGGGTTCTTTATAAAATCTGGACATTAACCTTCTGTCAGATAAATACCTGGAAACATTTCATCCAGTTTTAGATTTCTTTCTACTCCGTCATTTACTTTCCTGTGGTAGTAATTTGTAGTCATCGCATTTGTGAATATTTGCTTTTAGTTTCTGTTTTATATTGAATACTGTCCAAAAATTCCTATGGCCTACATCACTATTTCAAAAATATTGTCACTACACTTTTCCAGTAGTTTTGGACTTTCAGCATTATATTGTGATACTTGGTCCATTTTTGAGCTAATTTTTACACAGACTGAAAGACAGGCATCGGATTTCTACCTTCCAGATATGAATATCCAAGTTCCCTAGCATCATTTATTTTTATTTTTAAAAGAAAATATGTTTTAGCTTTTTTACATTTTTATTTAATTACTTGTATTAATAAAGAGGAGAGAAAGAGAGGGAGACACACATACAGAAAGAGAGAGAGAGAGAGAGAGAGACATGCCATGGTACACAGGTATTGATTAGTTCTGTCCTTCTACCATGTAGGCTTCCCTGGTCATCAAGTTTGAGAACAAGCACTTTACTTGCTGAATTGTCTTGTCCCACCCTTCAATCTTCATTTATTAAGTGCAGTGCATCTTTCTTTATTTTGGGGGGAGTACAATATTAGTTGCAACCTGGTGCCAACTTTTGAATTATGCATAGTAAATAAGATCTTAAGGACTTGAAAGATATCATGTTATTCTCTCATGATATACATGACATGAGGAAGCTACAGAGAATATTCCATTATGAACATCATTAGTAGGTGTTTTAGGAAAGCCTATCCCTAATATTCTGAAAAGTCTGAAATACAAGTATAGAACCAATATAATATATGTAAACATTTGTAAATGACACTAAAACTTTTCAGATATAACATGTTACTTCCTATTTTGAAAAAAATTTAACTTTGCTGTGACACCCAAAGCCAGGTTGAAACAGGATTTTCTCAAATTACTCCGCACCACTTGATCTCTCACTCCACAACTGCTTAACATCATCATCTCCATTGCCAATATGTAGGGGGCTTGATTGCTCATGTTGTAACCCTCAAATCTATGCTCTTGCTGAAAGAAGACAGCACTTATCAATGGTGTATTTTACTCTTTGGAAAATGGGCTCTAAAAAGAAAAATCTATGGGCCATTTAAGCAGGAAATCTTGTGCCATGTGTACCATGGAATGTGGAGATAAGAACTTACCCTGTGGAAAATGGCACTGTGTTAGACAGCTTAGCAGCATCCTAGCTAGACAGGGAAAATCTTGGAAAAATATTCTGACCCTACATATAGGGACACATCCAGCATCTTCATTCTCTGCGTAATTTGGAGTCAGACAATTCCCCCTACAAGGAAAGCTAAATAGAATCAACTTGAACCAGTATTGGGATAAACTTTATAAAGCAAAGCTGTCTTTGAAATGACCTATCAGGGAAAGCTCTGTGTGTGAACACGATGGGGTATATATATGCTTAAAATTATGGGATATAAAGCTTGCACAGAATTTATCAAAGGTTACATAAAATTGACTTATCAAAAATCCTATCAAAAGATCAGCTCCCTCCTCAACATATGTTTATTAGAAGAACTCAGCTTTCTTAGATGTAGGAAAGACACCTGGTCATCAACCTCTGGAATCCATATGCACACACACACACACACACACACACACACACACACAAACATACACCACTGTCTCAGATTTATAACTTTATATTGTATTAATACTTCTCCCAAACAATTAAGGACCAAGGAACATACTCATGATTCCTAGGTACAGGTGATCATATTAACAGAGTACTAAAGGGAACAGGTCACACCATATTTACTGCAGAGCAGAGGACAGGCACCAATACATTTCAGCTTACTGCCAGCTTTCTTAATAATGCAAACCAGGTTTTCCATCTTATTCACTTGTCCAGTGAATAGCCTGTATACTATGGGCTGAGTCTTCTCATATCAATAACAGAATTAAGACCATCTCTTACAGATTTGTCTAGAACATTTCTTAACTAAATGATTGCTCGTAAGTACTCCCAGAGACTTTCACCAACTGTAAGATGGACAGCTGAATTGCACAGCAGATAAATTATATCCATATCTGCATATGGATCTATGTCTGTATCTTATCTATATATCTTATTTATATATCTCTATCAATACATTTGGAGTCAGACAATTCCCCCTACAAGGAAAGCTAAATAGAATCAACTTGAACCAGTATTGGGATAAACTTGGTCAAAGCAAAGCTGTCTTTGAAATGACCTATCAGGGAAAGCCCTGTGTGTGTACATGATGGGGTGTATATATGCTTAAAACTATGGGATATAAAGCTTGCACAGAATTTATCAAAGGTTACATAAAATTGACTTATCAAAATCCTATCAAAAGATCGCTCCCTCCTCAACATATGTTTATTAGAAGAACTCAGCTTTCTTAGATTCGTCAATCTATCTATTCATATATACAGGCAGAGAGAGAGAGAATTTCAGGCTCCACAGCAAGCAGTATTTGCTTAGACCTACTCTCATTGTCCCATTTTGTGGTGTGTACTCCATATTTTATCCTCACTTTTATTAAATTTATACTTTCAGTGCTACTTGTTCAATGTGTCATTCAAGACAGAAAGACTCTGAGATGCACCTTACCTCCTCTTGCATCATCATGAGTAGCAAAATGTCAGCAGAAGCCTTAGAGGCACAACCCAGGAAAAAGGTCCTTTTTGTTCTGATGGAGAAGCATTATTGTAGTCCATAAATACATACTGGAAATGACTCAAAAGAAGAAGTCAAAAGACAAAGACATTACAAAAGAATGCAAGAATAAACCTTGAAAATGTTCAACCATTTAAGAGAAACCAGAGGCAAAGGTAGCATGTGATACAATTCTATTCTATAACATGGAATTCAAGTTCAGGAGTAAACTGCTATGGAAGATAAAGAACTAATAGCTAAAAGGCAAAATGATTCTCTTTAATATCCTACTACTGAGATTAGTGACATACATATAAGTACATACTGAAATTTAGAGAATTGTATGTTTAAAATGTGTCACTGTACAATATAAATTTTCTATCAAAATAATGCAAGGAAATGCATTCCAATCCAATTATCTGAACTGGCCATTTCTAGTCAGGAAGTTTAATGATAAAAGTATATTTAGAGCCAGAGAAATTGAATATTATTTATAGGCTTTGCTAAGCTTTGTGATATCAGGCAATTGTGTTAATTCTTTTGCCTTCATTTTCTTCATTGACAGGCTGATAATGATTTGAAAGAGGTTAAAGTACTTGGAATCCAAAGTATCATTCATTCTTTCAACAGTCAGCAGTAACCACTAATTATCATAATTGTAAATAATCACCATAGGATATCTTGTGTGGTACCCACTGCTAGACATAGGGAAATTCTCTGAAGAATAAAGCATGGCTCTCTGCATAATTGAAAAGATCCAAGAGTGCCTAAATAATACCAAAACTTTTTTGGAAACACTAATTTCTTTACGTGGTTAGGAGTCGATCACTGACCAAAGTCAAAGAACAACACAGACATGAGGAGTGTCTTTTCTTTCTTTCTTTTTTTTTATTTAAGGAGACAGGGAGAAGAATCTGTGTGCAGAGACAGAAGCCCAAGTATATAATCATAGGGTCCCAAAAAGAGTGAATTACTATTGACAGGAAATCATGAGAGTTTGGTCACAGATTGGACTTCAAATGAGCCTGAAGATATTGTGAAAATCCTAGGACTTGTGTCACAAGACTTAGAATAATTAAAAGGCAAACCATGACAAATGCAGGAAAGTAGAAAGCATTATTGTTGGAGAAACTGCATGCATTTCTTTAAGGCTAGCATGCATTGGGTGGGCAAGAGCACAAAAATGAGTGTAGAAGTCTGGGCTGGGCAGATCACAGAGGCAATGTATAGGAGACAAGCGAGTTGGGAGTATTCTGTGTGCAGTCTTGTGTTTTAAGCTGTGGAAACACACACAAGCATATTCATGGTCCAGAAAAGTTACAGAAACATAATAGAGAATTTGGAAGCAGGAAATTTGGGGCTGTTTCTAAATGGCATGAAATATATAAGCATGGGGAAAATTTGTATAATACAAAAGAAAAATTGACAAGAACATGTCAGAACCACAGGTACAGTTGGAATAAGGAAACACATTTCTGGCTTAGGTGAAGAGGTCATTCATGGCTTTGTATAATAAAAGTGCAAAATTAAAGATAGGAAACTATGAAGATGTACATGACTACAGGTTTCTTAGAACTCAGTTATTTTCAATGTATGAAAGCAAGCAATGATACATAAGAGAACTGCTTGCAGATAGACTGATTTTGATGTGAAGTTGCTTTATAAATTCTTTCCACTGATACAATAGAAAGAGGAAATCATTTTATTTATTCTCAAATAGGCATTCACATCTGAAATGACAGGGACAGAAGATGGTTCTTGGTCATCAAAGCTAGTCACTCTCTTTTTAGAGATGACTTGAATTTACAATCTCAGAAAAAACAAAGCCAGACACAGTGGGAAAAGCATCTGCAATTCCTTTCTAACCATTGTAGAGACATGAGAGCGTCTAAAAACCTAATGTGTCAGATAACCTGGCTTACACAACAGAGATGAGCCCTTGTGTAAAGGGGGGAACTGGCACCTGCATATTGGCTTCTGGCCCACATGTGTGATTAGTGATATTCTCATGCTCACGTGCACAGACATAAACACCTCACGCAGACGCACCTCATGCATCCTTATAACACATATATCACATAGACACACACACAGCAGAAACCAAACCCAGTGCAAACTAGTCACTCTAATGGATTCAAATATAACACTGTAGTAAGTTTACTACAATGTCTAATGTTTGGCAAGTGAGGAGAACACTATATAAGTCACAGTGAATAAAATTTGATATGGATTCGAAAGTTGCACCTGATGTTAGTGAAGCCCCTTATACATTCAGATGCATGGCATCTTGGTGGATTTGATTCTCATCAATATTTTATGCAAGTGACTATTACTGGTAAAGTCAAAGTAAAACTTCTCTAGGAAAGGTGAGCATAGTATTTGGGACAGCATAAAATAAAAAATAAAATAAATAAATAAAAAGGAGGGTTTTCAAAGATAACAGATGGATGGGATCTAATGAAATGTTCTAGCACTGATCTAGAAAAGCTGGTAAGAACAGAGCTAACAAGCTAAACTTTAGAAAGAGGTATTCATTAGTTATCCTCTATCACTTGCATGCATGATAAAATGCAAATGATTAAATGTGGGAATAGATGTTCTCTGAGCTGAGCAGCAGTGCAGATGGAAACACAGGTTATGGAGTCAAGAGTTTAGTCTTGACTGCCCTTCTTTAAGGGGTTACTGGGTTATCTTAGTAGATTTCTCCATCCTCATCTCATCTGTACAGCAAAGCCTCTGGATACTGTGGTGAGGTCTGGATGAGACAGATTGTGCTTGCAAATCAGTGCCTTGGATTGATTTCGTATTCAGCACTCTGCAACTCTGAATTAGCACCAGAATGGTTTGCCATTATTGAGAACATCAAAAGCCTTGTTTTACTCCACCCTCCAATCACCTTTTCTTTCTGCTTCCTGTCTCTGTGGAGGGCAGTAAACCCTATTTGGAAGTCCAATTAGGCATGCACAACTCCTGTCTGTCTTATCTTAATCCTGCCAGTAATAGAACGGTAATTGTTCAGAGAAACTACAGGAGAAATTACTAGTGAGGAGCACAGACAGAGCTCCAATTGATCTCAATTACTGTCATGAAATTGAGTCTTCTGCCAACATCTAAATGTAATACTTCTTTTCCCCTGAGGATCTGTCCCTGGCTGCTGCCTCCTCTGGTATCTGTGTTTGGGCTGTCACCCGCTGTAGTGCCCTCTCCATCACTATGAAGGGATTGTTTCATTCTTCTAGTCTCCTTGTATTTCCTCTCAATATACTTTGCTTCCCAAGTCCTTGCTTTTTTCTGATATTCCTGCCTGAATTTTTTTTCATTTTTCTCTGGCTCAACACCTAGGGAAGAACGATGTCATGTTTTCGCATTCCAATAACTGATCTCTATTTGTGTGAAGAAGACAATTTTTCAAAACCTAAACAAGATGAGACCAGGCTTTGCCCAGAGGATGCAAACATAATCTGAAGTGAATTGTTTCTCTCTTTATTTGGGTGCAATTAGGAAAGTTAATGATGGGTAATTTTCAGCATGCATATGCCTTCACTTTGCTGATTTATAAGTAGGCATAAACATAATTAGGTGTGCATATGCATCTTCACAGCTTAATGGGCCCTGCATTCCCGGTAATTAGGAGGCTCAGCATGTTGTTGATATGTCATTTTTCAGGTCTAGGTACGAGAAGCTTTATGGACTGACTATCCCCAGGAAGATACATGTAAATGCAAAGGTACACAGTTACATAAATTCAGAGATAATGGTATCTTAGGAGGCATTCACCATCTGTTTTTCTTCTTAAATAGATTCAATAGATTTAGATAGTTTTAGAAAATCTGTCTCCTTAAAATAGGCATTCCTTTTTTAAGTTGTAAAATGCTCTGCATTTGGAAATTAACAGATTTATAGTATTTTAGGACTAGAAGTACCTAAGAGAGCATCCAGGAAAAAAATATGGTTTCATAGATAAAGCTATGTAGCTTTTGAGAAACCTACAAGTGCGTTGGCACAGGATGAAAGAGAATATTTGGATCTATGTCTCCCTGGAATTCTAGCTCTACTGCCAAAAAGAATAGCTACATAATTTCCAGAACCCAACACAAGATAAAAGTTTAGGGCGCTTTGTCCAAACATTGAGAAATTAAAGACAGTGACAAATGAGCATCGTGCCAAGTACAGACCCTTCTAAGCATGTGATCCTGTCTGCTTGCACAGATTACACATCCATGAATGTGTTATTGACAGCCACAGTGTTAGTATGGGACGATTCAAAGTGAGCCACTGCGAGGTAGTGAGAAGAGTGCCATTGAGATCACCGGGAGAGGGAGCTGAGAGTCAGCGGCCAACAGCATGTCCATTAGCAACAACGCTGTAGGAAAAGAAGAAAAAATGCCTATGACATCTGAGAACAATTATGCAATTATTTATGTACTAATGTTCAAATGTTAGAGGAAAATGTTATTCTGATTTCCTGTTTTATTAAAATTGCTACCATTTATCTATTTTTTTAAACAAGCATATAATTAGACAGTGAAGGGGGTGCAGCATCTTCAGCATGATAGCAACAACAATGCAAGTTATATAACATGTACAGAACTTTGCAGGTACTGTGTAGGAAAGCAATGCAGGAAACCACCATCATTTTCTTAAACATGCTCTCTGCAAAATAGAGAAGAAATTTTAGCAGTTACTTTCCTGAAATTAGAGATTGCTAACAGGTTTAATAATTCCAGAGATCAGAGAAATGAACAGGCTTACCCTTATCGCATTACTCTGCAGTTCCCAACTTTGCATTGTGTATCTTCATTGCAATTATCACAACTTGGCATTTGAGATATCTATTTGCTCAGCAATTTATTTACTGTCTCCTGCTATGTGTGAGTTGTGAGAGCAAGACCTTTTCTGTTTTGCTCATATTATGTTTTATGCATTCATAAAGGGCAGTTGTAATACATGGAATAATGACTCCAGTGTCATAGAGAAAAGATATTGGCAAAAATTCAGCATCAACTGACTGCTAAATAGTAGATATACAACAACATAAAAGCTAACAGACGATGAAAGACTCTTCATGGATTTTAGAAGTGGTTTGAATGTAAAATGTTCCTCACAGCCTCATGTGTTTGATCACTTGGTTCTGAGTTGATGGGGCTGTTTTGGAAGACTGTGAAATCTTTAAGGAGTTCAACATTTGAGATTTCTAACTCACTCCACTTTCTATGTCCTCTCTCCTTTCTGACTTGGTACAGTGTGAAGAGCTGCCTGCTACTCCTGCATCACGTATTCCCTCCACAAGCAACTTTACCCTCATACACAAAACTAAAATAAATCTTTCTCCTTTAAATTACATATTGTCAATTATTCACAAAAAAGGGAAAAGGAACTAATGTAACTAGTGTTGTCTTAGAAAAGACAAGAAGAGTGGGAACCACTCATTGTATATATAACAAAAGGACTTCTATGATTTTAGTTATTCTATTAATGTGGTTCCATTTGTATTTATATGCTATAGGACCTGAAGAATTGTCAGTGATATTTTCATCCTCATGAATAATTATCACTCATTGGAAGCCCATAGTAACTCTTGGTTTAGTTTTAACTGACAGAATATTTGTGGGTATAGCAGAACCACATGATATGACCCAAACCAAGGATGTTGAAATTGTTCTAATTTCTTCTCGTATTCCCATTGGTTCTCTCCTCTCTATTTCAGCTTCTGTAATCTCCTCAGCTTTTGTAATCTCAGTGTTGTGTCTATATCCTTCACCGAATGTCCCACAGTATAAACTCCAGTCATGCTGCAAGGGAAGGTAATATTACTGAGTGTTCATTGATAACAGAAGATAAATTCAACAGAAAAAGGTACTTAGAATTGGTCCAAGAAACAATTAGTCTAGAAGTTATGAAGATTTTTCTATATAATCAAATCATTATCTGTCTTGATAGCTATAGAAATATTCTATATGCAGTCACCCTCAATTACATTTTCAATTGTCTGCCATTGTTATCGATCATCCCTAATTCAGGATGACTTACATTAGAAAAGTCAAATTGTTCACATATAAATTCTATTCTGGCAATAACTCTAAAAAGTGGCCATTAGCTTCCCAACTTGAAATAATATCATAGTTCAAATTAGCATATTAGTCAAGATGCATTTCAATCACTTTTGAATAAGTAAGGTGCTACAAATCAGAAAACACCAAATTTAGTCCTCCCCTCTTAAATTTCTCCTCTTTTCACATCTAATGATGAGATCATCATATTGTTCTACAAATTTTTATCCAATATACAAAATTGAAAAACTTATTCTCATTATCATTGAATAATTGCTCCTCATTTGCAAGTGGGGTTTTTATTTCTTCATTTTATTATCTCTCTAGACAAGGGGCATTCACCGATTGCATGAAATTCAGAGCATTCAGACTAGCAAATTAAAGAGATAAATGTCATCATTCAAACAAAATTATATTTTCTCTTTCAATTGTATATTTTTATGCATACTTAAAGGACTTCCGCTGCAATAGTGTACTATACAACATAGCATTGCTGAGATAAGTGCAACATGGGACTTGGTGACATCATAGAGCTGCATGATTAGATGTCCCAAATATTGTCTAGACAGTCATTCATGGAAAGGTACTTCTGTTGTTCCAGATAGTAACTAGAAGAGCTATCATAGACATCTCTTTGGTCTATATTTTTGTGTATCCTTGTCTCTTCCTTTAAGAAGAAATGCTGGAATTTCTGGGATAATTCAATTTCTTTTGAGCTGTTGAGTTAAATTATATAGACACCATGTCTAAATTATGATAAATGCTTTCTATTTTTTTCATAAAGATTGTAGCAATTCATGTCATGCACCAATATATGTGATTGGTGTTATGTTGCCTTATACTAGCACTTTCTCTATCCTTTTTTCTCCCTTCCTTCTCCTTTCATGATATTTTGAAATAATAATCATAATTATCCTTTTTCTACTTTGCATATTCTTCCTGGTAAGAGTTAACACTAATATTTAAAAGTATAAGTTCTGGGAATGTGGCTCAGTGTTAGAGAGCTTGCCTAAAAAGCACGTGGGGGGGTGGGCTGTGGGTGGATGTGTACAATTTTCTTTTGCACATCCTTCATTTAGGCTTTTGACGGGGCATTAAGTTTTACATTACAGAATTCTAGGTTCAATCAGGTCTATGAATGAAAAGTTTCTTTTCCGTGTAGATAATAAAATAATCAAATAGAGTTTTTTTGTAGTACTGAGTTTTAAACCAAGACATTGTGTATCTTAGTCATGTATTATGCTGCTGAGCTATATTTAAGGTCAAAGTCAAGTATGTACGTGAAATAAGTTCTCTTTTAATATTCTGATACCACCTTTTCTTTTTTTGCCTTTGTATTCACTGAAAGCTTCTGCCCACCAGAGGGCTCTCTCCTCAAACTCCAGTCTTTTTGCATCTTGCCAACCTGTCAGCACTTGATTGATAGCTAAGCCAGCCTGCCATTTCAGCTCAGAGACTTCTGCCCTTTGTGTCACTCAGAAACCATTAACCTCGAGTTGGTTCATAAGAACTTTATTGATTAATTTTTTCTTTCCACTTGGCTTCTCTACATAGTTCACAGTTTACTGAAGGGATTGAGTGAGTGAAATAATTAATAGTTATTGGAGACGATTATTTTGGACATATAGTGACACTTTATAATATTATTCACAGCAAATATGTAATATACTTTATAACTAATTCCCTAATTTATAAACTATATACTACAGTTCTAAGATGCCCAATAACTTTTCTAAGTTAACACAGCTAGTCCACAGTAGAGAGGTATATCATTCTGCAACAGGAATCTATCACACTTGATACAATATTCTAATCTCTTCATAGTTTTCTCAGTGTGAGGCTCTCTTCAACTAGTTAACTAAATGCACACTTGACAATCTGACTTGTGATTTATCCATAAACAACCACACCATGTAAAAACAAGTATTTTGTCCATTCGTATTCCAGTATACCATACTGGGTTTTTATTATCATGAATAAAGCCAGTACGTGTTTACATAAGTTCAAAACTGTAATTCACACCATCCTTACCTATCTTCATAGAGCACTGAAAATTGAAAGCCATGTCGGCTCACTTCTGAGAGTAGAAATTATATTACCTCCTTCTATAAAAATGTTGAGACATGCACAATCACAAAACTGATAGAACTTGCTATTTCCCACTTTCTAAAATTGCAGTTGAGAGCATTTTCTACCTCTGGATGCCACATTGCCTCTACCTGCTTTTTTTTTTCTTTACTTCTCTCACAGTGTCATTTCAGCTTGGCGAAGGTGGTTATCTCTGACATGGATTTCCTCTGGTAGTAGAATATCTGCTCACGAGGTGATGATGACTTGGTTGTTATACTCATTGCAGACAAATAAGAGAAGGAATGTAAGAAAATTGCACATAATAGGCTGGGTGATTTGGAAGCTGAGCTTTGAATGCTGTGTCAACATCTGGGTTCTGGGGAGACCGACAATATCATTTACTACTCTGTATTAAAGGATAAATAGTACTTCCTTAAAAAATAGAAATTTCATTTTATAGAGTCACATGTACAACCTCTAATAGAACTTTGCTTTTAAAAATTCAACAGTTCATTTATATGTTGTCATGATTTGAGATATGTCCCCCACAGTCTCATGTGTTTGGCAAGGTCATGGCACCTTGAGAGGTGGAGCCTTGCTGGAGGAAAGCAGTCACAGGGGGTGGGCCTTGAGGTGGATTAGTCCCACCCTACCTACAGAAGAAATCTGCCTTTGCAGCAAGCAGTCTATCAGCTCTCAGCTTCCAAGATGACTGCAGTGACCTAGCCTCCTCCAGCTTTGGCCAACCAATCATGCTGTCTCCGGTATGAGAAACTGTACCTTCCCTCTGGAATCTTAAGCTGAATAAATCTCCCTTTCTCCCTTAAGTTGATTGACTTTGAGTACTCTTTCTCACCAATAGTTAAGAGTAACTGTTACATATGTAAATACATAGTTTATAAAATAATTTTGTTTGCATTCATATTTTCTAATTATTTAAATCTTTTAAGCTATCCCCTTTGTATATATAGAGACAGAGAGAGAGAGAGACAGAGAGAGAGGAGAGAGGAGAGAGAGAGAGAGAAAAAGAGAAAGATTTTCCTCCTGTACTACCTACCATAGTTGCAATTGATAGCAAAGACTATAAAAGCTTCTTAATGCCTACAATCTCTACTCCTAGAAAACCACATATTTGTTGAGCTGGAGAGATGACTCAGGGGTTAAAAAGACCCTGTCTTTCTAACAGAAGGTTCTGAGTTTGGATTCCAGGTCCCACATAAAAACAGTCAGAAATGGAAACGGTCTACACTTCTGGCCCTGGTGGGTGGAGCCTGAGAAACCCCAGAACAAAGCTAACAGCAGGTAGAAGCAATCCAGGATAATTCCTGAAGTCACCCTTGGACACACCTTCTGATACAAACACACACAAATGCGCATCCTCGCACACACACACACACACACACACACAATAAATAAGTAATAAAGAAAAATATTTTCCATATTTCCCAGAATATTTTTTTAAAAGTTGTCTTTTTTGTAATTTTTAATTTTATTTTTATTCAATGTGCATGTGCGTGTGTGTGTATGTGTGTGCAGAACCACGGGCGAATTCAGGAACCACCATGGACCACCTCCTCCGCCTCCTTTACTCTGCACCGGGATTCACTGGCTTCGCCCTACCAGGACCAGAAGTGCAGGCCACTCCCCCGCTTCTGCCGGCCTCTATACGTGGGATCTGGGATCTAAACTCAGGACCTTCTGCCTGCAAGGCAGAGGCTTAACCCCTGAGCCACCTCTCCAGCCCCGTTCCCAGAATATTTTTATCTGAACACTTGCACTTGTCTTCTTACATTCTAAGAAATACCTGACATACGTTCAGACATATTACTTTATAAAAAAATTAGCAACATATTTTATTTAACATGGCTTATGTAAAATTTTATCATTACTTTTGTGCCATTGAAATACTATGCATGTTTCTATTTTGGAAATTTGCTCTTTGATTTTCTAGAATGTTTTCTCTGAATCTTTACTTTTCAGACAAATGTCCTTGCTGTTTTCAGAATGAAACCATTTTTGTTTTTTGACATTGCTACTAAGTTAGGAAAGTGGACTTTTTGAAGGGATTTGAGAATTTCCTATGGAGAAGCATTAACCTCTAGTGAGAGTAAGTTCCAACAAAGCAATATCATAAGCACTGAAGAATAAACATTAATATGAGTGACACCTGGTAGAAAAGTTCAAGGAGGAAATATTGTAGGAAGAGACACCAATTGTGATGAATAACTCTAGATTGTAAAGGTTTTAATTCCAATTCAAAGCTACTTTAATGAAATACCATAGCACAGGTATCTTACAAGGGGCAGAAATGTGTTTCATGAAGGTCCAAGATGGAAAAGATGGAAGGGGAGAACGAATTCAGAAACTGCAGATAATGCTTGAAGAGACAAAACTGATAAAATAGGGAAATGATTTCAGAAGTATATATTTGATTAAGTATCATCAGATCCTATGATACAACAAATCCACTTAACTAAAATGTTGACAATAAAAAAAGAGATAGATGTTGGGTTGGGGAGATGTCTTGGTGGTTAAAACCGTTGCTCACAAGAAAAAGATTTGAGTGTCCAGATTCCTTGTAAAAATGTCTTATGGATATGTAGTCTGAAATTCTGCCCCTGGAAGGCAGAGTCTGGGAAACCCCACGGTATCCATTAAGGTGGAAGAACAATCCAGGATCATTCATTTTCCACAGGCATAAATATTCAAGTGCCCTCTTGTATGGACAACCACACATACATATACACCCTTCCATATGCAAAATACACAAACATCACACATGAACACAAATCCTACCACATAAAAGAAAAGGAAAAAAAAGAGATTGCTTAGTATCCTGGATTGTTCTTGATAAATGTCATGCTATTCAAAAGTTAGTATAAAGTTATTGGAACTGTATTAATCATTCATGCACAATTACACAGATTAGAGTTGAAGGGTGATATTAACATGGATAGTACTTAAAATCTTTGTCCTACTTGAATTTGAACTACTGATATAGTCTGTGTTGGGATTTTTAAAGTTGGACTGAGTATGGTTTGCATAATGAGATGTTAATGAGCCTATGGGGACCAGGAGTAAAGCGTCATGCTTTGGAATATGTCCTCTAGTCGCATATGTTTGGAAAAGTTATGTGTTTGAGAGGTGGAGCCTTGCTGAAGGAAGGCAGTCACTCACAGAGTGGCCTTGAGGTGGATTAGTCTCGCGCTATTTCCAGAAGAGATCTACTCTTGCAACAGGCAGTCTAGATGCCCTCTGCCTTCAAGATGTTTGCAGTGATATAGCCTATCTCCAACCTCTGTCAGTCAGCCATGCCATATCCACCTTGCAAAACCATATCTCCCTCTGGAACCATAATCTGAATAAATCTCCCTTGACTTTTGGTGTTCTCTTATAGCAACAAAAAGAGTAACTAGTACACATTACATACATGTATACATACACTCAGGTAAACATACAGACACTTGCACACATGTACACAAAGTGCAAATACACAAGCATACACACTCATATATTCACATAGAAACACACAATAGTAACATCTTAAACTGCTCAAATGGATAGGATTTCAAGTTTTCCATTTTCAGGTTACAAAAACAGTATGTATTCTTAAAAAAACAAAAACCAAAAAAATACTTGAAGAATATGTTATGCATGATCATACATCCCAAAGACAGCTTATGTTTACATTTTGGGGCATTTTTTCAAATAATACAGGACTTTTTATAAATGCACAAGCATAATTTAAGCTGAACATTTAAATGCATAGAGAAAATGTCTTTCAGTAAGTTGTTACAATGGACCGAATGTTAATGTTTTGTATCTTCTCCAAAATTTCTATGTTGAAAATTATTTCACAAAGTGGTGGTATTTGGAAATGGAGATTTGAGAAGACAAAGATTTCAAGAGCATAGGGGAGCAATGGTCTCATAAGGGATTGCAGAGGTTTGGCTTTCTCTTCCAGCCTGCCAACTAGTGGAATAGCAAGAGGATGACTGCCTGTGAACCAGGAACCTGACCCTTACCAGACATCAACAAAACTATGAGAAATTATTTTCTATTGTTTATAAGACACCCAGTCTGTGGTATATTTTATAGCAGTGTGAACTGACTAAAATCTTTAAGATATTTTGCTTTTTGTGTCATAGATTTCAACACAGTTCATCTGGTTTCAAGTAAGGTATATTGGTGAAAGAAAAGGTAAATCTAAGAGACTTTCTGGTAAATGTCCTTGAAAGGAGGAAGTCGAATTTGATGCTACAGCATTTTAAAGTTAGGTCATTCCTTTAAAATGCATTTCCAGGGGCTGGAGAGGTGGCTCAGGGGTTAGGCCTCTGCCTTGCAGGCGGATGGTCCTGAGTTCGGATCCCAGATCCCACGTATAGACGCCAGGTGGAAGCGGGGGCGGCCTGCGCTTCTGGTCCTGGTAGGGCGGAGCCTGTGAATCCCGGGGCAGAAGAAGGTGGAGGCGTCCATGGTGGTTCGCGAATTCGTCCGTTGTTCTACACATACACATACACAGACACACAGACATACACACGCGCGCGCACATACACACACACGCGCGCGCGCGCACATACACACGCACATGCGCACAGTTGAATAAATAATAATAAAAAAAACATTTAAAATGCATTTCCACTTGCACAGTGCTGATATTTGAAGAAGTTCCTTAAAGTTCCATCCTAGTTGGAAAAATCTGTGCAGTCCTACCTCATTATAGAGGACAGTATGGAATATTGCCTCTCTTGCTTCATGTCACATACATTATGTCACATATATCTATATATGTACATGTTTACACACACATTCACATGCACACACACATACACATTGCCTCCATCTAGACTCATTTTCTTCTTCTGATTGATTGGGATTGGGGATGATAATAAAATGAAGTGGTAGAGCTAGAATGAGGTAACAAATAATTTTGGTAAATTTTAAGCTCCTGAAGTTCTATCTAAGGTAAGGAACTGTTGTGATGTTTCCTTTTGGGGCTTCGGAGCAGGTACACCAAGAGAGGCACACACTGCAGAGCAAAAGAAAGAAGAGATTTCTTCCATTCAGCATCTCTCTGCACAGGGAAACCAAATACCACTTAGAGCAACCTGGGAGGGAAAAATTGATTCCCAGTATACATTTCTCCATTATCTTCATCATTGAAAATTTTTTTTTAATTTTTAAAAATTATTTATTCAATTGTGCGTGTGTGTGTGTGTGTGTGTGTGTGTGTATGTATGTGTGTGTATGTGTGTAGAACCACGGACGAATTCGGGAACCACCATGGACCGCCTCCACCTCCTCCTTGTTTACTCTGCTCCAGGATTCACAGGCTCCGCCTTACTATGACCAGAAACGCAGGCCGTTCCCGCTTCTGCTTCCGCTTCCGCCTGGCTTCTATACGTGGTGTCTAGGATCTGAACTCAGGAACTTCTGCCTGCAGGGCAGAGGCTTAATCCTTGAGCCACCTCTCCATCATTGAAAATGAGAAATATTTCAACTTTTTAATATTATATTCTGCAAAAGATCGTCCATCTAAGCCTTGTGCCAAGAAGGAGGCATTCATTCTGAATTTTAAAATTCCCCAAAGTCAATAACTCCTGAGATCTTGCCTCTCAATAAGATGTGTACACCCAGTGAAACAAGTATCTAGGATCTTAAGAGATAGTCAATATAACTTTTGTCTATTGCTGGAATTGTCTAATATTATGCTATAATTCTCTAAAGATTCCCTGACAGGTCATTTGGCTTAACAAGCTAACTTAAAAACTGTATGATTGTACATTTTGTTTCCAGGAAACTTCTGTTTCTTCTTCTGGTAAAGATTAATGCATTCCAATATACCATTGTGCTGTTTTCCAGGGTTTGGAGACATGTTTGATTAACAGAGATATTCTTAAGTATTATTGACATAATAAAGAAAGTCTTTATGCACATGTATGATCAATAAATTCGTTTGGCCTTCAAGAATATTGGCATGGATAGAAAGACGTAATTTCCAATTCTTTTTCAATAACTCGATTCTCGTGAAGCTGATGTACTCTATTAAGATGGTTCCAAGACAGTACTGAGGGTCAAGTCTCAAATGTGACATGCAGTGAAGTTAAAGTGGTGAGTCAGATGAACGTGGTAAAACATGCCAGGCACTCAGGAGACTCAGGCAAGAGGAGTGTGAATGTAAGGGCAGCCTAGACTATCAAATGCATTGCAGACCAGTTTGGGTATGCAGTAAGAACCTTTCTCTAATGAGAGAGAGAGAGAAAGAGAGAGAGAGAGAGAGAGAAGGATTTGAGGGAAAGAAATAAAAACTAATGTAGTCAATGCTCAAGAATTAAAGGATAATTTGAACTTATAATATTACTGGTATGAGTTGAGACATCAAGATCCGGTCATTAAACGGTGTGAGGCTGTCCAAGTTCTATCATGCAAGATTTCTCGAGAAGGCTTCCTAAAGAGAAAGACCTGAACAAGAACTGAAAACACAGGGAAATCCTTCTGCCCAAAAGCATAGCAGAAGGGCTTTCAAGATCATTGATCAGAAGCCCAGTTGGCAGGCATTTGATCGTTATGAAAGCCTCACCAAGGTCTCTTGATCCTGCCAATGCAGGAGCCTCAGCCTGAGCTTTCTTCCACTTGGATGCCCTGGTAGGGCCCTGGGTGCTTATAGCAGTTCAAATACATCCTGTCAACTCATACTGGCCCATAGCCGTCTTGTGCCTTATGTTGTAGTCCTGGTGCCTGTGTTTCTGATTAGCCTTGAGGACTAAGATATACCTTACGCATCATGTCTAAATCGAGGCCTAATTTTAATCTTTAGACCATAGACATTCTGACAAGAGAAAAATTTGTTTTTTATCAAGCTGGAGACTCTCTCCTCACTATCACACCTGACTTAGCTGGGACCTGGGGGTTTGCCCTAGGAAGATTCATGTTGTTTTCCTGGATCTGCAGTGTTACTCCTGTGAATCCTCCTGCTCAATCTAATGTCAGGGAGAAATGTACTTTTTCTAGTTCACATAATGACTTCCATAGGTTTTGTAGGTCAACTTCTTGACAGCTCCCTTTCTGGAATTTTCTCTTTCTCAGCTACCAGTGGGAATCATTACCTGGTTTCTATGAAACAGAGAAGTGAGAGAGAATTTCCAGGGTGATTTCCCCCATGGCCTCAGTGATCCATGGCTTTGAATGTGATTTCAAAAGCAATCTTTTAACAGCACACATCCAGAAGTTCAACACACTACATTAGTATGTCAGTTGGTTTTCTCTTGTTCTTATGAGAAATGGAGTGTATACATTCTAAGAGAAGAAGAGAGGAAAGAGAATGACAGAAAAAGAAGGGAAAGAGATGGATTACTTTAATGAATTGAACCATGAACCATGTAGTTATAGAAGCTTGTAAGAGCTATAATTAATGACCATGAAAACAATGGCTGAAAATGCAAATTGAGTGTGTCTATAGTTAGAATAAGTTTGAACTTGAAAATAGGGACTGTGGAGGTGGTTTAAGGGCTAAATCCATTGCCTCCAAAGCAAAAGGACTTGAGATCAAATCCCAGATCCCATGTAAAAATGTTCAAGGAAAATGGTAACAGCTACTTGCACTTCCAACTCTGGAAAGCAGAATCTGGGGAACTTCAGAACAAAATAATAAGGAGGTCGAAGAATCCAGAATGATTTCCAAAATCAGCCAAAAGACTACTGGTACACACACTTAAGTGTCCCAGTACAAATACAACACATACAGACATACACACACACTGGTACAAACACACACACAACACACACACACACACACACACACACACATGCACGCACGCAGGCATGCATGAACACACTCACACACACACATGTAGGCAAAAAAGAAAAAAAGGCAAATTAAAGATTGAAATCTTTGAAGCAGACTTCATTGATTTCTATTTAGGTCTCAAGAGTATTGGAAAGGGTCAATTTGTGTGGGGAAGGAAATCTCATCCATGAACTCCAAAACAGACCCATCTAGAATAATATCTCTGTACCCTGTGGATTAAGTTTGTGAATATCATAAATCATAAACTCTCTTTCATTGTACTGTTTGGGATTAGATGGTGAGCCTCGCATATGTACTCTATGATGAACTGTTACCATAATCACTAAATTTCATGGATATGAGGATTGTGATGGTTAAATAAGTAATGTCTATGAGAAGATGTGTGTGAGGAAGCTTCTAGATTAGGCTAGCTGAGCTTAGAAAATCTGATCTAAATGTGGGCAGTACCTGTCCATGAGCTGGGTGCCCAGACTGATCAAAAGGGAGAAAGTGAGCTGAGCATGACCAGTCATCAACTCTGTTTTCTGATCACAGATGTCTGATGTCTGATCTCTTGCTTCCATGACTTCCCCACCATTATGGACAGACTCCAAATAAACTCTTCCTTCAAGTCACGGACATCAGGTAGTTTGTCAGGAACAAGAAAAGGAACTAATACAAATAATATGTATCAGACAAGAAACTTTTACTGTTCATTTTTGTAGAGGTGAAAACTGAGGGGAAGAGGTCTTTGTGCTGCTTTGGGAGGAAAGTCTGTCTCCTCTGGCTGTGTTCCCTGAATACCTGCAGTCCTCATTTCTGTGTTTTCCAGGTTTGCCAAGGTGCTGATATTCTACCCCATTGCTTGCTGAAAATGAATACCCCAATGGATTCTAACATTCCTGTGGGCTTACTGTATGTTCCATTTTGCATGTGAGATTACTGAATGCTTACAACAATCTCATGCATGATGATGATGATGATGATGCTTGTTTTGTAGACACTGTAACTGAAAGGCAGATGACTTCATAAATTCACTCCGGATCAAGTCAATATTTAACGAAAGTCTCTCCATTCAAGCCTACTGACATCTGATGCCAAGGTTGGTGCACACCCTAATATGCTGAGCTCCCTAACCCCACCCCTGCACGAACATCTCACCAAACTGTGTCATGAGAGACTGAGTAGCTGGCTCCCATGGCAATTTTCATCTATGATTCAGTCTGGTCTCTCTTCAGAGATCCAAATTCAGTGATCTTTTCCAAGCACTTGCATAAACAGAAGGACTGAAAATCCTGTGTGATTTCTCTCTCAGCAATTAAGGGGCTGCATTCTGTGACATGCCATTCACCATTCACTATTCATCACCAGAAACTCTCAGACACACTGAAGGTCACGATTGCAAACACAGTTATTTTAAGAGCTGACATTGTTCTCAAAAGCCACAGTAGGACCGCTGTGGAATGATTTAAACTCAGATCTATATTCAGAGATGAATTCTTCTTTCAGCTCAAATGACGCAGGTTTGTTAGCTGGGGTGTGAGTAGGAGGTAGGGAGATAAGAACTGGGGGCACATCTTCATTCTTAACCCATCTCATGCCAGCTTCTGATTGCTGTTCCCCCTGTACTTTGCAAACTTGAATATCTCACTTTAGCCTCGCACCACCTTCTCCTTTAATTTGTCAAAGGAATAGTTTTTCAATAGGGCCAAACCTTTAAGGAAAATTAAAAAAACTCAAAATGCTTATGTAGTGAAATGCTTTTATGAAAGATGCAATATTTCCATTGGGTTGTGTTTTCTTCCAAGTTCGTTGTGGGGATGTATTGAGAACACAGGCACCTTTCTCTTGTGACTTTGTTTGACTTTCAGACACTTTTTTAAATTTATAACTAATTGATATTGATTTATAAAGATTTAGGACAGCAAGATGTGGAGGTAGGTAGTTATAGTGTATGGAGACGATGGATAACATACTCTACGTTAGATGATTTGATGGTCTTAATTCTCTCTTACTTTAGTAAGACAATCTATAAATTCACTCTCTTTACCTTGCCTTTAGGTTTGCTCAAGCGATCTGTTCAGATGACTGATATATGATGAGCAAAGCTTGTCATCTTGCATCTGTACCATCACCACGATAAAAACATCCCATGAAAGAATAAGCAGAGGCACATGGACAAGACTTAAAATTATCTGTAAATTGAATTTAAGCTCTACCAAAGTTATCTGGGGTTTCTGGATCTCAGCCCTATACAAAGGAAATATCAGATCTATCACGTTTCAGTTCTTTCATCAAATAAGAAAAATGTGCCTTTTTTAAGGCACTGAAATTGCAGGTGGTTTGTTACACTACAATTTTGTGAGACTAAGCAATGGTGACATGAATCAAATGACAGAATATTCCCACAAACAGCTAGACTGCACGCAACTACACCTTCCATCAGGACTCACAAGCTGCCAGCATGGGGATGGTGGCTACGCACATTCCCGAATTTAAACTTTAAAACACCTACGAAATGTAGGAGTCGGTGCCTTTCAGTTCACTATTGTTTAGAAAGATTAAATTGCTTTCTCATATCCCTGTAGTCAGTACGTTTCAGAACCATACTTGAATCCAATTTGTTAAACAAGCTGCTCAACTACATAAAATTTATTTCTCTATTTCAACTCTCCTTTTAATTTTTATTTATTTTTAATTTTTTAATGTTGTATGCATGCATATAGTAATTTTAATTTTATTTATTTTTTATTTTAATTTTTATTTATTTTTAATTTTTATTTATTTTTAATTTTTTAATGTTGTATGCATGCATATAGTAATTTTATAATATTTTCAACCCTCAGTCTCCAATCCCATCCCCTCTCCTTTTCCCCCATACAATCCTTCATCTCTCCTGCCAGATTCCCTCCTATTTTCAAATCTTCTTGATTGCGTGGCCCATTTTGCTTCATCTAGACTGTGATGACTTAAGCCTGACCAGATTCATGCTCCAGCAAGCAAAGCAAGCAAGCAACATTGATCAATTGATATACCATTGAGGAAAGCATCCTCCTTAACTTCCCCCTCATTATTAGTCCTTATCAGCCTCTTAAGAGGTGTGGAGCCTCCTGAAATCTTTCTCATGTTACAGTAAGATTCACCTCACTTATTTAAAGTTAAATGTGTGCATATTTCTAAAATAGAATATCAGAAGGTTCAAAACCCTCTTTAATATCCACTGGATATGTTGTTTGAAAGTACATTCAACACTCTTGTTTTTCTATTTGTATTTAAAGTCTAGTCATGTATTTAAAGTTGCTTAAGGTAACCAATGGCCATTTTACGGGTTTGGAGGAAATGTTCCAAAATGTCCTTAATGTTGCTCTGAACAGGCTTTACATAGATTTCTTCTTGGTTTTAAGCTCCAAGCTCCTCACTCTGACCATTTACCTAGGAAAACTAGCAGTTGTACATTCTTTCTATGTGACTTGGACATGTAAACATTTTCTGAACCTTTTACCATTGTTTTAAACCAGGAATATGTTTCTCAAGAACTTACAAGTTATCCCTAGTCACTAAACAGAACTTCTTTGCATTCCAGTCTCTAGGGGAAAGTCAGAGCCCATAAACACCAATTAGCAAGCAGGGAAGGTCCTGGTAAGCTCACAATTTCCTGTTGGAAGTGCTTTGGTTGTTTTCCGTCACATCCTGACCCCTACTACAATAGCCCCAGACAATGTCCTCCTTTCCTGCTAAACTTCATCCTATGTCTTTTTTGTCTTTAAAATGAATCAGTAAGTGATGATCAGGATTTTTATTCAAAAACAGAGCCATTGCTACACATCCAATGCTTTCTTTTACTGTTTCTTACACATCAGACTTATTTGTCTCTGGTATTGTACATCTTGCTTTTCCTCTCTTGCCATCCTCTTTTCTAACTATTAGAGCTCATTAGTGAGGCTCTCTTTATTTTAAGTTACCTTAAGTTTAATTTACCTGGGCAAGGGGGTAGGGTCAGAGCCATAGCTTTCGCTATAAAAGAGGTTTGGCCAAAAACCTTTAGAGACTGTCAGGAGTTTTTGAACAATGCTTCTTACCTGCTGTCAAAAGCACCCCAGAGCCTTTTATTTGAAGCAGTAATATGGGCTTGAAGACATTTTTAATTAAAAGTGTGTTGGCTGAAGTCTTCGCCTTTGGCTTCTTGTTTATCAGTCAGCTCTCTATAGCTGAAACAGCAGCCATTAGAAGCGAAATATTCTTCTTCTCTCCACAGGATGGCAGTAGAAGTCAATATTATAACCTAATACACAGTATAGTATAACCTAAAATACACAGTATGTCAGCATTCAAGAGTGGGGTTTTGTTCAGAACTGGCTACTTGAAGTCTTTTCTTCCCATAGCCACCTGTACCCTAGTCTGAAATATTCCTCATTTCTCCATTACGGAGTTCAAAATAATCCCTTCATTTCCAAAAGGACTTCAATGAATGAAAAACCCAGATAACAGCTTCATTATGAAAGATTTCCCAGTCATGGGAGGCCAGAGTCCAGCTGCCCACAAACCACATGCAGCTATCTCTTAGTCTGGGACTGCTGAGTGGGTGTATATAAATAGCAATGGTCAGTTGTACACTGTTAGCCTGCTTGACCTAGTCACTATTAATCAATAAAGTCATTGAAGCACAATTGGCAATGGACCAGCAGAAGTCAAAGACAGAAGAAAATAACCTCCTTGGTAGTCACATGATTATTATCAGATCCAAGCATGGCAGTCTCTAACTGATCCAAACATCAAGAAATAGCTGCAAAAGCATGTTTAAAACATCTTTACTGAAAAAATAAGGGAGATAAATCAAATCTTTGTGAAATTGAGAAAACTGTATGCTGAAATTACTTCAGAAATAGAGCAAGGAGCAAGGATAGTCTTCTAACAAATAACACGGTGTTCACATCTCGCAAGGGGAGACTTTAAGAAGCTATGATCTAGTTATCTCTTTAAATAGACAATCTTCCTCAATGAGCATAGTTGTGGCATTAAATCTTTCCAGGGTAGAATATCTGTTTTGTTCTTTAAGTTTCTTCAATTCTTTTAGCAGCATGGTTTTGAAAATTGGTAAATATTTAAGGAAAATATATGATGAAACTATAAACATGTAAATTTTCAACCTTTTTTCATGCTTAACTCCGAACTAGAGATATCTTTAATCCTGTCTGAAAATGCTTATAAATTATTTAATACTCAGTGCTAGCTGCACCCTTTCCCTTGTCCACAGTGCTTAGCACAGATTCATGACACCATTTCTGCAAGTACATGTGGATTAACTGTTGCTAATGAACATATGATAAATACTATGTTACTAGACAACTTTTCCTTCATAGTCACCTGGAATTCCCCAAATTGAAATCTTACCAAGACCAAACTAAATACCAGCCCAATGCAAAATAGCTGACCGGATGTCTTCAGCAACATCCTTAACAACAACCATAAAAAAAAGGCGGCTTGGAAGGCATCTCTTAAGATTACTGTGGAGAGACTCACAAATGGCCAAAAAATAATGTTAAACCTTAACTATAGCATTTCTTTCAGGAAATAGAGAACAGCCATCATGGTATTAAATGATAGAAGCAATTTTCCCAATATTACTTTCCAAATCTCACATGTGTGTATTTACAGGCTGGAGTAAATGATGCATTTTTGAATGTGGCTGGAGAGGTCTAACAAAGAAAGCCTTTTCTAGTCCCCATGGGGGGAAATCAGCTTTAGACTGCTAGCACACACATCTAAAAGTTCAATGAACTTCAGTTAGTTGCTATGCCAACCAGCAGAAGACCTGTCCAGATATGAATTGATCACACAAATAAAATCTCCCCAAAGATGATGCTTGTTTGGCTTAAGGGCAGCCTTTGTAACAACCCTTGACAAATCATAGGTCTGTTGGCTTAGAGGATTTGTTTGGCCTACTATCCAAATTTCCTCAGTGAACTATAAAATACCTTAATTTTTTCATAGGAAGCAGTGCAGCTGCTGCTGGAGAAAATAGCTTTTCTTTCTTTCTTTTTTATTTTTTGGTCATTTTTCTCCCAAGTATAAGAGAATCAAATGTAGACGAGTTACATGTAGGTCTTGATTATGATTAAGAAAGGGTGGCTACAACTAGAAATGAAAATCTTAGTCAGTATGTTTGATTACATGATCATCTTGTGATACAAGACTGAACAATTTATCTTTGCTTCCGTTATGTCATGCCTCTGACTACCTGGCATAGATAAGGTCCTTAATCAGTTGGTCTAAACATCCTCTGATGAATATTTTCTGAAGAATTTTTTCTTAGGTTGGCTCAGAGTGATTTTTGGGAAGGCATCCACTTCCATAGAGTGAATTAGAGACTAAATAAGAGCCAACTTCAATAAAATAAATAGCTTTCTGCTTCTAATGTGATAGAGCAAAAGATACACACTTTTTTCTTAATATCCCCCCCCTTGAAATTTTCTTCTTGGATTTTGGTAGTTGGTTTTATAGTTCTTTTCAGGTACCCGTATGTGTCAAATCTTTCACATCACAATACATGGAAAAAGATATTCAAGTAGTTGTCGTGACAGCTACTCCAGATATGCATGTTAATACTTAAATACACAAACCCACAAAATTCAATCACCACAAATAGATTATGTCCACTTTGTGTAAGATGATATAGACATGCTTATATAATTGTTACTTTCATTTGTGTGTAAATACATGCATATATAAGCATATATTATACATTTTCTTTTATACTATATATATAATGTCCTTTTTGATAGAAACAGCAAGGAGGTAAAGGTGGTGGTGACTGAGTTCTCAGATTAAGGACATAAATCTCAATGGGAGATGGAAGGACAGTAATGTACATTCTTCAGGAAAGATATGTATGATCTATAATATTTTAAATTTCATCCATTTTAAATCTATGAAAATTATAAAGTGACAAGTGTAAAGTGAGCACATGCCTTTTAATGGGATTTTATTTTTAATTCAGAAAATGTCTTGTTCTTTCTTGGAAGAATAAGAGAATCAACACATAAAGAAGTACCTTTAAATTTAATACTTTCCTGTCATCACTGTGGGCTCTGTTGCCAACAATAAAGTCAAAAACAATTCTTTATCATTAACCCTTTCTCAAAAAAGGATATAGATCCTTAAAATTTGAAGTTGTCAGATTCTACATTTATTCCAATATTATGTTCCATCTTATGCATTTGCTCACGGAACAGTCCTATCCATTCTTACAACAATTAGATAATCTCACACAGGCTTGCACAGGATTTGCCTTAAGTAAATAGCGCTTCATAGTGGTGCCCAAAGCTTCACCCTTCAATACTGTTCAAGTAGATTGATATCTGTAATTAGCAGCCACATGTAGATTTTGTAAGAAATGATAATTAAAGATAAAATAAAGATGGCAGAATGAACAGAAACTTCTAAGGGGTTGGTGGAGTCTTATTACCAGTGGCTTGCTTGCCACTGTGATCACTTGAGGTTTCGGAGGAGGTGACCCCAATATCTGATGTGAAAGCCTGTGGAAGTGAAGAAAAGCAGATGAGCTTCTGCCCTGACTTTGTCTTATTTATTATGGTTTTCATTTACATATGCAACACCATGGGATTCTTTGAGAGATCTCATTAAAAGTAGTTTCTTTCAAAAAATAGAAAAATGACCAATAATATAAGGAAGTATGGTAGCTTTGGAAGAAAGTTTACACACTGGTCTTAGGTCAGTGAAATAATGAAATGTAGCTACACACACACGCACACACACACACACACACACTTGAACTCTGCCTCAGTCCTTTCTGAAGTGGGAAGTCTAAGAGGAGAATACAACATTTTCTCTTTGTTATCAGTGTCTGTGCTGGTTCTGATACATGGTCACACTTAAGGACAACACCAATAGAGAACTTGAATTGCTTTGCAAAGTAAAAGAAATGAGGCAGAATGAGAAAGAATCTGCCTGTGATGATTAGTGTTGATTGTCAACTTCACTGGCTCAAGATTCACTAAAGAAACAAGTGTCTGGGCAATTATCTAGATTAGTTTACCTGAACTGGAAGACCCGTTCTGAATATGGGCAGTATCGTTCCCTGGATAGAATCCTGGAATGAATACAAATAAGAAAGGGAATTGAGCAGTAACGTTCATGGCTCTCCGCCATGAATGCGATTGGAGCAGCCGACTCCCTGCTTCTGTCACCATGCCTTCCTCTTTATGATGGAATGCATCCTCTTGAAATTTGAGCCCAAATAATAACTTTCTCATTTAAATTCCTTCTGTCAAGTATTTTATCACAACAGCTAGACAAATATCTACCTTGTATTTGTATCTCCATCTGTTTTAGAACAAGGCATCTGAGAGAAACCTTATGTTTTAGGCACAGGAAAAACCTCCTAAAGCTTCATGTCTTCAAGACTCACATGTAGACGTCAAAGAAGAACACTGCCTTAATAATTGACTCAGTTCCAATGCCATTATTGAAAAATAGGTGAAGCTAATTGTGAATCCATAATTAAGTCATGAAAATGTTAGAATTCTCCTGCATGGATGCAGTTTGTTAGTTTTATTGTGTCTTATAAGTTTGGTTTTAAAAATAGCTATTGATTATAAATTCCAATCAAATCTAGGTTACCAGATGATGAAAATATCAGAATAGTGCTCAAGGCTGCTATCATCAGAAAGAACAAGGCAGGGTGATAGGTTAGACGCCTTCTTAGAACCAGGCATATAGAGCAGAGCTGCCTTCTGGAATTGATGACACATTTTTGGAAGACTGAGAATTAGTTTCTGCTGCAGTTACTTTTGGACTTTTGCTCAGCTTCAAATGCAGGCTCTTATTGAGCCTTCTATTTCAATGAAGGCTCCTAAGTGACTCTTCTGTCCAGGAGACGACGGAGATTTGAAAAATGGAGTGCACTTTGTTATCCATCTTTGCCATCTTCGTCCGTAACTGACTCCCACTCAACGCAAAGCAGTGTCACATTTTCTCTCTTCTGGCTTTCAGTAGTGGTCCAGTACTAGTGTCAAAATGAAAACATAAATGTTTCAGGTCTGTAAAGCATCTGTTATCTCTATAGCCAAAACTTTAAAGTCCAGTTTCTAGCTTGTGTTAAGAGTACACTGAAGGTGGAAACAATATCTCTCCTTGAATTCCATGGTACTTTCATTCATGTGGTTGAAAATTAGGAAATGTAACTTCACAGAATCAAACTGAACATCTCTGATGCTTGAATTTTGCTTAATCGGGATCTTTAGCAAAGAATTAAACACTTCCTGTGTATCACTATTGCTTTGTTAAAACAAAACAAAAATCTCTTTTTTTCAGGGGGCATGGCTGGATTGGAAACCCAAAGTATTCTTGTTTGGAATTTTATTTTTATATGCTTTGTTGTCTTGAGTTTTAAAAGTTGCCGTTAGGTTTTCCTTTTAATTTGTGATAAGAGCTCAGCTTCTTGTAGGCTTAGCTTTGCCTTCTAAATTAATTTACCTACAGTCTGTCAAGGGAGTGTCATGTTTACCAAACTCTCTCTATGTAATAATAAACTTACTTCTCTGGTAAGCACTTGAGCCAAAAGAAAAACAGCCCCATATTCTGATGAAACCATCTTATGTGTCACTTAGCTTTCAACAATCATCATCTAACTCTTTTTTTTTAACTTTTTGCCTAGTTATACAAGCTCTCTTCTTTCCTTCCTACTGTCCTCCCATCCCACTTTTCCTCCTCCCCCTTTCTCTCTCCCTTTCCTCTTTTTGTGTTTCTGGCTTGCTCCTTCCCACCCTCTAAGATATCTTCTTCTTTTTTTTTTTTTGCTTTTTTTCTTTTATTCTTTGACACATGCATACATAAATACAATGAATTCATGTGCTTTCATTCCTTATTACCAAATTCCATCCCCCTTGTGTCTCACTCCATACTTTCTTTTATTTATTTATTTATTTATTTATTTATTTATTTATATTTCCATTCATACAAACTTAACAGGTATACCGGTCCCTTCCCTCCCTCCACCCCCCATCCCCCCTGTGCCTCCCTCTCCTCCCACTTCCCTCCCCATCCCCCAGTGCCTCCCCCTCCCATCCCCGGAGCATCCTTTAATGAGCATGCCAAACTCTCCTCTGGGTCTTCCTCTCTGATGAGGTGCAAAGACCCACTGGCATTTCCCAGAACTGTGTCCTGTGTTCCCTTTAAGCATAGGAACACTACTGTGGCTGTCAATCCCTTGCCTCAAAGGATCCTAGTGCCTTTAACAAATGCTAGACTTTGTGTGGTCAATAGTGTGTTGGACATTGCACAGGACATGCAAAGTCCAAATATGATTGCTTCAGCCCTAACTTATGTGGAGTATCTTGCATATCATTGCTCCTCCCATCTTTGTGCTCTTACAATATTACCGCCCCCTCTTCCTCAAATTTCCCTGAGCTTCAGGATGGGGAGAGATTAGGCTGGCCTAGTTCCAGGTGGTTGATATAGAGTCTCTGAAGTTCTGGATTATGGTTTGTTGATTTTTTTTTTTTCAGGTTTGCTGCTCCTGCAATGACCTTCACTCCATCCTGATTGGTATTGGATATCGTCCCCTGGCTAGAGATAAAAACCTGTTAAATTAGAGTCCTGTTATAAGAGTATATTCAAGAGTAGATGTAATAAAAGTAGGAAACCTTGATGAGAGAGGGGTCAATCGCCCATTTGTGAAAGGGTTACTTTCTATCTGCCAGACTATACACCCTCCCCTTCTGGTAAGATCATACCCTATCCATTGTAAATAATCAGAAAGGAAAGTCTGTGAACTTAATCAGATAAGACATCTTATATGGGTGCTGAATTCATCATCTGATTCTTGAGGTAAGTGCAGGAATGATATATATTGATTTGAGGCCTGATATATGTGATATATATTGATTCAGGAAGCCTGTAGTAAAACAAGTAGTCCACCTGATTTTGGCCACAAAGCAAGGACAGATAGGAAGAAGTTGGACTCCCATTATCTCTTGGGAAGGCACTCTCCCGGTGACCTATACTTTTCCTCTTAGAGTTCTCCCACCTCTTCACAGGCCATCTGAGGAGGAGATACAAGCCTTTAATACAAACAGCATTGACACTTTGGTGGTGCTTATCTAAACCATAACCTCCCTTCCAAATGCCTGAAAGAAGTCGCATCAAGAGGGAAAGACAAATTGTATGTGTGTGTGTGTGTGTGTGTGTGTGTGTGTGCAAAGCTATATGGCTGGGGGTGGGAGTATGTGAGTGTGTGTGTGCCTGTGGAGGCCCAAGGGTGAATCCGAGAATCGTGCTGGAATTCTCTCACTCTTTTGTGACTTGCTCTGGTGTTTCTCAGGCTTCTCCTTCCAGGGCCAGAAATATAGTTCAAGTCATTTCTGCCTAGTGTTTTTACGTGGGATCTGGGCATCCAAAGTCAGGTCCTTTTACTTATAAAGCAAAGGTTTCAACCAATGAGCATCTCCCCAGTCCAACTTCCTTGTCTTTTACGTTTTAGTAAAGCTAAGTGTCCACGATTACTGAACAGATCCTTCGTTTCCAACGCACAAATATTTAAAAGACTTTTTTATTATTGTAATCAATTCAATATATCAAAGTCATGATAACCGAATTTGTCAAATATGGTGTATTTCTCATTAAAAAACACACTAAAATGATTTTGAACAATGTTTTTCTAACTTTACTTGTCACATGTTGAACAAATTTGGCTAAGCAAAAGTCAGAACTAATGCTCAGTGAATTCTTATAGTTCTATCAGGAAGTCCTTCCCAGCTATATTTACGCTACCTGTGCATACACAAAAAAAGTAGCTGCAAAAAAGCATTCATTTTTAGTGTTGTCTCTTGTAAGGAGACCAGTACTTCTACTTTTACACAACCATAACTTTCAAGAGCAACATTCTCATTGTTTACACCACTAATTTAAGATATGCTGCTCTATAAGAGGCTAAAACGCTGAACCTCACCATAGGCTAGGCCTTTGTTATTGGTTTTGCCCACATCTCCAACCCCAGTCTAGAATACTGAGTCCATAACTCTCTGTGTTGCAGATACTCAGGCTTTTCAGATTCTAGGACAAACCAATTTCCTTCCATCTCTGGATCTTCTTTCTTCTTTTTCAGCTTCCTGTTAAGTCCTTCATCTCCAACTTTTTATCTCAGCATGATTTCCTTAGGAAGTCAATCATAAACCCACATAAGAACAAGTTCTCTTTCGGGGCATCTTGTTTCTTTCATGACACTCATTTCAGTCTGAAGCAGTTTGTTATTCATTGTGGGTTGCTACCCATTCTCCCTCCAGACTGCAGATTTTATGAAAACAGAAGACTACTACGCCCAGTTACAGGAAGTAAAGTGCAGTCATTGAATGAATGAACCTATGAATCCAGGACTGAAATAAAAACTGCTGAGCCCATGCCACTCTATGGGGACACGATTTATTGTTCTGCTTGATAATTCAATTTTCTTTATCCTTTATGCAGATTTATCCTTTTGTGAATGTAACACTGGTACAGTGTGTCTAGCTAGCATTGTATGCTTCTCAGAAAAACCTTATATTTTGGAAGCAAATATAAAAAACACACATTCAGTTTAGAGAATGCTGTGTTATATAAAAATGATCTCAGGGACACATGTGTTTTGTGAATTGAAGAACATTTCCACTTGAAAAAAAAAAACATGAGCATAAACATGATTGAAATAGAATTGGAGAGTGTAGACAGAGGTGATGGGAAGTCCAGGCAAGTCCAAAGTTTGAGGAGAAACTTGGCCCTTATCAACTCTACTTAAATACTACACGGACATATTTGGTATTATTCTAATAGCTGTAATAATGGAATCTAACCACTAAAATGATTTCAAATCATGTTAATGGTTAAAATTAAAAGTGATATCTAGAAAACATTTCCACTACCCTTTATGGTTATAGCCATCAAATGAGCATGATGGTCAAAAGTATTTTTTTTTAAAAAAATCTGAAAATCAGAATTATGGACATGGAGAGAACAAGGAATATTTGGAGTTGTTGTTGAGCTATCTTTTTAAGTTTCTTCTGCAAACATTACCCAGCCAAGAAAATATTCCCAATTTATTGTCTATTATTATTTATTCATTTATTCTCTTTTCATTCTTTTCTTTTTGCAAATGTTATTCTGCAACTTTAATACTTGTTTATTGTGGAATATATAAGCGTTCATTTCCATGCATGCATGCACACATTTGAGTGTGGGAATGCAGGTGTGCATGTGCTACATTGTGCATGTACAAGTCAGAAGACAGCCTCAGTAATGGCTCTTCAATTTCCACCTTGTTTTGAGACAAGGTGTGCATTTATATATGTTTTTTTTTTTCTGCTATACCAGCTGGGCTCTAGCTTCTGGGGATTCTGTTGTGTCTGTTTCTCACCACTGCATGAAGTCTAGGATTCTAGATGCTTGTGTTAGATGTCCAGATTTTGCCTTGTTTTTGCTGATTAGTACCACGGTCTTATGAAACAAGCATCTTTACCCACTGAAATAGCTCCTTGCAATTTTCATTTGTTTGTCCATTTTGATTTGGTAAAATATTTTTTTCACTAGGCAGTGTAAAACAAAAGCTCAAGGATGATTAGTCGTTCATTAACCTCAACCTTCAAATGTTGCTCTTATTTGATTCTTATTGCTTTATGACATTCTGAAAACTTAGTGCTATTTCTGAGTTTATAAATATTGTTATGTATACTACAGTACTGTATGTACTTTTGCCACTGGGAAAAATTTTTCTCTTTTGATGCAATTGGATGGGATAGATCTTCATTTTCTCCTCCATATTTCAGGATGTTTGGAGTTTATGAATCTAGATTTGTCCACATGATACATGAGGCTGAATGTGACTTACAGATATGGTAATCCCATCCAGTTTGATTTAATAAAAGTATCAATGCATATTATTATATTTTAAGCATAATACTTTTTGTATCTATTCTACATATATTATCTTACTTAGTGCTTAGTGTCTTCATCTCATATAACAGAAAATTTTAAATAACGGAAATAAAATGAATAGGCCTAATTAAGTCAGTACTAAATAGAAAGATTAGGTATAATCTGGATGTGCTTCCTCCAAATTCCAAGATGTTAAACACTGTACTGTCCATAAAGGAGAGTATTTTATTATCCTCACTTTTATCATTTTTAAGATATCGTGACTGAACATAAGTTCATAGGAAAAATCATAGCTAAGTCAAAAGTGATAATTTATGATAAATATCCCTATGGTTTGTGCACACATTGCCAAATATAATGTTTTCAAGTATTTCTTAAGACAGCTACCCAGATGTTTCCATGCATCTGAATGACAGATTGCATTTTTCTCTTTTCATCGGAAAAGTTTATCACCTGGTAAATAATTTTTTTATATGTCACTAAAAGTGATATTTCATCTTAGGGATATAATGCCAGGTAGTCTTGCACAAATAGTGTTGGGCCGCCCAGGATTTACCCCAGGGCATGGCTGAGCACATGGGACTAAAGATGGCACTGAGGGCAAGGGTCTTGGGCATAACCTGATCACTTCACAGAGAGCCCTAATTGGCTTTCAGGTATCTACCTGCCTCCTGTGCTGAGTGACATTGAACTTGGCCACTAGCACCTAAAGGATGTTTTGACCTTTGACATAATTGGCTGGCCATTTGGCGCTTTTTGTCTTTTGCCTAAATAAGCTCCTTTGTTTCCCCCCAATAAACGGAGATCTGCTGAAGACCAGACAGACTCCCTGTTCCACGGCCGAGTCTCTGGGGAATGGAGGCAGAGGTGGGAATGGCCTCCTCATCAACGCAGCCAGCAGCTGTGTAATAGAGCGTGTGAATGAGTGTGTGAGTGAGCTGAAACACGCCACGCCGTGGGTGAGTGGACATTACAAAATGGCTCCCGAATGTGGGGCAATTTCCAAACCGGACGAAGCTAATCAAGGATTCCGAGGTGAGGCTTGCCTCTGAATGTGGGGAACGTGTTTTATACTGACCCAGTGCCACCAGCGCTGAGCTGTGTATTGAAAAATCATGGTTTTGAAATCCCAGAGCCCCGCATTGCTGAGGTGTGGGAAGCGGCCCGTGAGTTGGCTCCATTCGCCCGAACATCCAACATTTACTCATGGGACATGTGAAATAAGATAGAGAATCTAGCCAGAGAGCAAGAAGAAAGTTTTAAGATATTGCTGCCTTTTGATTTTCATTCCCTGGTGGCCGCACTCAAGAAAACGTTCCTTCCCAATCCAGTCCAGCCTCCACTGCAGCCAAAGGTGCATTGGGGGAAAGGGGCTGCCAGAGCTGCAGTTTCTAGCTCTCCCCCCTCTGCAACTCCTGGGCTGCCAACTCCGGGTGTGCCCCAGGAGCCAAAGCCACTCTGGACTCACAGCATGGCTCCAGGGGGCTTGGGGCTTACAAGCCATCCCGGGCGCCCCACAGGGGGCTCTGCCGACTAGCCGAGCGGGCCCGGGGTACATGGAAACAGAGAAGCCGCTAAGCACGGGCATGCGGAGCATCTGGAGACTGCAGAGCTGGGGCTAGGCAGGCAAAGCTGTGGGCACAATGAGCCGGAGCTGGGTGGGGATTCTGCTGGACCATGGCAGGGTGCAGGAAACCATGGGGATGGTTGCGCATGCCTACTGTTTAGAGAATGATAACCCATCACTGTGCGTTTGCCGAGAATGTTACACAGAGTTGTGGGCTCTGACCAGGGCATGCAGGACCGGAGAAGCTGCTACACGTGTGGCCTGCACTGCTGGCCGCGGTGGAGAGGCTGCACGCTGGGATGCGGAGCCACATGGGACCTGGGCAGAGCCCCAGGGGGAGGGGGAGAGAGGCTACTGGCAGCAGCAAGGTAGCACATGCCAGCACGGAGGTTCCATACAAAATGGCGGCACGCAGTGAGGTTCCATAAAAAAATATGGCGGCACACAGCAGTGGTGCTGGTGGCAGTGGCGGGCCACACAAAGCTGGGCTGGCTCGGCCGGCACACATGCGCAGAACAAAATGTTTGCGGACGAAGCGGCCTGCTCATCCCACCATGGAAAAAAGTTTGTGGGTGGAGTTGCTGGTTTTGAGAGGGGGGGGAGGGGGGAGGGGAGTCCCGGCATATGGAAAAATGGCTGCTGGGAGAGCAAATGCCTCGTGGTTCCCTTCATCGAGGAGAAAGAGGATGGAAACGGTTCAGAAAAAATACACTTCCCATGCACCTTCACAGAAACCTATCCCATCTGCGTGAGAACGGGGCCCCGAGCTGGGAGCTCAGGGGGGGCTGACATACAAAGTTACTTTTAAAAGGTTCTAACTTGTTTGGCTATTTGAATTCCCTATAAATATGTGTGTTTTATGTTTCATAATAAAAACAGTGGCCACTTTAGGTTATTGCGCGCTTGTAATCACATTTTGGTTTTGACTTTGTGCATTATTTGGCATGCCCAATTTAAATGCACATGCAAACTTAAATATTACCATCAAAAGGCCTAAATATATGCTGATTAAAATATCTTGATTTTCATAAAGCTTCTCACAAGAGATAATATTGTGCTTTTAACTAGGGAAGGTTGTTTTCACATGTGTAAAACTATCAAGGAGGATAAAGAAAGCATAGAGAAAATATGTATGGTACTTGAATGTATATAAGGTTTTAAATAAGGTTTATAGGATAAGAAATCTTACTTAAAAATTAAAATGTGTACGGGGGTTTGAGTTGGTTGCTTAAAAAGATGTTAAAGTATACTATAAAGGTTTATGGAGTGTTGGGTTTATAAACAGATTAAGAACTAGAGATGGTGATTAGACAAAAAGTTATACATTGTGCTGCTTTTGGGCTATAGAGGACATTGAGCCTCAGGGGTTGAAAATTAAGAATTAAGCTTCATGTATTCAAATGTATTTCAATTGTCTATTTTGATTAAGAAGGAATTTGGTTACTCATAGAACCTCAAGGACAGCAGGAAGCTTATCCATGGGGTCACGAGTAAAAACTGGGAAGATCTGAGAGCCGCCTGAGCAGGGCTCTGCTCAGGAAAAGCAGGCCCTGCCCACCAGATGCCTCTTGGCTGTAATTTGAATCCTGGATCTCACAGTAAAAACAAACAGGCTCCCTGAGAAGGGGAGAAAAAGGGCACCTTTAAAATCTGAAAGAAATGTCTTAACTTCTGTGTGAATGTAGGCCTGCTCACCACAATGGAATCCCTTGAAGCCATGGAATTCAATTGGGCCAGTTCTGCATTTCCATGGTAATAACATACAATCTGGGGTGGGTTCGAATTAAAATCTAATCGCTGGATTTATATACTAATTGAAAGAACTCTGATAAGCCATGTGTCCTTTCCCCAAGTCCAGGTCCACCAAACTGTAGCTGAAGGAGAGATTTCCCCTTCCTGTGTCCAGGGACTAGCTAAAAAATACAAATGCTTAGTCCTACCAACCTGAAAGAGAGTCAACTTGCAATATATTCTCGACATGCCTTGTTTACATCTTAGACAAGAGATAACCAACCCCTTTTAAACTTATTTCTAAACCATTTTAAGGACTTTAAAATAGGACTAATGATCTAAGACTTAATGTGGAGAAAGGAAAGAAAAGAGAAAGAGCCACAAAACAAAGAAATCAAAACTTGACATTTGCCTAAGGAGATAGGTAGAAAATTAACAGGCACCCGCAAGCAGACAACCCAGGACCCCTTCAGACAGGGGAGAGATAAAAAGATGCTTTGAATATGACCAGTCTGGGAGATTTGAGACGGTTGCAAACACAGGAAGCTTTCATGTGGCCTATGTCCCAACAATGGGAATTTCCACTAGAGGAAGATTGCCCCCTGAACCCCAGAGCCTAGGGATCGAGCCCCCTGGTGGAGACCAATGAAATGGCCTGAAGCTCTTAGCTTCCCTCCGATGAGAAAAAGGAGTTTGCCTCTGATATCCAGCAAAAAAAGGTCCAAAATGCCAGGTTGAGCATCTCATGAGAACCTTGGGTTTAACATGCAAATGGGAAGCCTCTTTGTTTCTAGACTAGGGAGCACAAGATTCCAGTGCTTGACATCCTTCCTAGGCTTGTGTCAATCTTTGATTTTACTAGAATGTTAATGATCAGGAAAATGACAGGTTCATCAGTCACTCACAAAGTAACTACTGACATTCCTTATATGCTTAATTATGTTGCTTTTAGACATTACCTCGTTTCATAAAACAAAATAGATGGTTCACATGGTTTTAAACAAGTAATCATTTTGCAAATGGGTGATGGACCCCTCCCTCACTGAGGTTTCCTACTCTTATTACATCTACCCTTGAATGTGCTATTACAACAAGACTCCAGTTTAACAGCTTTTTGTTTCTGGCCAGGGGGTGACATACAGTGCCCAGCAGAATGGAGTGAAGGGCATTGCAGGAGCAGCAAAACTGCAAAAGAAAATCAACAAACCACAATCCAGAACTTCAGAGACTATATCAATCACATAGAACTAGGCCAGCCTAATCTCTCCCCATCCTGGAGCTCAGGGACATTTGCGGAAGAGGGGGCGGTAAGAGTGTAAGAGCAAAAGGATGGGAGGAGCAACGATTTGCAAGATTCTCAACAATAGTTGGAGCCAAAGCAGTCATAATGGGACTTTGCATGCCCTGCGCAATGTCCAGCGCACTGTTGCCCTCATAAAGTCTAGCATCTGTTAAGGGCACCGAGACCCCTGGAGGCAAGGGATTGACAGCCATAGTAGTGATCTTATGCTTAAGGGGAACAAGAGAAAGGGCTTATGGAAATGCCACTGGGTCCTTATATGTCATCGGAGAGGAGGACCCAGTGGAGAGTTAGGCGTACACAATAAAGGACTCTCTGGGAATTGGGGGGGAGGCACTGGGGGATGGAGAGGGGGAGGAGGGGGTTCGGAGGGAGGAGGGGGTTCGGAGGGAGGAGGGGGGAGGGAGGGAACTGGTAAAAAATTTTTTAAATGTATAATTAAATTTTTAATAAAAAAAAGAAAAAAAAAAGCAACTGGGGGAGATGGGAGTCAAGGAACAAGAGTGAGATGAAGTAAGGCTGTGGGATGATCACATTCTTCAGTTTACTTTTGTGAGTCTGTCATTCTCCATGGCATAACAATTTTTTTTTTAAATAAAAGCATTTAGAGTAAAAAAAAAAAGATATGATCATAGAGATTCACAGCTGCCAAAGAAATAAGGTCTTCAGTATATACATTAATTCTTAGTTTTTCACCAAACTAAGACAGTGTTATTCCAGATGAAGTAATAGATTTTCTTTACTTAATTTGCCTGTACCCACAGTAAGATTACTGAGCTTGTTTGGTTTATCCCAGTGCCTTCCTAGTTACAACAGTTTAATCCTTGTATAGATCTTAAAAGTTTAACCTGTGTTTTGTTTTTTATAGGGACCTTAAAGTAATAGAGCCACATCCCAGCACTTGTTAGAAGAGGATATCAGGCTGCTCTCACACTCAATGTCCCATCTCAGCAGGAAGCACTTAAAGAACAGTCATCAACCCTTATCCCTTGAGCAGTCTGGATCCTCAAATAGGTTAGGGGGTAAAATAGGCAGATTTAAAACAGTCATGCTGGGATGGGTCTCTCAAGGTCTTTGAAAGTTTTTAAAATTCCAAAAATGATATCCCCCTCTGCTAGATGACCCCCATACCCAACCAAATTAGAGGTCCAACTTTTAAAAACAAAAAGGGGGAGTAAGCCTGCACCAACAGCTAGGGTTGGCATTATTTAGCATCAACATTTTAAATTTTCAAAAAGTTGATCCGGGTTTGACCTAACATCTAGTAAAAATTGTTCTTTTAATAACTATATTGCTTAAGTGTTTTTTCAGCATATCTCTCAGCAGCACCCCATCTACAAGAGTACGCTACAGAGACCCAATTCAAACTTGGAGGCTTGTGAGGCCTTGGTCTAATGACAGACCAGGCAGGCCTGTATCACCCATGTGAGCTGCATGAGACTTCCCCAGGACACCTGCTGCCTTGCCTGGTGCTGATGCCAGCCTGCCTGACTGAGAAGACCAACAGGGACAGGACAACAGTGGAAGTTCACACTGAGACTGATGGGACATTGGACATACATATAATTAATTGTAAAATATAGTCTCTACTAAAACAAAAAGGGGGAGATGTTGGGCCCACCCAGGATTTGCCCCAGGGCATGGCTGAGCCCTTCGGACTATAGATGGCACTGAGGGCAAGGGTCTTGGGCATAACCTGATCACTTCACAGAAAGCCCTAATTGGCTTTCAGGTATCTACCTGCTTACTGTGCTGAGTGACATTGAACTTGGCCATTAGCACCTAAAGGATGTTTTGACCTTTGACATAATTGGCAGGCCATTTGGTGCTTTTTGTCTTTTGCCTATATAAGTTCCTTTGTGTCTCCCAATAAACAGAGATCTGCTGAAGACCAGACAGACTCCCCGGTCTGCAACCAAGTCTCTGGGGAATGCAGGCGGAGGTGGGAATGGCCTCTTCATCAACGCAGCTAGCAGCTGTGTAACAAAGCGTGTGAATGAGTGTGTGAGTGGGCTGAAACACGCCACGCCATGGATGAGTGGACACTACAAAAAGGGTTTATATACTAAACCTGGAAATAATTTTGATTTCCCTAGGTAAGAGTAATTAAAATCAAGCATAAATATTGAGAGCTGGGGAAATGGCTCAGGGGGTAAAGTGTTTACCATGGAAACATGAAAAACATGAGTCTGATTTCCAGTACAATGCAAAAAGCAAAAAGCTGAGTGTGATTGCATTGGCATTTACAATTCTTCATTGAGGAAGTAGAGATATGTGGATCACTGGGGTCACTGACAAGCCAGCCCTATTGAGAGTTCCATGTCCCAGCAAGAGACTTTGTTTCACACAAGAAGGTGGGCTGGCTCTGAGGAATGACTCTTGGGGTTGATAACTGGCACAATCCCCCCCACACACACATTTTTATGTACATCAGTACACGTGTGTACACACACATGCTCATATACAGATACTAATCTAGATGATCCTAGATTTAAATATATGCTATTTTTGTTGGTCCTAGTTTTTTTCTTTGAAGTCTCTTAAAGTCATTTTTGTCACTTAGGTGAGGGGGTACTTGTGGCTTTAATGAAAGTTTTTTTCCGAAACGTAGAGACTGTAAGTTCAAAATCCAAATTGAGTGTGGATCATGAGTTTTATGATATGGGAGGTACAGCCCCCAGGATATCTTTGCATGTAAGACATTAATAACATTTTTAATTTCAGTAATAGGTCAGTCTGAATCAAGGGCCTCCTCGTCCATTCCCAACACTGCCTGCAGATCTGTTGATCCTAAATAATATTTTCAAGCTGTAGTAAGGTTATTGGTGTTCTGAAACAATCTGGAAATACCAAGATCTTATGCCAGGAAATGGGTCAAACTGTAATCTCTTCATGTCACTGTTTTGATTTCAGAAATAGCTCTGCCTTTCACACACCTGAAGCCCGTATATTTTGCTTTTCTCACGGGTTTTATTACAGCTGCCATTCTGTTGCTTCAATGAAAACTTTATTAAATACCTACTTTTAATTAACCTTCCTGGCATCAGAACCTCTTCCCAAACTTTAATCCATTTCCGGCTTCTCAGAACAGTTTTGCTTTTCTTCTTAAATAGCCATTTTGTAATATGTTGTTTTCTCATAATTATTGTAAAATAGCTATGTACTCGCTTAGCCCAGAAAGACAAGACAGCATGCACTTTAGACTCAGAGACATTTTCTTTTGGATCTTGGCTCTGCCATGATCTGGGCAAGCTCCTCATTTTTAAATGGCATTCTCAGTGGCAAAATTCAGAATTCCTGAGACTGCAAGAATGAACTCACTATATACATACTGTCATGTGCTTCAGAATCCAAAATATGGCTATTTGCTAAATTGTGTACTTTGGTCTATGAAGGCATCATAGAAAGATTGGATCAAGCTTTTTAATATACCTATCCCATAATCTAGTTTTTTGCTTTGTTTTGTTTCTTGGTAAGAAAGTTTAAAATCAAGTCTTTTACCATTTTTAAAGTTATGGTTTGGATGAGAGTTGCTCCCATAAGCTCATGTGTTTTGCATCCTTTACTGTTGTTGAAGACTGTGGCAATAGTCTTCTTAAGGACTTCTTAATAGACTTCTTAAGGGGAGTAGACCCTTGCTGGAAGAAGGAAAATGACAGGGGGTGGGCTGGCCTTGAAGTTTGGTAGTCTGGCCCTGCTTCCTCTTATAGTTTGTTCTTTCTCACTTTGATCCCATGATGTCTGTGGTAACCTGAGCCGTCCACTCTTCCACCCCATCCCCTCCTCATTTCCCCCTTTTTGCCTCCAACTCATATCTTCTGCTGTGTGATCTCTGTCATAACTGGCCATATCCCTCTGGCACCATAAGGCAGATAAACCTTCCTTTCTCCATTAAGTAGTTGTGTATGAATACTGAACAATAACAACAAAGGAAGAGAAGCTATAACAATGATATTTGTTAGCCAGGGTCACTATATTTCCCAAAAGATCACCAGAAATATCTGAATCATTGTACCCAGTTGGCCCATAATGATTGAGATTCTGGTAGTCATATTCTACACATTGAGGCCAAGCTTTTCTCTCTGTAGACCTAACTTACTTCATTTAATGAAATGATCTCCAGGATCATCAGCAGTGCTACAAAAGATGGATTTTTCTTCTTTTGAAAATAATCATTGTGAATTTTAAATTTTTTTATTATTTATTCAATTGTGCTTATATGCATGTGTGTATGTATGTGTGTGTATGTATGTATGTGTGTGTAGAATCACGGATAAATTCCAGAACCACCATGGACGCCTCCACCTCCTTGTTTACTCTGCTCCGGGATTCACAGGCTCCACCCTACCAGGACCAGAAACACAGCTGCCCCCGCTTCCGCCCGGCATCTATACCTGGGGTCTAGGATATGAACTCAGGACCTTCTGCCTGCAAGGCAGAGGCTTAACCCCTGAGCTACCTCTCCAGCCCCATCATTGTGAATCTTGACCTAATTTTCTTTACCCATTTATCTGTTGGTAAATAAAGATTGGCTGCTTCTCTATGTTGGCTACTGTTAATCATAATGTAATAAATATGGGAGTAGAGAGAAGCATTTTGCTAGCATACTAATTTTACCTCCTTTGGCAAGATACCCAGAGATATTATTATATCATATGGTCATTCTTTACTTAGCATTTCAGGACATTCCCATATTATTTTCTCTAATAGATGTATTCCCACCAACAGAGTTCAAAGGCTCCCTTTTTGAATACCTTTCAAACATGTCTTTTTAATGAAAGCCATCAATTGTTTCATCTGTGGGTTGCTCGAAGTCCACTTTGTTTCATTCCATTAGTTAAGAACAGATATGTTTTCCATAACATTCCTACAGCAGTGGTTTAAGTATGCACAGTAATTCCATAAATCTACCCACCATGTAATATCAGCTCTTATGGTTTTCTCTGTGGTATTCCCACTCACAGTGCTGTGAGGATTGATGGGATCACTTATTCATCAATTTTTTTTATCTTTTAATAAATAGAACAGCAAAGTTTCTGATTAGTATTAAATTTTATATATTCATGTCCATATGAACATATGTTTCATGTCCATATGTTTCATGTTCTCACAGAGTACTGTCTTTTATGTCCTAGAAGACCAAACAGGAAACAATAAAAAGCAAATTCAACCTGAGCTTGTCCATGTTTCCAAGGAGATTTCAATTTAGTAGACAAATCAAAATATGTCACACTCCATGAAAAATGGAATATGAAAATCCAAGACAGCAATCTAAACAGCTTCTCATGGTTTAAAGGGGAAGTTGATCCTGTAGTTCAGACAAAATGGATTTACTAGAAGTCCTCTTCCCAGTTACCTAAAATTTCCTCCCAGTTTGATATTTGAGATTGATTCTGAACCATTAACTTGAAATAGTTTGCAAGTAGTTTAGGAGCTGTGAATAAGTTAGGACATTAAATGAAGGTTGCTCTATCTAGCTGAGTGGTCTACAGGTTATTCTTGCAGAAGAAGCTCATGCGTTGTTCCTTATGCAGTAAGGTACTTCACAGCTACTGACAAACAGATTGCCTCAATAGGAGAGAGAATGAAAACATGTGGAAACTTGCAAGAGTCATTCTGATAAATCAATAAATATACTTTTGTTTCTTGACTTTGTCTGTTCCCCAACCACACACATCAAATGCTAAGCTACTCTGTTCAGTAAACTTGTCATTTGAAAGGATTGCTTAATGACCTAAATTTCAGTGTGCATTTCTGCAAAAGGTAAAGCCATAGAGAATCTCATCCTCTTGCTTCTATATTTGGCCTTATATTCTGATATGTTTCATGTTCAGATTGAGTAGTGAATTCTAATATTGAATCCGAATTTCTATTGCCATTATCCTAACCTGCACCCACATTTGTGACTTATTTCAATGCAGGTATAATTATTGGTTATACATTTCTTTTAATTTGTGGCACTCTCTTTAATATTTTCATTCATAATTTGTCTTTAACAGTTTGAGAGTGTCATTCATGAATCCAATGATTCTAAGTCACGTTTACCACTTACTACCAAATCTCATCCTCCCTCTTTTTCCCACTGCATAGTTTCTTCCTTCCAACACTTATGGGAACCAACGAACATCATGGAGCACTGGATGTGGCCTGATGGAGCACCACTTTTGTGGTGACTGAAGATCAATGCTAGAAGGTTTTGTGCAGTAAAAGGGTAGGGGAGGGCTAAACATGTTTGATAACCTTGTCAAATTTGATGAACTTGTGGATCAAAACTCTCTGAATGATATTAGATTAATTCTACCTAAATGAAGAGATTGATATTCAAAAAACAACCTGAGAACTGAATTTAGTTTGGGGTGGAAATTTAACAAAATCAGCTGATATCCACTCAGTAAAATCAGAAATAATTTTGTAATTAAATGATAAGATTCTCATGTTGTCCCCTGGATTAATTTTGTAGCAAAATAAAATATCAGACTTCATAACAAATTTTTAGTATACTACATAGCTGTCAGATACCAGAATTTATTTACCAAGCCAAATTATTTATATGCACAATTTACAAGAATCAGTGATGAAGACAGCATGCTGAGGATTATCTTCCTAGTTGTTTCCATGGTGCAATGATACTGGCTTTTCATCTCTAGCGTTTTCCATTTTCCCCATTATGTTAGTTGTGTTTGATTTTTTGTTGTTTCCCCTAACACATAATTGCAGGTTATTATGTAAATGATTCAAACCAGCAAACTAAATCAGCAGTCTTAAATTTGGTAATTGATGAGTTGACTGGCTTTCAATAAGCTCTTTTATTTAGGAGTAATAATATAATAAAACAACTGCTATCATTGTTGCTATTATTGTTTTATTCTTGTCTTCATGCCCCTGATATAAACTTTATGACACTGTACAATTCAGTAATGATTTTGGAAGGATTGAGCATATTTTGTGCTCATGAGTTTTTGTTTCATATCATTTATTTACATCCAAAATGAAATTAGAAGCCAAAGGTCTCCTGTAGAGTCCACTACTACTTTTAAACACTAGAATAGTGAAGTCACTTTCAAATAGATTTGTTGACTATAGACTTATTTTTTTTCTTTCTTCTGCTTTCTGTCTGTTTATTTATTACCTAGGAAAGTGCTGGAAACTCATGGCACAAATGTAAGCAAGAAGAAGCCATGCCTTATTTTACAATTGTTAGAATGTTGGAAGGGCTACCTGCTACAAGACACAGGGAGTTCTATAGCTTTAGCAGGTCTTTGTTATTCCTCAATCCTATTTTTTAATGTTTTCTTTCTTTTTAAACCAGAAGGGATCAGGCTCCACATTGATGAATTTAAATTCTAATTCTGGCAACTAGCTATGAGATCATGAGCCAGTTGGTAATATTCTCCATCCTCACCTCTTTCGTCTTTAAAATGAGGACAGATGCATTGTCAGGACTGAGGCGTACATCACATGAAGTGAGTGTATGTAAAGTGCCTAGTTTAGTGTCTCGAATTTAGAAGCATCCAACAGATAATTTTGTCTTAGTAAAACAAGGTTTAAGATGGAAACATATGGGTGTCTGATTCCATATCTTCATTCTATTTCTGTTCATATGCAAAATTCACACTTTGAAGATAGGCTGGAATACTCTTCTTTAGCCCATGCTAGCTAGAGATGTACCACAAAGGCTTTGATATTTTGTGGATGTGCAAGTTCATCAACACTTCAAAAACTCAAAGAACCCAACACAGTGATATATCATGTAGATGGCATGGTCATTGTCACACATACCTGCCAGCATGGAAGTGCCCCTAAAGCTTATCAAGTCTTTATGGTTTCTTTCTTGTAAAGGTTTTTAAAAATGGTCTGAGCCTCCTACTAAGTGGCTTGTGATGAGGAGCCTTTCCAGCAGTTCTGTTTGAAGAGAACAGCTATGCCGCTATTTGAAGACTGGGGCCTGACTAATTAGGCTTGGGTGGAAGAGGTGATGTTGCCATGTGTAGATTAAGATATTAATAGGTCCTCAGAGGGAGCTGATCCATTGACAAATTTTAGGTGTATGTGGCGTATAACAAGCTGAGGCCACTTGATTATGGTCAAAGCATTAGTATAGTAAATAATGTCCCACTGTAGGGGCTAACACCATTTAAGGATTCCTTTCAGTGGATATGGAATAAGTGAGGAGGATGCCCCAAGAAATCCTCACAAAGAAACATCCAAATGCAGCTCTCTGGACACAGGGATGTTCTTACTCTGGTTTTAGATTTCTATCTGTCTTGTTTTCCAATACATGTTTTAGAAAATGTAACTTAGAACTCTGACATAGGTGAAACTGAGAAATTCAAGGTGAACCACATTCCCATTTAGCTATAAAACTATTGACAGTAATAGGAGGGATAAAAAGAATCATCTATGGTATTGTTTATTTAAATCATCTTAATAAATTCTCTTTATGAGCCTATAGCATACATTTCATTTCTGTGTTGTTTTTTAAGTCATGAAGGCAGGGCCTCATAAATATAATGTCCAAACTAAGTCCATTGAAAATGATCATTTAAGCTTGAAGTCATATTTTATAGTTTTGTATTTCCAGGAAAGCTAGGCATCATGTGAACTCCTCCACCTTAAGTCTGTTTGCAGCAGAGATACAATGAAGATAATGAATTGCTGAACTGAGACCTGCAGTGGATGAGCTCTCCCAGCGTGTGGTGTTAGTTAACCATGGGCTTGTTGTCTAAGAACATTCTCAGTGTCTTCCCATCTCAGAGAGGATGACTGAAGGACTCCTTCCCAGCTGTGGAAAGGCAATTATTTATTCCTAAGCAGCCCCCTCAAGTTAAAGACTTATATGAACATAATGAATGACAAAGTACTTTGAGTCATCCCCGGTGCATCTGTGGAACTTGAGGAAACTTTGCCACAATGCAGCACAGACAAAGCCAACCACATCTCTGATTAGAAGCGATTTTTTATCTTCAGCTGAAATGATCTCTGCAAGCAGCTGCCAGGTGAGGTGGGTGAACGTGGGTGAAAGGCAGCTGCGAGCATCTCTGAAGCCGGGGCCAGATTCATTTGTATTTATTTATTTATTTCTGCCACCGGGAAGGGGGAGGAAAGGCAAGCGTATATTGCAGAGTAATTTATTGAACCAATGAAAATGTCATGAAAACATTTCAGAATTGGAATGTGTGGGAGACAAACATGACTTGAGATTCTAGGACAGGCTTGTATTTAGTTTCTACATAGGAAAATGACAAGTTGTTCACAAAACTTAAAATAACTAGATGAAGAATATAAGTTACACACATCTTAAAAAATTTCTGAGATGATTAATTAAAAGAGAAGTTGAGTTACACATTTTCAATTTTTCTCTCCTTTCACTAACGAAATTTAGTGTGTGTGTGTGTGTGTGTGTGTGTGTGTGTGTGTGTGTGTGTGTGTGAATTTTCATCCACTGAAACTAGGTTCCCAACAATCTCTTGTCAGACATTCTTTACCCAAATGAGTACTGGAAGATAGAAGAAATACAAACGATTAAAAATTTCATCTCATTTGATCCCTCATTTTATGGAAGAAAAAACCAACTGCCCACCTCTAAGAATGGGAAAGACATATCTACTTGCATAAAATTTCCCATGATACAGGTTGGAAAAAGTACAAAAGATAACATAGATTGAGTCAATCACTGTGATTTGTTTGAGTTACCATAGTGACTTTTGATTTCTTAACTCTTCTTCAATTAACTTACTGCTTGTGAATAATGCTGTCTTACCATAACTCTCTAGTTTCTCTGCTCTAAAGAAAATATATTATGGGTCACATGTGTTTTCTTTTTCTTCTTAGGAATATTTGGAACTTAATGCCCTTATGTTCTATTTTTCCTTTATAAGTTAATGACATAATGTGCTATTGCTTTTGATGGAGTGAAAACACTGGAACAATAACCATTAAGTTTAAATTTAATATGGTTAAAATTAGATCCAATATGAAGTTTGCCACATTTCAGGGATTGTCTAAGCAAGACATAGCCAAAACAATCAAGATAGGGGGATGATTTGAATGTCTTGATTAGGAGCCTTGCAGAAGTAGGGGCAGTAAGAATGTAATAGCTTGAAGCTGGGAGAGGTATTATCATAAAATAGCCTCTGTTCACATACGGACTGATACATCCAGTAGTTCAATGCAATTATGTCTTCTTTCACCAGATTTTCATAATAGCTGACCTCCAAACATTTTGTCACAAGTGAGGGAGGATCTCAAGACATACTGCACCACACTGAGAGGCTGAAACTTGTATTGGACAAGAGAGGGGGAATGTCTTGGTAGTTTGTACACTAGTAGGTCATTCATGCCCCAGCAAATGCCCAGTCACTGGTCAATAGAGGTGTCCTGTATGAGACCCAATGGATCAAAAAGGCAGGGGATTATGGGAGTGGGAGAGATATAGGTTGGAAGGAGTGGGAAGGATTGGGAATGGGGTGGGGGTTGTGCAGTAGGGGACAAAAACTTAAACTCATTATTTTATTATATTTGCATTCAAAAATTTCAGCAACTAAAGTGAAAACTCTTAACAGCTGCAGAGGCACTGTGTCTCAACAAGAATGGATCTGTCAACAGACAGGCATGAAAGGAGGAGGTATTTAAGGGGCTTCACCCTTCACTGTTGTACTATTTGGTACTAACAGATTCAGAGAGAAGAAAATCATTGACTTCAGTTGAGCACATGCTGCCAACCTCCAATGTTGAGTCCTAATCCAGTGGTCACAGAAATGGCCCTGGTTTAAATGAATGTGTAACAAAGTCAAACCAAAAGCCATAAATCTGAGAAAGAGACTGGTAGAGTGGTGTGTGTGTGTGTGTGTGTGTGTATAAAGTCCTTGTCAAAGGCGTAAATTAATAAAATGATCGTATATACTAAATGCTTATAGAAACCCTACTATATATATATGTGTGTGTGTGTGCGCGCGCGTGTGCATGTGTGTGTTATTTTTCCCTCCATTTTTTCAGATAAGAAGGCTGAACCTTTATGAGGCTTGGCAACTTTGCCATGAACACACAGCTCTTTCTTTATTAACAGAAGTTCAATTTTGAAACCTGGTTGCTGATATTGCATATTTAACTAGTTGGTTCTATTATTTTTCCAGTGTGAGCTCATTTTGCAAAAAGAAGAAACTGATGTCATATTTAAATGACTTTCCATGGCCACAGAGCCAGGAAGTGGCAGGGCTGGGAGATGAATCTGGGTCTTTCTGCTACTACGACACTGAGCATCATAAGTTTTCTGAGAATATCCTATGTCGTGCCAGAGTAGAAAAAGACAAAAAAGAAATCCCAGCAAATTCACTGCAATAGATAAGAAAGGCAAATCTCTCAATGAGAATATTTGGCTGGGGGTAAAACATAATTATATACTGTTAAGATTGTTAATTCTCTGGTACTCCTTGTTGTAAGTACTATTTTCTCTTAAATAAGCTAAGCAGTTAGGTGTGAGCCACATGGCCACAGGCTTGACAACTTCCCATGTATCTGCTTCTGTTAAGTGTCACTTTCTTAACAAAGCAGCCCGATTATCTGTCAGCTGGCTGGAATGACATCATGGCAGCTCAGATTTCTTTGAACATTCCGTGATTGCTCTGATGAATGAGCACTCAGACTGTAAACACTATGGCAGTCAGGGGTGCTGCTGACATCACACTTGTCCTTCAGGAGGCTTTGCTACAGTCACGACTCTAGGTGACCCGGCTCACCTTGCAGTTGTTCTTGCTTAGGACCAGTGGAGAAGCTGTTCCCCAGTGACCCTGAAGAAAGCCTAGGATGGGTAGATCAAGAAACTTAGGTCTACTTCGTATAAAGGCTTACCATGGGTGGACCTGGAAGCCAAGCATAAACAAGGCTGTGGAATCCCAGCCCAAGAATTCGATGCCCCTTCTCTATAAGACTATTTCTCAGCCATGTATGGTTAGTGTGGCAGACATGTGTTTTGCCCAATCAGTCCTTCTCTCCAGTGGCCTCTTAGTGCTTATTTGTGGTCTTCCTCAAAGGTAGACTCGACTCAGCTGGTTAGACAAAAAGCAGAAAAAAACGCCTGGAGTTTTTGCTTCAGATAAACCATGGAGCATCGATGTGGTGGTTGAATAGTCCTGCAGAATATTTACAATCAGAAGTGACAGAGAGCTGAGCTTGCAGAAAGAGAAAGCTGCAAACAGCAGTCACAGGGAGAGGTCAAGAGGATCACCTGGGGTTAAGAGACAAGGGCCCAACCTGAATCTCAAGAGCTCTATTATTAGCTGCTGGAGCTTTGGCTGCTTGTACCAAAATCTAGAGTAATAGCCTCTGACCTGAGTACCTGGCTTTGATCACTTTGGAGAATATATGTCTAGTTCTCGGGACTTATAATTGTAAGTCTCTGGCTTTGAACTATTAGAGCTTGCTTTGTCTTGAACACACAAAGACATGGTCCTTTGGAATTTTAAACTGCGGTCTGCAGGTTAAATCTCTAGTTCTCAGTGTCTCTAGCTATAAAGTCAGTTTGTAAATACGGTACCTCAGTTCAGATGGCAATCCAGAACTCCAGGCTGCCTGCCCTGAAGGAGCTCCTCTTTGCTCATGATTTCTATTCACGAATTGCAAAAGAAAAAAACCCTGAGCTAGCCATTTGTGACAGTGAGATCTCAGGAATAGTTTGCATTATTAAGGAGTGTACTCTGGTGAGGTTATGCTTCTGGCTTTAAGACATAGCTCTTAAATTTTGTGAGTATATGTCTATAGTTACCATTACAGACTTGAGAAAGCTATTACAGACTTGATGAAGCACACTGCACCAATTTTATTTAATTGTTTGATTTTACATGAGAGGAGGTTCTGCATTTATTCCATGTCACTCTTGGGGGGAGTGCCACAGCTAGTTAAAAGCCTAGATTCTTTACATTTTGTGCCTACAGAGGAGATACCTATACCTTTTTAGGATCCCAGAAGTATGTCATCTTGACTTAGAAAAACTGCTCCTTAATGGTCCAACTTGTGGATTTTTTTCCCAATAAATATGCTTAATCAAAGCCTTCATGTCATGCATGTCCCAACTACTCCAGTCCAGGTGTAGCCCTACACAGCAGATGAGACAAACACAGCATTCCACATTTATCTTAACTCTGGGGTTTCCAAGGAAACGGTGCTGTGGAAAAGCAAAGATAGACCCCAATGCTGTATCAGCGTAGGTCTGATATTGTTCCTTTACACTCAGTAAGGTGCACCAGTGCAATACCACACTAAGTACTAGCACCTAGTGAGTGTTAAAAAAGAATGAAGAAAGTGAATGTGTGCAGGAACAGGTGTGTTTCTGGATGTTGCCTACTTTTATATCATAGATTTGCAGTAAGTAAATGCAACAAACCAACTTATAAATAACAACAGTTAGCAGAAGGTACTTCTGACAAGTGACCCAGCTATGGGCATTTGCACAGAGCATTATTCACTCTTGCATGTATTTAGAAGACTAAGTCCAATAGCAGGTGTCTGGATAATCAGGATCTTAGAGAAGAGAACAATAGAAAAAAAAGCCATTTTTAATGGATCATTCCCACAGTGTCTGCCATACAAGTGTGAGGACCTGTATTCAATGTGCAGCACCCATGTGAAAAATCAGTTGCGATGGCATAAGCTTATAATCTAAGGACCAGGGAAGAAGAGATGGGAAAAATCCATGGAGTTTGCTGGATAGTTTAGCCTAATGTGCAAGATCCCAGTAAGGAACACTGGCTTGGGGACGGGTGTTGGTGTTGGATGACTTCTGAGGAATAATACCTGAGGAAGGCTTCAATCTCATTCACACACAGAAACACAAGAATCCTCCCTCTTACACCTCCACATCTCCTCCTGCTCGAACAAAATCAAGTCAATTTCTTTTTACATTTTCTAATGACCATATTTTTTGCTTAGTGAAATATTTCTTACTTGCCGAATAAAATGGAAGTTTTTGCAAATTATGTATCTTACTTTACTGATCTGAGTAAGTTACTGGTTAAGGTGGACTGCTCAACTATTAAAGCACTTGTCACATAAGCAAAATGAACTTAGTTTCCCCAGATCCCTAGCAGAAATTCCTGTGAAATGACTGTAATTCCGACCACAGAAGGCAGAATCTGGGAATGCAAAGAGCAAGTTGACTTGTCAGATTAGCCTAATATTTTACTCTGGGAAAACTTAGAAATCCAGGATCAAAACAGTAGAGTGGAAGAATGATGGCTAATGATCTCTGACCACACCTTCAGTCCTCCACATGTAACAGGCACTTTACTCCTGTGTATATGCACATACATATGCAAATGTAAAATATTAATGTATACACTTCACTTACTCCACACACACTTACAAAAGATAAGTTAGTTACTTAATTCTCTCTCCTACCAACTCATGCTTGGATTCCTTTGATACCCCAGCACTTTGCTAGTCCTAAGTGTGCAGAGATAAGAAGCCAGCCCAGCTCATGGCATCATGTAGAAGCTAAGCAATAGGGAGCATCCAGAAACACATGGTGGCTTAAACAATGAAGGTAAATTTAAATGGAAAGTTGTTAGTGGGCATATAAGAGCATGTAGTTATACTATTTTCATTAATCAGAGTGGTCAAAGAAAAATTTTCTGAGAGCTTCCATGTTGCCAGATGATGAAATTGGGTGTGTCTGCTTTTCAGGAAGACATTAGACAAAGTATTCTCAACTTTGGAACAGGAATTATTTCAGTTACTCTGCATTTTTTGTTGATAAATTTGTAACCATACATTATTTCAGTTACTCTGCATTTTTTGTTGATAAATTTGCAACCATACATATTGAAAGAACAAAAGATTTTATTTTGACTTACAACTGTCCAGTTATATACAGTTTCTTGTCCATTGTGGCAGGAGAGCCCACACTAACACCCAAAGCTGAGGAAACTGGCAACATTAAACCCATCAGGCTGCTGAGAGGGACAATCTTCACTTGTCAGACCACCATTTTTTTTAAATTTTTTAATTTATTATTTATTCAATTGTGCGTGTATGCATGTATGTGTGTGTGTAGAACCACGGACGAATTTGGGAACCACCATGGACGCCTCCACCTCCTCCTTGTTTACTCTGCCCCGGGATTCACAGGCTCCGCCCTACCAGGACCAGAAGCGCAGGCTGCCCCCGCTTCTGCCGGCGTCTATACGTGGGGTCTAGGATCCGAACTCAGAACCTTCCGCCTGCAAGACAGAGGCTTAACCCCTGAGCCACCTCTCTAGCACCTGTCAGACCACTATTTTGGCCAAGTATACATTGCCTATTTTTTTAACCTATTCCCTTCATTTATTCACCTGCCCAGGGACTAGTCTCACATATCATGCACTGGGCCTTACCCATCAATTAGACAATCTCCTGCTGAATTGCTTGGGGCCTAACTTAGCTACTAATCCTTTAAAACTGTGCTCACAGCTCTCTAACCCACAACCATCATGTTGATGCTTGTACTTTACTATGACAGGAATTATAAAAGTCGTCTGCAGGGAAAAATATACAACACATTTGCTAAAAGCCCGTCAAAACATGACATGACATACATGTACTTCTCTCAAGAGCACAATATATTTTCATGTAATTGTCCAACAATACATTTCCTTAATTGATACCATAACATGTCAGGTACTTTGATGATTGTCAAAGACAGAGAGATTAAAGCAGATATGGTTTTCTTGTTCTAAAACTTAATGGAAAATCAAATATGATCATGGTACTTTAGAGGAACATAGGCATGTATGTATGAGGCCTATGATCTAACGTAGGAAAGCTAAATAAGTTGCAAACAAATTACATCTCAGTTGAGACATGAATGCAGATTGAGCATTGAGAAACTGCCAGAATCTTTTTGTCTATGCTTCATTAGACCCCTATTCTCATCATCACTAGTCTTGCAGATCACATGTTAGGAATAATGTTGTTCCTCAACTGAATCTTTTTGGACACAAAATTTCTTGTGGACTTAATATTGCATTGACAGCTTTAGTCTGGATGAGAAGCAATTTTTGATGCTGTCCTTAAATATATATGTAACTTGTGATTTTTTTTACTCATTGCTATATAAAAATAGTGTGTGGACATAACTTCAATGTGGAATCATATTCATACAGAGAGAGAGAGATAGAGTCAGGGTGCAAAACACATGTCAATCCACATACTTTGTCTTAGCTACATAGTTAGATGCATCCATTTATTTTAGAAATGTTGAATGACTGCTGGTTAACAACAGAGCCAACATAAGGACACTTGTTCTGGTGTTGTAAATGCCTCCTTTCCAAAAGAGAAAGATCAGTCCACTTGAGGAAAAAATGCCATGAATTGTGGTGTCTCCTTAGACTGCTTGGAAAAGATGCTATGAAGAATCTTCTGGAATCAAGTTTGGTGAGATTTTTCTTGGGAAAAATTTTGCAGCATATTTAATCAGGCGACCAAGAAACAACAGCTGCTTGTGTATGAAGCATCAGTAAAGCTGCTAAGATTTATATAATCTTTAGTGTTCAACAGATTGCTAGCATTTCTAGGACAGGCAGTAGTGTGCATATGCTCATATGCAGTCATGCATGCTACCTTTCCCACTGTCACAGGAGAGGAGTCTTCCTACAAAGGAAAGGCTTTAAAGAGGCATGGAATGAGAACTCAAGGATGACAACCTGGTGATGGAACTCATAGGCATTTGGGAAGGTAAACTTAGTCCCACATAAGGTGATCCGAGCACTTGGGAGACTGAGGCAGATAATGGTCCGTTTGAGGTCACCTCTAGCTAGTTGGCAAGTTCAAGGGTCATATAGAGGGATCCTAGCTCAAAAAGCTTTAAGACAACAATAATAAGGCCTACCTCTAATATAAAATGCAACTGTTAGTTTAAACTATACAAAGATTGACATCTAGCAGAATAGCAGCATCTAGTTCCTCCTCTAACTGTACTTTTCCTGGAGGGATCAGTGTAAAAATATTTGGATGTTCTCTAGATATGATTATTATGAAATTCATTAAATAGCTGATGATTATGACCAGTGCATTGGCTTAGTTGATAGTGCTTGACACAAAAAAACATGAATAGCAGAGTTTAGATCCTCAGCTAGTGCTAGAGTGATATAGGAGGCAAATCCCTGGGGCTCTTTGAGAAACCAGCCAGCTGAATTACTGAACTCTGTGTTCAAGAAGAGACTTGTCTCACAAAATAAGGTGGATCAGAATAGAGAAAAAGAATCAATGTCAATCTCTGATCTCCACAGGTATGTGCTCACATGCATACATACCTACCCATACATATGCACGCATATATGAACACTCACCCATGTATATACACCTCATATACACACTAAGGAGAGTTTCAAAATGTGATAATCATCACATGTCCATATTTCTAATATTACCCAACTAGAACCACTAATGAGCTCACATTATAGGAAAGGGTGAAACTTTGAAGTTTTTCAAAACACAGATCACACCTGTAAAATCAAGATTCTTATAGTCAAGACAAAGATAATTGCCAAAATAGGTAAAAAAAAAAACTACTCCTTTTCTATTCCAGTGTGTTCTTCACTGTTGTCCTCTTTCTTACATTTGAATTCCTTTGCCTGACATCAGGAACCAAGGACTAGAGACCTTGTTCTCTGATTTTATGTACTATACACTTCAGACTCATATTTCTCCATTGACTTTAGTTAGTGTCCTAACACCAGCTTTCAATGTAATATTTTCAATTTGTCAATGCATGTTCTATTTGCCTTAAAAAAGTCATACAAGCTTTTTTCATTGTATAAATTTCCAATAATAAGTATCTTCAGGTTATAACATCCTAAATAGCCTGTGTTTTCTGATGTACGCAAAATGTATGTTCCATAATAAATTTAGTTCTATTTACATTCTGGATTCTACTTACAAGCATCTGCTTGCATACTGATTTCTGTTCAATTTAAAGTATAATAATACCTGCATGGAAAAAATTTAAAGTAATAAGTACAAAAAATTTTTGATGCTAGCATATAATTACTTTTTAATTGCTACATTTTGCTTCTTATTTCTCTTACTGTCTGCATACCTAAGAAGAAATAATTTTACATTCTAATTAGAAGTGGTCTGTGATGGGTCGATGTAGGACCCAAAGTCAAAGGAACTTAGAGAAACATTGAGCTTATAGCTTCTGCTTCCTTTCTTACTATTTTTACCTTTTCCATTTTTGGATCACATCTCACCCTTCTTTTGAGAGTCTGTCAGTGGGAGAAGAGCTGGAAATGTCTGCCCTTCATGATCTCTGAAAGAGAAAGTGAGTCGACATTGCTTTCCTGACAAATAGGACCTCTCATGGATTTGCTTCACCTTCCTGTGATCTTACCTTTCTCTACTTTCATGGTGTGTTATCTCCATCCTTATCCTCATTTATTTAATTATCAGAATCATTTTATTCTTTCTGGGCATCTATGCTTCACAGTAGATTAAATACAGTAGAGCAGATTATCACACCACAGAGATGTGGACACTAGATATTTTGCCTTGACAGTTTGGCTATTTAGAGGTAGACATTTCTAGCTGTGGAGAAGTAGGTATCCTTACCTGGGCCAAAAGGTAAGGATATTTTAAGAGCTTAGAGAAATCGATTTGCCACTTTCCAGGGAAGATACTGTATTATAAAAAATTCTTACTGAAAGGGTAGCGTAAGAGAGAAGCCTTCAGTCTTTGTGCTGAATAAAGACTTCCTGTGTTGAAACCGTACTGGCGATCACATTTGATTGGCACTTCCACTTCAGAATTGCTGAGAGGTGGTTAAAGGGCTGTGGTCAGAGTCTGCATGATCTGCCTGCACCAAAGGAGACACTACGGTTTATTTCATCCACTTCCCTTACAAGAAAACTTTTTCCCACAGATTCTCAATAAATGTAGAAAGTGTGCTTACACCAGCTATTGCTCAATACATCCTTAAAAGGATATGCACGCTGTTTTTGTCTGATGGAGACTTTTCTGAATCTGATCTTGACTCACAGGGATGGTTGTTCAGCATCTGTCAGCCTGGTTCAGAAGAAACAGTAAATCTTCTTGTTAAAGTAGACAACTGTTGTTTCCATACAACAAAAAATTATGGCCATCAAATAACTTAGATCACAGGTGTCTACTGGTGCCCTTCCAAAGACCCTGTTACATTACTACACCCTAAAGGTTCCATGTTATTTGTCCTCTGCCGATCTCTTTTGAATTCCTACCACATGGTCAAATTCTCCATCTACTGTTCAAAGTGATTTTCCTAACAGGGTGATCAAGTTGGAACTTTTACCTCAGGATTTTTCCTGTAGTTACAGTGAATCATACTATCCTGAAATTATCATAGTCTTCAGCAAACCAAAGTGGTAACTCACTCCATATTCTATAGTTTCTGGAACACACCTAATTCACTCAGTAGGTCTCCGATTTTTATGCCTGGATTGCCATCTCTATGTATCTGCATATGGCATATATTTTTGTGTTTTTTTCTGAATACTTCAATGAATAGATTCTGAATGTCAGCAGAACATGCTCAATAGCCTATATACCTACATTTTGTATCTCTTAAGACTATTCTTGTCTTGCCCATATGTCACCTGTTATTTGATATATTGCTGCGTGTGTGTGTGTGTGTGTGTGTGTGTGTGTACAAGATTATGGGGACCAGAGTTATATTGGTTCTAGTTCTTATACCACACAGGAAATTTGAATTCATTTAGAGAATATTGTCATCCATTGAGACGGCTGGGACTAACAGGTCACTATTTTAGAGTGCAAGCAACATACATACCATTACATATCCAAACAATTCTGTCATACAAGTTAATGAATGATCTTCACTTTATGGTGATTTTGAGATTGCAACAGAAGGGGGAAGCATAAAAAATACTGAGTGTATCCAGAGTTAGACTTCCATTTTGAGCCACATAGTCAATTCAATCCATAGTCAGGAATTAAAAATAGGATTTCATGCAACTAACCAGGGGAAATGGCCAGGGGGAAGGGTTTAGAAATTGAAAATCATAGACATCTTTTAGTTCTAAGTGCCTTGGCAAGTTTCCTTTAATTGCAAAGCTAAGATCTTGATGAATTGATTTTAAAGTTGTGGTAATGCTTGTGATTAATCTCTTCCTCCCCATGGCCCCATAGCACTGGTGTGGGCCTTCACTAAAGCACTTAACAATCTATCTGCAATAAGAGATTCCTGTGGGAGGGTCATCCTCATCTAACACATTGTTCAGTCCACAAAATGAACAGAATAGGTACTAATGACTGCTCTGGGTAGATATACATCTATAACTCAATATTTTCTTTTAAATTAATTGGTTTTCTATGTATCTTGTTCATGAAAGTTTTTGATATTTTTTGGATAAGTCCAGAACATATACTAATGACTACTTGTGTGTGTGCGTGTGTGTGTGTGTGTGTGTGTGTGTGTGTACATGTGTGGTGTTTCAACAGTACCTGTAATTGGAAATCTAGATGCTTGATGCGTATTGGTTGAATTAATGCTGTTAAAATTATCAAGACGGGGTAGGAGGGCCACATCAGAAACAAGGAGAGAGGGGACCATGTTACAGCAGAGAAAAATAGGCCACCATCAAGGACTACAAGTAAGTAATGAGACATCTGGTTAAGTTCACAGACTTTCCTTCCTGATCATTTACAACTGATGGGGAGGGCACATATACCAGAAGGGGAGGGCATATAGTCTGGCAGATTAAAAAGTAACCATTTTGCAAATGGGTGATTGACCCCTCCCTCACTGCGATTTCCTACTTTTATGACATCTACCTTTGAATATACTCTTATAACAAGACTCTAGTTTAACAGGTTTTTATCTCTGGCCAGGGGGTGACATCCAATACCCATCAGGATGGAGTGAAGGGCATTGCAGAAGAAGCAAAACCGCAAAAGAAAATCAACAAACCACTATCCAGAACTTCAGAGACTCTATATCAACCACCTAGAACTAGTCCTTGCCTAATGTCTCCCCATCCTGAAGCTCAGGGAAATTTGCGGAAGAGGGGGTGGTAAGATTGTAAGAGCACAAGGATGGGAGGAGCAATGATATGCAAGATACTCCACACAAGTTAGGGCTGAAGCAATCATAATTGGACTTTGCATGCCCTGCACAATGTCCAACACACTATTGACCCTACAAAGTCTAGCATTTGCTAAAGGCACTAGGATCCTTGGAGGCAAGGGATTGACAGCCACAGTAGTGTTCCTATGCTTAAGGGGAACACAGGAAAGGGTTCTGGGAAATGCCCCTGGGTCCTTGCACCTCATCGGAGAGGAGGACCCAGAGGAGAGTTTGGCATGCACATTAAAGGATGCGCCAGGGATGGGAGGGGGAGGCACTGGGGGACGAGGAGGGAGGGGAGAGGGGAGCACAGGGCAGTGGGAGGTTGGAGGGAGGGAGGGGACCAGTGTACCTGTTAAGTTTGTATGAATGGAAATAAAAAAAAAGATATATAATACTGTCACTTTCTTACCACATTTAGAAACAAATAAAGAAAAAACATAAAGCCTTGAGTTTATAGGTTTCACAATATTTAGAAGCAAGACACAGACAGGGGTCATTCAATAAATGGCCTCAAACCGTCTGTACTGACTGCACTAGAATGTAGTAGATTTCCTTTTTGCAAAATTTGATGATACTCGTCTTGACAACTTTCTAAAACACTTACATATCGAATGTATAAATATGCTATAACTTTTTTTGTATTCTCTTGATCATTAGCATTATTTCATGAGTTCATTTATTTAGTTATATTTTCATATATTTGACTCTTAGAATTTTGTCCATTTCTATTGATTTTAGGAGCTCTTCATGAATACTATTTTTATCCAGACTTTTAATGATGCTTTTCCTAATCAATTTTGCTTTCTGTTCATTTTATTTTTTTCTATAAACTGTATTTTCATCTATTCAGCTTTCTTGAGATTTCATCTGTTTCTATTGTTTCTTTAGGGACTTTTATGAATAGTAATTTTTAATCTAGATTTTAAATTTTTTTCTAATCAATTTTGGTTTTGTACTCATTTATGAGAAAAAGGCAATAGTTTATTTTTTTAAACTTTCTGGGATTATATCTTCCAGAAAAATATAAAATACTCTATGTTTTTCACCATATTTCTAGAGTTTATTTTTGGGTATTTGGCTATCCAAAACTAAATTTGGTATATGTTAGTGTTACAGAATCTTCCTACTTCATATTCTTAGTAGTTATAAGCAACCAAATATTTGTGTGCAATTTATTTACTAACTAACCCCTGTTTTTCTAAGAAAATTGACATGCTATAATTGTGTGATTTATTCCTATACTGATAATAATACTTTTCTATTACTGTTTTTCATCTTAGTTGAAATATATTGCATATTCTAAAATAATTTTCCTTCAAAAATTTGTAGTTGTGAAATTCTATGATGGTGCAACTTAATTTTTTTATGTGTTGATGCAGAATTCTTTCATTATTCTTTAAAATTACATTTATTTATTAATCATACATATGTGTGTACATGTGTGTATGTGTGTACAGGATTGTAAGCAAATTTGGTGAAAGGATGAGGGGATGTATGGTGTGCGGATGTGGGCGTGTGCAGGCGCCTGACATGTATGTGTGAGGAAGTCAGAGAATAACTTGTGGCGTTAAGTTCTCTCCTTCCAACTTGAGGGTCCTAGAGATTGAACTCAGGTCATCGGGCATCATGGTAAAGTATCTTTACCTGCAGGGTTATTTCACCGGCCCTGAAATTATATCTGATAATTTTATTAAAAACATTCAAATGATCAATTGCTCTGGGTAGATATACATCTATAATTCCATATTTTCTTCTAAATTAATTGGTTTTCTATGTATCTTGTTCATGAAAGTGTTTGATATTTTTTGGATAAATCCTGAAAATTTTATATTAAGTATATTTTGGGTATTTTTACTGTAAAACACGGCTTTCTGTTTTGTGGGCTGACAGAAGAAGGTGTTTTTTTTTTTTTTTGATATGTAAGACTAAAGAAACAGTCTCAAGATCTATGTTTTTGTTCTCCTCCTAAAATTAGTATTTTCTTGATGTTTCTTCATGGAAATAGAAAAAAAAAAAAAAGGAAGAAACCTTCTTTAAAGATTCACCAAGTAGGAAAACAGTTTAATTGAATTTTGTTGTGTTGTTGTTTGTGCTGAAATTGTGTGTATCAATGAAAAGTAAACTCATAGTACAAAGTAAGACATATAAACATTATAAATCAAATCGAACCTTACATCTTTGGCTCAGAGAAATTTTATCCCTGAAAATATTCTTTTCTTTGGGTTTGTACTTTTCTGAGGAACCATTAACAGATTATAAAATCACGTGTGTTCCACTCCAACCACAAGTACCCAAAGTAGTAAATATTGAAACTGAAGTTTCTTCGCTCTGTATTGTATTGGCATTTTCCACAACTCCCGTGTTTGTTCATCTTAAGAAGATGTGCATGCTTTTGTTACCTCTGCTTTTTATCTGTTTTTCAGTTTATAGAGGCAGAATCAGAAGGAAGGCTAGACCTCCCTACAGAGTCTATAACTTTATTTTAAAATTCTGGTTGCTTCTGATACCAAGAAAAGTCATAATTTTTAAAAACTAAACATTGAGTATGCCCTTAGTCTTGTTCAGCATGAACTCAGGCTATTTAGGTGAATGTGATAGCATGACTTAGAGCAAGGAGTATCCTTGAATTTCACAAAATAATAAGGGAATTTTGTTAAATAATGAGATGATTGATGTCTAAGGATCCTCGTCAGGGTTGGTGGCTTTTTGCCGAGGGAAAAGACCATGTCGATAAAGTTTTAACACACTCAGCCTGTCCCCATCCTGCAGGGAAAGGAGAGGGGCTGAGGCTGAGTTAAACTAGTCAAGCACATGTAATGAAGCCTCCAAAAACACCAAAAGGAAAGAACAGAAAGCATCTTTGTTGCAAATATGTAAAGGTAATAAGAAGATATGGAAGCTCTTTATCACACCCCATACCTTCTCTAAAAAACAGAAATGAACACTTCCATCTAACCTTTCCTTTCTATTCTTCTATAATTAATGGATTCACATGATTAGATTATCTGCATGAATTATGTGAATAATTTTAGTAAATAACTGAACCTCAAGTGGAGGTCAGGGCATCTCCCATTTATGCCATTTAAAACCACAGGTGCAAAAACTTGAAACTTTCAAGCAGAATCAATATTAACTCAAGCTACTGTAGAAACTAATGAACTAGAGGACATGCAGCTAATGTTTGAAAATAGGCATATGGATGGAAAATTCATACACATATGCATAAATGCACATGCATGGATAAACATGCACATACATACACATGCACACACAACACACATACTCACATGTACACAGTCATACTCACAGTTATGCCTATATATACTCACAAACTTACATGCAAACACATTCATGCATATACACATTTATACATACCTACTCATACAGGAATATACACACACATGTGCACACACCCTTTGGTCACAGATGTAGATGTAAGAGTATGAGACCAGTTTTATTTTTGTTCTTTCAGAGAGATGTTCTTGCTTCACAAGTTTGAGATTTTCCAATTCTATTTATCTTTAACTAATTTCTTTTCTATCCCTTTGCATTGGTTTAGGACTCAGTATGCTGAACAGCAGTAGAAGTACTAGGAAAACTTGAACTGCTCTTCCTTTTAGTGACCAACTGTCACTTACTACATCAATCTTTGATGAATTTACTATGTACCAGAAACTGTTGTAGCCATATAATATACATGTTTTCTAAACATGTATATTTTCATGTGTTCTAAAATGTTAGAATGATCAACTACTAAGAATAAAGCAAATCAACATGAAACAAAATTTGAAAGCTTGGTTGCGCTTGGCCCTGGTGGTTGGTACATGATATACCTTGTTGGGCCAATTGAACATAGTGAGATGACTGAAGTGTGCCTGATAGATTAGAAGAGCAGCAAGCAGGTAAGAGATGTGGTAAAGGGAGTTGTAAGGGCAGAGCAGGTTGTGATTTTGCTGAAATGGAGATTCCCTTATTGCTTTGAGATAAAGGTTCTGTGTTTTGACTTCCATGCTAAGAGCCCTCTTCCTTTTGTTTAAAGATTATGTTGAAGATAGTTTAAAAGATACATTTGAGGATTTAAAAGCAGTGATAATGGAGAAAGTATGAGAGATGGCCACATTATGTACACCTTGCTGAAAGTTGAGTAAACAAGACACCTGAATGGACTGAGCAGTGAGTAGCAAAAGAAGGCCATCAAGGCTCCAAATTCACCAAAGTCAACACTGACCTAGAACTTTAAATGGAGATGATGAAAATATGACGGGAGAAAGGAAACCCAGCTTAGATCTAATTAATTGGTCACAGTTTCTCCTAGTCAGGTAGAATATCAGGTTGGCAGCTAGATACATGAGTGTGGAACATCAGTTAAGATAAAGAAATTAGAATGTCCATAAGTCAGTGCAGATGGCATCTTTAAGGATCTGCAAGAGGTTATGTCTATATTATAGCACCCTGTAATGAGAAGAAGTGATGAAGAGCAAGTGACCAACAAAGTAGGAAGAAAACCAGTAGAGAGCTATAACCCCAGGCACAACTACTTATAGTCTTTCAAAGAAAAAGACCAACAGTGCCAGGTATATTTGATTTGAAAATGGGCTAGAAAATTTAGCTCTCTATTTCAAAAGAAACTTTACTGAATTTTTTAGCAACTTCCTGTGGTTTAGAACCTGCCAGCAAACAGATGAAGACACCTGTCCCTTTCTGCATGTGGAGTCATAAGCAGTGATTTTCTAACTTGGCAGTGTTCCTTCCAGTTGACATTTCCAACATCACCTAGAGGACTGGGAAATTCAGGCAGGCTGGCAACACCAGAGGTGGCCCTGATGAGATCCCTCTTGGTAAATTCTTATTCAAGATGTAAGGAAAGGAATACAGAAGACCCTGGGAATAGGTCCTAAATGTTTTAATAAATTTGGAAATAATTGCTGTTTTGCAAATAAACAAAGTTTTCTAGCATTGATTTATTTTGGACCTGAAAAAATAAAGTGAAGAAAATAAGAAAACAAAAATTCCTATTGTACCTAACCTCACAGAATGAAAAGGGCACTTGAGGGAACTAATCTCATCCATTCAAGGCATTTCCCTCTGCAAATAGGCTTTCCTGAATTATGTGGATTTCTAGTTTTCTTTTCCTGGCTGAGTAACTTTCCTCTCCTTTTATTTATGTTCCCTTTCTTCTTATAAGTAATTAGTGTACATAGGGCATTTCTTATTGTAGATCTTTATGATAAACGAGTATGTTTTATAGAAATGATCTCTACCTTCATGGAATTAATAGTTTGGTTTTTCAAAACTTATATAAGGAATAATGATACATTCTCTGACTATGAGATAATATTATATTAGTTTAAAAGCTAAGATCAGAGAAATCATCTGAAAATAAAAATTAATTTAAACTAAGTAAAAGGTATTAATTGGATATGAAGTTTCCCCAATTTAGATATTTTCTAGACGATGAGAGTAACTTCAACTTGCAAACAATCTGCTTCAATACGTACATAGATAAAATATGATTGAGTTATGGCCAAACATAATTATTTACCTTACTAATGTAGAAGACCATTTGGGAGTGTGTGAATTTGGCTATTAGAATCAAAACAATAGAAGTTTAAACATAGTAAGTGTTTATTTTTTTCTGTCTGTGCATAGCTATATCATGGATAGGATGAAACTCAATGTTTTTAAGGATTTACATACATTCTTTATGCTGTTTTTAATGGTTCCTACAATGTTGGTATCATCCAAGTGTTATAGGGTGACTCATAAGAAAGGAAATGGCAGCTAGGGAAGGAGAATATCACTTTTGTTAGAGACATGACCAAGAATATTCTTGTATCCATTTCCATAGCTAATTTATTATTTAGCGAGGTCTCGTTCCAAAGACAAAAGAAAATATATCTTGTATTATCCACTGTGAGATGCTCAAATTCAAAATATATGGAACATAAAAAGTAAGTGATATTTAACTGGGAAAACTAACATTTATAACCAAATGAAGAAGAATGGAAAACCTAATGATGAGCCAAGGAATACAATGTGCATTTGGCTAGGTTTCTCTCTTGAGCATGTCAGAGTCCAATAAGGAAACTGGATAGAGATAGATATTTGGGGATGGAAAGATAAACTGATTGCTACCTCCAGAGAGTTTCTATGGAAAAGAAAACATCTGAGTTAGACTAGGACATCTGAAGTCTGCGCTAGGATTCAACAGGAAGAGGATTTGAATGTGAACTATACCTCGTGCTTGAATGCATGGCCCCCAACAGGTGGTCCTGTTTGGGAAAGTTAAGGAACTTCTAGGAGATAGATTCTTGCTGAAGGAAGTATTCACTGGAGGGGAAGTAAGGGGCTTCGAAGTTTCATAGTCCAACCCTATATCCTGCCTTTTCCTCTGCCTCCTGCTGATGACTGATGCAATATGAGCCAGATCCTGTCTCTGTTGCCTTGCTTGGTTTGTCTGCCACCATACATTCCCACCATGACAGACTCTCTCTCTTTTGAAAGCATAACCCAAAATGATACACCCTTTCACACTTAAGTTACATATAGTTTATCACAACACTAGACATGTAACTGGAATAATCAGGATATTATATCCTTTTTGGGAGATTTAACATTCTGTCTGGGCCCACGAACCAGAATAAAACCAGACTTACGTGCAGGAAACAGAAGTGGGAGCAGTAGGAATTGATCAGGCATTGGGTCAGAGGGAGCCTAGGATGTCCTCCATCATCCAAGCCAACTTTATTGTAGCATACATAGTATTTATAGGAAAACAAGGAGCAGGGCCAAATGCTTTACAGGATTATGTAAAACGAATACATTCCAGTTAACAAAGAAAAGGCAGGAGTGACATCTACTAGCTGTGGTATCAGACAGGATTTCTCCAAGTAAACAGACATGTCACCTTATTGCTAGAAGGGAATGGACAATGTATGCCTCAAAACAGAGTTACTTGGTCCTTGCATAAGCATATCTCAGATAAGCAGGAAGGAGCTGTTGGGGAAGGAACAGCCCAACCAGGTTCTAAGAGAAACAAAAGCAATCCAAGAACAAGGCTGGAGGTGATCTTTACTCCCAAGGGGAGGAACTAGGCCTGCCATTGTCTTGCAGACAAGAGGCAAACTCAACCCCCCAGGGAAGGAGCCCTTAGGGACAGCCAGTTTCAGATGCTAATGTATCATTCTCCAGAGAGCAGGCTTTGGGCCTGACAACCCCCACAAGAAATGAATCTTAAAATTTTGTGTCATAACTAGTACATTCCTGAGTTGTGATTTCTTAATTGATTGCATAGAACGATAAAGCCAAACTTCTTCCCAGAATCATTAATGTACAAAGTTTGCGAGACAAAAAAGGGGAGGGTGCGGGGTGAAAGGAAGGGGAAAATGGGGAGAAGGTGAAAGGGGGACTGGGTAGGGGTGGAGGAAGGGAGAGGACCAGGGTACCTATTAAGCTTGTATGATTGGGGAAAAATAAATAAATAAAAAAAGATTAATTAAATAAATAAATAGAAAATTGAAAAAAAAAATTAAAGTGTTGTCCAAAGTCAGGTAAAGTATGCAGAGTATGTTCTTTGGAAGATAATCTATTTCAAAAAATCACAACTTGTAAAAATCGAATTAAATAAACTCTGGCCCTGGGAAAAGAGTAATCATAAATTGTACTAGTAGATGAGTTACAGCTTTTAAATATACTTGAAAGCATGAATCTTATAAGTTAGATGTATGGGTTTTATTTTTATCCTAATTTTACATTTAGTACACCAAAAAAAAATATTAAGAAATTTTTCTAGCACCAATATGAGGAAATTCAGAAACATACATGAATCCAAGACAAGAACCTAAACTCATACTAAAAAAGAAAGAGCACCCTTTCCCCACTCCGCCACCTGGGACCCACGCGTGGTAGAGCCAGACGCACTGCGACCTAGGTAAGCTCTGCCCCCACCCACCCCAGAACCCCAGGCAGCCCAAGGGACCCAGCTCCTCCCACCAGCCAGCCAGAGGGGGATCTGCACAGGGCGGGGGAGGAGGACCCCTGAGCCCGGCCCTGCCCCAGCTCCCCCAAGTTAAATAGCACCCCGCCGACACCCCGTCCTCCCTTTCCCTACTCTGCTGCCGGGACGCACCTGTGGTCCAGCCAGGACTCACCCTGACCTAGGTAAGCTCCACCCCCGCCCACCCCCAGGACCTCAGGCCAAATAATTCAGTTCAGTGAAAAACGCACAGAAATTGAAAGATCTTAAGACTTAAAATGACAATGCCCAAGTCAAAGTACAAATCCATGAGAAACAACACTCAAGTAAACAAATCTCCCACTGAAGGAAGTAATCCCATAATGTTAGACTCCAACCAGAACAAACCCACGGAAAATGGCCAAGAAGACCTGACTCAGGATAATGACTTTCAAAATATGATCATTACCATGTTCAATACTATGAAAGAGGAAATCCAGGAGGAATTAAATAACCGAATCAATCGCTTTGAAGAGGAACACAACAGACACTTGGAGGAGGTGAGAAAAACAGTGCAAGAAACAAAAACAGGCATACAGCAGTTAGAACAGACTTAAGCAGAGTTTAAAACTGAGCTAAAAGACAAGTTATCTTCAATTCAGAACGCCACAGAGAGTCTTATCAGCAGAACTAAGGAAGCAGAAAACAGAATTTCAGACTTGAAGATAAAGTGGGAGTATAAACCAGCTCAATGAAAGAGGTCCTTAAAGCCAAAAAGATACTTAAGAGAAATATTCAAGAGATATGGGACACCCTGAAGAATCCCAACATGCGTATTCATGGAATACCAGAGCAAGAATCTCAAAATACCACCCCTGAGGAAATTTCTCAAATGATCATCAAGGAAAACTTTCCTCATCTAAAAAAAGAGAGGCCCATCCATATACAAGAGGCATTCTGCACCCCAAACAGATATGACCAAAACAGAAGCACACCACGGCAAATAATAGTTAAAACACTCCACATTCAAGGTAAAGAACTGGTGCTGAGAGCTTCAAGGGAGAAAAAAGCCTATTAAAATAACAAATGACTTCTCAGTCGAAACAGTAAAAGCAAGAAGAGCTTGGAGAGACATACTTCAAGTATTGAATGAGCAAAAATGTCAGCCCAGGCTGATTTACCCTCCAAAACTATCCATCATGATCGAGGGAGAAAGAAAAATCTTCCAGCACAAAGACAACTTGAAGGGATACATGTCCACCAAACCAGGCCTTCAAAAAATGCTAGAAATGATACTCAAGCTTGAAGAAAAAAACAGGCATCTCTGGGACAATAGAAGGGAAGTATAACACCATTAAAAGCGAAGCAATATACTTAAAAAACTACTAAACATAATAAATGTCTGGAATTAAAAATAGTTTCTCCATTATAACACTAAATGTTAATGGAATTAACTCACTGATCAAGAGATACAGATTACAAATTTGGATTAAAAATGACAACCCATCAATCTGCTGCCTGCAGGAAACCCATCTCACACAAAACATAGGCACACCTTAAAAATAAAAGGCTGGTCAACAATTCTACAAGCTAATGGAAGCAGAAAACAGATGGGGTAACCATTATGCTATCGGACAAAGTTGACTTCAAACCAAAGAAAATCATAAGAGACACAGATGGATACTACATTTTAGTCACAGGTACAATTCACCAGGAAGACTTCACAATACTGAACATATATGCACCCAACTCAGCCCCTCCCACATTCATTAAGCAAATCCTACAATGTCTAAAGTGAGAAATCAATCCCAAAATGATTTGGGGATTTCAATACCACCCTCTCAACATGGGATAGATCTATAGGTAAAAAATTTAACAGAGACACTTTGGAGCTTAACCAAACCCTTACTGAAATGGATCTTACAGATCTCTATTGTACTTTTCATCCACGCACCAAAGAATACATATTTGTCTCAGCAGCACACGGAACTTTCTCCAAAATAGATCACATATTGGGCCACAAAATGAATCTCCACATATACAGGAATGTTGAAATTCTAGCCTGCACCTTATCAAGACCACCACAGCTTAAAGCTTGACATCCACAACACAACAAGCAACAGAAAGTACACTAACTCCTGGAAACTTAACAATATGATGCTGAATGAGAATTGGATTCAGGAAGAAATTAAAAAGGAAATTCAAGATTTCCTGAAAGTGAACAATAATGAAAAGACAATTTACCAAAATCTCTGGGACACAATGAAAGCTGTTCTAAGAGGTAAGTTCATAGCTCTTAATGCCTACATCAATAAAATGGAAACATCAGAAATAAATAAATTAACAATGCAGCTAAAAGCTTTAGAGATACTAGAGCGATCTGATCCTAAAAGCAGTAGAAGGGAGGAGATTAGCAAAATAAGGGGAGAAATATCTGAAATTGAGATTAGGAAAATGATACAGAAAATCAACCAGTCAAAAATCTGGTTTTTTGAAAAAAATCAATAAGATTGATACATCCCTGGCTAAATTAACTAAAAGCAAGAGAGAGAAAACCCAAATTAACAAAATTAGAAATGAAAATGGAGTTATCACTACTGATACCCAAGAAATCCAGAGAATTATAACGTCATGTTTCAAAAACTTATACTCTGTGAAATTTGACAACACAAAAGAGATGGATGAATTCCTAAGTAAACACAACTTACCTAAATTGAATCAGGAAGTTGTGAATTATTTAAATAGTCTTATAACATATGAGGAAATTGAGAAAGTAATCTCAAATCTTCCCACCAAAAAATGTCCTGGACCAGATGGATTCAGCACAGAGTTCTACCATACATTTAAGGAGCTAATAACACCAATAATCCTTAAACTGTTCCACCAAATAACAAAGGAAGGAAACTACCAAATTCCTTCTATGAAGCTAATATCGTGTTAATCCCAAAACCTAATAAAGGTACACTAAAAAAGAAAACTATAGGCCAGTCTCTCTGATGAACACAGATGCAAAGATTCTCAATAAAATCTTAGCAAATTGGATTAAAAAACATATCAAAAAGATCATTCATGGGGATCAAGTAGGCTTTATCCCAGGCACACAAGGCTGGCTCAACATACGCAAATCAATAAATGTAATTCACCATATAAACCAGTCCAATGTTCAAAACCACACGATACTCTCGATAGATGCAGAAAAAGCTTTTGACAAGATCCAACAGCCTTTTATGATAAAAACCCTAGAGAGAAGGTTGGAATGGAAGGAACCTTTATCAATATAATAAAAGCTGTATACAACAAGCCCACAGCAAGGATTATACTCAATGGGGAAAAACTTGAAGTATTCCCACTTCAATCAGGAACTAGACAAGGCTGTCCACTCTCACCACTTCTTTTCAATATTGTACTTGAAGTCTTAGCTGAAGCCATAAGACAAGAAAGGGACATAAAAGGGATTAGAATTGTCAAGGAAGAAGTCAAGTTATCTCTATTTGCAGATGATATGATCCTATACCTGAGTGATCCCAAAAACTCCACCAGGAAGCTCCTGGAACTAATACAGAAGTTCAGCAGGGTGTCAGGATACAAAATAAATGTACAAAAATCAGAGGCCTTCCTATATGCCCAGAATGAAAGATGTGAAAAAGCCCTGAGAGACTCAATCCCATTTACAATAGCCCCTAAAAAAATGAAATACCTTGGTATAAACCTAACCAGGGTGGTAAAAGACCTTTACAGTGAAAATTTTAAAACCCTAAAGAAAGAAATTTCAGAAGATACCAGAAGTTGGAAAGACCTCTCATGTTCCTGGATTGGCAGAATCAACATTGTAAAAATGACCATCCTACCAAAGGCAATATAAAAATTCAATGCTATACCAGTTAAAATCCCAAAGCAATTCTTCAAAGAAGTTGAACAAACAATCTCAAAGTTTATATGGAGGCACAAAAGACCAGGATAGCAAAGACAATCCTGAGTAACAAAAACACTACTGCGGGCTGGAGAGGTGGCTCAGGGGTTAAGCCTTCGCCTTGTAGGCGGAAGGTCCCGAGTTCAGATCCCAGATCCCACGTATAGACGCCAGGCGGAAGCGGGGGCGGCCTGCACTTCTGGTCCTGGTAGGGCGGAGCCTGTGAATCCCGGGGCGGAAGGAGGTGGAGGCGTCCATGGTGGTTCGCGAATTCGTCAGTGGTTCTACACACACACAGACACACACATACACACACACACACACACACACACAGACGCGCGCGCACATACACACAGTTGAATAAATAATAATAATAATAATAATAAAAATTAAAAAAAAAAAAAAAAACACTACTGGAGGTATCACCATACCAAACCTTAGTCTATATACTACAAATCCATAGTTTTAAAAACAGCTTGGTACTGGCTCCAAAATAGACACACAGATCAATGGATAAGGCTTGAAGACCCAGATATAAACCCACAAAACTACAGCCATTTGGTCTTTGACAAAGGGGCCCAAAAAATCCAATGGAAAAAGAACAGCATCTTCAACAAATGGTGCTGGCAAAACTGGATCTCCACATGCAGAAGATTAAAGCTGGACCCGTACTTGTCACCATATACAAGACTTAATTCTAAATGGATCAAGGACCTTGATATGAGGCCAGAGACTATAAAAACCATAGTTGAAAGGATAGGGAACTCCCTCGAGTTGATTGGGCTAGGCCAACATTTCCTAAACAGACATCCAATGACACAGTCACTGCTACCAACTCTCAACAGTTGGGATTTTCTGAAATTAAAGAGCTTCTGTTCAGATAAAGAGATTGTAACACGAGCTCAAAGGTAACCCACAGAATGGGAGAAAATCTTCACTAACAACAAATCTGATAGAGCTCTACTATCCAGAGTGCACAAAGAACTTAGAAAGTTAAACACCAAGGAAACTAATGGCCCAATTAAAAAATGGGCCCTGGAACGTAAAAGAAACTTTACCAGGGATGGAATTAAAATATATAACAAATATCTTAAAAAATGCTCCACTTCTTTAGCCATCAGGGAAATGCAAATCAAAACTTCCCTGAGATATCACCTCACCCGGGTCAGGATGGCAAAAATCCACAATACAAACAACACCAAATGGTGGAGAGGATGTGGAGAGAAGGAAACTCTCCTACATTGCTGGTGGGAATGCAGGCTCATACAGCCACTCTGGTGAGCCGTCTGGAGATTCTTAAAGAAATTAAAGATTGAAATGCCATATGACCCTGCGATTCCACTTTTGGGTATAACCCCCCATGCAGCAGAGGTTCACCTCGATAGCACAAGCACAACCATGTTCATAGCAGCACTGTTTACAATAGCAAAGTCAACCCAAATGTCCAACAGTTGTCGAGTGGATAAGGAAACGGTGGTACATCTATACAGTGGAGTACTACTCAGCCATCAAAAATGATGAATTACTGGAATTTGCCGGGAAATGGATGTCATTAGAAACAATTATATTAAGTGAAGTATTCCAGACCCAGAAAATTAAGCACTGTATGTACTCCCTAATAGGTGGCTCCTAGTACCAAACTCACCCAGCCCACCTTGAGACGCTCAAAGATAAATCTATGTAATAACAACAGTAATTCCAAGGATTATGAACAGGAGGGATGGGGTTGGAGGGTCACATCAGACACAAGGAGAGAGGGGACCATGTAACACCAGAGAAAATAGGCCTCCATCAAGGACTGCAAGTAAGTAATGAGACACCTGGTTAAGTTCTCAGAGGTTTGTTCCTGATCATTTACAACTAAGGGGATATGATCTCAGCAGAAGGGGAGGGCATATAGTCTGGCAGATAAAAAGTAACAATTTTGCAAATGGGTGATTGACCCCTCCCTCACTGTGGTTTCCTACTTTTATTACATCTACCCTTGAATGTGCTCTTATAACAAGACTCCAGTTTAACAGCTTTTTGTCTCTGGCCTGGGGGTGACATACAATGCCCATCAGGATGGAGTGAAGGGTATTGCAGGAGCAGCAAAACTGCAAAAGAAAATCAACAAACCACAATCCAGAACTTCAGAGACTCTTAATCAACCATTTAGAACTAGGCCAGACTAATCTCTCCCCATCCTGAAGCTGAGGGAAATTTGTGGAAGAGGGGGCGATAAGATTGTAAGAGCAGAAGGATGGGAGGAGCAATGATTTGCAAGATATTCCACACAAGTTAGGGCCAAAGAAATCATAATTGGACTTTGCATGCCCTGCATAATGTCCAACACACTATTGACCTCACAAAGTCTAGCATCTGCTAAAGGCACCAAGATCCTTGGAGACAAGGGATTTACAGCCACAGTAGTGTTCCTATGCTTAAGGGGAGCACAGGAAAGGGTTCAGGGAAATACAACTGGGTCCTTGTACGTCATCGGAGAGGAGGGCCCAGAGGAGAGTCTGGCATGCACATTAAAGGACTCTCTGGGGATTGGGGGGTAGGCACTGGGGGATGGGGAGGGAGGGGTGAGGGGAGGGGGAGCGTGGGGTTCGGGGGGAGGAGAAGGGAGGGAGGGAAGTGGTGTACCTACTAAGTTCGTATGAGCAGAAATAATAATAAAAATGTTAAAAAAAAGAAGAAGAAAGAAAGGACAGACAGAAAGAAAAGAAAAGAAAGAAAGAAAGAAAGAGAGAGAGAGAGAGAGAAAGAAAGAAAGAAAGAAAGAAAGAAAGAAAGAAAGAAAGAAAGAAAGAAAGAAAGAAAGAAGAAAGAAGAAAAAAGAAATTCCTATGTGGATGTTTTTTACATGGAAACAAGGAGGCAAAAGAAAATACAAAATATTAAATACATTTTCCAGTAGCACCTTTTCAATCTTACTGGCCTAAAAGCTGCTAAACTTCATTTTGTTCTTCTTACACAGATAAAATAGTTAAGGAAAAGTTCTGTATGGATGACCCCTAGATAAGATAGATTGATTTAGGATTTTAAACTTTAGTAATTTGAAGTAATACACATTTATTAGAAACAATGCTTCATTCGTTAAAACTTAACTTCTTCCCAGGCCACCAGTATGCCCATATATCGATGATCTTGGGTGTCCTTGGCAGTGGTAGTAGTCAACCACAGGATTATCAAGTTGGACGGTTGATACCCTCAGTGTGCTCTTTGGCTAGATTATGAAATCAGGCATGACCTGAGATGTATAGAAAACTGAGTTGCGTTTGCATATTAAAGGGACACACACACACAATACAAATACACACAAATACAATACAGTAAAATGAAAAATAGTGGAGGGGACTGAAAAGATGGTTCTGTGGGTAAAGTGCTGCTACATAAGAATCAATACCTGAGTTTGAATCCCCAGCATTCAAAAGAAAAGTGAGGCTGGTGCATTTGCATATAACCTCAGCACTGAGGTAAAGATACTTTAGTGGAAAAGATCCCATTCTTGATGACTTTGCACATGTGTCTTTCATTTGTAAGCACAGTGGTACACACACACATGCCCCAAAAAAGCAGTGATAATGGAGAAGTATGAGAGATGGCCACTTATGAAACCTTGGTGAAAGTTGAGTAAACAAGACACCTGAAGGGACTGAGCAGTGAGTAGCAAAAGAAGGCCATCAAGGCTCCAAATTCACCAAAGTCAACACTGACCTAGAACTTTAAATGGAGATGATGAAAATATGACGGGAGAAAGGAAACCCAGCTTAGATCTATTAATTGGTCACAGTTTCCTCCTAGTCAGAGAATACAGTTGGCAGCTAGATAAATTGGGTGTGGAACATTTAAGAATAGAAATTAGAATGTCCATAAGTCAGTGCAGATGGCATCTTTAAGGATCTGCAAGAGGTTATGTCATATTATAGAACCCTGTAATGACGAAGTGATGAAGAGCAAGTGACCAACAAAGTAGAAGAAAACCAGTAGAGAGCTAACCCCCAGGCACAACTACTTATAGTCTTTCAAAGAAAAAGACCAACAGTGCAGGTATATTTTGATTTGAAAATGGGCTAGAAAATTTAGCTCTCAATTTCAAAAGAAACTTTACTGAATTTTTTAGCACTTCCTGTGTTTAGAACCTCCAGCAAACAGATGAAGACCCCTGTCCCTTTCTGCATGTGGAGTCAAAGCAGTGATTTTCTAACTTGGCAGTGTGCCTCCAGTTGAACTTTCCAACATCACCTAGAGGACTGGGAATTTATCAGGCAGGCTGGCAACACCCAGAGGTGGCCTGATGAAATCCCTCTTGGTAAATTCTTATTCAAGATGTAAGGAAAGGAATACAGAAGACCCTGGGAATAGGTCCTAAATGTTTAATAAATTTGGAAATAGGCGTTTTTGCAAATAAACAAGTTTTTAGCATGATTTATTTTGGACCTGAAAAATAAAGTGAAGAAAAGGAAAACAAAAAATCCATGGTACCTAACCCACAGAATGAAGGGCACTTGAGGAGCGAATCTTCCATCCATTCAAGGCATTCCCTCTGCAAATAGGCTTTCCTGAATTATGTGGATTTCTATTTTCTTTTCCTGGCTGAGTAACTTTTCCTCTCCTTTATTTATGTTCCCTTTCTTCTTATAAGTAATTAGTGTACATAGGGCATTTCTTATTGTAGATCTTTATGATAAACCAGTATGTTTTGAATATGATCTCTACCTCATGGAATTAATAGTGGTTTTTCAAAACTTATATAAGGAATAATGATACATGCTCGACTATGAGATAATATTATATTAGTTTAAAAGCTAAGATCAGAAGAAAATCTCTAAAATAAAAATTATTTAAACTAAGTAAAAGGTTTATTAATTGAGAGTTTCTTCTCCAATTTAGATACTTTCTAGACGATGAGAGTAACTTCAACTTGCAAACACTGCTTCAATACGTACATAGTAAAATATGATTGAGTTATGGCCAAACATAATTATTTACCTTACTAATGTAGAACCATTTGGGAGTGTGTGAATTGGCTATTAGAATCAAAACATAGAAGTTTAAACATAGTAAGTGTTTATTTTTTCTGTCTGTGCTAGCTATATGGTAAATGCAACCAATGTTTTTAAGATTTTACATGCATTCTTTATGCTGTTTTTTAATGGTTCCTACAATGTTGGTATCATCCAAGTGTTATAGGGTGACTCATAAGAAAGAAAATGGCAGCTAGGGAAGAGAGATATCACTTTGTGTAGACATGACCAAGATATTCTTGTATCCATTTCCATAGCTAATTTATTATTTAGCGAGGTCCGTGTCCAAAGACAAAAAAATATATTCTGATTACCACTGTGAGATGCTAAATTCAAAATATATGGAACAAAAAAGTAAGTGATATTTAACTGGGAAAACTAACATTATAACCAAATGAAGAAGAATGGAAAACCTAATGATGAGCCAAGGAATACAATGTGCATTTGGCTAGTTTCTCTCTTGAGCATGTGCAGAGTCCAAAAGGAAACTGGATAGAGATAGATATTTGGGGATGGAAAGATAAACTGATTGCTACCTCCAGAGAGTTTCTATGAAAAGAAAACATCTGAGTTTAGACTAGGACATCGAAGTCTGCGCTAGGATTCAACAGGAGAGGATTTGAATGTGAACTATACCTCGTGCTTGACTGCATGGCCCCCACAGGTGGTCCTGTTTGGGAAAGTTAAGGAACTTCTAGAGATAGATTCGTTGCGAAGAAGTAGTCACTGGAGGGGAAGTAAGGGCTTCGAAGTTTCATAGTCCACCCTATATCCTGCCTTTCCTCTCGCCTCCTGCCTGCTGATGACTGATCAATATGAAGCCGGTCCTGTCCTGTTGCCTTGCTGTTTGTCTGTGCCCCATACATTCCCACCATGACAGACTCCTCTCTCTTTGAAAGCAAACCCAAAATGATACCCCTTTCAACACTTAAGTTACATATATTTTATCGTTTACACGACACTAGACATGTAACGGGAATAATCAGGATATTATATCCTTTTTGGGAGATTTAACATTCTGTTGGGCCCACGAACCAGAATAAAACCAGACTTACGTGCAGGAAACAGAAGTGAGCAGTAGGAATTGATCAGGCATTGGTCAGAGGGAGCCTAGGATGTCCCATCATCCAAGCCAACTTATAGTAGCATACATAGTATTTATAGGAAAACAAGGAGCAGGCCAAATGCTTTACAGGATTTATTAAACGAATACATTCCAGTTAACAAAAAAAGGCAGGAGTGACATCTACAGCTGTGGTATCAGACAGGATTTCTCCAAGTAACAGACAGGTCACCTTATTGCTAGAAGGGAATGGACAATGTAGGCCTCAAAACAGAGTTACTTGGTCCTTGCATAAGCATATCTCAGATAAGCAGAAGGAGCTGTTGGGGAAGGAAACAGCCCACCAGTTCTAAGAGAAACAAAAGCAATCCAAGAACAAGGCTGGAGGTGATCTTTTACTCCCAAGGGAGGAACTAGACCTGCCATTGTCTTGCAGACAAGAGGCAAACTCAACCCCCCAGGGAAGGAGCCCTTAGGGACAGCCATTTTCAGATGCTAATGTATCATTCTCCCAGAGCAGGCTTTGGGCCTGACAACCCCCACAAAAATGAATCTTAAATTTTGTGTCATAACTAGACATTCCGGAGTTGTGATTCTTAATTGATTGCATAGAACGATAAAGCCAAACTTTTCCCAGAATCATTAATGTACAAAGTTTGCGAGACAAAAAAGGGGAGGGTGCGGGGGTGAAAGGAAGGGGAAAATGGGGAGAAGGTGAAAGGGGGACTGGGTAGGGTGGAGGAGGGAGAGGACCAGGGTACCTATTAAGCTTGTATGAGTGGGGAAAATAATAATAAAAAAAAAGATTAATTAAATAAATAATAGAAATTGAAAAAAAAAATTAACGTGTTGTCCCATCGGTAGTATGCAGAGTTGTTCTTTGGAAGATAATCTATTTCAAAAAATCACAACTTGTAAAAATCGAATTAAATCCCTCTGGCCCTGGGAAAAGAGTAATCATAATTGGACTAGTAATGAGTTGCAGCTTTTAAATATACTTGAAAGCATGAATCTTATAATTGAGGTATGGGTTTTATTTTTCCTATTTACATTTAGGATACACCAAAAAAAAATTTAAGAAATTTTCTAGCAACACATATGAGGAAATTCAGAGACACATGAATCCAAGACAAAAACCTAAACTCATACTAAAAAAGAAAGAGCACCCTTTCCCCACTCCGCCACCTGGGACCCACGCGTGGTAGAGCCAGATGCACTGCGACCTAGGTAAGCTCTGCCCCCACCCACCCCAGAACCCCAGGCAGCCCAAGACCCAGCTCTCCCACAAGCCAGCCAGAGGGGGATCTGCACAGGGCGGGGAGGAGGACCCTGAGCCCGGCCCCGCCCAGCCCCCCAGTTAATAGCACCCCGCCGACACCCCGTCCTCCACTTTCCCTACTCCGCTGCCGGGACGCACCTGCGGTCCCAGCCAGGACGCACCCTGACCTAGGTAAGCTCCACCCCCGCCCCACCCCCAGGACCCCAGGCCAAATAATTCAGTTCAGTGAAAACGCACAGAATTGAAGATCTAAGACTAAAATGACATGCCCAGTCAAAGTAAAATCCATGAGAACAACTCAAGTAAACAAATATCCCACTGAAGGAATAATCCCATAATGTTAGACCAACCAGAAAAACCACGGAAAATGGCCAGAAGACCTGACTCAGATAATACTTCAAAATATGATCATACCAATGTTCAATACTGATAAAGAGGAAATCCAGGAGGAATTAAATAACCGAATCACGTTTGAAGAGGAACACAACAGACACTTGGAGGAGTGAGAAAAACGTGCAAGAAACAAAAACGGCATACAGCAGTTAGACAGACTAAGCAGAGTTTAAAAAACTGAGCTAAAAGACAAGTTATCTTCAATTCAGAACGCCACAGAGAGCTTATCAGCAGAACTAAGGAAGCAGAAAACAGAATTTCAGACCTTGAAGATAAAGTGGGAGTATAAACCAGCTCAATGGAAAGGTCCTTAAAGCCAAAAGATACTTAAGAGAAATATTCAAGAAGATGGGACACCTGAAGAATCCCAACATGCGTATTCATGGAATACCAGAGCAAGAATCTCAAAATACACCCCTGAGGAAATTTTTCAAACGATCATCAGGAAAACGTTCCTCATCTAAAAAAGAGAGGCCCATCCATAAAAGAGGCATTCTGCACCCAAACAGATATGACCAAACAGAAGCAGACCACGGACAATAATAGGTTAAAACACTCCACATTCAAGGTAAAGAACTGGTGCTGAGAGCTTCAAGGGAGAAAAAAGCCTATTAAAATAACAAATGACTTCTCTGTCGAAACAGTAAAAGCAAGAAGAGCTTGGAGAGACATACTTCAGTATGAATGAGCAAAAATGTCAGCCGGCTGATTTACCCTCCAAAACTATCCATCATGATCGAGGGAGAAAGAAAAACCTTCCAGCACAAAGACAACTTGAAGGGATACATGTCCACCAAACCAGGCCTTCAAAAAATGCTAGATTGATACTCAAGCTTGAAGAAAAAACACAGGCATCTCTGGGACAATAAGGGAAGTAATAACCATTAAAAGCGAAGCAATATACTTAAAAAACTACTAAACATAATAAATGTCTGGATAAAAATAGTTTTCATCCATATAACACAAATGTTAATGGAATTAACTCACGGATCAAGAGATACAGATTACAAATTTGGATTAAAATACAACCCATCAATCTGCTGCCTGCAGGAAACCCATCTCACACAAAACATAGGCACACCTTAAAAAAAAAGGCTGGTCAACAATTCTACAAGCTAATGGAAGCAGAAAACAGATGGGGTAACCATTATGCTATCGGACAAAGTTGACTTCACCAAAGAAAGTCATAAGAGACACAGATGGATACTACATTTTAGTCACAGGTACAATCACACAGGAAGACTTCACAATACTGAACATATGTGCACCCAACTCAGCAGCCCCTCCAATTCATTAAGCAAACCCTACAAATGTCTAAAGGGAAAATAATCCCAAAATAATTTGGGGATTTCAATACCACCCTCTCAACATGGGAAGATCTATAGGTAAAAAATTAACAGAGACACTTTGGAGCTTAACCAAACCCTTACTGAAATGGATCTTACAGATCTCTATTGTACTTTTCATCCACGCACCAAAGAATACATATTTGTCCAGCAGCACACGGAACTTTCTCTAAATAGATCAATATTGGGGCCACAAAAATGAATCTCCACATATCAGGAATGTTGAAATTCTAGCCTGCAACCTTATCAAGACCACCACAGTTAAAGCTTGACATCCACAACACAACAAGCAACAGAAATATACACTAACTCCTGGAAAATTAACAATATGATGCTGAATGAGAATTGGATTCAGAAGAAATTAAAAGGAAATTCAAGATTTCCTGAAAGTGAACGATAATGAAAATACAACTTACCAAAATCTCTGGGACACAATGAAGCTGTTTACAAGAGGTAAGTTCAAGTCTCTTAATGCCTACATCAATAAATGGAAACATCAGAAATAATAAACAATGCAGTTAAAAGCTTTAGAGATACTAGTGATCTGATCCTAAAAGCAGTAGAAGGGAGGAGATTAGCAAAATAAGGGGAGAAATATCTGAATTGAGATTAGGAAATGATACAGAAATCAAACCAGTCAAAATCTAATCTGTTTTTTGAAAAAAATCAATAAGATTGATACATCCCTGGCGAAATTAACAAAAGCAAGAGAGAGAAAACCCAAATAAACAATTAGAAATGAAATGGAGTTATCACTACTGATACCCAGAATCCAGAGATTATAACGTCATGTTTCAAAAATTATACTCTGTGAAATTTGACAACACAAAAGAGATGGATGAATTCGTAAGTAAACACAACTTACCTAAATTGAATCAGGAAGTGGTGAATTATTTAAATAGTCTTATAACATATGAGGAAATTGAGAAGTAATCTAAATTTCCCACCAAAAAATGTCCTGGACCAGATGGATTCAGCACAGAGTTCTACCATACATTTAAGAGCTAATAACACCAATAATCCTTAAACTGTTCCACCAAATAGCAAAGGAAGGAACACTACCAATTCCTTCATGAAGCTAATATCGGTTTAATCCCAAAACCTAATAAAGGTACACTAAAAAAGAAAACTATAGGCTAGTCTCTCTGATGAACACAATGCAAAGATTCTCAATAAAATCTTAGCAAATTGGATTAAAAAACTATCAAAAGATCATTCATGGGGATCAAGTAGGCTTATCCCAGGCACACAGGCTGGCTCAACACGCAAATCAATAAATGTAATTCACCATAAAACCAGTCCAATGTTCAAAACCACACGATACTCTCGATAGATGCAGAAAAAGCTTTTGACAAGATCCAACAGGCTTTTATTATCAAAACCCTAGAGAGAAGGTTGGAATGGAAGGAACCTTTATCAATATAATAAAAGCTGTATACAACAAGCCCACGCAAGGATTATACTCAATGGGGAAAACTTGAAGTATTCCCACTTCAATCAGGAACTAGACAAGGCTGTCCACTCACACCACTTCTTTTCATATTGTACTTGAAGTCTTAGCTGAACCATAGACAGAAAGGGACATAAAAGGGATTAGAATTGTCAAGGAAGAAGTCAAGTTATCTCTATTTGCGATGATATTGATCCTATAACCTGAGTGATCCCAAAAACTCCACCAGGAAGTTCTGGAACTAATACAGAAGTTCAGCAGGTGTCAGGATACAAAATAAATGTACAAAAATCAGAGGCCTTCCATATGGCCCAGAATGAAAGAGTCAAAAAGCCCTGAGAGACTCAATCCCATTTACAATAGCCCCTAAAAAAATGAAATACCTTGGTATAAACCTAACCAGGGTAGTAAAGACCTTTACAGTGAAAACTTTAAAATCCTAAAGAAAGAAATTTCAAGATGACCAGAAGTTGGAAAGACCTCATTTTCCTGATTGCAGAATCAACATTGTAAAATGACCACCTACCAAAGGCAATATCAAATGCAATGCTATAACCAATTAAAATCCCAAAGCAATTCTTCAAAGAAGTTGAACAAACAATCTCAAGTTTATATGGAGGCACAAAGACCAGGATAGCAAAGACAATCCTGAGTAACAAAAACACTGGCTGGAGGTATCACCAACCAACTAGCTAGATACTACAACCATAGTTTTAAAACAGCTTGGTACGGTCCAAAATAGACACACAGATCAATGGATAAGGCGTGAAGACCCAGATATAAACCACACAAACTACAGCCATTTGGTCTTTGACAAAGGGGCCCAAAAAATCAAGAAAAAGAACAGCATCTCAAAATGTGTGCTGGCAAAACTGGATCTCCACATGCAGAAGATTAAGCGGACCCGTACTTGTCACCATGTACAAGACTTAATTCTAAATGGATCAAGGACCTTGATATGAGGCCAGAGACTATAAAAACCAAAGTTGAAAGGATAGGGAACTCCCTCGAGTTGATGGCTAGGCCAACATTTCCTAAACAGACACCAATGCACAGTCACTGCTACAACTCTCAACAGTTGGGATTTTCTGAAATTAAAGAGCTTCTGTTCAGATAAAGAGATTGTAACACGAGCTCAAAGGTAACCCACAGAATGGAGAAATCTTCACTAACAACAATCTGATAGAGCTCTACTATCCAGAGTGCACAAAAACTTAGAAGTTAAACACCAAGGAAACTAACGTAAAAGAAACGTTACCAGGGATGTAATTAGGTCCTAGAGAGAACTCAGGTCATCGGGCATCATGGTAAATATCTTTACCTGCAGGGTTATTTCACCGGCCCTGAAATTAATCTGATAATTTTATTAAAAACATTCAAATGATCAATTGCTCTGGGTAGATATACATCTACAATTCAATATTTTCTTCTAAATTAATTGGTTTTCTATGTATCTTGTTCATGAAAGTGTTTGATATTTTTTGGATAAATCCTGAAAATTTTATATTAAGTATATTTTGGGTATTTTTACTGTAAAACACGGCTTTCTGTTTTGTGGGCTGACAGAAGAAGGTGTTTTTTTTTTTTTTATATGTAAGACTAAAGAAACAGTCTCAAGATCTATGTTTTTGTTCTCCTCCTAAAATTAGTATTTTCTTGATGTTTCTTCATGGAAATAGAAAAAAAAAAAAAAGGAAGAAACCTTCTTTAAAGATTCACCAAGTAGGAAAACAGTTTAATTGAATTTTGTTGTGTTGTTGTTTGTGCTGAAATTGTGTGTATCAATGAAAAGTAAACTCATAGTACAAAGTAAGACATATAAACATTATAAATCAAATCGAACCTTACATCTTTGGCTCAGAGAAATTTTATCCCTGAAATATTCTTTTCTTTGGGTTTGTACTTTTCTGAGGAACCATTAACAGATTATAAAATCACGTGTGTTCCACTCCAACCACAAGTACCCAAAGTAGTAAATATTGAAACTGAAGTTTTCTTCGCTCTGTATTGTATTGGCATTTTCCACAACTCCCGTGTTTGTTCATCTTAAGAAGATGTGCATGCTTTTGTTACCTCTGCTTTTTATCTGTTTTTCAGTTTATAGAGGCAGAATCAGAAGGAAGGCTAGACCTCCCTACAGAGTCTATAACTTTATTTTAAAATTCTGGTTGCTTCTGATACCAAGAAAAGTCATAATTTTTAAAAACTAAACATTGAGTATGCCCTTAGTCTTGTTCAGCATGAACTCAGGCTATTTAGGTGAATGTGATAGCATGACTTAGAGCAAGGAGTATCCTTGAATTTCACAAAATAATAAGGGAATTTTGTTAAATAATGAGATGATTGATGTCTAAGGATCCTCGTCAGGGTTGGTGGCTTTTTGCCGAGGGAAAAGACCATGTCGATAAAGTTTTAACACACTCAGCCTGTCCCCATCCTGCAGGGAAAGGAGAGGGGCTGAGGCTGAGTTAAACTAGTCAAGCACATGTAATGAAGCCTCCAAAAACACCAAAAGGAAAGAACAGAAAGCATCTTTGTTGCAAATATGTAAGGTAATAAGAAGATATGGAAGCTCTTTATCACACCCCATACCTTCTCTAAAAACAGAAATGAACACTTCCATCTAACCTTTCCTTTCTATTCTTCTATAATTAATGGATTCACATGATTAGATTATCTGCATGAATTATGTGAATAATTTTAGTAAATAACTGAACCTCAAGTGGAGGTCAGGGCATCTCCCATTTATGCCATTTAAAACCACAGGTGCAAAAACTTGAAACTTTCAAGCAGAATCAATATTAACTCAAGCTACTGTAGAAACTAATGAACTAGAGGACATGCAGCTAATGTTTGAAAATAGGCATATGGATGGAAAATTCATACACATATGCATAAATGCACATGCATGGATAAACATGCACATACATACACATGCACACACAACACACATACTCACATGTACACAGTCATACTCACAGTTATGCCTATATATACTCACAACTTACATGCAAACACATTCATGCATATACACATTTATACATACCTACTCATACAGGAATATACACACGCATGTGCACACACCCTTTGGTCACAGATGTAGATGTAAGAGTATGAGACCAGTTTTATTTTGTTCTTTCAGAGAGATGTTCTTGCTTCACAAGTTTGAGATTTTCCAATTCTATTTATCTTTAACTAATTTCTTTTCTATCCCTTTGCATTGGTTTAGGACTCAGTATGCTGAACAGCAGTAGAAGTACTAGGAAAACTTGAACTGCTCTTCCTTTTAGTGACCAACTGTCACTTACTACATCAATCTTTGATGAATTTACTATGTACCAGAAACTGTTGTAGCCATATAATATACATGTTTTCTAAACATGTATATTTTCATGTGTTCTAAAATGTTAGAATGATCAACTACTAAGAATAAAGCAAATCAACATGAAACAAAATTTGAAAGCTTGGTTGTGCTTGGCCCTGGTGGTTGGTACATGATATACCTTGTTGGGCCAATTGAACATAGTGAGATGACTGAAGTGTGCCTGATAGATTAGAAGAGCAGCAAGCAGGTAAGAGATGTGGTAAAGGGAGTTGTAAGGGCAGAGCAGGTTGTGATTTTGCTGAAATGGAGATTCCCTTATTGCTTTGAGATAAAGGTTCTGTGTTTTGACTTCGATGCTCTAAGAGCCCTCTTCCTTTTGTTTAAAGATTATGTTGAAGATAGTTTAAAAGATACATTTGAGGATTTAAAAGCAGTGATAATGGAGAAAGTATGAGAGATGGCCACATTATGTACACCTTGGTGAAAGTTGAGTAAACAAGACACCTGAATGGACTGAGCAGTGAGTAGCAAAAGAAGGCCATCAAGGCTCCAAATTCACCAAAGTCAACACTGACCTAGAACTTTAAATGGAGATGATGAAAATATGACGGGAGAAAGGAAACCCAGCTTAGATCTAATTAATTGGTCACAGTTTCTCCTAGTCAGGTAGAATATCAGGTTGGCAGCTAGATACATGGGTGTGGAACATCAGTTAAGATAAAGAAATTAGAATGTCCATAAGTCAGTGCAGATGGCATCTTTAAGGATCTGCAAGAGGTTATGTCTATATTATAGCACCCTGTAATGAGAAGAAGTGATGAAGAGCAAGTGACCAACAAAGTAGGAAGAAAACCAGTAGAGAGCTATAACCCCAGGCACAACTACTTATAGTCTTTCAAAGAAAAAGACCAACAGTGCCAGGTATATTTGATTTGAAAATGGGCTAGAAAATTTAGCTCTCTATTTCAAAAGAAACTTTACTGAATTTTTTAGCAACTTCCTGTGGTTTAGAACCTGCCAGCAAACAGATGAAGACACCTGTCCCTTTCTGCATGTGGAGTCATAAGCAGTGATTTTCTAACTTGGCAGTGTTCCTTCCAGTTGACATTTCCAACATCACCTAGAGGACTGGGAAATTCAGGCAGGCTGGCAACACCAGAGGTGGCCCTGATGAGATCCCTCTTGGTAAATTCTTATTCAAGATGTAAGGAAAGGAATACAGAAGACCCTGGGAATAGGTCCTAAATGTTTTAATAAATTTGGAAATAATTGCTGTTTTGCAAATAAACAAAGTTTTCTAGCATTGATTTATTTTGGACCTGAAAAAATAAAGTGAAGAAAATAGGAAAACAAAAATTCCTATTGTACCTAACCTCACAGAATGAAAAGGGCACTTGAGGGAACTAATCTCATCCATTCAAGGCATTTCCCTCTGCAAATAGGCTTTCCTGAATTATGTGGATTTCTAGTTTTCTTTTCCTGGCTGAGTAACTTTCCTCTCCTTTTATTTATGTTCCCTTTCTTCTTATAAGTAATTAGTGTACATAGGGCATTTCTTATTGTAGATCTTTATGATAAACCAGTATGTTTTATAGAAATGATCTCTACCTTCATGGAATTAATAGTTTGGTTTTTCAAAACTTATATAAGGAATAATGATACATTCTCTGACTATGAGATAATATTATATTAGTTTAAAAGCTAAGATCAGAGAAATCATCTGAAAATAAAAATTAATTTAAACTAAGTAAAAGGTATTAATTGGATATGAAGTTTCTCCAATTTAGATATTTTCTAGACGATGAGAGTAACTTCAACTTGCAAACAATCTGCTTCAATACGTACATAGGTAAAATATGATTGAGTTATGGCCAAACATAATTATTTACCTTACTAATGTAGAAGACCATTTGGGAGTGTGTGAATTTGGCTATTAGAATCAAAACAATAGAAGTTTAAACATAGTAAGTGTTTATTTTTTTCTGTCTGTGCATAGCTATATCATGGATAGGATGAAACTCAATGTTTTTAAGGATTTACATGCATTCTTTATGCTGTTTTTAATGGTTCCTACAATGTTGGTATCATCCAAGTGTTATAGGGTGACTCATAAGAAAGGAAATGGCAGCTAGGGAAGGAGAATATCACTTTTGTTAGAGACATGACCAAGAATATTCTTGTATCCATTTCCATAGCTAATTTATTATTTAGCGAGGTCTCGTTCCAAAGACAAAAGAAAATATATCTTGTATTATCCACTGTGAGATGCTCAAATTCAAAATATATGGAACATAAAAAGTAAGTGATATTTAACTGGGAAAACTAACATTTATAACCAAATGAAGAAGAATGGAAAACCTAATGATGAGCCAAGGAATACAATGTGCATTTGGCTAGGTTTCTCTCTTGAGCATGTCAGAGTCCAATAAGGAAACTGGATAGAGATAGATATTTGGGGATGGAAAGATAAACTGATTGCTACCCTCCAGAGAGTTTCTATGGAAAAGAAAACATCTGAGTTAGACTAGGACATCTGAAGTCTGCGCTAGGATTCAACAGGAAGAGGATTTGAATGTGAACTATACCTCGTGCTTGAATGCATGGCCCCCAACAGGTGGTCCTGTTTGGGAAAGTTAAGGAACTTCTAGGAGATAGATTCTTGCTGAAGGAAGTAGTCACTGGAGGGGAAGTAAGGGGCTTCGAAGTTTCATAGTCCAACCCTATATCCTGCCTTTTCCTCTGCCTCCTGCTGATGACTGATGCAATATGAGCCAGGTCCTGTCTCTGTTGCCTTGCTTGGTTTGTCTGCCACCATACATTCCCACCATGACAGACTCTCTCTCTTTTGAAAGCATAACCCAAAATGATACACCCTTTCACACTTAAGTTACATATAGTTTATCACGACACTAGACATGTAACTGGAATAATCAGGATATTATATCCTTTTTGGGAGATTTAACATTCTGTTTGGGCCCACGAACCAGAATAAAACCAGACTTACGTGCAGGAAACAGAAGTGGGAGCAGTAGGAATTGATCAGGCATTGGGTCAGAGGGAGCCTAGGATGTCCATCATCCAAGCCAACTTTATTGTAGCATACATAGTATTTATAGGAAAACAAGGAGCAGGGCCAAATGCTTTACAGGATTATGTAAAACGAATACATTCCAGTTAACAAAGAAAAGGCAGGAGTGACATCTACTAGCTGTGGTATCAGACAGGATTTCTCCAAGTAAACAGACATGTCACCTTATTGCTAGAAGGGAATGGACAATGTATGCCTCAAAACAGAGTTACTTGGTCCTTGCATAAGCATATCTCAGATAAGCAGGAAGGAGCTGTTGGGGAAGGAACAGCCCAACCAGGTTCTAAGAGAAACAAAAGCAATCCAAGAACAAGGCTGGAGGTGATCTTTACTCCCAAGGGGAGGAACTAGACCTGCCATTGTCTTGCAGACAAGAGGCAAACTCAACCCCCCAGGGAAGGAGCCCTTAGGGACAGCCAGTTTCAGATGCTAATGTATCATTCTCCAGAGAGCAGGCTTTGGGCCTGACAACCCCCACAAGAAATGAATCTTAAAATTTTGTGTCATAACTAGTACATTCCTGAGTTGTGATTTCTTAATTGATTGCATAGAACGATAAAGCCAAACTTCTTCCCAGAATCATTAATGTACAAAGTTTGCGAGACAAAAAAGGGGAGGGTGCGGGGTGAAAGGAAGGGGAAAATGGGGAGAAGGTGAAAGGGGGACTGGGTAGGGGTGGAGGAAGGGAGAGGACCAGGGTACCTATTAAGCTTGTATGATTGGGGAAAAATAAATAAATAAAAAAAGATTAATTAAATAAATAAATAGAAAATTGAAAAAAAAAATTAAAGTGTTGTCCAAAGTCAGGTAAAGTATGCAGAGTATGTTCTTTGGAAGATAATCTATTTCAAAAAATCACAACTTGTAAAAATCGAATTAAATAAACTCTGGCCCTGGGAAAAGAGTAATCATAAATTGTACTAGTAGATGAGTTGCAGCTTTTAAATATACTTGAAAGCATGAATCTTATAAGTTAGATGTATGGGTTTTATTTTTATCCTAATTTTACATTTAGTACACCAAAAAAAAATATTAAGAAATTTTTCTAGCACCAATATGAGGAAATTCAGAGACATACATGAATCCAAGACAAGAACCTAAACTCATACTAAAAAAGAAAGAGCACCCTTTCCCCACTCCGCCACCTGGGACCCACGCGTGGTAGAGCCAGATGCACTGCGACCTAGGTAAGCTCTGCCCCCACCCACCCCAGAACCCCAGGCAGCCCAAGGGACCCAGCTCCTCCCACCAGCCAGCCAGAGGGGGATCTGCACAGGGCGGGGGAGGAGGACCCCTGAGCCCGGCCCCGCCCCAGCTCCCCCAAGTTAAATAGCACCCCGCCGACACCCCGTCCTCCCTTTCCCTACTCCGCTGCCGGGACGCACCTGCGGTCCAGCCAGGACGCACCCTGACCTAGGTAAGCTCCACCCCCGCCCACCCCCAGGACCCCAGGCCAAATAATTCAGTTCAGTGAAAAACGCACAGAAATTGAAAGATCTTAAGACTTAAAATGACAATGCCCAAGTCAAAGTACAAATCCATGAGAAACAACACTCAAGTAAACAAATATCCCACTGAAGGAAGTAATCCCATAATGTTAGACTCCAACCAGAACAAACCCACGGAAAATGGCCAAGAAGACCTGACTCAGGATAATGACTTTCAAAATATGATCATTACCATGTTCAATACTATGAAAGAGGAAATCCAGGAGGAATTAAATAACCGAATCAATCGCTTTGAAGAGGAACACAACAGACACTTGGAGGAGGTGAGAAAAACAGTGCAAGAAACAAAAACAGGCATACAGCAGTTAGAACAGACTTAAGCAGAGTTTAAAACTGAGCTAAAAGACAAGTTATCTTCAATTCAGAACGCCACAGAGAGTCTTATCAGCAGAACTAAGGAAGCAGAAAACAGAATTTCAGACCTTGAAGATAAAGTGGGAGTATAAACCAGCTCAATGGAAGAGGTCCTTAAAGCCAAAAAGATACTTAAGAGAAATATTCAAGAGATATGGGACACCCTGAAGAATCCCAACATGCGTATTCATGGAATACCAGAGCAAGAATCTCAAAATACCACCCCTGAGGAAATTTTTCAAACGATCATCAAGGAAAACTTTCCTCATCTAAAAAAAGAGAGGCCCATCCATATACAAGAGGCATTCTGCACCCCAAACAGATATGACCAAAACAGAAGCAGACCACGGCAAATAATAGTTAAAACACTCCACATTCAAGGTAAAGAACTGGTGCTGAGAGCTTCAAGGGAGAAAAAAGCCTATTAAAATAACAAATGACTTCTCTGTCGAAACAGTAAAAGCAAGAAGAGCTTGGAGAGACATACTTCAAGTATTGAATGAGCAAAAATGTCAGCCCAGGCTGATTTACCCTCCAAAACTATCCATCATGATCGAGGGAGAAAGAAAAACCTTCCAGCACAAAGACAACTTGAAGGGATACATGTCCACCAAACCAGGCCTTCAAAAAATGCTAGAAATGATACTCAAGCTTGAAGAAAAAAACAGGCATCTCTGGGACAATAGAAGGGAAGTATAACACCATTAAAAGCGAAGCAATATACTTAAAAAACTACTAAACATAATAAATGTCTGGAATTAAAAATAGTTTCTCCATTATAACACTAAATGTTAATGGAATTAACTCACTGATCAAGAGATACAGATTACAAATTTGGATTAAAAATGACAACCCATCAATCTGCTGCCTGCAGGAAACCCATCTCACACAAAACATAGGCACACCTTAAAAATAAAAGGCTGGTCAACAATTCTACAAGCTAATGGAAGCAGAAAACAGATGGGGTAACCATTATGCTATCGGACAAAGTTGACTTCAAACCAAAGAAAGTCATAAGAGACACAGATGGATACTACATTTTAGTCACAGGTACAATTCACCAGGAAGACTTCACAATACTGAACATATGTGCACCCAACTCAGCCCCTCCCACATTCATTAAGCAAACCCTACAATGTCTAAAGTGAGAAATCAATCCCAAAATGATTTGGGGATTTCAATACCACCCTCTCAACATGGGATAGATCTATAGGTAAAAAATTTAACAGAGACACTTTGGAGCTTAACCAAACCCTTACTGAAATGGATCTTACAGATCTCTATTGTACTTTTCATCCACGCACCAAAGAATACATATTTGTCTCAGCAGCACACGGAACTTTCTCTAAAATAGATCACATATTGGGCCACAAAATGAATCTCCACATATACAGGAATGTTGAAATTCTAGCCTGCACCTTATCAAGACCACCACAGCTTAAAGCTTGACATCCACAACACAACAAGCAACAGAAAGTACACTAACTCCTGGAAACTTAACAATATGATGCTGAATGAGAATTGGATTCAGGAAGAAATTAAAAAGGAAATTCAAGATTTCCTGAAAGTGAACGATAATGAAAATACAACTTACCAAAATCTCTGGGACACAATGAAAGCTGTTCTAAGAGGTAAGTTCATAGCTCTTAATGCCTACATCAATAAAATGGAAACATCAGAAATAAATAAACAATGCAGTTAAAAGCTTTAGAGATACTAGAGTGATCTGATCCTAAAAGCAGTAGAAGGGAGGAGATTAGCAAAATAAGGGGAGAAATATCTGAAATTGAGATTAGGAAAATGATACAGAAAATCAACCAGTCAAAAATCTTGTTTTTTGAAAAAAATCAATAAGATTGATACATCCCTGGCTAAATTAACTAAAAGCAAGAGAGAGAAAACCCAAATTAACAAAATTAGAAATGAAAATGGAGTTATCACTACTGATACCCAAGAAATCCAGAGAATTATAACGTCATGTTTCAAAAACTTATACTCTGTGAAATTTGACAACACAAAAGAGATGGATGAATTCGTAAGTAAACACAACTTACCTAAATTGAATCAGGAAGTTGTGAATTATTTAAATAGTCTTATAACATATGAGGAAATTGAGAAAGTAATCTTAAATCTTCCCACCAAAAAATGTCCTGGACCAGATGGATTCAGCACAGAGTTCTACCATACATTTAAGGAGCTAATAACACCAATAATCCTTAAACTGTTCCACCAAATAGCAAAGGAAGGAACACTACCAAATTCCTTCTATGAAGCTAATATCGTGTTAATCCCAAAACCTAATAAAGGTACACTAAAAAAGAAAACTATAGGCTAGTCTCTCTGATGAACACAGATGCAAAGATTCTCAATAAAATCTTAGCAAATTGGATTAAAAAACATATCAAAAAGATCATTCATGGGGATCAAGTAGGCTTTATCCCAGGCACACAAGGCTGGCTCAACATACGCAAATCAATAAATGTAATTCACCATATAAACCAGTCCAATGTTCAAAACCACACGATACTCTCGATAGATGCAGAAAAAGCTTTTGACAAGATCCAACAGGCTTTTATGATCAAAACCCTAGAGAGAAGGTTGGAATGGAAGGAACCTTTATCAATATAATAAAAGCTGTATACAACAAGCCCACAGCAAGGATTATACTCAATGGGGAAAAACTTGAAGTATTCCCACTTCAATCAGGAACTAGACAAGGCTGTCCACTCACACCACTTCTTTTCAATATTGTACTTGAAGTCTTAGCTGAAGCCATAAGACAAGAAAGGGACATAAAAGGGATTAGAATTGTCAAGGAAGAAGTCAAGTTATCTCTATTTGCAGATGATATGATCCTATACCTGAGTGATCCCAAAAACTCCACCAGGAAGCTTCTGGAACTAATACAGAAGTTCAGCAGGGTGTCAGGATACAAAATAAATGTACAAAAATCAGAGGCCTTCCTATATGCCCAGAATGAAAGAAGTCAAAAAGCCCTGAGAGACTCAATCCCATTTACAATAGCCCCTAAAAAAATGAAATACCTTGGTATAAACCTAACCAGGGTAGTAAAAGACCTTTACAGTGAAAACTTTAAAATCCTAAAGAAAGAAATTTCAGAAGATACCAGAAGTTGGAAAGACCTCTCATGTTCCTGGATTGGCAGAATCAACATTGTAAAAATGACCATCCTACCAAAGGCAATATACAAATTCAATGCTATACCAATTAAAATCCCAAAGCAATTCTTCAAAGAAGTTGAACAAACAATCTCAAAGTTTATATGGAGGCACAAAAGACCAGGATAGCAAAGACAATCCTGAGTAACAAAAACACTACTGCGGGCTGGAGAGGTGGCTCAGGGGTTAAGCCTTCGCCTTGTAGGCGGAAGGTCCCGAGTTCAGATCCCAGATCCCACGTATAGACGCCAGGCGGAAGCGGGGGCGGCCTGCACTTCTGGTCCTGGTAGGGCGGAGCCTGTGAATCCGGGGCGGAAGGAGGTGGAGGCGTCCATGGTGGTTCGCGAATTCGTCAGTGGTTCTACACACACACAGACACACACATACACACACACACACACACACACACAGACGCGCGCGCACATACACACAGTTGAATAAATAATAATAATAATAATAATAAAAATTAAAAAAAAAAAAAAAACACTACTGGAGGTATCACCATACCAAACCTTAGTCTATATACTACAAATCCATAGTTTTAAAAACAGCTTGGTACTGGCTCCAAAATAGACACACAGATCAATGGATAAGGCTTGAAGACCCAGATATAACCCACAAAACTACAGCCATTTGGTCTTTGACAAAGGGGCCCAAAAAATCCAATGGAAAAAGAACAGCATCTTCAACAAATGGTGCTGGCAAAACTGGATCTCCACATGCAGAAGATTAAAGCTGGACCCGTACTTGTCACCATATACAAGACTTAATTCTAAATGGATCAAGGACCTTGATATGAGGCCAGAGACTATAAAAACCATAGTTGAAAGGATAGGGAACTCCCTCGAGTTGATTGGGCTAGGCCAACATTTCCTAAACAGACATCCAATGGCACAGTCACTGCTACCAACTCTCAACAGTTGGGATTTTCTGAAATTAAAGAGCTTCTGTTCAGATAAAGAGATTGTAACACGAGCTCAAAGGTAACCCACAGAATGGGAGAAAATCTTCACTAACAACAAATCTGATAGAGCTCTACTATCCAGAGTGCACAAAGAACTTAGAAAGTTAAACACCAAGGAAACTAACGTAAAAGAAACTTTACCAGGGATGGAATTAAAATATATAACAAATATCTTTAAAAATGCTCCACTTCTTTAGCCATCAGGGAAATGCAAATCAAAACTTCCCTGAGATATCACCTCACCCCGGTCAGGATGGCAAAAATCCACAATACAAACAACACCAAATGGTGGAGAGGATGTGGAGAGAAGGAAACTCTCCTACATTGCTGGTGGGAATGCAGGCTCATACAGCCACTCTGGTGAGCCGTCTGGAGATTCTTAAAGAAATTAAAGATTGAAATGCCATATGACCCTGCGATTCCACTTTTGGGTATAACCCCCCATGCAGCAGAGGTTCACCTCGATAGCACAAGCACAACCATGTTCATAGCAGCACTGTTTACAATAGCAAAGTCAACCCAAATGTCCAACAGTTGTCGAGTGGATAAGGAAACTGTGGTACATCTATACAGTGGAGTACTACTCAGCCATCAAAAATGATGAATTACTGGAATTTGCCGGGAAATGGATGTCATTAGAAACAATTATATTAAGTGAAGTATTCCAGACCCAGAAAATTAAGCGCTGTATGTGGGCTCAAGGTGGGCTGGGTGAGTTTGGTACTAGGAGGTGGCTCCTAGTACCAAACTCACCCAGCCCACCTTGAGACGCTCAAAGATAAATCTATGTAATACCTACAGTAATTCCAAGGATTATGAACAGGAGGGATGGGGTTGGAGGGTCACATCAGACACAAGGAGAGAGGGGACCATGTAACACCAGAGAAAATAGGCCTCCATCAAGGACTGCAAGTAAGTAATGAGACACCTGGTTAAGTTCTCAGAGGTTTGTTTCTGATCATTTACAACTAAGGGGATATGATCTCAGCAGAAGGGGAGGGCATATAGTCTGGCAGATAAAAAGTAACAATTTTGCAAATGGGTGATTGACCCCTCCCTCACTGTGGTTTCCTACTTTTATTACATCTACCCTTGAATGTGCTCTTATAACAAGACTCCAGTTTAACAGCTTTTTGTCTCTGGCCTGGGGGTGACATACAATGCCCATCAGGATGGAGTGAAGGGTATTGCAGGAGCAGCAAAACTGCAAAAGAAAATCAACAAACCACAATCCAGAACTTCAGAGACTCTTAATCAACCATTTAGAACTAGGCCAGACTAATCTCTCCCCATCCTGAAGCTGAGGGAAATTTGTGGAAGAGGGGGCAATAAGATTGTAAGAGCAGAAGGATGGGAGGAGCAATGATTTGCAAGATATTCCACACAAGTTAGGGCCAAAGAAATCATAATTTGACTTTGCATGCCCTGCATAATGTCCAACACACTATTGACCTCACAAAGTCTAGCATCTGCTAAAGGCACCAAGATCCTTGGAGACAAGGGATTTACAGCCACAGTAGTGTTCCTATGCTTAAGGAGAGCACAGGAAAGGGTTCAGGGAAATACAACTGGGTCCTTGTACGTCATCGGAGAGGAGGGCCCAGAGGAGAGTCTGGCATGCACATTAAAGGACTCTCTGGGGATTGGGAGGTAGGCACTGGGGATGGGAGGGAGGGGTGAGGGGAGGGGGAGCGGGGGGTTCGGGGGGAGGAGAAGGGAGGGAGGGAAGTGGTGTACCTATTAATTCGTATGAGCAGAAATAATAATAAAAATGTTAAAAGAAAGAAAGAAAGACAGACAGAAGAAAGAAGAAAAAAAGAAGAAAGAAAGAAAGAAAGAAAGAAAGAAAGAAAGAAAGAAAGAAAGAAAGAAGAGAAGAAAGAAGAAAGAAAGAAAAGAAAGAAAGAAAGAAAAGAAAGAAGAAGAAAGAAAGAACTTGAGAGAGAGAGAGAGAGAAAGAAAGAAAGAAGAGAAAGAAAGAAAGAAAGAAAGAAAGAAAGAAAGAAAGAAAGAAGAAAGAAGAAAGGAAAGAAAAAGAAACTTCCTATGTGAGGTTTTTACATGAACAAGGCGGCAAAAGAAAATTACAAAATATTAATACATTTTCCAGTAGCACCTTTCAATCTTACTGGCCTAAAAGCTGCTTAAACTTCATTTTGTTCTTCTTAAACAGATAAAATAGTTAGGAAAAGTTCTGTATGGATGACCCCTAGATAAGATAGATTGATTTAGGATTTTAAACTTTAGTAATTTGAAGTAATACACAGTTATTAGAAACAATGCTTCATTCGTTTAAAACTTAACTTCTTCCCAGGCCACCAGTATGCCCATATATCGATGATCTTGGGTGTCCTTGGCAGTGGTAGTAGTCAACCACAGGATTATCAACTTGGACAGTTGATACCCTCAGTGTGCTCTTTGGCTAGATTATGAAATCAGGCATGACCCGAGATGTATAGAAAACTGAGTTGCGTTTGCATATTAAAGGGACACACACACACAATACAAATACACACAAATACAATACAGTAAAATGAAAAATAGTGGAGGGGACTGAAAAGATGGTTCTGTGGGTAAAGTGCTGCTACATAAGAATCAATACCTGAGTTTGAATCCCCAGCATTCAAAAGAAAAGTGAGGCTGGTGCATTTGCATATAACCTCAGCACTGAGGTAAAGATACTTTAGTGGAAAAGATCCCATTCTTGATGACTTTGCACATGTGTCTTTCATTTGTAAGCACAGTGGTACACACACACATGCCCCAATTTATACAGTGTGCGCACTACACACACACACACACACACACACACACACACACACAAATAAATAAAGGTAAAATACCAGAAATGGGTAGCATGAGAATACACTTGGACAATGTAAAGACCCCTGTTGTCACTGAACATTCTCACCACACTGCTGTTTTTCTAATTATTTTGTCACCATTTGTTTTGCTTATTGAGGCTTCTCAGCTACAAGAATTGAACTCTAACTAACTTCATTTTGAGCCACTCCAGCTGATGTGTACACAATGGCTCAAATGAAAGATGCAGGTATAAAGCAGAATGCTAAAATTTCAGATGCTGTGTATACCTTCCATTTGCCTTCTGCCATAGGTTAGTTTGATTTAATATTGCTTGTTTTTTTGTTGAGATGGAGTGACTTTCTGGATAATCCAACATAATTGATAGAAGTGCCTGCTTCTCTGGTCTATTTTTGTGCATACATTTTATGTTATATTCTTGACTGGAACTGTCTCATTTTTCATAGCTTCCTTATATTCTGGTTTGTTCTAGACATTGTGTAAATAGACTTCAAAAACTTTCTGTTGAAGGATAAGGAATCATACAGTGACTTTCTCAAGCACTTACCTACCATTCAAAAGTTGTCTATTATATTGTTTTCCAGTTTGCCCATGGTGTTTCCCGTGTTTGCTAAGTTGTGTCCACATTTTCATTTGCTTCAAGATGATGTCTCAATTTCCCTTTTGATTTCTTCAGCAGTCTGCTGTTTATTCAACAGCATTCTGTTCAGTGTCCCTGAAGTTGTATAACTTCAGAACTTTGCTGTTTACTTAAAGGAAACACTGCGGACCGGTTTACACTGTCGGCCACTTCACTTTGACTCACCACCTATGGAGAATAACCTTGTAATGTGACTAAGAGGTCTTGAAACGGAAATCACCACCTTTTTCTATTTAAAGTGCTGATAATCAGAGGGCAGACTGAGAGCCATAAACCCAGATACCTACAGAACAAATTTGCTTTTTGAATCAGAAGTCAGTGTCTGAATACATGGGGCCTGCTGAAGCTTCCCCAGTATTCACAGTAATAAGATGGGGAGTCTCCTCCCTTCTTGCTAGTTACCAATTTAGTCACCCACTGACAACTGCTTGCTTTCCAGCACGAGCTCCCAAAGCAATTGTTCCTGAATCTGAGAGAATCAAGATGGAAAGCTCCTCACTATAGAAAGCTCACCCTGAGGGAATGGGGTATAGAAGGTGACTGTACACAAAGATGTACTTCCTGTTCTTCCGCACACCCTGGGTTCCTATTCCTCCTGGGAGGACAGCTGAGTCACCTTCTTGGAAAGAGTCATCATGTTGACAGACTTTCCTGCCAAGAAGTTTTATTTTCAACCGACATTTTGTTTTCTTCGGCTTCTGGTTAATTCTCCTTAGGTTATATTTTTGGCTTAGGGAAAGAAACCGATGCCTTACAGATACATCTGAATTCACATTTGGCATCATTTCGCCTTTTCTTATATGCCAAAATGCTCATACACATTCTTCTTTCTGCAAGGATTTTCCCTTCAGTATGAGATTTGAGGGTTCTGTTTGAAATAAGCAATTTTTAAAAAGGAAATCCAAGGTTTTTTGAAGTTTTTGTCAGGGTCCTCAGGGGGTCTGTGATTTTCTGTTTCCTTAACGAAGTGGTCCTATAGTAGACACTGCACTTTACTGCCTTGTTCTTCCTTAAGTGTGGCCTTTTATCTCTGAGAAATCTCCACCCTTCTGTGCTTTGGATTTATTCTTCCTTTAGAATTTTCTATTCCTCAGTGAAACTCTAATAATGCAGTATCTTTTGCATTTCCAAATGTTTCCAAGATGATAGACCTGAATAGCACTGCAGAAGATCCATTGCGCTCACGCACAAGGAAATTCAGAGAGCAAAAATCAACAGACCTATAGAGGGCTCCCGCTGCATGCCAGACTCAGGAAGGTAAAGATGTGATTACTAGGCAGCACTGAGGAAGAGACAGACTGAGTAAAGACAAGGATGAGGGGCTTATATAATCTCATGACATTTCCATGTGGTCGTCCTTGCTGATGGCTCCTATTCTTTCCATCACTTTAAAGACTTTTTTGAGAGAAAGAAAGGTGAGAATTAGAGAGAAAGAGAGAGGATAAAAGAAAGGAGAAGAAGGAGGAGTAGGGAGGAGAAGGAGGAAATACAGAATACACGTTCCCTATAATGCATGTGCACATCAGGGAAAACCTCTGGAAGTCAATCCCTTCCATCCTCTATGGGGCCTGGGAATCAAACTCAGTTTGTCATGTTTGTGTCCAGGCATCTTTACCTGCCAGTCTACCTTACCACCACTCCATCCATCTTATATTTGAGAAAATCCAGACATCTGTGCAATATAACAAGTCACTTGAAAAGGTTACATTGGATCCCACGTCTTCTATTTGAAAGATTATTTTTTTTCTATTATACCACTTAGAACGATTATCTTTCTCCTCTAAGTAAAGCTGGAATACCATCTGATGATATCTTTACATGGGTCACATAACTTTGTACATATTAAGTTTCCCTCTGTTTTCATCAAAGCCTATGCTTAGAGGATCCTCTAGCCAGTTGTTTCACTTAGTGGCCATATGTTCCTCCCCGGTTCATGGCTATTTTGTCTTTTTTTTTTTCAATATTTCAGACTTAATCACAAAAACAAATTTTCAAAGGAATTTGCAGAATTCATGTGTTAAGGATAAAATATGACTTATACTTTGGTAAAATGATACAGACTTCATATGTTTTTTTAAATTGTATTAATTTATTTATTTCGTGTGTATGTTTGTGTTTTGATGGGTATTTGTGCTTATGTGTATGGGCACATGTATCTGTAGGCTTGAATTACACTCTAATTGAACTCAGGGTTTGCTAATTAGCCAGCTTTCCTTGGGGATTCTGTCCTTACCTCCCTTTAGAATTGAAATTACAGGCGAACTCCACGCTTAGTCAGATTTTAGGTTCTGGGGTTCTGAACTCTAGCCTTCATGCTTGCAAGGAAAGTACTTTATCCACTGTACTTTTTCCTAGCTTAGAGTATACACTCGTACTTGCAGAAACAGAGACATAGATAATAGACAGTGCAACACAAGGCAATGGATCCTGGTCAGTAAGAAAGGATATGTGCATTCAGCATCTAAAGTATGACCAGAGAATATGAAGTAATCTCGCCTGTTCCATCACACATGGGACCGTCAATGCCATTCTGTAATAATGTATCCCTGTAGCATTAGACTTGAATCTATAATGCAGAAAGTCTGCTTTGAAAATTTTCTTAGTTCAACAGATATATCAAGTAGCACAAAAGGCAAAAGACCTTGGAGAGTAGCTCTTAACACTTCAGCACAAAACTAGAATATCTCTTTTTCACAATTTTCCAGGACTTTTCCAAGTATGGCTCCCTTTCATAGATACAAACTCCAGCATTACTCTAGGATTTGTACTGAAGAAGGAAATGAAACATAGAGGTCTTCTTAGTCTACTTTGTCCATTGCAGGACTAGCTTTTGAGATAAGAATATATTGTCTATTTGCCATGTTTATCAATTCCACAATTCTATTCTTCAGTCATTGCATGGACTTTTTAATCATAAAATATTTGGGGAAAATCATAAAGTATTTTGGGAAAATTGCATATCAGTTTTAGTTTAAACTCAGTCCAAATACAATTCCTCAAAGGAAGTATAAAGGTTTTGGCATACATGAAATGGTTAGCCAGAGTAAACCGTAAGTTACAGACAAATGTGACTGGTAATCATGATCAAAGATAGACATAATAGAAAGGAAGAAACTCCATCCCTTAACTGAAGGTTCATGTTTTTTTTTTTTTCACATGAATCATAAAAGGATCAACCCATACTGACTTAGAGACGGATTGTTAGCAGTAATGAGTCGGTAGATTCAGGTATCTCTTTTAATATGGTTATCAGTCATCCTGCATCATGGAATAATTGACTTATGCATATAAAAAGATACAAATGTGTGTGCACATCCATCTCCATATGTAGATCAACATTTATTAGTCAAGTAGTAAAAGACAGTCTATTCCAATAATGAAGTTCTCAAGCCAAGTTTGTCGCATAGTCAAGAGCTTACTTTGTTCTTTGAATCATCCCTGAATGACCTGTGTACAAATTACAAAACCCTAAAGAGTTAAAAGTGTTTGTTTCACAGGAAATTGGAAGAAATTTATGTGCGCAAGTGAAGCTGAAAGGTCGAATGTGTGACTCACATCTATTGACAGATGGAATGAGCATAACATAAGCAGACAGTGACTAGAAAACAAGCCGGTCGTGTGAAAGTATTTTTAGAGACTAATTTCTACCCAGCTGTGTCATCTATGAATGGGAGAAGTTTGAGAAAGTTACCTAGGGGTATCTGAGCTCAATCAAGTGAAAGTTAATGATCAGAATTTGGCTTCGGTATTCATTTCAAACTTTGATGTGCAAATGAAGCTAGAATTTGTACTAATTTCCAGGGGAGTTGGATTGTGCCTTTATCCAAATGCCATAATTTCCTGCTATAGAATCTCTTATGACTACCACTTTTTTCAACAATATAAACATTGTGGCTTATATTTATAAGCTCATTTTACAAATTAAACAGCATTTTCATCTACTTGGGAAGTTGATAGGACTATTGTATTTATCTTAGTTAAGGACACAGATCTCAAGTTCTAATCTCCAGAGCCATGATAAAATGAAAGCTACTAAATGAAAGCTCTACTACTAACTAGAACAAGGGTTTAAGACCATGTGTGTGGCTTCCCTAGTCAGACTTACTGAAATGAATGCCTGCTCAGCTACTTCATAGATAAATGATTTTGGACACTTTATTTCACATTATTATGCCTCAAATATCTAGACCTCAGTAGCAAATGGCAGTGTAGGCCTTCTCAGATTATTCATTAAGGCATCATGTGAATTTACCACTTGGTCTTCTAGGATGGTGATGGATAACTGCTCAAATGCAGTTGCTCTTCTATTTCAGGATGAGTAAATATATAATAAGCAAATAAATGTATAAACCAAGTTTACCAAGTAGTAATTGATGTTATAGATAAAACAAAACAGAAATTCTTTGTTTATGGAACATGTGCATAAGACTATTATATTTTAATGTGAGAACTGAAACATGCTCGATGGATACCAGGAGAATTCTAAGAAATGTGAATCTGGAATAGCTCATCTTTGAAAGTGTCCTCTATGTACCAGAATATATAAGTTGTAAACAAAGTGTAGCACATCTATAGCTGGATCATGGGGATTAGAATTTCCTGGCCAGTTAACAAGGTTCATTTCTGAAGAAAGAATGACTTACACAGGCTTGAAAGCATCAAGCCAAACTATTCTAGTTCCTGTGAACTCTGGTAGTTATAATGTAGATACCAGGAGAATTCTGGGAAATGTGAATCTGGAATAGCTCATCTGTGAAAGTGTCCTCTATGTACCAGAATATATGTTGTAAACAAAGTGTAGCACAGAGACAAGTGTGGCAGGAATGGATACTGTTAGGAGATTTCTTGAGTTCTACCTCTAGCCTTACATAATCTTCCTTTAGTCTTATCAGTGGTCTTCCATATTGTACATCATGAGTTGAAGGTTTTTGTTGCCGTTATTGTTACCAGTGTAAGCAAAGAGAAGGGTATGTGAGATTTCAGGTAAAATAACTTCTCCAAAGATGTAACTGGTATTCTGTGCAACACAAGGATTTCATTTTATTCAACAGGGCTCTAGGGTATGAATTAATGTATTTCCTTCTTGATCTCTCTCAAGGTGTTTCATTAGATATTTTAACATAAAGAGGACTTTAGTATGTAGAAATATTTGCATGGCACTATAAGGAAACTAAAATATATTAGGCCCTTCCTCACAACTGGAAAGACATGTTCATATGGTCTCATGTTCCTGATACACACAACCAGGAGAAAAGTCTGGTCGGATCAAAATCAAGGAAGCATGTTTATACACTTTGAAGCATACTGAGTGTCAGTGTAATACTTGTCTGGATTTGACAGTGTAAAGACATAGACAATTTCTTATTTTCAGCTATAAGCTTTGTAACTAACATAACAAATATTATTAAACAAATGAGGAAAGTACTAAGTGACCCAACCTACAAATCACTCATCTCTCTTCCCAGATGTTAATTTACTCCTATAAGGAAATACAGTATGGAAAAAGTGATACAAGCTTGGATTTCAAAAATTGAAATCCCTAATCATTTTTGAAGTATAAGCAATTCTAAGAAAATAACGTACTTTTTACAAAATGAATATACTGTGTAATTCATTACTGTGTTATTTTGTATACATACACACTGTGTTATCACATTCAATACTGTGTTATTTTGTATACACACACATGCGTGCGCACACACACACACAGACAACACCCAGTCTTTACATCATCTAAAGACTTATGCTACTGTTCTACCACTTGAATTACAAGTGCTTACATGGCTTTAATACTTCATGCCTTCAAGAAGATTGTCATAGGTTAATTCTATTACTAGAATTTAAAGAAAACATCAGTATTTTATTTTTAGAATGATTCTGACTTTTATGGTGATGGTGTGGTGCTAAATGACAGCTTCTACTTTGTGAACATACAGAGATCACAAAGTGCTAATTTCATCCTCCCACTATCTTAATGGATGCTAATGTTTTCGAATTTTAATTCTTACTCTGTGAATATATTGAGCATTTCCTTTATGTTGAGGAATATTTTTGAATGTTACGGGAAATATGAAAACACAAGATGTTGCATTACTGAAATACTGTATTTAAAGCAACTTGGTGGATTTCAAGCACTAGTTTCACTATACACTTTTTTGTGTTAAAGATTCTGTTTATAGCAACTGGGCAAGGTTCTTTTAATAATCCTCCTTTTTCTCTACTGTAAATTTTTCGAGATTCCCAGTGTCTGTATTAGTCATTGTAACTGTGAAAAATACCTGAGAAAAATAACTTGAGAAGGGAAAAAAGCAGAAGGGATGGTGTGCTTTTGTAATCTTAGCACTCTGGAAAAATTGGCAGAAGGATCAAAAGTTCAAGGTCATTTTTATTTGCAAAATTATTTTAATACCATCCTGGGCTATGTAAAACTCCATCAGAGAAAGAAAGAAAGAAAGAAAGAAAGAAAGAAAGAAAGAAAGAAAGAAAGAAAGAAAGAAAGAAAGAAAGAAAGAAAGAAAGAAAGAAAGAAAGAAAGAAAGAAAGAAAGAACAGAGAGGGAGGGAAGGAGGGAGGAAGAGAGGGAGGGAGGGAAGGAGAGAGCGAAGGAGAGAGGGAGGGAGGGAGGAAGAGAGGGAGGGAAAGAAAAATAAGAATAGCTATTTTGGCTCACAGTTTCAGAGCTTACAGTACATGTCTACTGGTTCCACTGTTTTGGTGCTGACAGAACATTGGAATGTCTGAAGCATGGCAGGGAAAGAATTAGAAAGAATTGAGACTAATATATGTCTTTCCTTTAAAGCATACATTCCTCCCCAGTGACTAACTTCCTTCAACTAAATCTTACCTCCTAAAGACTCTACCACTTTTCAGTAATGCTGTCTAATTATGAATCCATCAAGGGACTAATCTGTTGGTTAAGTTGGAGATCTCAAAAAGATGATCTCACCTTTTTATTGTGCCACTAGCTGGAGAAGTGAGCTTTGAACACCTGAGCCATTTTAATGGACACTTTATATTCAGTCACAATAACCCATATATAGTGGAAACTCATATCTGAAGTGGAATGATATGTCTGACACCAAGAAGTGGTGGCTATTTTAATTCATAATCTAGAATTCTCTATAGAGAAGCAGCCACTTCAGTAAGAGTGTGCTATATGAACTTGCCCAACTTGTGGTCACTTTGTCCAAGGAGTTGAGAGGGAAGATAAGAGTGACTCTTCAAAGCAACACAGTAAACCATGTAGTGGTTGGTAGCTAAGTATCTATTTTAAATGGTCAGCATATAGTTGATTTACTTTGTTAAAAAGGCTATAAAATAAAACATTAAGCATTGCTTGTTAGCTTCACATTGACTTAGCACATATTCTAGTTCTACTGTTTTATTCAAAGCAATAAGTAACCTTAAACTTTTTTTCAGAAAAAAAGTTAATGAGAAATAACTGCAAATTCTATATATAGCAAGAGGGTTAACATCAAAAAATATGTTTCTAAAGATCAGGAAGATGAAGAACACTGATGAAAGGAAACAACTGAGAGATAACTAACAAGTAGAAGCTGCATGTATTTAAAGTGTGAAGTGTCATTTTTGATATGCAGTTGTGTTCTGAAATGATTTTCAAGATAGTTGATATACCCAATGACCTCATTTAGTTCTCTCTTCTTGTGGGTGGTGAGAATACTTAAGATTTTCATTACTAGCAAATTTCAAGTATACATTAGGTTAAGCCTATACATGGAGATTAGGTTCACTGTGTTTGAATCAGGTCCTCAGTGGAGTTATTCATGTTCCAGCTCACAACAGTTGCATCCTTTGACTGAGATTGCACCATCTCTCCTACCTCTCTGACTCCTGGCGAGCACTGTCTAGCTTTTGTGCCTATGAATTTGGCTTGTGTGGATTCTACATGTGAAGAGATCCCATAGTATTTTTGTTTCTGTGTGTGCCTTATTTCGCTGAGCATAATGTATTCTAGGTTCATCCATGTTGTTGCAATCTGAAAAAGCAGCACTTTCAGACAGATGGTAGGGACTACCAGTTGACAACAGCGTTATGTAGTCATAGGAGCAATTTTTAAAATGACAATCTCTGTAGATTAAGACTTCAGTCACATCCATATTTAAAGCGTTGTCTCTAGATAGACTCCAAATTACTTAAAGTGCAAAATCTGTATGTCATTGGTGAGAACTATAAGGTACTGATTCTGTCTTAAGAAACAAATATTTACATATGTATGTATTATATGTACTTTTGGAAACATGCTGACTAGGTAGATAGAGAACAAATATCTCCCACCCTAGGTAATCAAAATGTAGGTTACTATTAATAACTGCCTTCAGAATATAAGCATGACAAACCATTCTAGTTCAGAAGTTTTGTCTTCTGCCATGAGTGCTAGCCATGGTTTTACAGTTTAACTATAACAAATTACATGTGCAAATTTCCTTAGGATTTATTTAGACACAATGATGGAATCTCTACTTATCTCATTTCAACCTTCTAAAGGCAACTTGCTTCTATGATGTTATTGTTCCAAGGGAGTTATTAATTTCACTATCAAGAAATTAGAATTCAGACATACTAAGTTGCCAAAAATATGATGATTTTGTTGATTGACATGTGAACCACGCATCACATGTCAAACAATGTAAAAATGTTTTACAAATTATGGTTTTCAGAAACATTTAAAAACAAGAACTCCACTTTATTTATGAAACTATATTCATCAGAGTGTACAGTAGTGTATTAATTTCTATGCCCTTATATTTTTGACTGTTAGCTTTTCCCATGAGAAGACTCCTTTGACAATTTGAAGTGCATCTTCAATTGGGACCCCTCAGGTCAACTCCCAAAGGAACAAACAGATTGAATCTTGGAGGTATGGCAGTATTATCAGCATCATCAACTCTGGCAATTGTATGGCTGCAATTATTTCAATGGCTTTATTCAGATTTTGCCCTCAGAGTAAACATAACCTAGGATGAGAGAAACTTGAGTTCATTATAGAAGAGTAAGTTTCTTTCACTTAATAAAATAGATTCCTTGAGCCTCAATTGAACTATTACCGAACTCATGCCAGTGGAGTTTGATTTTAGAAATCAAATAATAAAGGTGCATGTATGAAATTTATTGACGCATTGAGGCTGTTGTTCAATGCTTGCCTCGTATGCACAAGGGCCCTAGATTCAATGCCTATGACTGTTGGTTAAACTAGGAAAAGGAAAAGAAAGAAAAGTGAAAAAAATTGGTATTATTTGAAATTAAGAAGAATTCCGTTTCTTAATTTCATGCACGTAAAAATCCCCACTCACATGAAACTCTGCATGCTTGACTTTTTTTCAGTAGAGACATTGCTTTGTGTTAAACTGACAGAGTGCGAACACCCTGAGCTTTGGCATTAGGGCAAATCTGACTGCACATTATGACTCCCATTATCACACATTCCCTTGGTCATCCTAAAGAAGTGTCTCGACTACAGGCTCTTAGAAAAGTAATGCTCTTCAAAATGACTTGTCTGTTATCTTGCTGCAAGTCAAAGTCAGTATTCTCTTTACTGCTTCAGCCTTACCTGTGTTCCAAGGAAAGTGGAATCTGTTGGGCCATTCTTTTGTAATACCCTTCTATATTTATTTGAGGGTCATTTATCTCCTTTATGGCATACATTGCAGATAACTGCTCATATACTTGTTCTAGGTATATGTATGTGTTCATTCATATTATATATAGACATATATGCATATTTAAAATTAAAAGTTCTCCTTGATACCTCTACTATATGAGCTCACTCACAGAATCACTATAAGATTTTTATCATTCAGTTGTCTTTGAAGGTTATATTAATAGAATTTATCTTGCCAAGAGGATTATTATTCTCTTGAGGACAGGGAGGATTTCATAGCCAGTGATTGGTCTTAGATACATTGATAAATTGGGCCTACTGTTAATCACGACAATCAAGAACCGAAGAGAGCTCTTCACTGAAGTGCTTGTTGCAGGATACCAAGGAGAGGTATTCTGTATACACAGATTGCTTTTCATCCATCAGTGGTGATGTGGCAAGAGAGGCACATGGACACCTCCTGACGTGCAGGTGGAGATCTTGGATTGTGCGAACTATCCAACTGAGTGTTTCTCTCTTACCTAGATAATAAAGCAGAGAGCGCTGAAAAAGAGAAGGAGGATTGAGGCTCACTTGATTCACTTGGGGAGAAAAACAAAATGACAGTCAAGAAAAGAGGTTTCTCAAATCTCAAACATTCCAGTTCATTTGTCCATACTGTCTGTGTTCACCAGAGTCACAGCCAGGGGGCCCCTTTGCCTGGCCCATCTGGGTGAGCTAGACCAGGAGGCGGGGGACGGACGTGAGTTAGATCTGTTCTGAGATGACTCAGCCCCAGCCTCGGCCTTGGCTTCCTTAGCCATGCTCCAATGACTCATTCCTCTGGCACTGTCTGTGTTAACTCCTGGGATCAGAAGTGTCCTGTTTACATAGCCTTACATATGGCTGCTCGCTCAGTTTGTTTTGTTGTTTTAAAGGAGCTGGCTTCTTCCATCCTGTGCCCCTTTGGGGGCAAGAAAAATGACTCTGGTGTGCTTTCCAACCACTCAGAACTCATCCTCTGGTGGGCTCTTGCCCGGCCAGCTGACCTTTCTCTGTTCTTCTCCCTCAATCTTCAGGATGCAAACATGTATTTTTTTTAAGAGACAACTTGAAGGCCTGGATTGTTTATTAAGACTTCCATAACCTAAACTCCCTGTGAAATCCTTTCTTAGACTTAATACTAAAGCAAATTCTCACAGTCTGTGGAATCATTATTTTTAAAAATTATTCTCATACTTCAGCTTGGATGTCAAACAAACTTCGGACATCTACTATGGGACTATTCCCTGTGGGTATGATGAGCATCAAGGTGGAAGAGTTGAAGTCTCTAAAGATGGCACCATGGAACAATCTAGTCAGGGAAAATAATTAGGATCCCTCCCCTACTCAGCCCCTCATATCCTGCATCCCCCTCCTCACAGTATTCAGAGTCCGAGGTCTTTTTGCCTCCACACAAATGAAAATGACACGCAGGAAGGTGCTCGGAGGCCCACCCACCTCTAGCTATCTCCCTCTGATCATTCTGGCTCATCCGACGCAGGCCTTTAGGGACTCTCTCCCTGCTGCAATGTCATTACTTGGCTCCCCTGTCGCAGTGTTGCCAAGGTAAAGAATAGCTTTCTCTCTGACGCTTTGGACAAGCTGTCCTGATTCAGCAGGAGAAATCTGAAAATCGTGATGTTTGTGTGCTTCCTAATCCATTATTCAAATCCATAGACACTCCTAGCATTTAGAGAGGAGCTTCCTCCCGCACTCTCTGGAGAGAATCACTCATTCGAGTGACTGATGTAAAAATCAATTTCTTCACTCCTTTGGAAACATATCATCCTCCCTATACACACCCCCCCACATGCGCGCGCACACACACACACACACACACACACACACACACACACACTCGCGCGCACATTTTGATTGCTTCATATTTTGATGCTTGCCAGCATCAAAGGGTTAAAATTGCACCTTAAGTAGTGTGAGGTATTTTTGTGTATGGGATATCCTGACATGCTAAAATCCAGCACTGTATCCCCAATCCCTCTCTACCACAGCAGCCCTTTAATTGAAATGCAAACTGTTATGCTATATCTGTGTGAGAGAGTACAAGTGTTAATGACAGCCCGTTTTCAGCATTAAAATCTGAAGAAGAAAGCTGCAAATGTGTGATCGCACACGGCAACTCTAAACAACCCCAGCGCTGGAAAAGGAGAAAGGGATTATTTATAAAAGTCGGGCTTTGTTAGTGTTCCTTGGGGTACTGTGTCATTGTCAGCGCATTCAAATGCAGGGAACATGAAGCATGCAGGATATGGAAGGTTCGTGTAAGTGTGGTTCTGCCAACTGCTAAAAATCCTGGCTGTTGTGCTTAAAAGAGTCCAGACACTGAAAGGCAAGGGAAAAACAGTTACAGTCTTTACCTAGTCATGAAATATACCACCTGCAAATTAGTGTGAAGTCAGGGAGATTGTCTTCAGTGTGCATCTGGAGAAGCCATCTCTCCCAGCCTCTTTTCAGCCCTGCTCTCATAATGAAGGAGCCCAAGGGAACTAGTTTGAGAGCAAGCACATGAAAGACCACCTAGTTCAGATCCCAGGCCTGTGACTTAAACCTGTTTGTCTTCACTCTGGTCGAGGTTCCGTCGTTGTCATTCATTTTCTAGAAAGGATGTCTATGTGTCTAAACAAAGATGAGAACTCACATGACCTGTTCAGCCCTATCTTATTCTACCTGACCGATTCATTTCTGTTTATCTAAATGTGTGTGAACAGGGTAGGTGCTTCCCCTAACTCTGGGAAACCCTCAAGGGAAGATAAAGCCTATATATACTATTTACTTCCTAATTCCAGAAAAATCAGCAGTATGGTCAGCATTTCACATACCAGACCGGTTGAAATGGAGCATCACATTTCCTTGAGAGGAAAATAAAGCTTGTAAGATCTGAACATCATTACTACGCTCTTGCCAGAAGAGGGCAGCCGTTGCAGTAACCTGGAATAACCTAGATGGTGAAGGCAAAGGTTGCCAGTTACAAGAAATGGGTATCCTGAGGATGTGTCAAGTGAAGGGAGAGAGTGTGAAAGTGGACACTCAGATAGTCTTGTGCTTGAAATTCCTTGGTACACAACAGTTATGTATGTGTTGTTTTCTAATATCAGCTAAATATCAGTTTTGGCTTCTTTAAATTGGTCATGCTTATCACATAGGCAAGTAAGTCATTAGTTCAGTGGCTATAATAATCAGGCAATTCAATTCACCCCCCCCACTCACTTGATGAGTATAAAGTCCTGCCTAGACATATCATATCATGTACATGTCATATCATATTCTCATTTTCTGTCCTAAAGTCTTAAACTAGAATCACATTTTTAAGGATATGACAATAAACCTCATTTTATCTAAGAAAGTAAATTATTTTTACCAAAACAGCCCTGCACACACACACACACACACACACACACACACACACACACACACACATATACATATATACAACACACATGTATACACACACTCACATTTGTCTTTGCCTTTATTTTTTTGCTATTTTCTTCCCAGCAATTTTGCAAGTGTCCTTCCTTTCCTTTGCTTGTATATTTCTGGGATTATAGAGGACTGAGTTGTGTTTGTAATGAAACACATTCAGCAGGAGCTGAAGAGTCATTTGGAGGAAAAAAGGGAAAATAACTTAAACAATCATTCGTAGAAATGGTTAAATAGCTGAATCTGACAGTGGTGCAGAAAAGGGGCAGTGTTTCTCATGGCTAATGGGAATGAAATTACTACTGCAAGTCTGGGGAAAAATGTGACAATCAATTATCAGCACACTGAATTTGCATATTCCTTGGCTCAGCAGCTGTTCTTCTAGGACTCAATTCTGAGAAGAAGGAGGCTTTTACCATCGAAGACAGCAACAGAATCATTTTTTGTAAAGTTTCTTCCTATTTAAAAAAAAACAATGAAAAGAAATTTAATGTCTTATTTTAGGAAATTAGTTGAATTACACAGTATTTCCTTCTATATATATCGTGCTGCTTGTGAAAATTATTCAATGAAAAATATGTGATGTCAATGGAAGAGAAACAAATCTTTTATGTAGGAAAACTGGTTATAAATATTGTTCAATAAAATTGTATGAATAAACAAGATTTCAACTTTCAACATTAAGAGGATAGAACCACCTAACTCAAAAAAATTAATGACTATTTTTCAATAATGCCTGTATGTACAAAATTTAATACCATTATTCTTTTCCTATGTATTCCTTTTTGTATTTCACATTATTCTTATAACAATTACAATAAGAAAATGTAACTACTTAAGTGAGAAAGAACTAGTTGGGCTACAAAAATGCTATGGGTTTAGGTTTCTAAGACACAAATTATTAGCACAATACTTTTGTCACTTATTGTCGTAAGTATACATGCAATTATTTCAATTGCAATAATTATGCACTATGCCACCTAGCTTCAGAGTACATTAGCATAACTTTTAGTGGAATGTTAGGACAATAAAGGAGAAAATGGAGATGCAGTATTACTTATTAGCACTTGACCTTAATTAATCAAAACCTGCAGATAATACACAAGTATTGAATATGCTTATGTAGACTATTTAATTGGAGGTAAGTTTCTAAGTCTCTAATCTCCATTGAAAAATTGCTGTGCAGATTTATATATCCATAAATCTGTCTTTTCATTACATCTAATTGTAACTATATTTCCTTTTTTTTTAGACACTGGCTCTGCTGTTCTTTCAGGGACTTGCTTACTGGCTTATATTCCAAGCAATCAAAAAATCACATGAAGATGTGCATAGAACAAACTGAGTTGAAAGAGTATGTCTCAATTGACTGTTTGGACTTTAGGTTAGTATGGAGATTTGGTGAAGATGAGTTGGGAGGAAGATCTTGACTCAATTTGCTCTGTGACTTTCAAGACAGATCCAGATTCAGAAAAACCATGGATTACTGAAGAGAAATATCATGATCCTACAAAGATTGGATATTATCATGAAAGCTAAGGTTGTTTCTCTCAGGAATAAAGTCATCTTCATGTTTTAGGAGTATCCTCTGATTATAGCACAGAAACCTAAGGTCTTCACTTGCTTAAGATCCTTCAGGAAAGTACCATAAGGGTCATAACTTTTAAATAATAGAAAATTGTTTCTGTCATATCTGCAGATTGGTAACTCCAAGACATACTTTCTGATCTACAGATAGTTGCTTCTAACTATTTCTGAACATGGCAGAAGAGTTAATCTAACTCTTTAGGGATATACTATTTTAAATGTTTATTAATTTATTAATCTTACAATTCAAAGATTGAACCAAACGCTCTGTATTTTATAGAAAACAATTCTACACTTGAAGTGCCTTACTTCTTGGGGAGGTGTGCTTTTGTAAGGACACAAATTTTAATCATGGGGGCACTAACTTCATGAATTAATCATCTTTTCATCTCCGTTCGAATGCCAACACTGTGAGCATTATGGTATGGGCATATTAATTAATGGTGGGACACTAAGAATTCATTGCTGCTGTGAAGCAACATTGATGCTCAAGTGGCAAATGAAATTTATTTGGCCTACAGTTCCAGTAGAGAAATAGAGTCTATTATGGCAGGAAAGAAATGGTGGCAGCAGAACCTGGAGGCTGGCTCCTGTGAAAGGCAACAGCATGAAAGCAGTGAGAAGAAAAGAAAACTGCAAATAGGACTGGATTACCTAAACCTCAAGGCCCACTCCCTGTGAAGTCCTTTCCTCCAGCAAGGCTCCACCTGCTAAAGTTGACACAACCTTTTCAAACATTAACAAGAGCTAACAATGCAAACACATGAGTCTTTGGAGCACAGCTTTGATTCAAACCATGACAAAAAAGTTATTAAATAAATATAGCTTAATGGTGATGATGCTCATTTAAGTCCATGTAGCCTGAGGTGAGTGAACACATTTAAGAGAAATTAAGATGCAAAGTGATATAATTGTGCATACTGCTTGTGACAAGGTGATAATGGAGACAATTAAATATGAGTGCTACCTTTCTGATCCAAGTAGATGAGAAACTTACCTACAGTTCAGGCTACATTTGTAGATATGATTTAAAAATGATTTAGAAATACATATCCACTTTGTTTTCTTCTTTTTATTCAATTGTGGGTTTGTGTGTATGTGTGTGTGTGTGTGTGTGTGTGTGTGTGTGTGTAGAACCACGGGCGAATTCGGGAACCACCATGGACTGCCTCCACTTCCTCCGTGTTTACTCTGTCCCGGGATTCACAGGCTCTGCTCTACCAGGACCAGAAACGCAGGCCGCCCCCGCTTCTGTCTGGCGTCTATACATGGGGTCTAGGATCCGAACTCAGGACCTTCTGCCTGCAATGCAGAGGCTTAAACCCTGAGCCACCTCTCCAACCCCTCCACTTTGTTTTCTATAGTGATTTTTACTAATTCCCAAACTGCAAATTTCAATGTTTCTTGCACATATAAAGATTAAAAAAAAACAAACTAGATATCCTACTGCACAGTTTTTCACTCATGTATGTAAGATATCAATGATTCTCTAAAGACATTTGTTTTGGGGAATGGAGACATGGCTCAAGGGTTAAAATTTTGTTTTATAAGGAGAAGGACCTGAGTCTGGATCCCAGATACCACATAAGAACACCAACAGTGATGGCATCCTATACTTCTGGCCCTGTTGGGCGGAGCCTGGGAAACCACAGAGCAAAGCAAAGGTAGTTAGAAGCAATCCAAGATGATTCTTAAAGATACTCTTGGTTCTCTACAGGGACACACAGTGCCCTCTGTTACACACACACACACACACACACATACACACACACACACACACATGCATATGCAAGCATGTACCAAATAAATAAATAAATAAATAAATAAATAAATAAATAAATAAATAAATAAATAAAAGCATTCAGATGCCTGCATCTTTATGCATTTCCCCACCACAGTAACTGCAGCGTTTCTCTTCTTCCTTCAAGTTGTTAACCTAAGATTTCTTAAAATGGTTTCCATGTAACATAAGTTTCACAGAATGCTTTCTAACAAAAGTATCCTTGTTAAAATAAGTGTGAGAGACTCAGTATACACAAGGACATATGGTGACACGTATGGTAATATGGTAACTTTTGGAGAAATTCTTATGTTACTGATATTGGCTTATCTTTGCATTTTCCAGACTTATTTAATTTCAGTGCATATGCATATGTGTATATAAATAAGCATGCATATATTTAAGTAGGCTAATCTGTCAATGTACTCCAGAGATAGAGTATCTTATATACATATGCATTCTATTGATGATAGACAAATGTTGACAGACTGGTAGATGGTGGATACATAGAAAGAATAGATTGATAATATAGATGCTAGTGTGCTTGCTAGATATAGGTTTCAACTTGACAATTGAATCCTGAGCTCTGGAATATTTATGAAGAATTAGTGATTAAAGCAAGCTATAAACAAACCTTAAAAGAATGTTTTATTTTTCTCAGAAAATCCAGCTCACAGTAGATGGAACCATTTCCAGGGTGGATGGATAAGTGGAAGTAGTTGATTCAGCAGTTCAGCATACTTTTGCAGACATGCAGTCTGGCCCATCTGAGGTTTGCCCATCTTCCAGCTCTCTGGGCATATCCTGGTGATATAATCTCTAAAGCCAAGCTGGACTATGAATTGTTCCCAAGAATTGTAAACAAAAATAAGTCCCTTGTTCCCCGAAAATGTTTAATTGTGAATTTATTGGCAATATTCAAACAAACTGCAACAGGTTAATAATTATATAGCTAGATAGATAATAAAAGTCAATATAGGAGTTGGGACTGGCAAGACAGAAATCTTTAAGGCAGGTTATTGGCATGAAATTCATAGAAATCTTCCATATCAAGGCACAATGCTTTTCTTTTTTTGAGAACCTGGTTTTATTCTCTTAATTACTCTATTTCATTGAATGATTCCAGCATTTATTTTTGAAAATAAACTACAATATTGAACATGCTACAATTCAAGTCCTGGTTGTATATAGGTCTATTTGAACTATTTTGGTCAGAAACTTACAGCAGAAAGTGTTTTTTTGCCAACCTAAAAAGACAGTCTTCATTGAGTTCATGAGTCTTCTATATAGCTTTTGGAACTCTCTTCCCCATTCCTTTCTAACTACTTGGGAATTTCTTTGGGAGGTAAGGAGGTCTGCTTTTTAAAGATTCCATGACATTGAATTTTCTCAATGGTCAATCCCAAATCTTCAGAAGATTGTTACTTTCTGGGAAAGATCCTCCCATTGCTTTATATATGAATAAAAATCCAAAGGACACTTACTGATCTTTCTAGGATCCTGTTTTCTGCAACCAATAATTGAATCAGGGAAACAGAGAGAGTAACAGAAACAGAAAGAGATTATTAAGAAAAGGAAAGGCACTCTAGAGAATAAAACTGGGCTTGAGAGACAAGACAGTCTGAAACTCAGAAAGCACCAGACTTTCAGCATCAGAAGTTATTTGTATAACACACACCTTCCACAGAGTTGTGGTATTATATTTTCCTGCATGTTCTCTTTTCTACTGAAGCCCATCATTGGGGCTGCCCATCTTCCTGTAACAACTGACTTCTTTCAAGTGTTTATCTTGATGCCTTTTTCCCTCCTGCCTCAATATGTTAAAACTTATTAGACATCCAATAACCCCACTTATTTCTCATCACGTTAGGCCTGTGGGATTGGACCAAAATGCATGCAGTCACTACCTATTGATAATAACAAAAATACTTCAAAAAACTTCTTGACAGAAAGAGGCATTTTAGTACATCTGTGAACTAAAATGGAGTAGAGTGGAGATGTTTTTCTCTGTTTTACTCTGTCTGGGACATGAGGTATAAAGTCTGAGAGATAGGATGACTAAGTAACTTCGGGTTGATGTCTTAAGAATGGAGGTTCCGGGGCTGGAGAGGTGGCTCAGGAGTTAAGCCTCCGCCTTGCAGGCAGAAGGTCCTGAGTTCGGATCCCAGACCCCACGTATAGATGCCAGGCAGAAGCGGGGGCGGCCTGCGCTTCTGGTCCTGGTAGGGCGGAGCCTGTGAATCCCGGGGCAGAAGGAGGTGGAGGCGTCCATGGTGGTTCGCGAATTCGTCCGTGGTGCTACACACACGCACGCGCACGCACGCACGCGCGCGCGCGCACATGCATATGCATACAGTTGAATAAATGATAAAAAAAAAAAAAAGAATGGAGGTTCCAAGCCTGAGTTAAGTCCTGAATTTACATGTACACACTTAAGTACCCTAACAAGGATTACCTTATCTACCTCCAGTGTCCCAGGAAACACCACGGGATGGTCAGTTTAGACTAGAATTTTTCAATGGGATTATTTTACCATTCATAGAGACCTCAGACAATGTCTAAAGATACTTATAAATGGGTGAGAAAGAACAGAAGGACCAGTGACTGCACTCCACTGAAGTACTGACATGGACTGGGGAAATGCACAAAACGGTAATGACAATAACATTCTAAGAGCTGGGAATGGTTATAGAGCTCATGATGAGGAATCAAAATAATGTCTAAACAATGTTTAATGAGTCTTCATCCAAAAGTGAATGGATTTTGACTTGGGTCATAGTTCTGATTCTTGGTGTAATTTCCCTTTTAGCAACAAGCCTTCGAGCTGGCCACCAAGAACACTGGAGAGGGTAGGCAGGGAGGCATTAACTAGACCACTTTATTTTTATTAATTTGTGAATGAAGTAGATAAAAGCTAACAAGGCAGAAAATGATTGCAAATGTAAATGCCAATATGCTTAATGATCCGAGGAAACAAGTTCAATGGGAGCTTGTCAGACAAAAATTTTTCTGCCTATTGACCTGTCCATAAACACAAAGAGATGGGAGAAGATTGCACGAATAGCAATGCTAGCGAAGCAGTGACTTAATCATGTAAATGAATGGAAATACTGAATAATGAATTTTAAAGCAATGACAATTTATCTACTTGCATTCAAATCTAAGAAAAATCTATGGAGCTACTCTAAGTGCAAGATACTTAGATGAGCTGATTGCACTTACCAAATTCACACCCTTTGTGGCTTAATAAGTTTAAAATTAGCGTATCATGCTACATAGGGTCTTTGTAAATACTGAAACCACATGAAATGGAGAACACTTAGCATGCTTCATGTCCTTGGTTATCACAGAAAAATAAAACCTCATTATTTCTGACACACAGATAACCCTTGATGATTGCAATGGCATGCCACTCTCTGAAAACCTTACTCATTCAACTCCTAAGTTACTGATTTTGTGTATACAGATATGGATGAGATTGTTAATACAAAGCATCCTCTTATGCAATAGTTTTGTATTTTATAGGTGGAGCAGTATGTATTCTTCATTCACTTACTATGCATTGGGAATGCTCCAGTTAAATACTTAAAAATTAAATGTTTTCTACATTTAGTTTAGGATAGGTTTAGGAATGTGATTGTCATAGTAGAAATAGCTAGGTTTTTAAATTTTAAAGACAGAAATTTAAATTCAGCATCATAATTAATTCTGACAGTAGGCCAAATTCCATAACCTCTCTAAAGTCTTTATTCATAAAATGCTGAAGTTACAGCAGTGAACAATAAAACACATTGCTAACAGTGTGCTTTTAAATATTATAGCAATTTAGGTATTCAGAATGATGAATAGTAGTCAATGCTAAAACAAATATTACATCAATGTGCTTTCATTGATTATATAACTAATATTATATATTACTGTATATATATCTTCTTAAATCAAGCTAAGGATTTAAAAAATGTCAATACTTCTTTATCCTTTCATCCCTAACCTCTAGAAGATGAAAATAAATTTATATCTGGAGTTGTAAAACATGTGGCAACCTGATCCATAAATTTAGTGAACTTAAAAGCAAAATTGCTTTTTAAATAGGTCTAGATAACACTTTCATGCAGAATAATTTCGAATTTTTTTTTTGAACAGAATGTTGAGTTTTTGATTTTCCTGATTCAGCCTCTTGAGTTTGAGAATACAAGTATATATCACCAGGTCCAATTCGCACATGTTTTAACACTGGCCCAGCTGAGCCATATGTAGTTTTAATTAAAACTATGTTTCCCTATCCAGATGTGTTGGAACACAACTATAATCCCAGCTCTCTGAAGGAAAGAAAGTGCCATCAATGCTGGTTTGATGCCAGCCGGTTTAACAGAGCAAGTTCCAGACCTCCCAGGGAAATAGGTCAAGACCCGACCTCATTTCACATTGTTTCTTCATCTTTTATTCACTATAGTATCATTAAAGTGAATATAACTTCTATTTGTTCGGCTGATTATACAAGCAAACTTGAAGAAGTAAATAAGTAGAAGCCATCAGTGAGTGTCTCATAAGAAGACATGGGAAGCAATAGAAAAATGGAGAAGACATAGTATAAGGGAATGCTTTCAGACTATCATTGTATTGTCTGAGCATTTTAGGAAGCTCAGTTTGCTAGGACAGTTAGCAAAGAGCCAGCTGGCAGACACTGGGCAGAGAAGCAAGCCTATGGAGAGAACATTTATAATGTATTTTAGTGGGAAATACGCATCACCTAGACACGAGGAGAGTGAAGATACTCCATGTCGAAATAGTCAGCTTCATGCTCTTTCTCCCTCTTTTTGTCCTCCTCCTCCTCCTTTTATTTTCTAGATTGAGGCTGGGTAGAGGCACACAGTTGTCCCAGCAGCTGCCACTCTGCTTCCCTTTTGATCAGTGCATTCCTGTTTTTCTTTAGCCTTGTATAGTTCAAAGCAGCTTTTACAACCATTTCCAAACCCAAAAATACCCCCCACGCACATTTATGATAAAGAACAGCATGGCTGCATAATTCATTACTTCTGCTATCTAATTAAGAGATGTCAAAAATGGGCAAGGTCGACTCTGCTTAAAACCACTAAATTTTGATTTACGTGGACATAGACACAAGTGTAGCTGGTTGAAAATCATGGAGTTATCACCTGTCAGCTGTGGAATAAAATGATGTCCATCATCCACCTGAGATGTAGTTTTCTCAGTAATCATCTGCTGACAATAGTTCCTATCTCCTAATTAAAATATAATTAATTAAAATAATGAATGCAAATAGTTTTGTCCTTATTTAAGATAGAATAGATGTAATGGAAAAATTCATTTTCACTGTTTATCAAATAACAGATGCCAAACATGTTGTCATTTTTTAGGTAAATTCACAAATATTTATAACTCGCTATCAGTAGAGCCACCCCTGAAGAATTTTCAGAGAGGATAATGAAGTATGCTAGCTAAAGTTTAGCATCTCAAATGTGCTTATTTTAAGATATGCCATGTATCTTATTACCTGCTTACATTGGTCTAGTTATTTTTCCCGAATGAATATGCAAACAGCATTGTCTCTTTCAGTTCTGTCATTTCTTCTAAAAATCATCAGAGATTAAGAAGTATGCATTTACTGACACAGCTACACTGTGAGTTTGTGTGCAATATGTGCTCCACAGAATCTAAAATCAAGAAAATAATAAAATGTAAAGTATTATTTAAATGGAATAAAATATAAAATGTAGAAAGGATAAAGAAGAATAGCAGACAGATTGGATGAGTCATTTTCTAGGATACCCATAGGAAATTTGTGGTAGTAGATGGAAAGAAAAAATACAGAAAAAAAAAACATATCATTTTACTATGTGTTCTACATGCAAAGAAAACGTCTTTCATCATTCCAAAACCTTGTGGACATCGTGTATTTCTCTGAAAGAAATCAAGAACATCACAGAGAGGGTGATTTCCTTTTAGGCTGGCACTAGCAGGACAGAGGAAAGAGATATTCAAACAACTACAGAATCCAACAGGATAGCAACTCCAGTAGGAACACAGTCGTAAGAGTCCTTGGAGAGGGGTCAAGGCACCTGATTATAAACCTGGGGGTCTGAGTTTGATCTCTGGAAGTGGAAGTCCACATGGTAGAACAAGAGAACGACTTATAAAAGATGACCTCTGGCCTCCACCTGTGTGTCATCTCACACTCATGCTTCTCTCTCAAATAAATAGATAATAAATGAATGAATGAATGAATGAATGAATAAATGAATAAATAAATAAATAAATAAATAAATAAATAAATAAATAAAACAAGAAAATATTTTTAAGAATACTGGAGACATAGTTCAGGGGATAAGGTCCTGGTATTTTTATAAGAAGTGAATTTGGGGGCCACAGAATAGCTCCACAATTAAAGAGCCTGTTTGCAGACCTGGCAACCCTGAAAGTTGATAAAATAAAAGGAACGAACTCTCCTCTGACTTACACCAATGCACCAGGTGTAAGTGCCTTCTCTTTCTTCCCTCACCTCTCATATATGTGCAAATAAGTGAAATATTAAAAAGAAGTTAAATTTGTGAGTTTAAATCACTACTGTTTAAAATGGAAGTAACAGAGAATTGTAAACTTTAACTTACAATACAGGCATAATTTTGTGAAAATAGGAACCCACAGGCACCTGAATAAATCAAAGGGTTCTGGAAAGTGGAAAAATGTTCAGTGATGTGAGCTAGCTAAACAGGGTAATTTTTTTATAACACAACTATACTAGGAGAATTTTTCATCACAAGGTAAATTAACAGAACTTGAGGCAATACTCAACTTCTTTCTAACCAACAAAAATCACAAAGTTTCTATTATTCAAAGGGTAACAGCCTCCCATCCTTCCAAAAGAGAAGGACTCTTTAGGACATGACTCTAAAGAGACACACAATGTTTCTTTGTAAAATGTGTTACATCATAGCTGGTCTATAATATGAGCTTAATCAATTTTGACAGTATCTTGAAAAATGATTATTAAACCCATCTTTGGAAGAACTCTTATACAGCAATGAAAATAATTTGAAAAATTCTTCATTTAGAAAAAAGTCATGAAAAAAGAATGAATAGAACCTATAGTAGCAGATTTTAACTCAGCAGTTCTAAGTAAATATTGTAACTGTATCTTCTCTCTGTTGTTTGCATGACCACCTCATGGCATTGACTATATTTTTAAGATTGTATAATGCTTATGAATTTTTATCAAATATTAAATTCATATCTTCAGTATACCCTAAAATAAAGGTCACACTAATTGTGTTTCCCTTTTAGCAATATTTCATTTAAGTTAAGACAGACTAATGATGGATGTGCAATAACTGAAGAGTTCATTTGACTCACAAAAGTCATTGCTCTGGTACCAATAATCCTAATTTTAAAAAAAGCTGAATCACAAATGTTTATGTATTAATGAAATCTTGAAAATGTGATATTTGTGTCTACAAAGGTGTTGATAAAATTCAAGAAACAGAATGTCCTTAATGATTTAGGATAACAATGAGTCTGGTTGTAATCAACTTCAAGAAAGTTGCTATTCAAGATATCTGGAAAGGGAAAGAAAAAGCATCAATTTGACAACACATTGCTATTCACAGTAATAATGCCAAAGGAACACCATAGGAAATACCCCTGTGGCTTAATCAATGATGAGCTTTTGCACGTAAGTCAAAGATGCACTCAATTGCTCCAAATTAGGAATATCTGACGTCAAGAACTGGCTTGATTTCTTAGTGGTTTCACACCCTGTTGTATGAAGTGAGAAAATAACAAATTCCCTCCCTCCCAAGGCACAAACTTTATTTGTGTGTCTTTTTCTCTACTTGTATGTTTCCTTATTTTATGCCACAGGCCACAAAATATGTCTAGAAAGGCTTCAACCACAGAGCTGATCTCTGCGTGGTTATTAACTTAGAGATGAAAAAAATCTAGTAATTGATCTTTCATTGTTCAAAGCAGATTTCTGTGTAACCTGGAGTACTTAATGTCTTATACTTTCAAATAAGAAGAGTAGTTTTTCCCAAAAAATGAAATCAAAGAAATTACACATTCAAATTGACTTTCTCAATCTATATATTTCTTATTGATGACCCTGCCCACATATTTGGATGTATCAGCTGTAAAAGTAAATCATGATTTATTTATTTATTGAATATGAATTTTTGCAACAGTGACATTAAATGATGGGAACTGAGACAAGAAGGACTGAATTAGATCCACTGAGTTTGTAAAAATAGTGAAAGAATTGAATTACAAGTTGTTCTCTAAATAACTGTCCTATGTTGAGTATCAAAAACTTCGATATTCCTTCTAATTCCAAAACCTGAAAAAGAAATTCAATTTAAATCCATTAATGTGACACTAGTAAAGAGGCAAAACATAGCCAATGAGATCATATGTTAAAGAAAATGCAGAATAATACTGTATTCATTTTAATGGTTGATTAATATTTTCTTAAGTTGATGAATGGTATTGGCAAGAACAGAGGAACACACATTATGTACCTTATTCTACAAGGTAGCAGTGAAGAATTTCCTTAGGAGAGAAGCGATTGATTTGAACTGAACAGAAGCAGAGCATTTGTCATGAGTGAGTCCTTTGACTACTTCCTACTTATGAAATTTAATTAACAAACCCAGGAAGGTTGGGGTGGCCTTATATATCATAGGAAGAAAGGTTATGTTCAATAGTTTTTGTAAAAGTGTCTTAAGGAAGAACGTTTTGGAATAAAACAAAGAAAGGTGTGAAAAAGAACATGGTTGATGATGTCCCATTCAATCTTTCTAAGAAACTGCCAGCTATAGTGAGTGATCTAGAACTAAATTCTGAGAACAGGTCTCAGTGGGAAAATGCTATGCCATTTTTCCATGTTCCTCTGTATTGAGCAGTGATGCTCCTGAGATACTAAGTCATTCTAAATGATCAAAATGATTGTTTTTGCTATTATATAGCACATGTCTTGTTTTTATTTCCTTATCAAGCTGTAAAACTTCCCAAGGATAGGGCTACTTAATTTGTGCTTACAGAGCTCTACATGTTTATAATTGTTTCACTAAATAAAATTAATACTTTCTGAGTGAATAAAATACTTTAATTAATAGGGAAAAATTTAATAGATGATATTTAATAGATGATAGACAGAGTTTCCATATTCAATGTAGATGAATGTTTTACAAGTTTTGTGGTAACTTAGCTGAATGTTGACTAACCATAATGTTCCATTACCTTACGAAGATAGCAGACTGAAGCATATTTTCCAAGCTGAGGACCTTCATGCCACATTAGGCTTACAGATATGTTTTGTTTGGCCTAGAGAAGTTTTACTTTTTTAATAGTTGCCAGATTACAAAAATTGTCAATTTTCACATTTTAAGAATCCAGGTCTTCTACTTATCTTGGAAATATAAAAATAGCTGGTGTTAATAGTTTGCATTTGTTTGTGGCAATAACTTCCTGGGAGCTGTGTGTTTATGACTCTCTTAAGACTCAACTGACAAATATTCATTACTCATAAAGATTACCTGCCTGTTATCTGTGCTTTCGAATAAAGTCTCAGTGTGTTTCAAGAAAAGGGAAAGTGGTAGTAAAAATGGAAAGGCCAGATATAAAAGTATTTTTTTCATTTTATACTATCATTAAAAACTCCATGTCAATTTTTATTCAACACTTTAAGAATTCGTTTTGATTTACCTGCATTGTTTCTAAGGTAGTAATAACAACTTGTCTTTTTAGCTTGAGCTATGTTTTTATTTCCCTTTCTTCCCTCTACAAGCAGTTCTAGCAGACAGGTTTTCCTATAGCCCTTAAGAGGCCCCAATGTTGGATAAAGTTTATAGTTTATTGCTTCATATTCAAAGAGCTTTTTCTTTGGGCATCTCAACGTTCATGTCCCTCACCTATCCCTCAAAATGCCTTTACACATCCGAGCAATACGTACATGTAATTTTACTCACATTCTCTCAACTTACTATGTATCCTTCTTGTCTCTCCAACATGGAATACATAAATAATATCCTCTTTCCTTAAAACCTTATATCTTTTCTCACTCTAAAATATTAATTTTCACAAAGTTCAATACTAATTGACCTGAAAGTTTCTAGAAGACTTCACCATTTTTTGGCTTGTATTATACTCACTTGTATGAAGAGATTAATGATGATTTTGTCATAAATAAAATTGATAGAAATGTTTGGGTAGCACTTAGTTTTGGACAGGTTCCATTCTAGCTACTTTACATCCATGAGTTCATTTAGTACTAATACCTTGCTTAAGAGTGTTGTGATTTAGTCGTATTAGAGTTCCCATACTAACAGGGAGCCCAAGAAGGGACTCCGGGCATGCCACTGAGTCCTTACCCTTCACTGGAGTGGAAGACTCAGAGGGAGGTTTGCCATTCACACAAAAGGATACTTCAGGGGGTGGGAGGGAGGAAAGAAGAGGCACTAGGAGGAGAAGGAGGGAAGGAGAGGGTGAAAGGAAGGAGGAAAAGTGCAAGGGGTGATGACAGGGGAAGGGAGGAGGGAGGGAGAGGACAGGGGTACTTACTGAGCTTGCATGATTAGGAAAAAATAAAATATGGGAGAAAACAATAAATTAATAATAAATCTACATTTATAGATAACAAAACAGAAAACACAAAGAGAACACCTGTCTTATCACAAACAAGAAGTATAGATAATCTGAGTTCAGATTCATCACTTTTTCAATAGATGAATATAATGTATGTCAGATAGCAATGTCAAAAATTTCATTATTTTGTTCCATAATATGATCATTCTCTCAGTTATTTGCTCAAATCCTTAATCATAGGTAATTTAGTTACCACAATGGAATTGTGCATGCTCCCAGTTTTGCAGGGCAGATTTGTTTCAATCATTACTTTGATATGTGATTGACTCCTGTCTAAGGTGAATAGATGTTTTTGTGACATCTCCCCAGGAAGTTTCACACAAGACCTGTGCATTTCTAAAAACCTGGCATGTTTTAAATAAATAAGCAAAAATACACAAACAGTTGGTATCAAACTTAGAGAATCACGGGGCTGGAGAGGTGTCTCAGGGGTTAAGCCTCCGCCTTACAGGCGGAAGGTCCTGAGTTCGGATCCCAGATCCCACGTATAGACGCCAGGCGGAAGCGGGGGCAGCCTGCGCTTCTGGTCCTGGTAGGGCGGAGCCTGTGAATCCCGGGGCAGAAGAAGGTGGAGGCGTCCATGGTGGTTCACGAATTCGTCCGTGGTTCTATACACACACACACACACACACACACGCACGCGCACACACACACACACACATACGCGCACACACACACGCGCACACGCGCACATGCGCGCGCGCGCACATACACACACATATGCACACAGTTGAATAAATAATAATAATAATAAAAAACTTAGAGAATCACTTGCTATTGGTTTTTTGTATGACATAGTCAATTTGTCTCAATATATTGACATTTAAATGTGCCCTTTCCATCTGAATATTTACATGTTAACTTGTAGGAATATGTGAAGATTATGATGCAGACTTTCATATTTTTTGATTTCCTACTGACTATACAATACTTAATCCTTAAGTTTAATCCTTAAAGGTGTTAGACAAAACAGCTTTACAATTTTTAAAATTAGCTAGAATTAATATATGTATATATCTAGATGAGTGTATGGTATAGATTATTTTTTGCTGCCAAAAGGTCAAGTAAAACATTTCAGAAATCAAGTATAGGTCATTATTGATGAACATATGCTTTAAAGGCAGGATCAACAAAGATCATATCAGAAACATCATCTCAAAAGGGGATAGCTTTCTGATACACTTACTTACAGCAAAGTTCCTCCTAAGAGAATCATTCCCTAACCACCAAGCATGGTGTCTTTAGAAGCATATAAATTATAATTTTTGACTTGGATCAGAGCAGTATTTAGTCAGATTCATTTTGAAGGAGGAATCTCAAAATCAGGTATATAAAAACAATGAATATTTCACTGGAGAGATGCAATAAAGATAGGAAATGGTGAAGCTCATCAGAAAGACAAGGCACCTAATGTGCTGACTTTGGGCAAGACACCATGGAAAGGAGAGTGTGCTGAAATTTTTGTCCTTATCTTTTGTCTTCTTTGACTGTGAGCAGGTGACCCTCTTTCCTGTAATCTTAAAATCTCAGAGTCTAGTCACAGATGAAAATATACACTTTAAAAATACAGTTTATGGAGGCCTATTTTCTCTGCTGTAACATGGTCCCCTCTCTCCTTGTTTCTGGTGTGGCCCTCCTACCTCATCCCTCCTGTTCATAATCCTTGCAATTACTGTAGGTATTACAGAGATTTATTTTTGAGTGTCTCTAGGTGGGCTGTGGTTTCCTATTTTTATTACATCTACCTTTGAATACAGTCTTATAACAAGACTCTAGTTTAACAGCTTTTTATCTCTGGCCAGAGGGTGACATACAATATCCATCAGGATGGAGTGAAGGACATTGCAGGAGCAGCAAAACTGCAAAAGAAAATCAACAAACCATAATCCAGAACTTCAGAGCCTCTATGTCAACCACCTAGAACTAGGCCAGCCTAATCTCTCCCCATCCTGAAGCTCAGGGAAATTTGCAGAAGAGGGGGCGGTAAGATTGGGAGGAGCAATGATTTGCAAGATACTCCACACAACTTAGGGCCGAAACAATCATAGTTGGATTTTGCATGCCCTGTGCAATGTCCAACATACTATTGACCCCACAAAGTCTAGAATTTGCTAAAGGCACCAAGATCCTTGGAGGCAAGGGATTGACAGCCACAGTAGTGTTCCTATGCTTAAGGGGAGCACAGGAAAGGATTCAGGGAAATGCCACTGGGTCCTTGTACGTCATCGGAGAGGAGGGCCCAGAGGAGAGTCTGGCATGCACATTAAAGGATTCTCCGGGGACTGGGGGGGAGGCTTTGGGGGATGGGGAGGGAGGGGTGAGGGGAGGGGGAGCAGGGGGGTCGGGGGGATGAGGAGGGAGGGAGGAAACTGGTGTACCTATTAAGTTTGTATGAGTTAAAAAATACAGTTTATGATAGATTTGAAAACTAGAAATTTTCTTAGTGCTAGTTTTTACTCCTCCTTCCTTCCGTATCCCATATATTTTCCTTTCTACAAACTTTCCTGTCATTGCTCCCCTCTTTACATTCTTACCTTTCTGTTTTCTTCACAATTGTCCCACTATTCCCCATTCTTAGATTATGTCCTTTTACTATTTACAGGTAAATTAAAGGGCTTTCTATTTAGGATTGCAGCTCTGAAGTTTCAATGTTTACATTCACATGTATGGAAGAACATGAAATATTTGTCTTTCTACATTTGGGATATGTGATTCACCATGATATTTTCCAATTTCATTTTCTCACCAATGAATTTCATACTTTAATTTTTCTTGACAGCTGAATGCCATTGCACTATGTATTTTTCTATATTTTCTTTATCCATTCATCCATTGACAGACATTTAGGGTGATTCCATTCTTTGCTAATGTGAGATGCAATAACATGGATGTATAAGTGCCCTTGTAGAGTCCATTAGGAATTCACCCAGAAGTAGTATAGTTGGATCATGCTGCGCAGTTCCCATGCTGATTTCCATACTCCTACCAACAGTGAAAAAGAGCTCTCTTTCCCCCACATACTTGCCAGAATTTATTTGTGTTGTTTTATCTCAACCATTCTGACTGGGGAAAAATGAAATCTCAGAAGAAATTTTAATTTGCTGATGGTTAGGCTGTACATTTTGTAAGATATTTGTTAGACAGTATCCACTGTCACAGGGATGCCATATCCAAAATCGCACTGCATGATGCCCACTTTCACAAGACCTGCACAAAACTTGGCTTATTAATGTTTCACCATGCATAAGTGATTGTCATGATTTGAAATGTGTCCCCCACCATCTTATATATTTAGTAAGTTCATGGAACCATGAGAGGTGGAGCCTTGCTGGAGGAAGGCAGTCACAAGGAGTGGGCCTTGAGGTGAATTAGTCCCACCCTACCTGTAGGAAAAGTCTGTCTTTACAGCAAGCAGTCTTGCAAGTCTCAGCTGCCAAGATGTCTATAGTGATACAGCCTTCTCCAGCTTTGGCCAGCCAGCCATGCCGCCTCTGCCATGAGAGATTGTATCTTCCCTCTGGAACCTAAGCTAAGTAAATCTCTCTTCTCCCTTAAGTTGATTGACTTTAAAGTGCTCTCTCACAATAGTTAAAAGTAAATGTTACAGTAATGGTCTCATGAAATAATATACCTCCACTAGAGACTATTGAATATTAATGCAAGACAGGAGAAGAGAGCAAGTACTCAAGAAATTTCTAGTTTAGATCACAGATGAAACCTAGTGTGTCACAAGTACAAAAGTGCAGAAAAGTTCAAGAAGACTGGTTGGAAAGGAGAACATTTGTAGTGGGATAAGAGTGGGATAGTAATGAGTAGCAAGGGGTGAAAACATATGGATTATTTGTGTTTATGTGGGAAAGTTCAAAGAATTAAAAAAATAAATAAAAAGGTAACATTACTATAGGATCCTAGAATGTCATGTAGGTTCTGAGGAGCAAATTTTTTCCATTTTGATCAATAAAATTTTATTTGTTTTTATAATTCTATGGTAGAATATTTGCTGGTCCTATGTGTTATCATGGGAATTCACCCCTTAGACAGAAAGCAGGGGGAAGGGAGGCAATAGAAAGGAGGGGATAAGGAAGGAAGGAAGGAAGGAAGGAAGGAAGGAAGGAAGGAAGGAAGGAAGGAAGGAAGGAAGGAAGGAAGGAAGGAAGGAAGGAAGGAGAAAAGGAAGAAAGAAAAAAGGAAGGAAGGGATGAACAAAGGAAGGAAGGAAAGAAGGAAGTAAAACAGAGAAAGAGAGAGGGAGGGAGAGAAAGTGGGAAGAAGCAAGAGAGGAAAGGAGTCTCTAAACTTTACTGTTTAGTGACTTTACTGTTCTGTATTCATTCCAGTGACAAATGGAAGCTCCTGTTGCTCCATATAGCATTATCTGTATGCTCCAGATAGTGATGTGTAGTGGTATTATGCTGAGATTTTCATTTGTATTTTCTCAATTATACATGGTATGAAACCTGATATGCCCTTATCTACCATCTTTGCTTCTTTAGGCAAGTGTTTATGCATGTCTTTTACACATCTTTAGTTCTTGTTGCTTATTTCCTGACTGATGAGTTTAAGATTTATTTCTGTAGTTTGGATAGTAGTCCTTTATCACACATGTCTTTTGGAAATATTATCTCCAAATCTTTGCTCTCCATTTCATTCTACTGATATCATATGATTTACAAGCTAGATATTTATATAATAAAATCTTGTTTATTGATCTTTCCTTCATGGTTTTATGTCATATGTGTATGTAGAGTTAAGTAAAATTATGAACATCAGAATTTCTTTATGCTGTAGGTGTTTATGATACTTTAAATTTGATCTGTTACTCATTTTCAATGAATTGTGAAGCTTATAAGGCTTTTGCATAGATAGATTCACTTTCTTTTTTAGATGTTTTATTTCTTGTTTTTACTTTTTTAATTGATGAATTTTGTTCTTTAACAATTTCATACATTTATACAAAACTTTATTATACTAGTATTCATGCTTTTTTTGGAGCCGTCCATATATTCTTTTTCCTTTTAAATATGTCTTGTAGGGTTTTTGTTTTTAATAGATCAAGCATGATTTTCATCTCCTGCCTTTATGTGTAACATAATGGCTAGAGACAACTAAAACCGGTTTTCTTTCTTCTAGACAAGTTATATGCTGATAGCTCTGACCTATTAATTCTTGTTAAATAGCATCTTCCAAGGGCAGGCACTGTTGAAAAGAAATGCATTTCAAATTGGTTTCTTTACCTCTCACTAGCAGATGATCTGTGGTATTCAGAGTTAGTTAAAGTCCTACATCTAAAATTCAGAAAAATGTGCCTTTTTCTGGTTTTATGAATTCACACTGGAGTGTTAAAATTTATTTTTCCACATCAAATCTCTGATGACTCTTCTATAATTATAGTACAGGTTTTTCCACAATTGCAAAGGTTTCAGTACAAATTGTTATCTCACCTTTGCTCTAGAAAGTTGTGGTTCTCTGTATTTACCTGTTTATTAAAACTTGAGGCAATAGTTTGCTATGTAACTTATGTCTTTGATAGATCTGAGATGATGTGCTAACTGTTTAGGTTATTCACCTTTCCATTTGGGTTTAGCATGGAGTACTGATTTATAAGCTCCCCATCATACCACACTGGAAATCTAAGCAGGTTTTTAAAAGATGAAAATTAATTTATCTTCATACTCATCAAAAAAAACCAAGATTATTCAACATTCTTAGTGTATCAGCTCACGTACTTGATACAGAAAAGAGCATGACTTTCTAGCAGACCAGAAAAATGCAGCACATTCTGTGATATATCTTAGAGGAAATTACTTCTGAAAGAAAGATTTGTCTTTTATGCATAAGGAAGATCTGGCCAGCATTTGGTCTCTATGTAAAATGTGTTCATATATCCTTAGCCAGGACAAAGTCTACACAAAATGTTAATAGCAAACTGCAAAGTCATGGAAAGTTTGGGACTTGTGTATAAATATGCAAATGTTCCTGAAAGACAGAGTACTTGGATGGGTTCAGTTTCTTGAAAACATGATAGAAAAATGTAAATATATTTACATCATAACATGCAAGGACTGTGAGTCTTGAGAATTTAGTTTCTGTTGCTAAAATAAATATATCTAATAGGATTATATCTTCCTAGTGATTATTTGCTTAATATGACTTTTAAAAAGACTCCTTCTGTGTGAAAATTTGAATGTCTCTGGAGTTTCTGGGGTCTTCTTAGAAAAATGTACTAAAGATATTGTGTTGAACAATTTAGCATTAACTTCATAGAGAATTAGAAGATTTCTCTTGTAAAAAATGAAAAAACATACAGAAATAAAGTTGTTAGACTTTCTAATTTTGGAAAAATTGTAGGGATTGTGTGTTTTATGATGTAAATGAATAACCAGATGGACTTTAGTCACAAATCAAATAAGAGAGTGAATAAAGTTTTATTGACTCCTTGTACTGGGATCTGAGATATGTAATATAATGTTGTCTCACACTAATAAATAATCAAATTGTATATATACAACATAATATATACAAGACAGATTTTCAAGAGTGAGTATCAAAATGAAAATAAAATAACTTTCATAGGACACACAGTCACTAATGTATGGGTCTATGTTCACTTATATTTACCTCATCAAGTCTGAACATCTCAGTGTGTTGCACTTCGAGACAGTGAGGCCCAGTCTGTCTGAGGGAAAATATGCTATGCCAATCTGGTTTTTCATAATTTTACTGGAAGACAAGCTGCTGTGTTTTATCCTATTGTAGCAAAACACCACAAAGTAGGTAGTTGTGAATTATAATGAGTAGAAACTTAGTTTGCACTCATTGAGGCTGTGGTGCTGACAACTGACAAGAGGTTTCTTGTTGCATCCTCTGAGACAGAAAGAAGATGTCAAGAGAGGGAAAGACAACAAATTCTTCTTTCTCCTCACTAATCCTTCTCAATATGGCAGAGCCTTCCTGGACAAATTGATTTTGAAATGTTTTACCTTGCAAGAGTTTTAAAGTGGCAATTAAATTTCAGATATCCTTAGGTTAGGATATCTGGTTGTCTTTCAACCTAGCTCCAGATTCAGTGAGAGAGACTTTCTCAAGGGAGTATTGTGGAGAGCACCGAAAAAAACACCCCACAGTACTCCACATAGGCATCATGGACTCATCATACATTAGCACGCACACACACACACACACACACACACACACACACCAAAAAAAAAAAAAGAGCAAAAAATAAATTTGGTGAAAAATGTAGACATTTTTATCTAGCTGAAAAGCATCTGAAGGAAATTTGATGTTGGAATTGATGCAAGTGGCTATGAATCCAGACAGCCCATTTTCTTTCATGTACTATCTTTACTGTGAAGAGAGATATCTTTTCAGTCTACTTCCTTTGCTCAAAAAGGCAGAGGGAAAGCCACTTGTGTACATCTTAAGAATATCCCCAACCACCATTGTCTAAAAAACACTAGGTCCGGAGGTCTCAGCTAAAGCCAGTCATTTTCCAAACCTATAGTTGTTGATGGTGTTCTGGGTTGTTAGAATAGAATACCACAGAGTGGGTAATTTATGAATTATAATTCATAATTCATAACTATAATTCTTATAGTTCTAAGACTGAGGAGTTCAAGTTGGGGAAAGTCACATAGAGAGTGTTTTCTTGTTGCATTTCCCCATGGTACATAAATGAACAAGACAGAGAGAGAGGAAGGATCATTCATTATTTTTCTGTCAGGAGCCCACTACTACAGTCAGCTGACTAAGGTTATAATACAGTCATCAATTTTCTTAGAAGGTCAGAGCACTTGTGACCTATAAAGACACCATCTCTCAACACTGTGACATTGCTGATTAAGTGTACAACAACATATGAGCCTTAGCAGACACGATTACACCACAGTGCCAGGAGAAGACAGCATGGTCTGTGTAATTCAAATGAGAGCTGCACTGGGAGAAAACTGTGACACTTTCAGGAAGTAGGAAAGATTCAGGTATTCAGCTTTTTCTTATTCTTATCCGGCACTCAGAACACTGTACATACTCAATAATGATTTGAAAATGGAACTTAATTCAGGTTATTTAAGTAGATCTTGGATCAAACTTCATACATAAAATTAGCATTTAAATCTGGAGCTAAACTAACCATTTGAAGATAAAATATATACTTTCGTTAGTTAGTAAGGTATTTGTAATCAAATAGTAACTACAATAACATCACAACCCTAAAGCTCTCATGAAATTTAGTAAGATGACTTCTTAGAATCCACTGAAAAGCTACTGACTCAAATCTGTTACTCATCTTGTAATTTTAAGTTTATAAGCTCAAATTGAAACTAATAACTTGAGTGAAAGCCTATATATTTAAAAAGTTTAAACTAGGGTTAAAGTGCTGGCTCAGGGATTAAGAGACTGTCTTACAAGCCAAAGAACTCTGCGTTTAGTTCCGGGATCCCATAAACGCCGGGCAGAAATGACTGTGGCCTGCACTTCTAACTGAAAGCAATTCAGGATGATGCCTGAAGTCACCCTTGTGCTTCCACAGGCACATCCAGTGCCCTTGGACACACATAAACATACAGTTTAAAATAATGTAATTTGAAAGTTTAAAAGAAGTAGGAGGCTGGGATGAATACTCAACATGCTTGTAAAAGTAGAAAAAATTAATAAAAAATATAAAATATCACCCCAGAGATAAGCTATGGTATTATAAGCATATTTTACCCCTTTATAATGCATTTTATCTCCAAAAGAAATTTCAGTCATAGTTTGTCATTTTGTAGCATTTGATAAATTCAGCATCAATGTAGCTATGATAATTTTTCCTGAAAGTGAAACATTTGTAAACATTTTTTAACTATTGCAGTGTTTTCTAGTTTCCTTGTAAGAGCCATGGAAAGATTTGCAAATCACAAATTGTTCTAAAGCGGTGAAAGCATTCCCAAGCAATTTCAAGAAGCAATTTCTATTACATTGAAACACGGTATCATAATAAAATGTCACCATAAAGCAGGTTACATTTTCTGCTTAAACTTAAACAAAAATTACCTCTGCATTAGGGTGGAATATTGGTGCTGCCAATTTGGAAGTGTCATTTTTACAGCTCTCCTCAAGCATGTAAACAGTGAAATGTGGTATTTTTTGAGGTGTCTTATAAATCTTTGATCAGAAAATAGTTTCTTGTTCAAATGTGGTAGTAAAAAATCATTTTCAGATCAGAAATCATGGTTATTTTTGTACCTGTATTTTATCTAAAAGTGTTTGCCGGTAGGTTGCTATTCCATAAAATAGAGTGACTTTAGACATTCTATCCAGGTTGGAATATCCATTGGAAAGAACAGTGCTATTCAATTTTTCCAATCTCCCTTTAACTTTTCATCAGAAACAGAATGATCTCGAAGCTTGCCCCCCCCCAGGCTAACTCCAGATTTAGTGTAAGAATCTGACTCAAGGGCAGAGAGTAATAGAGCAGGACACAAGACATATCCCTGCAGGATCCAAAAGCACATTGATGTGTACAGGCACATGCATACACCACACATGCTTGATCTTTGAAAGTAAACAGTTGAGAATATGTTAACACACACACACACATACACACATACGTACATATATGCATGATGATCTTATAGTCACTATATTATGGGAAAATTATTTAAGATCCTAAAGGAAATATTTAGTTCTGTCTTCATTCTTAGACTGATTCTAGCATGAATTGTGAAAAGAATAAAATGAAGTGCTTTATTGGGTTGTTCATAGAACCTCATGACACTTATCTCAGTCTCTTTTGCCTTGCAGATATTTTCTTAAATTCCTCTTGCCTGTTTGGTTATAAATAACTTAGTCAATGGTCAAGTTCAGCTGTGAAACATGGCTTATTCTTCACAATACTTTGAGATAGGTAGCATTTCCAGAGATAATACATAAAAAGATAGGGCAAGAAATTTGTGGCCAACAAATTGTAACTTATCTGTATAATTTGTACCTCTCCATTTAAGACTCAGAAAACCACTTTTGCCCATCAGGATGGAGTGAAGGGCATTGCAGGAGCAGCAAAACTGCAAAAGAAAATCAACAAACCATAATCCAGAACTTCAGAGCCTCTATATTAACCACCTAGAACTAGGCCAGCCTAATCTCTCCCCATCCTAAAGCTCAGGGAAATATGCAGCAGAGGGGGCGGTAAGATTGTAAGAGCACAAGGATGGGAGGAGCAATGATATGCAAGATACTCCACACAAGTTAGGGCCGAAGCAATCATAATTGGACATTGCATGCCCGGTGCAATGTCCAACACACTATTGACCTCACAAAGTCTACCATCTGCTAAAGGCACCAAGATCCTTGGAGGCAAGGGATTGACAGCCACAGTAGTGTTCCTATGCTTAAGGGGAACACAGGAAAGGATTCAGGGAAATGCCACTGGGTCCTTGTACATCATCAGAAAGGAGAGCTCAGAGGAGAGACTGGCAGGCACATTAAAGGATTCTCCGGGGATTGGTGGGGGGAGGTACTGGGGGATGAGTAAGGAGTGGTGAGGGGAGGGGGAGCAAGGGTTCGGGGGGGAGGAGGAGGGAGGGAGGGAACCGGTGTACCTACTAAGTTAGTATAAGCAGAAATAATAATAAAAATGTTTAAAAAAAAGAAAACCCACTTTTCTTAGAAACTCAATATTTAACCTTCCTGTTTTATAATTATCATAATTTCTATTATTATCTTATGTTCTTTTAATTGAAAAGCAAACTATTTTTGGAAATCACTTTAAAGACACTGACAGGAAGGAGTCTAAATCTAAAAGTAAAATTCTCAAAACATAATACAGAAAATGAAAGATAGAACTTTACTCTAGAACTCACAGTTGTTTAAAGTATATGTTATGATAATTAGCAATCCAGACAAATATCTTTAGATACAAAAAATCAAATCTAATCAACAAGAGATAAAATCAAATAGAATAGATTTATAATTAAACCATTTCCTACCAGCCCTTCCCCACCCCGTTCTGCCAGCCGGGACACACGCGCAGTCCAGCCAGGCCTCACCGTGACCTAGGTAAGCTCTGCCCACGCCCTGCCCCCCAGAACCCCAGGTCAGCCCAAGGGACCCAGTTCCTACCCCACCATCCAGCCGGAGCTGCGTGCACGGGCCGAGGGACGAGGAGGACCTCCCCCTGGGCCTGGGCCCCGCCCCAGCTCCCCTCGGGTTAAATAGCTCCATGCCAACGCCCCCATCCTCCCTTCCATACCCCACTCTGCTGGGCTGGATGTGCGCACGGTCCAGCCGGGCCTCACCACGACTTAGGTAAGCTCTGCCCGTGCCCCGCCCCCCAGAACCCCAGGCCAAATAATTCAGTTTAGTGAAATTGAAAGATCTTAAGAGTTAAAACGACAAAGACAAAGTCAAAGTGCAAATCCATGAGAAGCAACACTCAAGTAAACAAATTTCCCACTGAAGGAATTAATCCCACAATGTTAGACACCAACCAGAACAAACCCACGGAAAATGGCCAAGAAAGCCTGACCCAGGATAAGGACTTTCAAAATATGATCATTACCATGTTCAATACTATGAAAGAGGATATCCGGGAGGAATTAAATAACCGAATCAATCGCTTTGAAGAGGAACACAACAGACACTTGGAAGAGTTGAGAAAAACAGTGCAAGAAACCAAAACTGGCATAGAACACTTAAAACAGACTCAAGCAGAGTTTAAAACTGAGCTACAAGACAAGTTATCTTCAACCCAGAACTCCACAGAGAGTCTTATCAGCAGAACTAACGAAGCAGAAAACAGAATTTCAGACCTTGAAGATAAAGTGGGAGTACTAACCAGTTCAATGGAAGAGGTTGTTAAAGCCAAAAAGATGCTTGAGAGAAATATCCAGGAAATATGGGATACCCTGAAGAAGCCTAACATGCGTATTCATGGAATACCAGAGCAAAAATCTCAAAATACCACCCCTGAGGAAATTTTTCAAACGATCATCAAGGAAAACTTTCCTCATATAAAAAAAGAGAGGCCCATCCATATACAAGAGGCATTCCGCACCCCAAACAGATACGACCAAAACAGAAGCATGCCATGGCAAATGATAGTTAAAACACTCCACATTAAAGATAAAGAACTGGTGCTGAGTTCTTCAAGGGAGAAAAAACAAGTCACTTTTAAAGGTAAACCTATTAAAATAACAAATGACTTCTCAGTCGAAACAGTAAAACAATAAAAGCAAGAAGAGCTTGGAGAGACATACTTCAAGTACTGAATGAGCAAAAATGTCAACCCAGGCTGATTTACCCTGCAAAACTATCCGTCATGATCAAGGGAGGAAGAAAAATCTTCCAGCACAAAGACAACTTGAAGGGATACATGTGCACCAAACCAGGCCTTCAAAAAATGCTAGAAATGATTCTCAAGCGTGAAGAAAAAAACAGGCATATCCAGGAGAACAGAAGGCAAGTATAACACCATTAAAAGCGAAGCAATGTACTTATAAAAACTACTAAACATAAGAAATGTCTAGAATTAAATATAGTTTCTCCATTATAACACTAAATGTTAATGGAATTAATTCACCGATCAAGAGACACAGATTACAAACTTGGATTAAAAATCACAATCCATCAATATGCTGCCTGCAGGAAACCCATCTCACCACAAAAGATAGGCACGCTCTAAAAATAAAAGGCTGATTAACAATTCTACAAGCTAATGGAAGCAGAAAACAGGCAGGGGTAGCCATTATGCTATCAAACCAAAGAAAATTATAAGAGACATGGATGGATACTACATTTTAGTCACAGGTAAAATTCACCAGGAAGACTTCACAATACTGAACATATATGCACCCAATATGGGCCCCTCCACATTCATTAAGAAAACCCTACAGTCTCTAAAGCAAGAAATCAACCCCCAAACAAAAATTCTTGGGGACTTCAACACCACCCTTTCAACATGGGATAGATCAACAGGTCACAAGCTTAACAGACACACTTGGAACTTAATCAAACCCTTAAAGAAATGGACATTACAGATCTCTATCGAACTTTTCACCCACGCACCAAAGAATACACATTTTTCTCAGCAGCACACGGAACTTTCTCCAAAATAGATCACATATTGGGCCACGAAACGAATCTACACATATACAAAAAAGGTGAAATTCTAACCTGTGCCCTATTAGACCACCACGGCCTAAAGCTGGACATCCACAACACATCAAACAAGAGAAAATGCACTAACTCCTGGAAACTTAACACTATGATGCTGAATGAGAACTGGATTCAAGAAGAAATTAAAAAGGAAATTCAAGATTTCCTGAAAGTGAACGATAATGAAAATACAACTTACCAAAATCTCTGGGACACAATGAAAGCTGTTGTAAGAGGTAAGTTCATAGCTCTTAATGCCTACATCAAAAAAATGGAAACATCAGAAATAAACAACTTAACAATGCAGCTTAAAGCTTTAGAGAAACTAGAGCAATCTGATCCCAAAAGCAGTAGAAGGGAGGAGATTAGCAAAATAAGGGGAGAAATATCTGAAATCGAGATTAGGAAAACTATAGAGAAAATCAACCAGTCAAAAAGCTGGTTCTTTGAAAAAATCAATAAGATTGATACAACCCTAGCTAAATTAACCAAAAGCAAGAGAGAGAATACCCAAATTAACAAAATTAGAAATGAACATCGACTTATCACTACTGATACCCAAGAAATCCAGAGAATTATAACATCATATTTCAAAAACTTATACTCTGTGAAGTTTGACAACACAAAAGAGATGGATGAATTTCTAAGTAAACACAACTTACCTAAATTGAATCAGGAAGTTGTGAATTATTTAAATAGACCTATAACATATAAGAAAATTGAGGAAGTAATCTCGAATCTTCCCACCAAAAAATGTCCTGGACCAGATGGATTCAGCTCAGAGTTCTACCAGACATTTAAGGAGTTAATAATACCAATACTCCTTAAACTGTTCCATCAAATAGCAAAGGAAAGAACACTACCAAATTCCTTCTATGATTGCTAATATCGTTTTAATCACAAAACCTAATAAAGATTCACTTAAAAAAGAAAACTATAGGCCGATCTCTCTGATGAACACAGATGTAAAGATTCTCAACAAAGTTTTAGCAAATCGGATTCAAAAACATATTAAAAAGATCATTCACAGGGACCAAGTAGGCTTCATCCCCGGCACACAAGGATGGTTCAACATATGAAAATCAATAAATGTAATTCATCATGTAAACCAGTCCAAAGTACAAGACCACATGATACTCTCGATAGATGCAGAAAAAGCTTTTGACAAGATCCAACAGCCTTTTATGATCAAAATGCTAGAGACAGTAGGAATGGAAGGAACCTTTATCAATATAATAAAAGCTATATACAACAAGACCACAGCAAGGATTATGCTCAATGGGGAACAATTGGAAGCATTCCCACTTCGATCAGGAACTAGACAAGGCTGTCCACTCTCACCACTTCTATTCAATATTGTACTTGAAGTCTTAGCTGAAGCCATAAGACAAGAAAGGGACATAAGAGGGATTCAAATCGGCAAGGAAGAAGTCAAGCTATGCCTATTTGCAGATGACATGATCTTATACCTGAGGGATCCCAAAAACTCCACCAGGAAGCTCCTGGAACTAATTGAGAAGTTCAGCAGGGTGGCAGGATACAAAATAAATGTGCAAAAATCAGAGGCCTTCCTATATGCCCAGAATGAAAGATGTGAAAAATCCTTGAGAGAAACAATCCCATTTACTATAGCCCCTAAAAAAATGAAGTACCTTGGTATAAACCTAACCAAGGAGGTAAAAGACCTTTACAATGAAAACTTTAAAACCCTAAAGAAAGAAACTGCAGAAGACACCAGAAGTTGGAAAGACCTCCCATGTTCCTGGATTGGCAGAATCAACATCATAAAAATGACCATCCTACCAAAGGCAATATACAAATTCAATGCTATACCAATTAAAATCCCAAAGCAATTCTTTAAAGAAGTTGACCAAACAATCTCAAATTCATATGGAGGCACAAAAGACCCAGGATAGCAAAGACAATCCTGAGTAACAAAAACACTGCTGAAGGTATTACCATACCGAACCTTACATTACAAATCCATAGTTATAAAGAGAGCCTGGTACTGGCTCCAAAATAGACACACAGATCAATGTATAAGGGTTGAAGACCCAGATATAAGCCCACAAAATTACAGCCATTTGGTGTTTGACAAAGGGGCCCAAAGAATCCAATGGAAAAGGAACAGCTGGCAAAACTGGATCTCCACATGCAGAAGATTAAAGCTGGACCCATATTTGTCACCATGTACAAAACTTAATTCCAAATGGATCAAGGACCTTGATATCAGGCCAGAGACTATAACAACCATAGTTGAAAGGATAGGGAACTCCGTCAAGCTGATTGGGCTAGGCCAACATTTCCTAAACAGACATCCAATGGCACAGTCACTGCTACCAACTCTCAACAGTTGGGATCTTCTGAAATTAAAGAGCTTCTGTTCAGATAAAGAGATTGTAACATGAGCTCAAAGGCAACCCACAGAATGGGAGAAAATCTTCACTAACCACATATCTGATAGAGCTCTACTGTCCAGAATGCACAAAGAACTTAGAAAACTAAACACCAAGGAAACCAATGGTCCAATTAAAAAATGGGCCCTGGAACTTAAAAGAAATTTTACCAGGGATGAAATTAAAATATCTAACAACTATCTTAAAAAATGCTCCACTTCTTTAGCCATCAGGGAAATGCAAATCAAAACTTCCCTGAGATATCATCTCACCCCGGTCAGGATGGCAAAAATCCACAATACAAACAACACCAAATGCTGGAGAGGATGTGGAGAGAGGGAACTCTCCTACATTCCTGGGGGGAATGCAAGCTCATACAGCCACTCTGGCGAGCCATCTGGAGATCCTTAAAGAATTAAAGATTGAAATGCCATATGACCCTGCGATTCCACTTTTGGGTATAACCCCCCATAGAGCAGAGGTTCACCTTGATAGCACAAGCACGACCATGTTCATAGCAGCACTGTTTACAATAGCAAAGACATGGAATCAACCCAAATGTCCAACAGTTGACGAGTGGATAAGGAAACAGTGGTACATCTATACAATGGAGTACTACTCAGCCATCAAAAATGATGAATTACTGGAATTTTCTGGGAAATGGATGTAACTAGAAACAATTATATTAAGTGAAGTATCCCAGACCCAGAAAATTAAGCACTGTATGTACTCCCTAATAGGTGGCTCCTAGTACCAAACCCACCCAGCCCACCTTGAGACACTCATAGGTAAATCTATGTATTACCTACAGTAATTGCAAGGATTATTAATAGGATGGATGGGGTTGGAGGGCCAAACCAGAAACAAGGAGAGAAGTGACCATGTTACAGTAGAGAAAATAGGCCTCCATCAAGGACTGCAAGAAAGTAATGTGACACCTGGTTAAGTTCACAGACATTCGTTCCTGATCATTTACAACTAAGGGGATATGAACTCATCAGAAGGGGAGGGCATATAGTCTGGCAGATTAAAAAGTAACCATTTTGCAAATTGGTGATAGAACCCTCCCATTGCCAAATGCCATATGACCCTGCGATTCCACTTTTGGGTGTAAGTATTACATCTACCCTTGAATGTGCTCTTATAATAAGACTCCAGTTTAACAGCTTTTTGTCTCTGGCCGGGGGTGACATACAGTGCCCATCACGATGGAGTGAAGGGCATTGCAGGAGCAGCAAAACTCAAAAGAAAAATCAACAAACCACTATCCAGAACTTCAGAGACTCTATATCAACCACCTAGAACTAGGCCAGACTAATCTCTCCCCATCCTGAAGCTCAGGGACATTTGCGGAAGAGGGGGCGGTAAGAGTGTAAGAGCAAAGGATGGGAGGAGCAATGATTTGCAAGATACTCCACACAAGTTAGGGCCGAAGCAATCATAATTGGACATTGCATGCCCGGCGCAATGTCCAACACACTATTGATGCTCACAAAGTCTAGCATCTGCTAAAGGCACCAAGATCCTTGGAGGCAAGGGATTGACAGCCACAGTAGTGTTTCTATGCTTAAGGGGAACACAGGAAAGGGTTCAGGGAAATGCCACTGGGTCCTTGTACGTCACTGGAGAGGAGGGCCTAGAGGAGAGTCAGGCATGCACAAGAAAGGACTCTGGGAATTGGGGCGGGAGGCACAGGGGGATGGGGAGGGAGAGGTGAGGGGAGAGGGAGCAGGGGGTTCGGGGGGAGGAGGAGGGAGGGAGGGAACTGGTGTACCTATTAAGTTTGTATGAGCTGAAATAATAATAAAAAAACCATTTCCTACCAAGATAACTTCAGTTATAGATGATTTTACTCTTGGCTTTCCCCAAAACTTTGGAAAAGAGATCATTTAAATCCTACACATTACTTCTGGATAAAAATGAAAAAGACTTCTCCACTTAGGAAAGTAGAATTTTATCTATGTAACAAAAGAAAAACTCTACAGAGTAGTAGTTGTCTCAATCATATATTACAAATATTGAATCCAGAAATATATTAAAAGAATAATGGATGAAAACTACACAATTCCAACAAATGAATAAAAATAATTTATCTGAATCCAAAATATTTTCAACAGCATTAACCTATGATTAGCATAAAATGTCTTCAAATAAGAAAAGGTTATCTAATAAAAAATATATCAGCAATATTAACCTTATTGGGGACAATGTAATATGTCTCTTGTAAGACCAACTATATGGTGAAATTAAAGCAACTATGAAAGACAATACTGAAGGACATAGCCACTGGAAAAGATCAAGAAACAAACACAGGTTAGAAAGAGGGAATCAATCATTATTCCAGGAAGTGAAGATTAGCTAAGTAGAACAAATCAAGATCTGTACAAAACTGCCTGCCCAACTCATAAATGGAATTAACAAAGCTTCAAGAAATAAGGCCAGAGTGGGAGAAAATATTTGTAAAGTACATACTTGATAAAATGTTACATATAAATTTGCAAAGAACTCACATAATTCAATAATGAGAATGTAAATACCCATTTAAATGTAAGTAAAAATGTACAATGGACACTGCCAAATTAACAAGTTGCTATTACTTGAAAAAGTTCTTATTTGTCATTACTACAAAAATTTGCAGTTGCAAAATACACTGAAACCTTGCTAGTTGCTCAGTAGAATGATAAAAAAATTTTAGATGAATAAAATAACTTAGAATATCACTTGCTAATAAGATTTAGAATAAGTAGAACTCCATGTCTCCATGTACTGTAGGTGGGAATGTAGAAAATTTCAGTCATGGTTGGACATTACATAGTTTTTACATAAAAATACATCTTTATATAAACTCGTTTGTGTGACATAATTATTCTAATAGCAGGCATTTTTCAAGGGCAATGAAAATATATGTTATGCGAAGTCATATGCTGAGGTGGCCACAAGAAGTTTTACTTAGCTGACTAATTCTTCAAAAGAAAGTCTAAATGCACTTTTAACTTGTGAATGGGTAACCAAATTATGATACTCACTTCAAATAGAATGTTACTCATCAGAGATATTATTGGATAATCTCCAAAGATCGTGTTAAATGATATAAACCACATACAGAAAGTATTACATTATTTGATTACATTGATACTTCAGTTTTGAAAAAGGCAAAATAAAGGATTAAAAGAAAATCAAGGAACATGGGCTTCAGCTAGTGATTATGAAGCTGAAGTTTGGGTAATCATTGAGGTCGAGTAGAAAATGTCATGGTGATATTTGGTGTTTAGTGGTTGCATTTTTTCAAATTTATCGAATAATACATCTAATTTTATTCGGTACACATTTCACTCCTTTATGCTACCTTAAACATCAAGGAAAAAGAAATATTAACAACCAACTTTGCCTTATATATTTTCTATGACTAAACAAAAACATCTTATCAACACTCTTCAAAATATCACAAAAGATCTTATATTGCTACTCTTCATATTCCACATTATTAACCTTTGATTAAAAATTAAATACCATGCCATTCTGTATTGCAGCCCAATACTTTAATTTGCTTGAAATTCCCAGTGTTTTCATTTCAGAACATGTAGGGGAGTCAATAGGATAATACTTTTCAGTTTACTTTTGTGGGTATTTGTGATGATTGGAGAGCAGCACAATCTCCACATTGGAGACTGTTGCATTTTTCATGCTTGGAGCGAACTCTGGAGTTTGTAGCTGCAGCTGAATTGTCTCATTCATCCCATGCATGGCAAGAACTTGGGAAGAAGTCCCCCAATACACACGTTCATATCCACAACTGTTCTTTATTAAAAAGATGTATTTCCAAGAGCAATCATCCACAAGTTTTGTATACTTGAACAAGATTTTAGAGTTTAGCTAGATTCCCCCAGTAAAACTCACAAAAAAACATTGTCACAATTTCTGAGACAAGAGTTTGTGCTATGCTCAGAAAATTGCTTTCACCTATGACCCAGATCTCATTAGTAACACCACAAAGATGTCTTCTAATAGCTATTTCTCCTGTCTTGTTCCAGCCAGACAACATATTTATTGTCAAGGGAAGATCAGATACAAATCTGACCCTGACTTGCCTTTCTAGATTCCACTGGTTGGTTTTCATTTTAATTTCTGCTTCCCATTGCCTCCTGCAAATAAAATTCACAAGATAAATACATGCTACTCTTGAGAAGACGTTCCACCTGTGCTCTGTCTTTATTGCTTTCAGTTTTTTTCTCTGGTTCCCCATCAGCATTCCTGGAAAGTCAGAGATTGATATAGAGATCTGAGCTGTTGAATAATTGATTTCTGCATTTGGCAAATACGTATTGACATTTTCTTCTTTGTGCTACATGGCCTAAGATAAATAAGACCTAGTTACTGTCCCTAAAATCCTGGTCCTATAGTAAGGGAGAGAGATATAGAAACAAATAATTGCAAGACCATGTTGCTATGTTCTGGTAGACACTGCCAATAACAGATGCTAACAGACAAAAAGTTATTTGGAAAACAGTAGCTAATCAGATCCACAATTTGTGAGAGAGCTGGTGCTTTCACAATGTAGGTAGAAGCAAAGGCAGTGAAGCAGAAGGTGGTGGGACAGGATTCCTCTCCAAATTGAAGAAACAACTTACGTACAAATGCACACAGAGGCGATAAATAAAGATGTCTTCATTTTCCTTTTGCAGTGAGAAAATATCTGTTGTTAACAACTGAAAACAGGAAAGATTGGATCTTGGCTCACAGTTTTAGAGATTTCTGTCCAAAGTCAGCAGATTTCAGTGTTTCTTGCCAAACATCAAGCGGAGCATCATGATAGGAGAGAATGTCAAAGTGACCCTGATCACCTCATATTTGTTGGGCACAAACAGAGCAAGTGAGGAAGGTGCATTCTGGGAATCCCTGTAGTGAGTTGTCTACTATACTAGCCCAGGAGGTGAGCACTGGCTTTATCTAAGACCATGTCCCAAAAAAATTAGTGACAGTATGATTAAAGTTAGTTCCTGATATCGATCTCAGGTCCATATATACCCACATGTGAATGACCTATACACACACACACACACAAACACACAGACACACACTCATATCATGATATGATGCATGATATGACATATTCATATCATGATATCATGCAAACATGGTATATATATGTATATGTATGTATATGTATGTACATATGTATATACACAAGAAGCAGAAAAAGAAAAATGAGGGAGCGATAAAAGTTGGTGTAACCACTGCTTCAAAGTCATGCTCCTAGTGACCCACATTGCTTATTTAGGCCACGTTTCTTAGGATTACCTAGCTCGTAATAGCTCATTATATTATTAATTCATATATAGATCAAGCCATTGATGAAGCTAGAGACATCATGATCCAATTTGCTCCTTGAAGGCTGTACTTTTGAGTAATGCTTCACCGGGTACCAGACCTTCAATATGTAAGCTTTGGAATACATTTCAAATCCAAACCATAATGGCAAATAACAGAACTTTGTATAACTATAGTTCATGGTACATTTACTCATTCATTCACTTATCTAGCATTCATTAAACAACTCCTGTGTATCAAAGATAATTATAGAAGATGCTCTTGGGGTTACCAACACCAACGAAAGTTCTCTTTCTCATAGAGCTCATACTCTAATTAAGAGTAGAACAATCATAAATAATAAAGAACATGACAGATAAGAGATTCAGTATAGGGGCTGGAGAGGTGGCTCAGGGGTTAAGCCTCTGCCTTGCAGGCAGAAGGTCCTGAGTTCGGATCCTAGACCCCACGTATAGACGCCAGGTGGAAGCAGGGGTGGACTGCGTTTCTGGTCCTGGTAGGGTGGAGCCTGTGAATCCCAGGGCAGAGTAAACGAGGAGGTGGAGGCGTCCATGGTGGTTCCCGAATTCACCCGTGGTTCTACACACACACACACACACACACACACACACACACACACACACGCATATACGCACAATTGAATAAATAATAAATAAAAAATTAAAAAAAGAGATTCAGCATATCAAAAATCAACAGGGAAATTACTCTCTCTCCATAGATAGATAGATAGATAGATAATTAGATAGATATAGATAAAGTGGTAATATTTGAAAAGAGCCATTTGAATTTTTGAATTCCAGGAGAGACATTCTAGTCGCAAGAAAAGTCCAAAATCTTGGAATGAATTACAAGCTGGGTTCAGGTCACAATGACATTGTAGCAAGTGATGTCAATATGACCAGAACCCAGCACGAAAGAAAAGAGTGACAATGAGGTTTACCTCTCTCTCAACAATCCTGTGGATATGATATGGCCAGTTCCTTTCTCTTGTATTGATATGAGCTCTACTCCCAAGCTGAACTACGAATTGCAACCCAGAATCATAGGAAAGAATAAAACCTCCTTGCTCCCCTGAGCTCTTTGGTTGTGAATTTATCAGCAACATGAAAGCAAATTACAACACTGTGTCACCTTTTTAAGTCACTGATGTCTTGCTCCCAAACCCTCAGAATATTTAAACTCATGATTGCACACATCAGCTAGTATTTTAATCTCATTCGATAGTCAACTTAAAAAGGATAAAAATATGAAGAAGAAAGTGCTAGTTTCCATAATTTAAATTCATCTGCACATAGAGATTATTGTGCCAAGGTATAAAAACAGGATCCTAGAGACTTTTGCAAATAGGCCTATTTTGCTGAGCATGTAAACTTAGAAGTAAAAAAAAAGTCCTCAAAAACATGGACTGACTTCTTCACCCCTGAAGAATTAGTCTGTTTGCCATGTTAACATGTAATCAATAAAATATTTCTATTCCTTAACCATGTTGCGCAGTCTTTTTTTTTTTTTTTAAACCTTACATAATGGCACCAAAAACCCATTCTGGGGCATTCCTTCTTGGACTCCAGTTTCAATCAAAGAACTCCCAAGCACTGCTGCAGCAGTTGCTACCAACACCATAAAATTTCCTTAACCAGTCTCGTCTCTTCTAAGCCAAAGAACCACAAACTTCTGGAATTCACCATAATCCCATCCTCCACACCACAGGGCACTGGTACAAGACAGTCGCTCTAGCTCCTAACCTTTCCCACGTCAATCCCATTCAGCAGTAAGTAGCAAAGAATGAATGTGTCTCCCCTTATCATCAATAAAAGCCTGGAATTCCCCTTCCCCCCCAAATCCACATTCAGAGCAAAAGTGCTGTTTGCTGATAACCACCCTCCCCTGATGGCCAGCGGCACCTCCAAAGCCCACACATAAGTCACTCTCCTCTCTTCTCCCCCAACAACATCCCCAGGGATAAAAACTCCATTCCATCATTAGACCCTATATCTTCTCCCCCCAAAAGAATTAGTCTGTTCACCATGCTAATAAGTAATCAATAAACTTTTTCATTCCTTAAAAAAGTGAGGAGCTAAATGGGAGGAAAGTATATATTAATAGATAGACTTACAATTTCATAACTAGGGATGTGTGCTAACGCATATGGCATGAAAGATTAGAGAAGCCATTTGGATTGGAACCTTCATGGGTTTCAGTCTTTAGATTGATTAACTTATTTTATATTACATTGCTCAATGCAAAAACAAAATCTCAGTTCTTTTGTAGCATCTTATAGACCATATCATGATTTCAAGGATGGTAATTTTCAAATAAGTTGCAAAGTGTCTGCCTGTGCCCAGTTCTAGTTCAAGATGGGCAAAGTCCCCGATGTGCTGGAACTCTGCACAGGAGTTGGGAAACAGTTGCCCACTGAAGCTGCTCCTCAAATGATCCACAAGAAGTGAGTTCGACCTTTGACTTGTGTGATAGAATTTGTTCTCTATTCCTTGCTGCCAGTGATAATATAGCAAGAATAAGGATCCTCCCAATTTTGTCAGGGCACTGGGCCCTGGGGAATAGGGAAATCCACAGAGTAAATCAGACTTCAACATCTTCAGCACCCCCTTCAAGATCAGAATTCTGAGCCTCAGTGTCAATTCCATTACTGCCTCAGCCAATCAGGCTAGGAATATGTTGGCGTGCTATGTGCATAGATGTGGCATGAGCAGACAGAGAATTGAATTTTCATCTTTGAGGTGAGAAACAATTTCAATCTGTCAGATCCAGGTTGCAACAGATGACCTCTTATTACATAGCCTGGCTGTTTGATACTTGGTATTTGTGGAAAGAATGTGATTGAGACAGAATTATATTATTAGTTGAATGATTCCTCTTTTTTGCAACAGGAAGAATATCTTGTGTTAACGTGATTAGAAATCCCCAAACTCTATGATTTCATTTCCTGTATATTCCATCTCCCACCTCAAACATTCTGACTTCCTAATAATTTCTCAGATATGCCACATAGACTTAGATGTCGAAGGCATCAACTATGTCTCTACTAGAACTACCTTTTCTTGATGATGCTTCAAGGTTTATTCCCTTAACATCCTTCAAGTTTATACTCAAAGTTACTTTATCAGCAATTACTCCCCCGATCTTCTTCTATGAAATAGTATTTCTGTAGTCCTTGCTATTCTCTTCCCCAATATATTTTAATTTCTTACACATATCAACTGATAAGCATACTTTTTGTCTAATTTGATGGAATAAAAGATTTGTTAATGAATAGTTTGATCCTTATATTTTTGGTAAATATTACCTATGTCTGTGTTAATGTTCTTTCTAAAAATATCCACAGAAGTGTCTCTTATCTTATGTACTGTTTTAAAATGTGCTTTATGATTCCCCCATTTAGAGGAAGGGTCAGTGTTTCTACCTTTGAGTCTGAGTGACATCATTGCAAAGTGGTATAGTTGTCATGAAAATCACAATAATAGTTTTTCACAAAATTAAAAATCAAATGATGATATGAATTAATATAGTTTATATGTGAAAATTTGGAAATAATTGTATATTTCATATATTTCACTTTCATTATACACATATATACCATTTTGGCTGTATCTTGAATATATACATATACAATATATGAATATAATATATATAAAATACATCCAAGCCATTTACAACACATTTACCCTTCTAAATTTTGTGAAAATGCACAAGTGGATGTACAGTAGGAGAATAATAAAATCTGCATGTGGACAATTCTCTCATGTTTCCATACTGATGTACCTGAAACGTTTCATAAATATTGCCTATCTGTGTGTCTGCAGACATTTCTGTATATATTTGCAATATCCTGAAAGAGCACCTCTCTGGCAACACACACACAGAAACATAGATTCAAAACACATACATCCTTAGACATGCATAGAAATTCTCTAAAAGTAACATACACTTTCATACACACACACACACACACACACATACACACACACGCATACACGTCAAGTGGTGCATAAACAATTGCAGTTTTGAAACTGCAGAGTCACATTTTCAGATATACATAAATATAGAGTAGATATAAACAGATGTTTATTTGTACATTTTTAAATGTTCACATGCCCGTGCATAGTTTTCAGCATATACACACACGAACACATAGACATGCACCATGCACATGCTTATATACTTTTCATGGTATGCACACCCACACTCCCCCACACACACAAAGAAATGTCACTATGACATAGACACAGGGGCATCTCCTAGGTTGTGTAAACACTGGGACACACAATGACTACTCTCTTACATAAAGAGCAGCTGTGTTGTGAGACCATTTTCCCTTTACAGTGTATGTTATCAGCTTCATTACTTTATAATCTTAAATTGTGTACATACGAAATTTTGCCCTGTGGCGAAGGATTTTAATTTAATCAAAACCTTGGAGATTAAATAATTAAACCTGCCACCATCCACAGTTTTCATTGCTAATTAGTCATAGTGAGGTGCCATTGTCATAGGATGCAAGCTCCCTAAATTTAGCAGTGGAATATTACATTGATCACACACAAAACAGCTTGGAGTCTCTGGGGATGGACTGCGCGTCAGCAAGTGCGTGCAGGCTGAGTCCACCCTTCGCCCATTAAAGGGGCACTTCTGCATTTGTCGGGAACACTGTGCTTATTCTCTGTACACATAGCAACCAAAAAAAAAAAAAAAAACCCACATCTTCCATCCTTAACCCTTTAAAAGCCTCAGTCTAGCCACTGGGAGGGAGATGATCGATCACTCTTTGCTGCTTATGTGTTTACCCTAGGAACAACAGAGCCTGTTTCTGTCAGAAAACCAGCTATTTCTCTATCCAGAGATATAGTTTCTCCCTACAGGCTGGAGAAAAGAAAAACAAAAACAAAAAATAAGTGTGCCTCCTCAGTGGGATAGGTTTATTGTTTCTTCCTCTTCTCCTTGTTCAAAAAAACAAGCATTCAAATCTCCATGCTTCTTTATATGAATATTCTGGGCTGAAAGATACCTTGCTCAATACTAACATTAATTAACACAGTCAGATGATCCTTTCTAATGTTCTTTTCTCCCTTCAAGCATATCCTAGTAGTGAGGTCAGTATCTATATGAGGAAAAGTCTTGGGTTCAAGCAGATACAGAGAACCCAGTCTTGTCTCTTAACTAAAATTATGATGTCCTTTTATTTAGTTTAAAATTTTTATTTAGTCTCATTCACCTTTGTTCTGAGGTGTGTGTGTGTGTGCGTGTGTGTGTGTGTTGTGTCTGTGTGTCTGTGTCTGTGTGTGTCTGTGTGTATTTGTGTGTGTTTGCCAAGGCACATATGTGGAGAACAAAGGACAATTTTCAGGATTTAGTTCTTTCACCATCCTGTTCATGCAAGGTCTCTCTTGTTTATAAGCATTCCAGGCTAGCTGACCCACAAAGCCTCTGAAGGACTCTCCTCTCTCCACTGCTGTAGGAATACTAGAAATACAAACAGAAGCTACTGCATCTATATCTTTTTAAAGTGAGTTCTTTGAGTTGAATTCTGGTCATGAGGTTCAGGTAAAAAGCACTTTTGCACTGAGCCATCTCTCTGGTCCCTTCCTTTTTAAAATTCTAGATAAAATCCAAGTTTCCTCATTTGTAAAACAGGACATTGTAAACATGAAGTAGGCTCCATCGGTCATTTGTTCCACTCCCCTTACAGTTGTGTGGGTGCAAACATGTCCTTTTGTATCATTCTCTTGCCTATTTCCACATTCCTTTTAGTAGAGATGTTTAATTATACTTCCCAAGTGCTATCAGTCTTATGCAGAAACTGAAAAGGCCCCTGAGTGCCCTTTTATTAAAAATACTGAAAGCAATTGAGAGAACAATCATTGCCCAGGTTCATATAATTAAAGGTTATAGGTGTCGTGACTTATAAGTAATAAATACTAACATAGTTGCTTAAAACTAATTATATCTAGTTGCCAAAAAATCATGCATACAGGAGAAATAATATGTTTTATTAATATTCTAGCCTTTTGTTCCTGGACTCCAAGGGTATTATGGAAACAATGGTACAGGAATGCTGAGAAGAGACAGAAGACTCTAAGATGAACAATGAGCTTGAATGTAAGAATGGCAGCAGTCATTTGTTACATCTTCTCCTCTCATATACTTGGAAAACCCACTTTGAGGATTTAGATGTTGTTTCACAATTTCTGGGAATCCAAAGTTCCATCAAGATTAGCTTTTCATGTTATATTGAGGACCTATATGTTTTTATTGATGCTTCCTGTAATCCACATTTATTCATACTAGCCACTTATGTGAGTGTTACAGCTTTACTGAAGTCTATTCACACTTCAAGGATGTCATTGAATCTATGGGTATTCTTAGTAATGAGGACCTACGGAATCCTCAAAAAATGTGCATGAATAATTGTTTGCAGAGCACTGATTAATACAGTAGTAGACATTTCTTGGTTTATAAAGTTTACAAGAAGGACACATGACCTACTCTAGATTGTCTCACTAGTATGAGAAATGTATAGATTAAATCTTAGACAATCATTAATTAGAATAAATGTTGTTCTAGACAGAAGGTACAGAGGACAGTAAGGGAGACATGGTAAGTCAGAGAATTTCATATAATTCTAATAAATTGAGTAAATTGGTAAAGAAACTAGCAGAAATGAGCTAAGAGTAGAAGTATAAATGAGCAGAAACCTGACATTCTGCTCCATAGATGGAAGAAGGCAACCACTGGATAGGATATTAGAAATGGAAGCAACAGTTGTATTAAGCTATTTCCCATGACCATTGATCATCATGAATCAGAGTTGCTGTAATGGCTGCAGAATGCCTTGGTCTTCAGTAATGATAATGAAGTAAGTAGAAATATAACCTCTCTGTCTACAGTAATGATAGTGAGGCTGTCAGTTTCCCCACACAAAAGGAAGAGAGGATCACCAATCCATCACCTGAATTTGCACCCACTGCTCCTTCCTTCCTGTTCACTGATTGCATTTAGTGCTGGAGTATATAAAACATGGAAAGTTAGTTGGAAGTTTTGAGTTCAGTGATGGAGATTTCATGATTCATCACACACCCTAGGACAGGACTTTTAGGAACGCCATTGTTCTGAGTCACCCATGTTCCTGAAAATAACCCCAACAAACTAATTTGTTCACTTTGGTAGACTTGGGTGAAGTCATTTCGCTCATCTCCCATTGACCTACTAAGGGGCAACAAATCTTTCTTTACATCTCCCTCAAGAAAGTCAAGCACAGTAACATAATCAGGTTATATTTCGGAGACATGACGCTTAGCAAAAGCAGAAACTACAGATATAAGACAATGTCTACCACACAAGAGGGTATTACAGAATTTTAAGTTAATGTCTTGCTTTCATACTCTGGATATAATAAATACTTAACCCATACAACTTAAGTGAACAAGATTTTCATTCCAGTTTATGATTTCAGGTTAAAATCAATCATGATGGCAGGAAAGTTACTAAAAGAAACCCAGAAAATTAGCCACACCATACTCAGTGCTCCTCTGTAGCTTGCCAATCTGCCAGATTGTCAGATTTTCTAATTCCAGTTTGTCTTCTCTTCATGTTACCCATGTGCCCAGAAAATGATCCCACCTACTATGGGCTCATTCTTCACTCATCGGCCATGAAATTAAAACAGTCTCATGCAGGTTTGCCTTAACTAAGTAATTCATGATGTGTGTGTCTAAAAGCTCATTTATTGATATCAATTTGACACCTAAAAAGAATTGACTCTCCTAACATGAAGAAGATATTAAAGACAATCATCTGGAAATGGAAAGCAAGCAATGGATTCAAGAAACATGGCAAATAAGAAAACAACAGGTTCTCAGCTTCAATTAAATTTGGAGCTTTGATAAAGATGAAGACTAGGATGGGAATGGTAGGCTTGGATGACTAGATGGAACTGGGAAATGAGTGAAGTCAAGAATGTTTCTGAGAAAAGTTCTGCACTAGAAGCATGGAATTTTAGGCACCAATCATGCATGGCAATAAGTAGTGGCTCTGCTTCAGTACATCAGTCATGAGAAGCAACCTGACTCACAGTGTATACTGAAGAAATGCTGACTTCAAAACCCCTAAACAAAATCAAATGTTTCAAATATATCAAAATCAATGGTCCCAAACTATATAAATCAAACATCTGCCCCCAGTGACTATGGTGTGAGTAGAAATAAGCATGTAAAATCTATGGCACAATGAATTATTGAAGATAAATAACAACCCCATATTATTAGAGGAAAAATTCAAAAAGTAAATTTGATTCCAAGAGTACCACATGGTAGAATGAGGATGTCTCTGGAAATGCTTATCCATCTAACTAGGGAAGCAGAATTCACACTGCAGTTCCTTCAATGATATGCCTATCATCTCATGATCTTGTTACATATCTGAGAAACATTTTTTATTTCTTTCCAAGACTCTAAAACTTTATCATTCAATTAAGAGTGTGCTATGTCAAAAAAAAAACATTACTCTGGTATCAAGAGGTTGGTATCTAGGTTTTTTGGTAGGCTCACAGAATAAGAGTTCAAAGAACAGAAAATACCAAAGTTGAATATTTTGCAGGAATCAGGCTTAGGATCTTTGAGCAACAGCTCTTACTATGCAATTTTACTCAAAAGGCCTCAAGTCCATGGTCTGTCTGTCTATTCATGAATCATAAGTATCTGCTCTATGGATCACGGATGTTGCTGTTCTTCCTTACTCTACTGTTTTCTCTATTTGGATATCAGAACTGTATATAAGGTTCTCAAGGCACAATTTCTGCTCTTCCCTTCTGCCAACTTTCCTTTTCCAGCGTGTGCCAAATCATGCAAGAGCTGCCCTCTCTACATGAGCGGGTCAATATTCTAGTCTAGTTCTCCATTCCTGTATGTCCTGCTGTACATTATGGATCCCCTGAATGTTTTTATTTGAAGAATATTTGGTCTAGATACCTAAAGAGATTTCTTCTACTTCTGAATAGATAACCTCAGAGATTTCTTCTACTTTTTGTATTTTGTGACTCCATAATGAAAATACTAACATTCACGATCATAGATTCAAAAAAATAGTATAATATGAACCCTCCAAACCACAGAGGTTCAAGATAGAAATTGACATTCCTGATACTATTATATAGAGAGTCTGAGATTAAGGCTAGGATTGTCACTTAATAAAGGTTCCTAAATTAGTTCCTTTTAGCATTAGTAGGAACCAGTAACTTACAAGAACAAATTTAAGGAAGCAGGGATTTATTCTCACTCATGGATTGAGGAAGTAAAAGCTCATCACAGAGCATGAGACTGCTTAATGACATCTCAATACGCCAGAAAATAGAAAGTCAGGAAGTAAGGTAATGTGAAATACCAAAGATTATCTTATAGGGATCCACTTCCTCCAGCTTGGTTCTACCTGCTGAAAGTTCCTTATCCTTTCAAATTTTATCACCTATTGGGGACAAAAAGGTAAATAAATGAGCTTAGGTATCCTTATCATGATTCCTTGTAAGATATTTCTTCAAATAAAGAGATCAGTGATGAAATAAAACTCAGAACAAGCATTCATTATCTTCTGGCTAAAATAGTTTCATGCCTTACAAAGACGTGGAATTTCTGTAGTGCAGAGGCTTGTTATCTTTGTTTAGCCAAGCAATTTCCAAATTATTTCGGCTTGGAATTCTCTCTCTCTCTCTCTCTCTCTCTCTCTTATCTCTCTTTGTCTCTCTCTCTGTCTCTGTCTCTATCTCTATCTCTTTCAGATAGATAGATAGATAGATAGATGATAGATAGATAGACAGATAGATAGATATTTATATGCACATTTCAATCATCAACCTACTAGAATGTGGTCAGCTTTAGTTAGGTAAAACTGTATATTCAAAACTTATATCAAATATCAGATAAAAATCGAAAGACATAATTAACTCTAAGGTATTGAGATAGAGAAAGGTCATTGTTTAGCTGTCCAGGGTTTTCTTCTCAATGCTAAATTCATAAAGACTCACCCAAATGAGCTGCTTTCCAAAGGACTTCGTGATGATTAATCCTGATCATCAACCTTCAACTTGAAAGGATTTGGAATCACCATAGAAACAAATCCCTGATCTTGTCTGTGAGGGATTATTTAGATTATGTTAACCGAGGCAGGAAGATCCTAAATGTGACCATAATGTGTTCATGGGTTGGATCCCACACTTAATGAGGAAGTAAATTGAGTAGCAACGTTCATATTTCTCTGATTCCAGCCTGCAGATACAATGTACTCATCTGCCTCACATTGGACTATTTCTCCCTGACATTCTAGAACCAAAATAAAATCTTTCCAAATTCCTTTTTCAGATATTTTGTTTCAGTGATAGGGCAAGTAAATAATACAGACCCCCTTGAGACCACAGCCCTTTCCCTGTAACTTTCTAGGGAGGGATATAGAGGTGGTTAGATGTCTAAGGACAACTAGAAAGTGGCATCAACTGACAGGACTTTCGGAGTGACAGGTGGTGGGGGACATCTAGATAAACACATCTCAGCTACCTTGCCCAGACCAAAAAATAAGGAGGTTTTTTTTTTTTTTTTGAAGTTTTAGTTTGCTTGCCATTCTCTGTGCAATGCATTAATATAACAAGTTTGACTCGCCAGGAGATGACGCATTCAGCACAGGGAGTTTGAAAAGGCACTGCTTAACCTTGCTAAGAAACGCTGGCATTAAGAACAGCTGGAATATTGCTTTCTGATTCTCAACCAGCAAGGACGAGAGATATGTTGATAAAGAACAAAAATAAAAATAAAGAATACTTCACTGGACAAATAAGTCTAGTGAATATTGACAGTGCTGGGGAAAACAACTTGACTTAAAATAATTCTTTTGTGTGGAAGTAAAGGTGGCACCAGAGCTCCAGGATTCTAGAGATGCATATTGTATGAAGAGATCATTTCAAAGTATATTTTTTTCCATTGACATTTTGGAGACATATTTTTAATCTGCTCTTGTAAAATCTAGTCTTCACACTTTATCACCAACGAATGAAACAACAGGTTGAAGTTGAACATTATCATTCTGGTGACTCAAACATGAATAAGGACTACTTCCGTGTGTTGCGTGAATACTTGAAGAAAGAAACAACAGTGACCTTTGAGGGGAACTATTGAACTAATTATAGATATGTTGGAAGTGTGGATTGTAAAATGATAAACACTGTGCCACTGATTTATTGACTTCCACTCTGCTCAAAGAACCTGGACAGGCTGAAAGGAAATAAGGTATACATAATTTAGTATATCTGGTTTCAATCAAAGCTGGTTTCTGTAAGAAAACAATCCACTTGAGTGAGCTCAACAAGGGGAGTTTTCTTAAGGCAATTCAGAAGACTCATTCCCCAAGGGCAGAAAACAAAGTACAACCCAGTGTTCTTGAAGTTAGAAAACTATAGGAAACAAAAGAAGCGTCTCTCTCTACAACATCAGCATCTCTCCATTCATCACTGATCCTACAGAATTTGTTCTCCCAAGCCATTGGGTACTATGTGGCTTTGCCTTTTACTGACTCTTATTTTAGCATTGGTTTCACAAAAACTGTCCAAGGAGAATAGAGCACAGTCTCTCAGTTGAAGCTTTTTTTCTTCAGAGAATATTTGATAGTTTTTGGATAGGCAAAGGACACTCTTTAGGTTAAGTGTCAATCTATGTTCAGAGAACAGTGACTGAGCTATATAGCTGATTTTGTTCAAGACACTTGTCACTGTTTTTCCTTTGGATTATAAATAAGCAAGGTTTTAAAAAGACTAATGGAGACTAAACCATTAAATGTGCTTATCATGTTTATACTTCTGTGATTACATTTAAAGAGAGAAAAATACAAAAACTACCAGTCCAATATTTACTATTAAGTAGCCATACCTGAGAGATAAAAATAAGGACTAAAACTCAAAGTCAGATTGACTTTAAATTTGGAGGAGAGACATAATCAAGAAAAGATGGGAAATTTAAAAGTTATTGTTTTGAGTAGAAGAAATGGTGAGATGAGGCATGTACTCTGGTGAATGTACAGTCCTAAGGAAAGCTTATTCAGTTACAAATTTGAGAACAATTTCTTAAAATGAAGTGCATTCTATAAATATTTCATTTGTTCAAATGAATACCCTTTGCTGGATCCGTGAGTTCTCAGCAGTTGTATAACCTTCCATGAAACCAGAAGAAATTTTGGTCTGTCAACATTTTGGCCATGGCAGAAGAAAGAACTCAAGAGGTCTCACACTTCACTGAGGGACTAATGAGAATTACAACTGGATATGGGAGAAGGAGAGTTATTGGCTCCAATGATGTGTCTACTGATAAAAATATGTAAAATTAAAAATAGACTTATAGAACATCCACTTTATTGTAGATAACATGACAGTGCTTAGAACTACATGAGAAAAAACTGTTTCTGAAACAAAAACATTTCATGACAAAAAATTAAATCAGTCAATTTCTAAGTATTGTTAAATGTTATCCAATGGTTAAATGATTTTTATAAAATCTCAGCTTGATTTTTTAAATCAGCTTCATCTGAGAAACAGGAAATTTGATTAGTTCAACAACTCTAGGCTTAAAACCACCTAGCCCTGCAAACTAGATAATCCAGTTTTTTCTCCAATATTTTAGTCATCAACAGCCTTAGGGAGCACTCTGAAAATTTAGTTAGGGTCATATTTATTCTCTGCTCCCTTACAGAGAATCTTACATCCCTGCAGTCAGGAGACCAGGTTATTGGGAGTTATGCATTAGTCTCTATTTAGGGGTTCTTTTTTGGGTGGGTATTTCTCAATCATTTACAAACTAAGAGCTTGTATTTGCTCACCCTATTGATGGAATTCTCTTGACTCAGTCACCAGGTGTGGCCTCTCTCTAACTATTCTCTTTTCAAATGCAATCCCATTCTCATAATAAGATAATAGTAGGTAATTGCACTAACTTTTCCTTTTTCTTTGCTAATCCTTTCATGCCAGGTTTCTTCAAAATTGGTGCCCAAAGTTTAATTTTTAACTTTAGTGTTTTATGGTTCTTATGGACAGTTCAGACATCACAAAAAGATATCTCAGTCTTCGTTGTCCCCATATAAATGAATAGACACACTTCCAACTCAAATAGCCATTGAAAGTGAAAACAATATCTTTCATTTCCATTTCACTTTGCTTTTTCCATAGCCAATCTGTTAGCCAGTCTTGTTGACTATGCTTTCAAAGTATTTATTGAATCTGTCCCGTCCTATCCATCTCTACTGCTCTACCGTATTCAAAATCACTGCTCACTATCTGTTTCCACTCTTTTCTCTAATGCATTTTTCTTACTACTGTCATAGTAATCATAAGCTTGTAATCTCCAGGTGCCTTCCATATGCAATGCTCTTCCCATGACAAAATGAGATGCAAATCCTTTAGGCTGGCTTTCAAAGCCTGACAGCATTTCAGTTGGGTGCATTCATCAGAAGGGTACAATACTGTGTTGGCAAAGGAAAACACATCAACACATTACTAGAAATGAAACGTATTCATATCTAAGCTATTTTTTTAAAAAAATAAGGAATTTCAGAATATTTATATTCCTTTCTCCATACAAGCAGAGACTGACCAAACAAACCTGGGTTATCTGCAAAGGTTGAATGCTCATGCTCCATATCCTGTTGCCTTGGTGATGAAGCGCCTGCATAATGATATTTATGTAATAAGTAGAAAGGCCACAATTCAAGGTGGATTAAAGCATGCTCTGTGTAACTAAATTTTAGAAGAAGGTTTGTAAAATATTTTAGAGAGATTGTGCATAGAAAATTTATATGAAGAGGAAAATCATGAAATTTATAGGTGAGCAAGGGCTTTAGCAACACTCCCACTGACCTTAGTCATAGACACACTAAATCAACTGATTTATTTTTTCAGCAACTGTTATGCAATTCCACTCTTTTTCTGATCTATTGCCAAATGACACTAAGCCTGAGAGGGAGTAGAATAAAGATGTGATCATTTTCTCTGTGGTTTTTTTTTCACCTTAGGTTTTATGGTAAATCCTTTTGAAAGTGTTCATTGAATTTTACTGTTCATGCATGACCACTAATGAAATAAAATGAGGTACTATTATTATTGCATTACAATGGCTATTTTCAGGAACTCTCCTGGGGATGAGGACATGTGCATGCTGTCTTGTGATTCTCTTTTTGGACACTGTGTTGCACACACTTGCTTTATTTGGTTTTTCAAGCATATCACATTTGCTGCTGTGTTGGGTCATTGTATCATTTGCTCCATTTACTTCAAATACCTTTTCACTAAACTGTTACATGGAAAGCTTTTGGACATTTATGCCTTAAATTACATTGAAGTCAAGTCTTAAAATACGAACTTCATTGGCAGGACAATCTGAAGAATCTTCAAGTAATTATTTATCACATGCATTTTTCATTAGAATATGTCCCCAAATTACAAAATAAATTCCACATAAATAATGCTGCAAATAATGGAAGAACACTTAATATTGAATAAATGAGAGACTAAACAAAGCAGGTACATGTCATGTGGGTATAAAATAAAGAACATTATTTCATGTATTTTTGTGGGGAGTGAGTACGTGTGTGTGTGTGTGTGTGTGTGTGTGTGTGTGTTTCCCCGGTAGGTGCACTGGTGAATTCACAGAAGTATGTGAACATGAAAGAACCAAGAATGATGTCAAGAATCATCCTTGATTATTCTTTCATCTTATTATTTTGAGCCAGGGTCTCTAATTAAACTGAGAGCATGCCATAAAGGACACACTATCTGGCTTGATTAGGTAGATTCCAGGCTCCTCCTTTGTAGGCTGGGTTTGGTGTCATACCTATAGTTTATTTTTTTTCTCGAATGACAAAAGATTGGGCCCATTTTGATTGTTTACTAGACATGTATCATAATTTTCCAGAGAAGTTAGAAGAACTTTGAAGATTGTTCCATGAACTGGAGAAATGGCTCAAGCATTAAAACCTTTACCTTTTAACTAAAAGGACCTGAGTCCTGGCCCGCAGATCTTATGTTAAAATGCTAGCCAGAAATGGAGGCCCTGCAATTTCAACATTGGAAGGGAGAGCCTGGGATATCCCAAAACAAAGCAATAATGAGCTAAATCGATCCAGGATGATTGTCACCATTGGGCCTCCACAGGCAGTCACACTCCAGAGTCCTCTACACACATACGCGCACACACACACACACACACACACACACACACACACACACATACACATACTCATGCAAAATAATAAAATATTCTTCCTGTATCAATTGAAAACTGTTAAGAGAATCTGTGACATAAGTGCACCTATGAACAAGAACTGGGAATATTGAAACGGATGATTATATAGTTTGTCAAACATTTCCTCCTGTGATAAAAGCAAAAATGTACTCAGTATTTTTAATTCAACAATGATATATGATAGTATTTATATGTTATTATTAATGCAACCATGACTTGTTAATTAAATATAATCAAGGATATATTGCTATTAAATATAGTCAACAAAATATCAAGTAGAAGTTCTGAATTTATTCTTCAATTGCACTGACAGCTGATATACTATAGCCAGCTTCTGGTAATCTTAATTCTACTCTGTTTCATCATGCTTAACTTATTTGACTTCTGCATGTAACTGCACTTATATGGTTTTTGTTTCTCTATGTCTTTTCTATGTTTAACATAATTCTTCCAATTTCATTACTTTTTATAAGAAGTTCTTTCTTAAGGATAATAAGGAATTTATTAATAATATGTATATCTTTTGCATTTTATTTTTCACTTATTTTATTGACATGTATGGATGGTACATATTAACAGGACCCAATGTGATATTTCCATCCACAACATGCAGTATGCATTATCAAAATAGGTCATCAAAGTTTCCCTTTCATTTCTTTATTTTACTTTCTCTTATATATGCATGTATAGGGTGTGTACATGTGAGCATGTCAGGTTTCTTTTGCATGTTGGTGGCTGCACATGTGTGGTGTGTGTACATAAGTGCAATTGAGTGTGCTCCTGTAAAGACCCAAGAGTGATATCAGGAATCACCGTCAATAACTTTTCTATCTTGTTTTTGTGAGACTGGGTCTCACAAAACTCACATCTGCCATCAATGTCAGTGTGGCTAGCTAGATTGCTCTACAGGTTTCCAGGCTCTGCCTTCCAGGTCTAGAATCACAGGTGTGTCTCCTTTGCTGACTGACATTTTTATTCAGGATTGAGGGGTCAAGTCTCTGATCTCTTTGCTCGTGAAGCTTTAGCACAGAGTCATTTCCCTAAACCCTTGTCTTTTCTGTTCATTCCAATGTTGGAAACCCATAAGCTATTGTGACAAAATACACAATAGATCATGAGCAATAGTCATTTTCTGTGCCATGAAACATCTAACCTTACTCCTGCTCCTGTACCCACTTCCCAGTCTTCCATTTTCTTTTTTGGGTGAAGTCTTTATTTTATTTTATTTTTATTTCTTCTACTCATACAAAGTTGATAAGTAGCGCATTCCCCTTCTTCCCTCCTCCCCTCCCTGGACCCCCCATCTCTCCCCCTCTTTTCCCTTCCTTCCTCCCCTTTTCCCAGTGTGCCCCCCATTCCTGGTGCATCCTTCAGTGTGTCTGTCAAACTTCCCTCTGGGTCCTCCTCTCTGAGGAGGTGTAAGGACTCAGTAGGATTGCCTAGAGCTCTTTTTGGTGTACCCCTTTAGTATAGGAACACAATTGTGGCTGTAAATCCCTTGCCTCTAAGGATCCTAGTGCCTGTGATCCATACTAGACTTTGGGGATGCAATGATATTTTTGTCATTGTGCAGGTCATGCAAAGTCCTATTTTGATTACTTCAGCCCTAACTTGTATGGAGTATTTTGCATATCATTGCTCCTCCCCATCTTTAGGCTCTTACATTCTTACTACCCCCTCTTCCGCAAATTTCGTTGAGCTTTAGGATGGGGAGAGATTAGGCTGGCCTGATTCCATGTGGTTGATATAGAGTTTCTGATTTTCTGAATTATGGTTTGTTGATTTTTTTTTCAGTTTTGCTGTCCCTGCACCGCCCTTGGCTCCATCCTGATGGGTATTGGATGCCACCCCCAGTCTTCCATTTTCCATCTTCCTTTCCATCCCTTTGCAATTTCCGATAAGTCTTGATCTACATTTTTATGTCACAGAATTTTAGTCTGAACATTTCAAAGAGAACACACATTTTCCTTAAGCTTTTGATGATGTTTCTGCTGTCGTTTAATGAACATGGGAGGTTGGTGTGGTATGTGGTATTTCTAATCCTCTGAATATATATACTCATTTTATTAAATTATAGGATTATGTAGCAGTTCTGATTTTTTAAATTTCAGAATAACTTCATCTTGCTTTGCAAGTATAAAATTATTAGCTAAACTTAAAGGTGTCGTCCCTTCTCTGTAATGTCAGCACTGATGCACTGAAGTACAATAATTGAAAGTTGAAGACCATCTTTGACCTCACAGGATGGGGATGGATGACACAATAAAACCAAAGCTCAATCGGATACAGAGACTGTGAAGATGTAGGACGCAGACATGGAATGCCTTGCTTGAATCCACAAGAACTAAGAAATAATAGATGAGGAAATGTTATTATTACCCTAGAATTAAGTAAGCTCTTGGATCATAAATATAGGTAGTCAGATACGCCCAGGTAAGAAAGACTGAATAACCTCCTGAGCATGTAATTTGTGAACCAAGAGTCAGAGTTTACTTGCAGTTTAATGAAGATGTGCCATTTCTTGAATATTAGCAATTTAGAGTGATTCTCCATATGTAGAATTTCTGAAATTCACAAACCTAGGATTAATATGACTAAACTTCAAATATTCTTAGCTGGGTTAATATAGAAGTTAAAGGGAAGTGATGCACTGTTAGGTCTCTTTGTTTTTAAAATTAATCCAGCGTATTAATAATACAGATCATGTCTAACCTAAAGCCACTGGATGAACATTCAAGTGTTTTCTTGGGGTCCACACAAGCAGGCAGGCAGAAGGTAGGAGGGAGAGGAATGGATTAGTGAAGGGAAGGAGAGAGGGAAAATAAGGGGGGAAATAAAAAGGGAGAAAGGAGGGGGACAGGGACAGACAATCATTATGTTTGTAAAACTGGAAAAATAGATAATTTAAAAAGAGTCAGTACAATGAATGATGATGATGATAGTAAGTATGAAAACCAAACTTCTTCAGATCTGGAATTGATCACAACCAGGCAAATGTACACAGTTGAGAAACACTAGAGATGATTAAAGAAAATTAACTCTGCACTGAAATTTCATGATTTCTCACTGGGTAAAGGATATTGCCACAAAGCCTGAAAAGTGAGCTCAATCCCTAGAGTATATGATTTATAAAGGTGAAGACACAAAATTAGTTTTCCAAAATTATCCTTTGATACCCATATACACACTATTATACGATTACTTGCATTCATATATTGCAAACATGCACACACACAAGTAAAAAAATAATAAGTTTACATCTTCATGAGATTACTGGTATTACTGAATGACTTTGGATAGAATGTCTACTCTGCTTGTTATACTACCTGAGACACATAGAAAACAACACTAGATCAAAGGACAAATTCCTGTTAAAATATAAAGTCAATTTCAGAACAAAATCAAGATATATAGTCTATTTTATTAGAAGAGCTTATTATAACAAGTTAGGAAAATATTTTCCTTAGATTTATATAAAAAATGAGGGCATTTTTAAAATTTCTACAATTCCTTATTTAGATAATTCATAAAATAATACTTGCCTTTTCTAACTCATGACAGTATATCAGTTTCCAGTAAGATTATGCACAAACATTAAGACATTGTCAAATTTTAAAAATTTAATTTGAAACTAGGACTACAGAATATTGGAGAGAAGCAGTACAGATTCTGTGTAGGTTTATGTGATAGTATATGGTTTATCTGCGCCTTTATGCATTACGAATGTATTTACATGTATATGGAGGGAGAGAGAGAGAGAGAAAGAGACAGAGAGAGAAGAGAAGAGAGAGAGAGAGAGAGAGAGAGAGAGAAGATTGGGCTTATTGTGGGAATGAATTTATGGACATTGAAAAGTTGCCAAATGCTGTCTGCAAGTTACAGAGCTAAGAAACTAGCAAAATAGCTTCATTCCATGTCAGAAAGCCATGTCAGAAGGTGAGCTGATTGCACAACTCTCAGTACAAGACTGAAGGTTTGCAAAGTGTGGTGGGGGAGTGGGAACTTGTGAAGCATTATGTCAAAAATTAAAAAAGGACATCATAGAATTCTAATGTATAAGAATAGAACATATCCTAATGTCTAAAACGCAAATTTGATCATTTGGTGCCTTTCTATTGTATTAGGTCCACATAGTCCCTGCACCTGTACTGGATTAGGACCGATCTTTACCTCCATTGTTCTCTCAATTATATGTGATTCTTTTCTAGAAACAACTTTACAAATAAACCCAGAAGCTTGCCATACCTTAGATATATACTAACCTACACATCACCTGAGGAGAAATGCAGTATTAAATTAATAATTTGACTTGTATGGCTCTATTTTTACTTTCATTCATACACTGGTATAATTTATCTGGCAAATTAGAGGGAAGAATTGGACTTGTAGGGATGTTTTGACCTTCTTGTTGAGAGCAAGTGGTCATGCAGAAACACAAACTACTCATGTAGCGACTACGCTCATGAGAAATTAAACATTTCCATTAAAATATTAATTAGGACTAGGAACCAGAAGTGGTTGGTTTTTGATTCAGCTATGAATATGGGCATTTACTACCAAATTATGGTTATCTATTCAAAAGAATTATCCAAATGGAATAAATGTCTTTAATTTTTAGTTTATCCCCATTCTTTCTAGAACTCGGGTACTTGTAATGTGTTGAAGTCCCTCATGAAAAGTCCCAACTTAACGATAAGTCACTGTAGTAATTACTACAATAAATTCTTGATTTTATTCAGCCAATCCTTAACTTTTATCTGAAATAAAGTGCATTGCTGTATAATGAAGTAAAACTTTCTATTCACTTAAATGAATGTCTAAAAGAAAGAATATTTGCTTTTCCTTTTCATTTTTGTTCCATTCAGCTTTTCAATCTATCCAATGACCTCTCTAAAACATAAAGTGAATAAACATAAAGGACAAATTATTGTTTCCCTCCCCTTTTTGCAACTGAAGACAGTGGTAAAATTTGTTTCACATATTTGCCATTACTGACAAAGACAACAAGCAATAGATTAGGGCATTACCAAAGGAAAGAAGAGCATATTTCTCTGAAATATATTTCTCTGACTCAGACAATGTATGCCAAACTGTCATGTAAGACATGGCTCAAGTCACTAGCGGTCTCCTTTTGGAGATATTTAAATTATCAGGAAAGTCATTAGCCTTTAGAACTAAAACTTCCTTCCACAATTGAGGGAAGGATCCATTAACCCCATTCGGTTTCCTGACATCTATATGTAAATTGCAATGGTTATTACAGTCTTCAGAGTGTGCTGGAATTCTTTGAAAACAATTTACTAAATATGCAATTTAATTCAATACAGAACTTGGATTCTAACTAAAGGGTAGTGTTTGCTTAGATTGCTTGAGACTGTATGTTCGGTTCCTCAAAATCATTAAGTGAAAAAAAAAAATCCTGGGTGAGACTAATATGTGATAGGATAGTGACTCCCAAAATTCTGGCATATGGATCCAAAATTCACCGGATTACTACAGCTAGCATAATAAATTCAATGAAAGTATATAAAGCTACACTATCAACATAGAAAATAATTACCTCCTACAATTGAATTTGTTAGAAAGTATGGAAATAATGCAGAAAGTAGCAGAGTAGTGACAACTAGTGCACTTCCACATCCATGCATATAGATGGTCCGTGTCTTCAGAAAGACTTGAGCAGCATGGAAAAGTAAGGGACAACTGCAGCAAATGTGATGCTTAAATGCTAGATGAAATAAAAGAATTGGAACTAGTTTTGCATATGAGTTAACAAACTGTAACCAAAACATTGAGCCAAAAACAGTAGGGGAAGAAAAGATTTACTCCTACCCAAAATATTGCTCCATGTACAAATGTGAAGTAGAAATTACGGAAGCAAAAATAGGAAAAAGAAAAATTTTAGAAAGCAAACCTAAATGCTGGTGATGATCAGGCATGGAAAACATCCAGTCCATTGTCCCTTATGAGTCCTGTGAAGCCACAAAAAGGAACAGGGATTGTTAAATCTACATAGATCAATGAATGAATTCATCACATAAATTGACTCAAATCACATGATCTTGCCAACAAATGTGGAAAAGGGCTTTGATAAAATTCAAATAATGATTATAAAAATGTTCAATGAAATCAAAGGGGACACAAATAAATTCTTGGACCAATTTAAAAAGAATACAAAGTACAATTGAATGAAACAACAAAAATAACACAGAATATGAAAAAATAATCATTGAGGATATAGAAAAGCTGGAAAAGGTCAAATTGAAATTTCAGAATGGAGACGTTAGAAAGTCATACAAAAATGGAATGTTTTACCAATAGGAAATGGGAAAACAGTATCAGAGTCTGAAGACAAAGTAGATGAATTAACTCATTAGCACTGTAGAAAATTCTAAGAAAATAAAGGAGAACATATAAAGCTATGATGCACCATAAAGTAGCCAAATGTATGAATCATAGATATCAGGTGAAAAAGTAGTAACTGAGCATACAAAAAATATATTCAACAAAAAACACAAGGGCTGGAGAGACAGCTTGAGTAAAGCATCTACCTTACAAAGCAGAAGGACCCGAGTTTGGATTCTGGACCCCACATAAAAATGCCAGGCAGGGAGGCTGGAGAGGTGGCTCAGGGGTTAAGCCTCTGCCTTGCAGGCAGAAGGTCCTCAGTTCGGATCCTAGACCCCACCTATAGACACTGGGCGGAAACGGGGGCGCCCTGCGTAGGTCCTGGTAGGGCGGAGCCTGTGAATCTTGGGGCAGAGTAAACAAGGAGGAGGTGAAGGGGTCCATGGTGTGGTTCTACACACACACACACACACACACACACACACACACACGCCAAGAACACAATTGAATAAGTAGTAAATAAATAAAATAAATAAATAAATACATAAATAGATAAATGGAGATTTAAAAAATGCCAAGCAGATGGCAGCAACCTGTACTTCCAGCCTTGGGGGGCTGAGCCTAGGAAACCCCATACCAAAGAAAAAAGAGGTAGAGCATTCCAGGACAATTTCCAAAATCATTCACGTTAGTAGAAAATTTATTAGCTCATTGTAAAGAGATATTCATCCAAATACAGGAGACTTTTAGAATGCTTCCTCTGTCACACTGAATCCACAATAGATAAAACATATCAAAAGCCTAAAAGAGAAGTACACAGTCACATACAAGAGAAGAATAACCCCAGCATAATTACAGCAAATGTCTGAACTGCAAGTTTTAAACTCAGAAGACATGGAATGATGACATCCAATCCAGAATATTATACCCAAGCAAGTTTCCCATTTTTGAAGGAGTGAAAAAAATTTTCCTTGGTAAATATAAATGGAAGTAATTCAAGAACAATAAGTCAACACTACAGAGATAATTGAATGAAAATGACATACTGAAGAGAGAGATAAATGTACCTCTGATGTCACTGGGAAAAAGTAAACTACATTGCTACAGTAGGCAAAGAAATAAGTATTAGAGAAGCCCAGAAAATACAAAATAAGAATTAGAACATTTTGAAAATAACATTGACTATTCTCCAATGAAAGAATACATTACTACATGGGAAAAAAGAACCTATTTGTTGCCTTAAGAAATACTCCTCAATGGTAGATGGCCTTGGGATAAAAGAATGAAAAAAGTCACATGAAACCATGAAATAAAAACAACTAAGCCCAGCACCACCAACAAACATGGTGTAGCTATATTAATAACTGACAAATTAGTTTCCAAAATTAACTGGAGGTGATAAGAGTAAGTCCATATTGGTATAGAATATTATTCACTATGAATATATAGCAGCTCAAACCATATGCTGCTTAAAATGCAACCTCCTATTTCATAAAGAAAGCATGAATGATATGAAGCACAGATTTGAACACCATAATAGCCAATGACTTTAAGAAGTCAATATCACCAGCAGATAGGTCATGCTCCCCCCACTCCTGTCAAAAAATTAGTTCTTTCTATTATCTGAATACACAGTGGGAAGGTGATGGTTTCTTAGCAGACCCAGAGTTGGCAGTGCTTTCAACATGAACTACTTGGCATTCAGAAATAACATATCTATGACTAGAAGTTGCCTCCATGTGCTGTATAGATAGTATGGGATTTTATTTACCCTTAAATAAGAACAAAATTTTGTTGGCCTCAGAAAATTAGATCCAGGGGGAGGAAAGGACAGAAGTGAAAAGGAAGGAGAGAAGGGGGAAGAGTACAAGAAGGGATGACTGGAGAGGGGAAAAAGTAGAGAGAGGACAGGGATATCTGTTGAGGTTGTATGATTAGGAAAAAAATAAAATGTGGGAGAAAAAAAAGAAAATTATAGCCAATTGAAATTCATGATGCTAAATAGACTGATTAACACAAATATGCTTGTTTTCATTCCAGTTTGTGGATTATAATATATATATAATCACATAAATATTCATATCATTTTATGGATAAACACACATATGTCATGAAAATAAAAACATCAAGAAAGAACTATCTGAGAGTCAATGGTGATAGTGAAGACAGAGAAGGGAGAGGGTGTTGGGAAAATGTGGATATGGTCAAAATTCATAATGAACATGAAGTACAATTTCTTTGTAAAATTCATCACTGTGTGCAAAGAATGTATGCCAATAAATTTTGTATTAACAAATACTAAAAGGTATTAATAGTTGCCAATTCTTGCTATTCATAAAAAATGTTATTTTCAGAGAACTGTTCTTATTTCATTGCTGTTAAAATGTCAGACTAAACAAACCTGGAAATAGAGGCGGAATGAGGATTTCAAAACCCTTCCTGAAAACCTGAAATGCAAAACTAGTTCCAAAAGGAGATATAATTATTTTCAGAGGGTTTATGTAAGATTGCAATCACATTTCCATTTTTAAAAGACCAGAGTTAAGGCAGAATACAGAAAAGGTTGAATGTCACAGACTGTAGCTAAGAATTGATTGTCAAATGGTCCAAGTGAGAAAACTCCTGGCTCTTCATAATGGTTGATTAAGGAGTAACTAACTAGCTTTTGAGGAAAGGCATGAATGCAACTTGGTAATGAATCTCTACCCAAATTGCATCTTTGTAACGGCTAGTTTGCATTTAGCTTTAAAGAAGCAATAAACACTTTTTCTGTACTATCTTTTGATTTTGTGAAAGAGGGATAAGAGAGAATTTCTAAACCAAACCTAACTAGAAGAAAAAGTAGCCAATGGAATATCAGTTGTTTTTCATCAAATATTTCTTCTATACAAACTATGAAATTTCCAATAGTCTAATCAGTTTATAGTCATCCAACTCATGAATTGCAGTAATATGACCTATTATTGTTTATCTTGTAGGGAGATTTTTAATAATCTAGGGTCATAACTCTCATTATGTCTCCAAATAAACTTCCAGAGAAGATTATGTCCAAGGAAAATTACTTCCAGAGAAGAAGGGAAGACTCACTCTGAATGTGGGCAGTAGTTTCTCTTCATTTGGATTCCCAAACTAAATAAAAAGGGGAAAAGTAGATGATGAGCTTTGCATTGCCATTCTCCTCTCTCTGCTTTTTGGTTGACACCATGAATTGAGCAGCTCCTGCCACATGCTTTTCCAGTCACAATGGACTTCATTCCTCTGATCTTTCAGGAAAAGTAATCTTTTTCTTTAAGTTACTTCTGGTCACATATTTGGTCACAGGAACAAGCAAAATAACTAATACCTCTGATTCATTCATCTTGATCTAACACTTTTAATTAACTAGCTTTCCATGACACTGGGTTCCAAAAGTTGACTAAAATAAATGTCACTATGCAGATGTTAGTTTAAAAGAATTTGCATCTTGAATTTTTCTTGAGTTTGACAACTTAGCCCATCTGTTGCTTTACTCTTAGAATTACTAACTTATTAAGCATGTCTCCCTCTGCAATTTGTAGGAGTACCCTGAAAATCTAGATCTTTCATTCAGCCATTATGATTTTCTATATAGTATATAGTAGCAGGCATTGTAATTATCATTCAAATTGTTATAAATTTAGGTAAAGTATGAAGTGATAGCTTAATTTTTTGCAAAATTTTGAAATATTTTAATAATAGAATATTTCAGATTAAAGAGTAAAGAGAAAGAGAAGTAAATTTAGAGTTCAGTTTATCAGTACAGTTCATACTGATATGATGTGATTATTGCAATCTCTGCTGCAGAATGTATTTTGCAAATGTAAAAGCAGAACACAGATAACCCACCTCAGGAAAATCACATGAGAGGAAACTAAGGTCCCCAGTGAACATTCATGATTTTCATGAGCATTCTAACTGAAAACTTCCTCTAGTAGAATTAGAAAAATATTGGAAGCCCTGTATTTAATGCTATGAAAAGAAAGTGCTGGTTATTTACAATAACAAAGTCTTGGAATCAACCCAAATACCTAAAAGTTGACGAATGGATAATGAAAATGTGATACATTTATACAATGGAATATTACTCAGCCGTCAAAAAAGATGAATTAATGAAATTTGCCAGGAGATGGATGGAATTAGGAAAACTTATATTGAGTGAAGTATCCCAGACACAGAAAGTTAGACATCTTATGTACTCCCTAATAGGTGGATCCTAGTACCAAACACACTTAATGACATATACAAAGGTAATCTCTGTAACACCCACTGTAATCACAAAGGATCGTAAACAGGAGGGAAGAGGAAGGAGGATCTCAAAAGAAAGGAGATAGGGGATCACACTTCAGTCGAAAAAATAAGCCACAGTCAAGTATTGCATGTAAGTAGGAGACATCTGGTGAAGCTCACTTTCACTTTCCTTCCTGGTCACTTGCAACTGAACAGGTTTGATCTCCCCAATCAGGGAAGATACCAGGACTGGCATATAGATGATAACCATCTGGCAAATGGGACACTGACCCCCCCCACACACACACAGTGCTGTGTCCCACTCCTATTCTTCCACCTACCTTTGAGTCTCCTCTTACATTAAGATCTTCATTTAAATAGTCTTTTATCTTTGGTTAGGAGGTGACCTTCGATACCAATCTGGATACAGCCAAGGGCAGTGCAGGAAAAGCAAAACTGAAAACAACAAAAAACCATAATTCAGAACACCAAAGACCCTACATTATTCACCTGGAACCAGAGCAGCCTAATCTCTTCCCATCCTAAAGCTCAGGGAACCTTGCTAAAGAGGGGGTGGCGAGATTGTAAAAGCCTAAAGATGGGGAGGATCAATGATATGCAAGATATTCCACACAAGTTAGGGCTGCAGCAGACAGATTTCGACTTTGCCTGACCTGCAGCACAATAGCTGACATGTCAAGGATCCCCCAAAGTCTGGTATGGATACAAGGGAGAAGGCTCCAGGAAGTAGGATCCTTAGAGTCAAGGAATTAAACAGTCATAATAGATTTCCCATACTAATGGGGAGCCTAAAAAGGGTCTTTGGGCTATGCCACTGAATCCTGAACCCTCACTAGGGTGGAGGACTCAGAGGGAGGATTGGTGTTCACCCAAAACTATGTCCCAGGGATGGGAGGGAGGAAAGGAGAGTCGCCAGGAGAGGGGGAGGGATGGAGGATGTTGAAAGGAAGCGGGGAATGGAAGAGAGTGCAATAGGGGAGAGGAGAGGGAGGAAGGAGAGGACTGGGGTCCTATTAAGCTTGTATGATTAGGAAAAAAATAAAGTGTGAGGAAAAATAAAAAATACTTTAATTTTACAAATCAATGTTTTTATATTTTCCAGTGTAGGAGACTTCCATGTCTTCTTTTTTATTTATTCTTTAATATTTTATTATATATTCAGTTTTCATATGGGAATAAAATGAACTTGTATATATTTTAAAAAGAAAGAAAGTGCCAGGATTATTACAATGGTTAATATTGAATCTTAATCTTGTACTTGAATGATCTTTTAGCTATTTCCACAATTTGAACAAACCAACAAAATATTATGAGAAATCTCTTATTTTCCTTTTCAGGTACTCAATGTTTTAGCAATGTTTCACGGTTTCATAAATGGGGCTTCACTGCCTAAGACTGTACATACACACTGCTCTAGTTGAAGCAAGGAACTTTTTCAGAGCAGTCACATTTAAATCATGTTTCAAAGATGAGATGGCATTTTGAACATAACCACATTTTTCCAAATTGCAAAGATGGCTGAGAAAATATAAGCATCATCTATTTGGTCACAGAGAAATTCTTGACTCAGCTGTGAGACCTGCAAGTAACAATAAGTATTGAAATGGTGCAAATTTTAACTGAAAGAGGTCCTGAAAGACTATCAGAAAGGTAAACACGACAAGGAAATGCTAAACCTTCCTTCTTCCGGTTTGAGAGGTTTGGAAAACGTTAGGGGTCTCTCTCGCTTTCTTTTTTGTCTGAGCTCATCTTAGACTCGCCTGTTTGATATCAAATCTGTTCCACTTCCTGTTATGGGAAATGGGGAATTGAGAACCAATGTATGGAAAATTCTGGCTATCAAAAAGAGAAGGTGCGAATGACCCCAGAGTCTTCCCAGCCCGTAATGTAATGCTCGGGATGAACATAAACAGGAAAGCGGCTGGGACGACAGCGACTGACTCACCCCATGTGCGTCTGGGACTTGTTTTGCAGTTCACCTGGCAGGTGCAATTATGTCTGCAAAGAGCGGGATGAAGAAATGACCTTTGAAGGCAGCTCTGGGGTGTGGGAGTTACGTGTGGAAACCTTATTAGACATCGGAAGCAGAGTTCTGAAATAATAATCCAAGTGTAAGATAGCACCTCTGCATAATTGTAGCATAATACAATGGTTTTGGCAGGAAATTTTGAAAAAAAGATACTGGATAAAATGTGAATTGAAACTACATTCTTACAGAAGTTCATTTAATTTCCTGAGACTATTCCCGTTTGAGCATCTAAGACATTTGGTTGGATTTTAATTAGCTGTGTTTATGCTGTTTGTTTGCATTATGTCCCTAAAGCCAGAGATTCAGCTGACCTAACCAAGCAATACTTGTACTGCAGAAAATGCACTGAATTTAGCAAGGAGGTATTAGAAAGTTTGCTTATCTTTTTTGTAAATTCCCTATTTGTAATTCTTGTTTTTTAATTAATTTTTTTTATTCAATTGTGCGTGTACGCGTGTGTGTATGTATTTGTGTGTGTGTGTTTAGAACCACGGACGAATTCGAGAACCACCATGGACGCCTCCACCTCCTCCTTGTTTACTCTGCCCCGGGATTCACAGGCTCCGCCCTACCACGACCAGAAACGCAGGCCGCCCTCGCTTCCTGCCTGGAGTCTATAGTGGGGTCTAGGATCCGAACTTGAGACCTTCTGCCAGCAAGGCAGAGGCTTAACCCCTGAGCCACCTCTCCAGCTCCTCCCTATTTGTAATTCTTTGTGTGCAATGTTCAGTATATATATATTTAAAGAGTACACATGTAAATTGTTTCCTTAGTAAAATACAAGTATGTTGTCTAAATAATACTGGATAAAGGGAAATCATCGGTCCAACCTAGAAAATGCAGGCATTGTTTTCTGAATTTTGCCTGCTGCTCACTTGTCTAAAATATCTGAAGTCAAAGGTGAAATGCAAATATCATGATATGACCAGAAAAAAACCCCACATTTCTCAATAAAGGTCAGCTATTCTATGATAAGATCTTCTTAGAGTATTTTATAGGTGTGGCCACCTAAATAAGACCAAGAATGAGAAAAAAATCCATGTCCCTCTAGTAAGCATACTTTAATAATTCAGATGCACAGTCGCCAGAGGTATGGGCTCTCAATACTATATGTCCCTCACATTCCTGTTGTACAACAAAAATTAAATGAATTGCAGGAAATAAATGTCATGGAACATTTGGTTTCTTATTCTGGAACATAACATGATATTAGCTGAGATTTGTGATGGACTATTTTTCATGAGACTCGTTTATGCGTTAACTCATTTAATCATCACAACAGCTTGGGTGGTTGAAGTTATTATTATTATCTTTATCTTAAGTAAGGAAACCAAACTCAGACTCAATATAATCCACACATATCTTGCAGAATTTTTAATAGGAGATGCTGCATAGTGTTAATGTGAAATTTAAATGTAAGATTTTAAGAAACTGTTTAATGTGTGGGAAACATTTAACGAATGTCCACCTCCATTAGAAAAATAAAAATTAATCAACCTAAGTAATAGCACAATTAACTCAATACAAGTTCTTTACATGCATTTGTGTGTGTGTGTGTGTGTGTGTGTTTAATATATATTTCCAAACATTTTAGATACTGGTTGTGAAAGAGACTATCCTGGCTAGAGAGATGAAACAAGTTTTATGATGAGGGTAAGGCCTGAAACTTGGTGGTAAAGATGCATATTTCAGGGAATAGAGGTAAGTTTAGATAGCAGGTGTCATGGTTATGTACAGGTGTCAACTTGATGGTTGACAGTTTGAGCTCTGGGTACATTTGTAGAGAATTAGTAGTTAAGCCCAGAGCAAACCTGAAGGAGATTGTCTAGCTGATAGGGCAGACCCAGCCCATGGTGGGTGGTACTAGGCCCTGAACAGGTAAATAAAATGCAGAGAGTTGATTGAGGAAGTTGGCATCCTTTTGTACGTGTGGCCAGACATGCTGGTCTGGCAAGAAAGGATCGTCCCTCTCTCAGCCATTACATAGAGATGGTGTGGTCAGTTCCCTCAGCCTGGTGTTGGTGCATGCTCTCCTGTCAAGCTGTATTGAGAATTGTAAACAGATAATCGTAAAAGACAATAAACCTCTAAGCCATTTGATGGTCATTTATCAGTAACCATGGAGATGAACTATACAGCAAGTAAGAAATTAACATGATTCTGAGGTAATATGGAGCCAATGAAGTTTGAACTGGAGTTGACAAAACTCAAGGATAATGTAAAAGGATTAATTTAGGGATAAAGCATGATCATTGCCAATAAGTGTGAAGAGCTGAGCATGTGGAAGGACAGACGTTGGAAAGCCATGAGGGAAGAACATGGGTTTCCCAACACTTCCCTTTGCACCTCATGGTAGGGTTTCGGTGGGATTTCCCTTTCCATGTTTCTTTCTATTACTTCTTTTTAATTTTTAATTTGCAGTAGCCATCACTTGTATTAGTTAAGGCCTCAGGGGACCTAAGCACATGATAAAACTGAAAGGAATTTAATGAAAGGACTTTTTTTTTTAGATTCTTTTTTATTATTATTTTATTCAACTGTGCACGTGTGCGTATGTATGTGCGCTCACGCGCGCGCGTGCGTGTGTGTGTGTGTGTGTGTGTGTTTCTCTGTGTGTGTAGAACCACGGACAAATTCGGGAACCACCATGGACGCCTCCACCTCCTTCTGCCCGGGGATTCTCAGGCTCCGCCTACTAGGACCAGAAGCGCAGGCCGCCCCCACTTCCGCCCGGCGTCTGTACGTGGGATCTGGGATCTGAACTCAGGACCTTCCGCCTGCAAGGCGGAGGCTTAACCCCTGAGCCACTTCTGCAGCCCGAAAGGACTTTTTTTTTAAGGTCTGAGCAAGTGGAAGATGAATCCAACAAGGAATTCTGCAGTAGTGTGGCTTAGTGAACACAAAAACATTTTATTCAGGTCTAAGTCATCAAGAGGAGCAAGTTGTCACCAGAACTATACAGTTGTGGTTAGTTATGCTCCCTAAAGAAGCAGTGACCTTAATCATAGAGCACTATAAGACTATTGGAAAAGAAGAAACTGTGAGAACAAATTTCCAAACAGCACCTTTCCCCTCATCCAACTCTTTTTTTTTTTAAATAATTTTTTTACACTCATACAAACTTGATAGGTACCCCATTCCCCTCCCTCCCTCCACCCCTCCTTGGATCCCCTTGCTCCCCCCTCCCTTTCTCCCATTGCCCCCCCATCCCTAGAGCATCTTTTAGTGTCCATGTCAAACTTCCCTCTGTGTCCTCCTCTCTGATGAGATATAAGGACGCACTAGCATTGCCTGTGCCTTGCATTGACTACACCCAACCAGGATTCAGAACATTAGGAAGTTAGGAATGTACTCCATGGAGAGCATGTGTCAGAGAAGGCCAGTAATTGAACCATAAGAGAATATGGGAATTACCTGGTCCTCAAAGTCCAAATGGCTACTGTCTTTGGGGATGAGAAAGACTAAGATCACAGTGATTTAAAACTGAAACAAACTCTAAAATATATTTACATGACCTTTTCCTACATGTGAGAAACAAGTAAATCAAATCCAAGTCCCCCTCAAAGTTACATAGCCTACTAGTCACTGAGATTTGCAGAAAACATGAAACTTTCATATAGAATTAAGAGTTCATAAGCTTTTTTGTAAATGATGGATCAGAATGATTTTAGTTACTGGATTTCTTTTTTTTAATTTTTTTATTATTATTATTTATTCAACTGTGCGCATGTTCGTGTGTATGTGTCTGTGTGTATGTGTCTGTGTGTGTGTGTCTGTGTGTGTGTGTGTCTGTGTGTGTGTGTGTAGAACCACGGACGAATTCACGAACCACCATGGACGCCTCCACCTCCTTCTGCCCCAGGATTCACAGGCTCCGCCCTACCAGAACCAGAAGCGCGGGCCGCCCCCGCTTCCGCCTGGCGTCTATACGTGGGATCTGGGATCTGAACTCAAGACCTTCCGCCTGCAAGGCGGAGGCTTAACCCCTGAGCCACCTCTCCAGCCCCTAGTTACTGGATTTCTAAACTCAAATAAGTCTACAGTCAGTGCCAGGGCCACCATCATTATTAAGAGTAAACTATAATCCTACCCGCTAAACTTTATCACAAACAGGTTTCTATAGTGCTTTATTTTTCCAAAATAGCAACTGAAGCAGAATGGACTCTGTGTCACTATTCAATTACAAATTTTAGACAAACATATCTGTATGTACAGGACATTCTTCTCACAGACCAATATAGCAGGAGAATCTTAAACAGACAGCATTTACAAGAAGTCATATAGAAATACATGAAGTAATATATATGTATATATATATGCATGTATATGTATCTGTGTGGTGTGTGTGTGTGTGTGTGTGTGTGTGTGTGTGTTCTGTGCTAACCTTCTATACAACATTGACAGTGAGCTAGATACAGCAGACTACCTATACACCCATATACCATATAGAATTCTCAGATTCAAGGGGAAAATACTAAATTAAATCAACACAGTCATATTAAATGATATTTGAAAAAGTTATTCTTTCAAGAGTATTTTAATTTATCAGTGAATTGCCAGCACTTCTATAAAATCTTGAGGTGCATATTTTGCAGAGACATCTATCAGGAGAAAATACATCTTGTGTTTGTGCATACATGGACCTACCTATCGTTTAATACTTTGAATCAACATTTCAACAGAATGCAAAGCACTTACACATAGTATCTAATTTAGTTCTTGTAAGAATACAATAAGTTTGTATTAAGATTCTTTCTTTACCCTCTGAATGCCAAAACTCAGAGAAATCAAGTGTTTGACCACATTTGAATAGCTAGTGGGTGACAGGATCTTGAACTGATTCTAGTTTTGTCTGATGTAATATATTAACATTGCCTTTTTTGCAAGGTTCTCTAGAAATATTATTTTACCTGAAATGGATTGGAAAGTAACCAGGATCCTACAGCACATTGAAAGTCATTGATATTTTAAGAAATTGACCGATGCTGATGTCAGTCAAGCCTTTCTCTTTTCAAGTGATTCTTCTAGACGATCTGTAACCCAGTCCTCTCTATTTCCAAAAAGCTCTTTTATTTTTAAAATGAGATTTTAATCTCCTCTTTCATTTGTTCCTTTTTCATAATTTACTAATCTGATATTGGTCTCGATATTTTAAAGGGAAGTTTGTGAAGCTGCTCACCTACTTCACTTTTTATTCTGTCATGAGGGGCTGTAGTCTAGAAAAGTGAAAGGAATGTTAACAAATGAATGCCTGAGAGCCCCGGAGGAGTCAGAGCTTCCCCTTCTGGGCATAGTAACAAGTTGGCAGGGAGTAAAAGGGTAAAATTAAATAAAATAGATTTTATCACATTATAGAATTCACCCTCCAGTGCCAAATGAACCACCCACACTGTTGAATATTTTCCATCTGTCCAATTTTACAACTTTGAAAGTAGCAACAACTCATGTATAACAAAATACTTAATATATCAATAAGCATTTCAAATAACCTAGCAGACAAAGGGAATTTTAGGGTAATATTAGCATTCCTCCTAAGTGAATTTATTTTATTGCTCCTAATATTATAGGAAGGATACTTGACTCGCTGTCCTACAAATACTATATTTCACTTTTGCATCCTCTCTGTATAGTATGGATATTTTGTCTTTCATTTTTATGGTTTGTTTACATACATTTCATTGTACATCATGTCAAATTATTTTTGAAAGACTGATAAATACGACCTGTAAACTTGTAAAATTTAAAAACATGCAAAATTTAGTATTATGTATACAGTTTAAAAAGTTAATAATAGATTTTAAATAAAATTGCTTGTGGATACATTTCTTTGGCATTACATTTGTGTAGCATGTTGGATGCCCTAGGTTCAATTGTGCATCACAATAAAATCAAATAGTGCTAATTTTGTAATGTCTTTTGATTTTAAGAGAATAAGGGATGTGGTATTTACACAGGAACTTAAAATATAATTTTAATATATTTTCTTTTATTGAACATATAATTTTACTATGTTTTCTTTTAAAAATAAACTTTAGAACAGTTTTGAATTAGCTTAAAAATTGCCAGAATAGTACAAGAGTTTTAATTACTCCATCTGCATTCCAATTTATCCTACTCCTAACATTAACACTATGCAGAGTTATTTGGAAAATGTATTCTGCTATGTTTCCCAGGATGAACTGAAATTCACTCTGTAGTCCAGGTTGCCTTACAACTCCAATTCTCCTCTTTCTACCTCCTAAGTTCTACAGCAAACATGGCACTTTTGTTACAATTCATTAATTCTGATTTCCTTAGGTTTTGACTAATAGGCATTTTTTTGTTCCAGAAAACCATCTAAAATCCCATATTAAATTTAACTGCCATTTTTAGGCTCCTTTTGTATATGATGAGTGAATCGTTTAGTTTTCAATCATGGAGGGATGATCAGTTTCTTTTGGAACCAAGTGGGAATTGAGCAGTAAAGCGTGTTAAAGTCTTATGTATGAGGTTGGGGAAATGGCCCATGGATAAGTGTGTTTATTTCATAATCATGAGGACCTGAGCACAGATGCCAGCAACCACATTGAAACAAACCAATAAACAAACAAAACAGCTGTGTAGAAGGAGAGACAAAAGGATGAGTAGGGCTTGCTGGCCGCCAACCTAGTAACGGGTTCAGATCTACTCTTATGGGAGTAAAGTAGAGAATGACTAAACAAGGAAGCATGATAAATTCCTCTTGTCTCCAGTGTACAAAGGTGCTTATATCTTCACACACACATGCACATATACTATACATGCATATACCCCACTTACATTCATATTCACACATGCACACACCAATGACATAAAAAGAGTTATGCTGTAAAATACAGTAAACTTTGCTATTGCTAAAATTAGTGATATTATTTCCAGAAGCTTTTTTGATGATTAAACATATAAAGTTAGACTCTATCTGCTTGATCACTTTGCATTATTTTTGGGTTTTAGGACATTGATTTGTTCATGCTGTTATTTTCCTATTTCCATTCATATTATTGACAGGAGATGCCCCTGTGTAGCCTAGGATTGCTTGGAACTCATGATCTTCCTGTTTCTATCACTCAAGTGCTGGAATTATAGCATAATCTGGTTAAGGAATTGGATCATGATTCTACGTCCATGTTGTATTACTTGTGTAGTTTTAGTTGACAACAATGTTTAGACCCCACCCAAGGTTAATCAAATCAGAATCTTTAAATGAGGAAACTGTTCTGGTATAGCGCTGAATCTCAGCTGTGGCAAAATCGGACATCAATCTCTGTGACATTGGCTAAGGGAGAAAACTGCAAAAAAGAATTGCATAAATCTAAGTTTTGGAAAATGTGGTCTTATTTTCTTCTGCAATACTCAGGCATTGTGCACAACATAACTTTATGGCTCATGATATCTGGAAACATCTTCATAATGTATGAAACTTCTGGTTTCGTCAATGTTATTGATACTGTCATTCTCTAAGTTGGTGAAATTAGGAATAAGAATATTTGAAGAAGTTGTGAATAAGAAAATCCACTTTATATTTCTCTTGGTTTAAAGGAGGGTTCTCATGTATGCCAGCTGTGAAAGCAGTTATGTGTTACCACCTAGATGATAACTGCATTTTTAAGAATGAAAAGTGTGTAGGTAATTTAATTCCAAATAACTTAGTTTATAATTACTTCTTATTAACATGATTCTTGTTTATTAAGCTGAAAGTTAAGTTACAAATGCCTTCATTTGTGAAGAATCCAATGTGTGTGTGTGTTTGAAATATTAGTGACATTAAAAGAGGAAATATTTATGTTGTCAATATTTCATGGTGAGGAGGGGAGTTTTCAAACATTTAAACTACATATCCTTTATCTTGACATATGATAAGTTACTTTAAAGTGTGTTCATTTAAGCAATCTGACCAGTTTAATTCAGTTCAATACAGTAGAACTTTTCTAAGCATTTTGTTAACAGCATTTTTGTCATTTTTTAAAAGTTGAAATGAGAAAAATATAGGTTTCCATAAAGTAAAAAACATAAATAAATCACAAGAAAAACCAGACTATATTTTAGAACCTGGTGTATTTCTAAGCATTATACACTTAGACTATCCATATGTTCATTTGAACTTTTATCGTCTTATTTGTTAGGCTTTATGTGTGAATTAAAAATAACCATCGTTGCCTGGAGAGATGGCTCAGGGTTAAAGCTTTTGCCTCTAACGTAAAAAGTCTTTGAGCTTGGAACTCCAGACTTCAAGGTTAAAAAATAAAATCAACTTGTTTATGCAGCCATGGCCTTCCCTGCAATTCTGACCCTAGAAAGTGAAGCCTGGGAAACCCCAGAACCAATCAATAAGAATGTCAGCCTTGGGCCTCCACAGGCATGCACACTCAAGTGACCTCTTGTATACACATCTGCACACATGTATACCCACCCAATACAAAACACACAGAAATGCACACCACACACAAAATCACTTCATAAACTGTATGTGTATAAGTTATGCATGTACCCAAGTATGATCAACAGCACACACCTGGGAGACTATGAATATACAACTCAGCTCTGCCACAAACAGTGCCTCACAGCTCAGATACATTTGCCTTACTTTGTTTGACATATGTACATCTATACACACAGATTAACCATAATTATCTCATGACTTTTCACTTAAGAAAAAAAAATCAGTGGAGACTGGGGAGGTAGCTCATTGGATATGGGCTCTTATTGTTTTTTAATATTTTTTTCCTTTTGTATAGCTCAGAGTGAGTGTTCTTACCAACCTCATTGCTCCCTCCCTTCTTTCTCTTCCCTCCTTTCTATTCTCCCTTTCCCCTTCCTCTCACCCTTCCCTTCATGGATCAAACCTGCTCTCTCCATCCTCTTAACCATAGGTTATATGGGTCCTGAGGTCTTCTCTGAATCTTCTGCTCTAGGGGAGTATAGGCCTCCTTGGCAGATCAAGATCCCTACCTTGGGCTGACTGGGCTCTTGTTTTACAACTATGAGAACCTGAGTTCAAGTCAAAATGAAAGGTATGTGCTCACGTATGTTTTATTTCAATAATGTTTTGAGGGAAAGGACAAGTAATGTTAATTTTATTGTTTTTTAATTTGAAGACCATCATACCTGTAAAATTAAGGATGGAAGATAGCCGAAACTAATGTCATAGAGTTGAGAAAAAAATATTCTTAGGAGATATAGGTTGTATAATAAGTGAAGAACTTAGGGGTTGGAGAGGTGGCTCAGGAGTTAAGCCTCTGCCTTGCCGGCAGAAGGTTCTGGGTTCAGATCCTAGACCCCAGGTATAGATGCTGGGCAGCCTGCATTTTTGGTCCTGATAGGGCGGAGCCTGTGAATCCCCAGGCAGAGTAAACAAGGAGGTGGAAGTGGTCCATGGTGTTTCCCAAATTCGCCTGTGGTTCTACACACTCACACACACACGCATAAACGTGCGCACACACATACGCACACATGCGCACACGCGCACAATTAAATTTAAAAAAATAAGTGAAGAACTGTACTTCTATTCATATTTAACATTTTTATGTAAAAATTCCATATTAAATTTTGAAGAGTAAAATGATTCTCAATAATCATCCCTATTCTTAATCTCATAATTCCTGTGGGAATGATATGTATAAAGAAGTTTATTTAGTATCATAATTAGGAAATCAATTGCAATTTAGATACCCAAAAATAGGAAAAAAAATAGGTCTCTATAACTATGATCACTATGGTTACTGCTTTTATTTGAATATTGAAGATTTTGTTTGCCTCATTGTTTTCATTGTTGGTTTGGTTTTTCCTTAGAAAATACTACTTGTGCTTTAAACATGAATATATTAATTCTTTTACAGAGTAGCAAATCTACCTCAAATCTGAAGCAAACTTCCTGCTTCAGAAATTGCAATCACTACAACAAAATAAATCAATTAGTTGCTAGTGCCTTAATCCATTAGAGGTATGCTTCAGAGAGATACATTTGCATTCAGTGGAGACACTATCGAAGAAGTGTGCTGGAGCTGAGATTAATTCTCAGTCTAAGAGATTTAAATTTGGAGAGAGATCCCTACAGGAATAGGCGTGTTGGTTAAGTGAGAAAGAGTGGGTGTAAAATTCAGAGATATGTTCAACCACAATCCTCAACAGTTACCAATTTCATGAACTGAAATCTTATCTTTATATTCAGGACCTGTTCTAGTACTGTCCTTATATGATATAGAAATCACACATTTTCTATCTCAGTGACTATTCAGAAATGACATCTTACTGAGGTAGGTAGTATAGAAACAACTTAGCAACTCAGAAGTCTGATTGGTTTGGGCTATATGCACATTCTTCTTTTTATAATTCATTTGGTGCCCTAGTCCTCTCACAGGGATGTATTCTGCACATATAACTCTCTCCCAACAATGCACTGAGGAACCTGTCAGCAATTAGGAGCCCTATCTGCATGTATACACATCCTAGTGTAAGCATTGGAATAATTTCCCTCTCCCTTCATCAACCAGCAAATTTGGACAATAAAATTTGGACTATAAAATTATTCTCTTATTAGGTTCAGATATAAAAATTAGAAATTCAACCTGGCTAATCTTGTTTTGAATGAATGTACAATAAGGCAAAATTGTGTCTTCAGCTGAACATTTAGGGTGAGCATACTATTTATCATTTTACACTTATGAATACATGAGCATGCATATGATTAAAATCAGGTGCATAATAGAAAAGAACATGTGCAGTGAACAAAGGGCCATATACTCTAAGGGTGTCAATAAAGATATAGAACCACCAAAACTTTGTCCCTGGTTCCAACTCCTTTGGAACTCGGTAAAACAAAGCTACAAACAATAATCACGGTCCCTGAGTACCTTCAATTGGTCAGATGCCAATATTGACACCGTTTCTCTTTCCCATCTATTTAATTGCTTTGCTTTGAATAAAATTTTGTCAACTACTCTATAATTTGTCTGGGCTTTGATTTCAGTCTTGAATAAGAAGTCAAGGTTTCAGAAACCCTTTACCTAACTTCTGGCAACTTCTGACATTACTACGCTATATCTTTTGCATTTTATAGCTACTTTTGAGAATACTTATATAAAGATTTTCTAAGAAAACTTTCTAAGTATTAACCTAGCCTAACCCTAGCTTTGAAGGTCAGATGAGATCAGGTGCACTCAGGGAGTGTTGTCTTGGCCTTAGAATCTCAAGATTTTGACAACAACCTTTTAGACTTTTATTCATGTGTTAGGTTGAGTAATTGCAGAAATCTATGCTGAAATAATAAGAAATAAGCCTTCCCATGATATAGAAAACAAGAAAGTCAAGAATTATTTTTAATTTCTTGGCCATTACATCTACTTTTTAAAAAATGTACTTTGATAATTTCATATATGTATATAATGTTATTGTTCATATTTCACACCTTGCTCTCTCATCTCTCTCCCACTCTCTCTCGATTCTTTCTTCCCAACAAGTTGCGCTTCTACTTTCATAATGTTTTCTCCTGTATTTAATTAGGTTTGATCACATAAGCCTAAGTTCAGGGTCATTTAATAGAGCATAGGTAACTCACTATCTAACCCACTGAAGAAAAGTGACTCCATCTCTCCCAGCAGCTACAAACTTGCCATTGACTCCTCGGATTGGATGGGGCACTATGTGCCATACTTCCACCCAAATTGAAATGTAGACAGCTTGATATTTTGTAGGTTTTGCAGAGGTGACTTCAACTGCTATGAGTTTATGAGTACTATCACCGTGTCCCATTCAGCAGACAGTGTTTACAATACTCTTTCCGCATCCTCAAGCGCCTACATTCTTTCCTTCCCTTTTCCACAATGTTTCCAGAGCCACGAGTGGGAGGCTGATGTAGAGACGTTTGATGTTGAGCATGTAACGATAACTTATTCTCAACACTTTAACCTGGTGTGAGTCTCTGCATTAACCACTTCCTACTGAGGAGGAGGAGGAGGAGGCCCTGGTGGTCCATTCAGCGCTTGTGTGATGTTTATCTCAGCTCTTCACTCATCTTGACTTCTGATCATGCAGGAGGAGGCTGGCTGGTCTGGTGTATGTAAGGAAGAGTGAGTGCCTCCTTCTTTCCACTGCTCTGGCCCTGGTGGTTCGATTCAGCTCTTGTGTGATGTTTATCTCAGCTTTTCATGTGATACCTGATTCAGTTGATCATGTGATAGAGATTCCAGAAGACTTGCAGCCAACAGTCAGTTCCCAGTGTCCCTGCTTGCTTCCCTGCAGAGCACTCTTCTGGCTCACTAAGTTCCTTACAGACCATGTCTCTTGCAGGACAAGAGCTGGCTGTCTATGATCTTGACTGTTTTCTTTTACTCTGCTTCAACAGAGAGGCTTTCTAATCTGACACGCCACCCAGAAGTTCTCATCATTTTCTTTTGATGATCTCAATCTCATCTATCTCCTTGTCTTTTAGGGTTACTTTTTTTGGAATGAGATAGTGTGATTTTAGGTGTAATCACTGAATTTTCTCATAAATGTAGAATCCTCAGCCTTTGGGTGCCTTGAAGGAAAGAACATTAGGTAAAATTCAAAATAAAAGTATAGGCAAGTAAACCTGGCAATAATTAAGTATGCACATAGTGTCGGCCTTGAGTCTCTAGTTCTAATCTGATAGGACAAAGCGTGGCCAGCAAGACCGAAGCCTGAGGGGCCAGTGACCAGGTCTTCCTCACTTCCTCACTTCCTGCTGCCATTCACTCTTCTTCCCTGCTCCTCCTCTCTCTGCAGACTAGGAGATCAATTCTCTGATTCTCTGTCAGCCAGGCTCAACAGTGCCTTTGATATTTAATAGGATTTTACTGTATGCTAACTGTGGGTGAGCTCTAAGAAGCAGTTGGAAGCTGTATTATACCTATAAGCTGGTTCATTAAATGCTAATTTCATACTGCTTTCTCCACTGCTTTTCTATACTCAGAAGTATAAAGAGGAATTAGTCCATCTCATAAAATTATATGTCATTCTAGGGCCAAGGTTTTCATTACATAAGAGAGAACTTATGACAATTATGCATGTGTATCATCGTGCTTTCTATTATGTGGTAAAGTATACCACTATTTAATTTTTTTATTATTATTATTTATTCAACTGTGCGCATGTGCGCGTGTATGTGCACGTGCGCGTGTGTCTGTGTGTGTGTGTGTGTGTGCGTGTGTCTGTGTATGTGTAGAACCACGGACGAATTGGGAACCACTATGGCCGCTTCCACCTCCTTCAGCCCCGGGATTCACAGGCTCCACCCTACCAGGACCAGAAGCGCAGGCCGTCCCGGCTTCCGCCTGGCGTCTATACGTGGGATCTGGGATCCGAACTCAGGACCTTCCGCCTGCAAGTGGAGACTTAACCCCTGAGCCACCTCTCCAGCCCACACTATTTAATAAGATCTTAAGTATTGTTATTTTATCCCATTTGACTTAACATTCTGAACTAATTTAGTGTATATGAATATCATTACAAAATGTTTAAAATAGTATGATAGCTAAAGTGATAATTTTTATGTCTTTCCAAGACAAAGCAATCCTGTTAAAACATGAACTATTCCAAAAGGAATAAACACATAAATGGTTCAAAAATATGGGTAAGAAGTTAAAGGTAGGTATGGTGTCATGCAATTGTAATCCCAGAGTTTAGAGCTGAAACAGAAAGATCATAGGTTGCAAACAAGCCTTGTCTACGTAATAAAATCTTGTTTCAAGGAAACAAAACAACAAAAAAATAAAGTAAAACAACATAACCCAAGGTAACCTGAATAATTTTGACAAATGTAAAAGCAGTGTACCTGGATTTTGATATCACAGTGGAGTAAGTTGCAATTTCCTTACCACATGGTCAATATTACTATAGGGAACCCTGTAGAGACTTGAAGTTTTGAGAATGCTGGGAAAGATATCAAAGACTGAAATCATATTCAACACAATTAAGAATGAAAATTGTGCTGGACATGACAGAGTTGTGACATACAAGTTTTCATGGCAGATATGTGCACTTGCACAAAAATTTCATGGGATCGTTCTCAACATCTCACCATGAAAGCAGAAGGATCTCAAGAAGATCTACACCTCTCTGAGAAACTGATGAGGACTAAGGCTGATGGGGATGAAAAGGAAGATACTTTCCTCAATGGTATACTGACTGATCTATGATACTTGCTAGAGCACGAAGAGTACCATGCATATGTCATTAAAGACAAATAAGATGAAACACAATGGGCTATACAAGTGAAAAGATTTGAAAATAGGAGGTAGTCTGGCAGATGAAGGTTTGCAAGGGGAAAAGGAGAGGAATGGGACTTGGGACTAAGGGGTAAAAGCTGAAAATATCACGAATTCACTATATTCATGTATGCAACATTAAAAAATAAAAGAATGTGAAAAATGTGCTGGTGAGATTGCTCAGCGGGTAAAAGTACTTGTTGCACAACCATGAGATGTCAGTTTTAATCCACAAAACCGAAGTAAAAGCAGGATACAATAGAAAATGCCTGTAATTCAAGTGTCCCTTCAGTAAGATAGAAAGCAAGAGCAGGAGAATCCCTAGAAGCTCTCAGGCCAATTACCTTGATATATACAATAAAAGCTTGTTTTTAACTCTTTTCATCTTAAGAAAGTATGACATGAACTCACATGGAAGATAAAGACTGACAGCCATGGTTGTATTCTAAACTCCACACATATGTCATGGCAGGAGTGTGCCAACATTCCCTTTAACATGTATACATACATACAGAAAGAGAGAGAGAGATACAGATATAAATAAAAAAATAACATCACTAATGCAAGACATTCCATACATGTAGGAAAATGGCAATAAAAGATTGGACTCTAAAGAGCTGAGCATTGTCTGGTAAAAGACGGAGCAAATATCTTTAAATTGACACCAAAGATCAGAATTCTCTGGAAATTCACTAGGTTGCACAGTGTAGGACTGGTATCCACTTTTCTGATGAGACAGAGACACATAATTGCATCATCATATAATATAGTGCATCATTTAAATCAATAAATATCAGTTTCTGCATGACCTCTAAATAATCTAGACATGATCAATCATCCCACTTTGTCTTATTCTTCCTGAGTCCATGCTATCATTGTTTAAGCTGTAAAGAATTAAAAACAGTTTCCAAAAATGGTATAAAGTTATAGTGCAAAACAAGAGAGAAGGTGATGCTTACAGACAAGTACTTAGGTGTAACAGTGATGTCCGGCCTTAATATCAAATGGCATGAAATCATGTCTAAACTGTGAAGGACATCATGTGAGTAACATGATTTGGTTTGAATTTTAGAGCGATCACAGAGATCTCTGTTACAAAAAAGACTTTGAGATCAAAGGGGACTTTTGCAAAGGGCCAAAAGAGAGATAAAGTGACTTGGTTTATACTGATTGACAACTTGATTGGAATTCCTTAGAATGCATGCCTATGAACACTCCTGTAAGGAATTTTGCAAATGAAGTTGTTCTCTGAGAATGCCTGTGACAATTTATCTATCTACATTAAGTTAGTGAGATTAACACACACACACACACACACACACACACACACACACACACACACACACCTTAACCATGAGCAGCACTCTTCCATGTACTGGGTGAGGAAAAAGGAGAAAGCCAGCTGACTACTACCATTCATCACTCTCTGCCTACTGAGTGTAGATACAATGTGACCCACTGTTTCACAGTATGATGGACCCCCCCCATGGTGGCCTATACACTCAAAGTTAAATCAAAAGAGACCCTTTCACCCATGAGTTGCTTTCACCAGCATTTTTTTAAGCAATAATGAGGAAAGTAACTAAAAGATGACCTGAATTAAAACTATCAGAGTAGAAAGAGGAAACGTAAAAAGGGAGCTCTAACCAGGTTTGATCACATTAGATGGGGTTCAGATAAAATGAAAATAAGGAGAAGAGGATGCTGTTCAGATAAAATATGGAGGAAAAATATTTCTGTGGGAGTAGGTTTAGAGTTGAAAACCGTGTTTGAGATGACTATAGGAAGTTTTTAGAAACTCAGAGTCTGTACTTTTCCCTTTCCTATAATAAGATGAGTTTCCTTCTCCAGGATTTCAGTCTGGAGTTTTCCTTTCTCCACAGTTCTTATGATCACCATTTGAAGAATTCAGATGAGATACAGAGTATCCTATAGAAGACAGCTCTTGACAAAGTAGAATGCACTCTTTAGAACTGAAAATGAAAAATGGCCGAGGAGATCTCCTTCACGTCCCATATTTTATGCAAGCTTTTATACTAGTCTCTAAAATGTTTAGAGCAATAGGCTTGTCCTGAGGGACTATGTCCTGTCTAGGTTATTAATAAGCCTGTTCATATTGTCCGTTACTGGAGGTGAACTGGTCTGTCTTTGTTTTTTATCAGCAAGCCTCTGGTTATGCAGTCATCTCACTAAGTTTTGAATTTCTGAAGTCTGGTTTCTTCAGTTATCCAATAATGGTCTAGGCAGCTCAGGATGCTACATCTTCTAGGGCCAGAGACATATGACTTAGGTCATATTTTTCTGACCAGTAGTTAAAATCTTGCTATCTCAGCTCTTTGTTTTACAGACTGTTGATAGTGAAGAAGTATCAAGCCACTGTGACTTCCAAGACTGATGATATCTAACTAACAGGTTTCATCTTCTCACATTCAAGTGCTACGCCAGTCATGACCCTGCTTAACTTTGCGGATCAGACAAAACTGGGTATGTTTAGGGCAGTATGGCTATAAACCAGTCTCCATCTTCTGTCTCTACTTGAACAGAGTTAGCATTTTGACAATTACACAAAGAAAGAATTTTATATTTTATTAAATCTTCTGAACATTATTTTTCATCTACTTTAGATCATTATTGGTTATGCAACTCTGTTGACCATAAAATAGTGAGTATAAACCACATAGTGATCTTGCCTCCTACATAAGGTGATGTCAAATATAAGTCAGCAAAGGTATTTTTAAATGGGAATGACACTTATTTTTTATTCCAAAGCAAAATATATTCTTTACTGCTTTCATGTATTTCTCTCTTGTTAGCACTAGACTTTCTTAGGACTTTGAAATCAGCTTTTAAAGTATAGAGTCCTACTGAAATAATATGAGCCACTAATCTACCATTCATTATACAGGCTTTGTACATAAGAGTAGCTTCTAAGACTAGAGAAATAAGTAGAATTCAAGTTAGGAAGAGAAGTTACATAACTATGAGAAAATCATTTAACTGAAGTTAAAATAACCTACTAGTGATGTTTTAAATAACTCGAGGTTGATTGCTTTCATATTTCATGAAATCTGCATGTATGCAGCTTCTGGCCTCGACTTGACTTCAACAATTTCAAGGCTCATTTGACCTTCACTCTGCCATTGTTTGGTGTGTTTTCTTTTTGTTCTTAATTTTCTGATCTGCAGTCATAAGATGGCCCTAGTTTAGACCTTCACTCTGCCATTGTTTGGTGTGTTTTCTTTTTGTTCTTAATTTTCTGATCTGCAGTCATAAGATGGCCCTAGTTTAGGAACAGTGGCGGAAGTGACCTAAGCTAGCTCGCCAGCTAGCCTAGGTCCGAAACAGAATCAACTATGTTTTTTTGGGGGAGGGGAAGGTAGAAAATATTTTCTGCATAATAAACTTCATAAATGTTCTATAATGTTGGCATTCCCTCGAGGTTGTGACAGGGTTATAATAGTAAAGACAATGCATATTCTTTAGCATTAGAAAGACACTCACAAGCATACAGAGAGAGAAAGAAAGAGAGAGAGAGACAGAGAGAGAGACAGAGAGAGAGAGAGAGAGAGAGCTAAGGGTTTATTGTGAGGTGACCTCTAATGTATATATCATCCAAATGACTGATTTAGAAGGAGGAATGGAAGACACAGTGGCTTGTTTGTGTTCCCTCCTATGTGATAGGACAACATGATGAAGAGAAATGCACTGACACCACAAATCTCATAGATGAGACTAACTGACCACCTGACTGCAGGGACAGGGCTAAGCTTCAGACAGGACTTAAGTAATGAACTATCACTATTTACTTCCCTGTTAAATCTGCTGGTTAAAGATGAGAGACAGATCTTTAGGTGGCAAACCCAATGTCTTCTCAGAGTGCTGGCTCTCTGGATAAACTATAATTTGAAAATTCAGCTCTCAGACTTGCCTACATGTATGGTAGCAAACACTACTTACAGTTGTATCTGCCTTTTATCAGTGATTTTAGCTTGTTACCTAAATAGATCCGGACTGCTTAACAAGTAAATGAGGGTAAACTGAGGAAAAGCAGAAGGCCTCATCTGAAGGTCTGTTCTCTGTATAAGGAATACATTTTCTTTTTTATAAGATTTTCCTGTGCTCTGTACAAGTCAAAGAATGTTTTTGTTGTTGTTGTTGTTGTTATTTCTTTACCATATTGGGACAGAGTTTCTGATCTTTTTCTACCTCATGGGGGAAGATTTGAGGGTATAAAAGGACAACTGACTAATTTTTTTTGGTGTAGTTTCTGAACCTATGTTCTTGGTAAAATCTATGTTGGGTATTCTAGATGTACAGCATCACTGACCTTCTCATTGCGCTCTGAAACAATAAAAATTGTAACTAGCTAATCAAAGTGAAGGGTAGATAGAAGGATTCTACTTTTTTTTTTTAAAGAGGCTGATTGATGAATTAAAAGGAGAATTAAGTGTAGGAGCCTAAAGCTGAATTTCAATTCTTAATGAGGAGTGGAAAACATGGTCTCTCACTTATTGCTGGAACTATAGGAGTGAGAATCAGAATTTGCTTGAAAAGAAACCAGGGATATCAATGTGCAACTCAATGCTCCTTCAGCTTCCCAGACAAAAAGATACAAAGTAGCCAATAGCTCTATGTTCAACTATAAGACTCATATCACAAGTTGTTCCTTTAGCCCTCATCTGCAATATTTCAGTTTTTCTTACTGATCAGATGAAGCTATTATCAGAGTAAATAGATACCTCTTGTTGATAAAGAAAAGTTATGGCTAATAGGACAGCTTAGAAGCAAAAAAGCTTATTATACAAACAAGAAGACCAGAATTTGGATCTTCAGAACCCACTTAAATGCCAAGCATTTGTGACATTCTCTTGTAATTTTACCCTTAGAAGTTGATAGAGGGGATCAACAGAAAAAGCTGCTAACAAGGCTAGACATATTAATGTGAACATGCGTGTACACACACATCATACACATACACATACACACACGTATGCACACACACATACACCATGTCCATACATATGAAAATGAAATTAAAAAGTTGAAAGTCACTTATGTACAAATTAAGTCTAAAGAAATGAAAACAAAAACAATATGAAAAAATGTTTCAGTAAAGTAGAAAAAAAAATGCATACTACCCACTGTCCTGAAAGTCCATACTTGCCTTGTGAATACATTAGATTTAGGAAATTGCTGTCTTCACAGAAAGCAGTTTCTTCATAGAAGGCACACATGAAGGATGCACAAGACCTTTTGTGCATTAAAGGCATTGAGATGCTAACAATTCTACACAGTATTTCAGTACAGCATAAGAAAAACAAATGATCCTGCTGAAAAATAATCGAGTTTTGTTCCTGGCATCTCAGTTTTCCTTCTCTTAGCTATCTGCTTTCAGTGTTAAATCAGTTGGAGACATCAGAGTCTTAACTAATGAGACTTGCTTTTTGGACATCTGCTCTTTGCCTTACATGGTCAGGGCAGTGTAGAAACGGTTAGACTGAAATGAACATGTTATGTCATTGGCAAACAATGGCATCTGGGACAGAATGTATACCTGCTTTATAAAGACTCCATTCTCCCTCATGGTCATGGCATTTGAGTTGTTACTATTCTAAAGCAAACAAAAGGAAGTGTTTAGGCTCCTAAATGACTTTGGCGTGATAATGTCCTTAACAAAAGGGTGAGAGTTTAGAGAATGGAAGAAGAAAATGGTCTTGATGGAAGCCTTTGAATTAGCCTCTTGTAGAAAAAGGAAACTGGAATGCACTCTGCTCTGAAACAGCAAGGGCAGTTAATGTCAGATTCATTACTCCCTTGAAAAATACCCCTGACTCATGGGGCTTTATTAAATTCCTGATGTGGTTGAAGATTAACCATTCTTTTGAAGAATTTCTTGTTTGCACATAAATGAATGAATTTTTAGACAGCAATGCTTTCTCTTTCAGGGTCAGCTAGTTGACTTCAGATTGCTAACTTGCTTGAGACTGGTGGCATGATAACCAGTGGGTTATTATTGCAATAACAAAGGAAGATGATCAGCAGCATGACCTGGGATGGAAGAAGGAAGGGATGCAAAGGACTTGAGGCACGATCGGTCCTTAGTCAGCTCTGTGTCATGGTTTAGAGATCACGTGGTTTATTTTTCTTCTAAATGAACAGAATCAAATTAGATGAAACCAAACTGAATGAGGATTTGGATTATGAGAGATACCCTAAATGAAATGTTTAATGTCAACTGGCCCATGGTCAAACTCACTTTCAGATAGGCATTAGCTCCCCCATAAGGATTCATGGTGAAGCACAAGCTATTCATATTGCTGGAGACCCAGAAAGGGAAATGACTGCATCAAATGGCCTAAAGGAAAAGTAAAATGAGTTGAGGTAGCAAGTGGACAAAGGTATCCAGCGCATATGATCACACCCTTGACTGGATGTGCAACGTATGCTCACTTCTCTGGCTGAGCTCTGAAGACCTGCAAAGACTGTTAAGGTCTTTTATTGAGTAGACTTGTAATGCACTCAGAGAATGAAGTCTCAAAGATTGATTTAGTCTCTACCACTTTCCCTTCATAATCATCGTAAAAGTCCACTAGGCAGGGTAACATGGTGCTAGCCTTGTCTTGGGACAGTCCCTCCCACTAAGGAGTCTACCTTACTCTTTGTAATTCATCTGCTTTTGCTGAGCTCACTGCTTAGGCTCAAGGGTCTGGAAGACATTGGTTCTGGGTGAGTTTAATTTGGATAGCATCCCAAATTCACCAGAGTTAAGAAAGGCTCCAACGTATTCAAAGAATCCATGACCTAAATAATCTTTGTATTCTTAGACTGTTTTTGATTCATAATAGCAACTGTAATAGCCATTATAGACAATATGGTAATGGGAGGGATGCATTTTAAACCTTCGGAGAATCTCTCCAACGCCCCAGAATCTGCCAAGCACCTCAGAAAAATGGACCTTCTGACTACAAGTTTGCAGATTGCAAAAAAAATGCTCATGTCAAGTGATAGGTGATGGAGCCATCTTGGTTGGGGGTAGAGCATTTAATTGTAATGACAAGCATAAGGAAGCACTATTGTTTATACGTTGCTTTTACTTCACAGAAGGAGGATACCAAAGCTGTGGAAAATCAAACTGGAAGACTAGAGCTGTCCTGTCCCAGCAAGGCTTGTCAGTTCTTTGACCACCAAAGGGTAGTTGTCCCCTTGGTCTTAAAGTGGCAAGCCCTTGATCTTACCCTAATTAGCCAGCTTGATCCTTTATTCAGCTGGTTGGCTTTTCTCCTATTCCATGAATCAACTTCCTTATCTGTAAATTGATGATATATTTATTAGCACTGTGTTTATTAGCAAAGTGTTCATTTTGTGATGATTAAGTTGTTATAAATGCATTACTTAGAGAAGGGTCTAAGAATTGCATTTCACCAATGCTAACTGCATTTTAGGATCTTTCTCCATGACCCTAAAAAATAATGATGTATCAGTTTCCCCAAAATCAATTTAAAAATGTGTCTTTGCAAAGGAAGAGGAGAAACAAGGAAGCAAGAACATAAAACCAAGGAAAGTTATGCTTCTCCTTTCCCTATCTAGTCACCTAACAGATCTGACCTCTGACCCATCCTTTGACTGAGAATGCCTTGGCATTGGGATTAGATTTCCCAGGAATCAAATATCTAGTTGTCATTCTGGAAGTAGAGTCATGAAGTGCGTAACAGCAACATTAAGGAAGTAAGATGGCCTAGGTCCATTCCCCTCGGCACCCATGGGAGACAGCAGCAATTCAAGGGGAGAGCAGAAATGCATTCTTACCCATGACTTGTCATTGCATTGTGTTGCCTCTCTTGGAGAGGAATTTGAGAATGTGTAGCTACTGTGATCCAAAGCGATCAGTTACCCCATAATGCGATACACAGTGGTAATAGTCAGTCTTGAGAAATGAGTCAGAAGAGAAATTGCTCTTTCTGTGCTGAGTTGCGGAAGCTTGGCATCCGCTGCCTGTAAGGCTGTTTCCGTCCCAGACAGAGGTGAGGCGCAGGCTGGTGGGGGAGGAGGTATCATGCTAAAGGATACCTTCTGACTCTAGAGCTGTGGGGTAGCAGACATGTACAAGCCCCAAAGGGAAAACATGATTTCTGATAATCATCTGTTTTCATCATGCAGATCCCTGGAGGCAGACAAGCTGGCATGTGAAAGAACCTGTCACTGGCTAAATTGCTGCCTCATGTCCTTCCTGGGAAAAATCTGGCCTTCAGACTCGCCTAATATATAAAATATCATTAACTGTCTGCTCTGTTATTAATCCAGTGTATGGCCCAGAGCTAGGAATCTTGGCCTTTCCTAGTCTGTTGTCAATCAGTCCTTGGCAACTCAACAGATTGATCTGCCAGTTTTTTGCTATAATAATGACCATGTTGTTTTTAGGGGGAGGGGGGTGAAATAAAAATAAAAATAAACTGATGTGACCTTGGGTTTGGGCCACAGTCCCATTCATTACTTGCTTGAAATGAAACATAAATAAATAAATAAATGCAAACAAGAATTATTCTTCATAAACTTGGTTTAATTCTTGCAAGCAAGTTTGTGAGTCATTTTATGAATGGCTCCCGCTTCAAATTAGGGCTCCTGTTTCCGCTTCCAATGAGCCTCTAGTATTACATCTAATATTGTTTCCTCTCAGCAATTGAAATGTACATCCCTGCTGGGTTGGTAAGAATAGAATTTCTTTCCGGAATTCTTTCTTCTTTCAGAATTGCTTCATTTTACTTCCCCCTAAACTAAAATAAAGTAATTTGTACCTAAAACCAGACAAAAATTAACCTCGTGGCTTGTTCTTTCAGCTTGCCACGGGAAGCTTGGCAGAGGATGCGACTTTCATTCACAGCCCCATTTCCTCACCTCTCCTCCCCTCCGTTGGGGCAGGAAGAAAATGGCCTCCGTGGATGGAAAAGAGGCTTAGACGAAATAAATGTGCCTTTGAGGTCAAGACTGAAAACATGAGTCTTGGAGACAAATGAAGGGTCCTGGTCAGGGCTGTGCTACCTGTGCATCTCCGAGCAGGTGATAACAGTCCACAGACCTATCTATGCTGCAACTGGTTGGCTCATGCATGTTGCAAGGAATTATATCACTTTGTTTCTATGTTCTTAAATCTAAAAGACTGTTTTCACTGTCTGTGCTTCAATGGAATGTTTCCATGATATTTGTGATATGCAGACAGTGCTAACACAGATAGTACACTGGCTGAAGCTGGCAGTACATACAGAATCATCAACCCAATGTTTAGGAAAGCCAAAAGCAATCAATTAGCCATGAAATTCTCCCAATTAGTCATGAACAGAACAGTAGAGCCGAGAAAATATAGCAAAAATAAAACATCTTTATCCTGTCCTAGAACTGAGGAACTCATATTGCCCAGTGGCGATGTTCAGATGAAGAACAAGAGAAGGAGAACACAGAAATTTAGCAGATCATACCATCTATGAGGTAGCTGTTGGATATCCATCTATGAAGATGAAATGAACTAGAGGTGAAAATAAATGCCAATCCTGTAAAAGTAGCAATCCCTTTTATCAATTGTTACATGAAAAAAAATTACAAACTAGCTGTCGTGCAATGTAAATGTTTAATTGTTGTCACTTCTACTCTTATTTCATGTATTAGTGAGGCGGATTCAAAAGGATGCAGCCAGAGAGGTCAAAATCTAAAACACAAAACTTCCCTAGAAAGGAACAACATCATTCTTCCATTTGTATGTTATTGACCAGAACTGTAACACTTTGACATTTCAGGCTTTTGGAATGCTGAAAAGAAATATTGGTTCATTAACTGGACACACCACCTCCCATGCCCACATTCCCTCCTGACCTTGCTTCCTCAATGAGTGTTTTCATTTGTCAGAAGCAGAGAACAGATTCTATACCTTTCCACAGTCCTCCTTATTAAGAACGATCATAATTGTATCTACAACTTTTTCTGAGAATTAATAAGAGACAAAATTAAGCACTCATTTGTAGGACTTTGCCACCTGATTGTGATCTCTCAGAACTGTGTATCTGCTGGCTTTTCCCTGACTATTTTATCTCCAGGAACTGGCTCAGCATCTATTACAATATAGGTTCCCAAAACACAATTGCTAAGCGAAAATGGATAAATTCCCACTGTATGCTTTTATTTTGAGCAGTTTCCTATCTGGTTGACTACATTCCTGGCTAACATCTCAATAGTCCTTTCTACTTTCATTCTGCCCACTGAATTATTCCTCTAAATGATTTCTAACCAAGATAAACCACCTAAGATCTACCATCATTTTAAGATCAGCTTTGAATTCCTGAGCATAGTTTATAAAATGTTGAAAAACATGTTTCCCACTGCATCTCCCTCATTCTTCCCCCTTGTGAGTTTCTTACTTTATTCATGCAGCTGCTGTGGCCATTTCCTCAAGGAAGCATTGTATTCCTTTTATTATTCCCTCTATGATAAGATTTCAATAATTTTCACCTTTCTGTGTCAAAATTTAACCTTGCAGTAGCATTGATAAATTTTATGTTAATAGCTCATTTATTTTATCTCGTTAGAATGCTTCCAGACTTTTTTCCTAAGTAGCTATACCATCTGGTTTTATTGTCTTTCAGTGCCACTGTTATTCCATTCACCCTTCTGATTCTGATTACTCATACTTACACTTCGGGCTTCTTATCTGGCAATTACTTTATTCAAGTCTTTCCTGGTTCCAGATGAGAACTGATACTTCACCTTTATCACCTCATGTTATTGTACATTTCCTCAATGTATAGCCATAGTGTGATCAAATACAAAGACAAAACTATTTAAAACTCAATTTGCACTGAACTGACAAGAAGACAGATACCAACTATTCTACTGTTCCTAAAAGTATTAATATGCTACTGAGAATTCTCAAAGAAAGTCTTTTCTCTCTATGTATTAAACCTTGGCTTGTCACACATTCAAGGACATGTAAGTGAATAACAATAATTGTAAAAATCCAAATAAGAATTTATTTTTGGAAAGACAATTCATAGTGAGGCTGCACATTCTGTGTTTTGTTAGGCAAGAAGGAATGCCTCTACTTCCTTAAGTATAAGAGAAATATCCAGAAGCACATATAGACAGTTTGATCTGTGATCATAGGTATCTAAATGAGTATAGCTACTTATGACAAACTGTTTTCTAGAAATGCCTAGATGTATGATGTTTGGACTAGACAGTTGCTGTGTTGGTAGGAAAAGGAGATATGATTCCATTGAGAAAGTCATTCCTAACTAGTATTATCACAAGGAAGATGTGTACTTTTTGTGTGCTGTGAATATACTTACTTCAAGACAAATTATTACAAGTGTAATGACTAGAAAGTAAATGTATTCAGCAACAAAGAATCTATATCTGTATCTGCTAAAATTTTAATAATTCTTCAGGTACAAAAGTAGATTTTGTCCACAATGAAAGGAGAGGTGCAAGATTCTCAGTAAATATGGACCTTTCCAGAATCCACAAATACAAGCAAGGAATTTCATACACAGGTTACAACTGTGCAAATGTATAGGACCTTCCACCCATTTGTAATTTTCCCTTTAATAAATACCATCAAATTAAAGACTAGTAGTACCTAGTAAATAGAACAAAATGAGTAGTCAGGTTCAAAGAGGAAATTAAAGGATAGGAAATAAGAACAGATTATTAATCCTTACTCATAAACATTCAATTGTGTACCATTTACCACTATTAGAGCTTATTCAAAGAAACATTATTGTTTCTTTATTGTCCACATTTCTTACTGCTTTCTTAGGTAGCATTGTTAGATGTACAACAATTTGAAACCAAGGACCTAATATTACCAGGCTCTGGCTGCCACAACAAGCCATATTCGGCCATTTATCCTAGAAGAGTCAATTAAAATAGTTGAATTAATAATGAAAGCAGAGAAAAAGAATTTATTCAGTATATTATTCAGGTTCTCTAGAGTTACAAAATTAACAAAATGAATATATAAATGGGGACTGTATTGAGTTGGCTTACAGATATGGCCGAGGTAATCTAACGATGTCTGCTAGTAGCTGCTCAGTCCAGTAGTCCAATGGGTGACTGGCTGAAGGTTGGAGGACTCCTAGAGAATCTTTAGTCTCATTGAAGACTTGGAGGATTGGAGGGCTAGAGGGTCAAAGAAACCTGGCAGCTGGAAGAAAGAGCAATTTCCAGCACAGCTACAGTGCCTCTTTCCTCTTCTGTAGTTCCTTTTTATATGGTCCACTACTGGGAGGTTCCTATGAGATCTATGGAGGTTCTGATGGGATCTAGGGCTGGTCTTGTATTATCCAGATAATCTTTCAGGTGGTCTCAGCTGATCTTACCAGGTGTGATCTCAGCTGATCTGAGTTAATACCAGGTGTGTCAAGTTGACATCCAGGATTAACTATCCCATTCAATGTGGCCATACTGGAATGAAAGACAAAAAGATCCAGCAACCAAACCCCCATAAGTTTATCTCCAGGTTCTTAACATGAAGATCAGATTTAAGTAGAGGTGCAGAATATGCATAACTAAGCAGTCCTAGTGAAAGTGTGGCTCACCATTATTCACCCATCATTATTTGGACTTAAGTCTCATCCCACAAAGTAGTTTGACAAGTTTTTGGCACCATGATCTCTTTCCTCTTTTAAGGAGAAAAGGTCCCTCTCTGGTTGACCCCATGCTTTAGCCTTTTCCTACCCCCGTAATGATATTTCTGGGGTTAGGAAAATTTCAAATCCATGGGTCATGTGGTACTGTGTTCACAATGCAACGGTCGAAGAACAGGATATAAGTTTCTCTTTGGAATATCCTCATTGTCTTCAGGCATGAAGATCACATAACTTGGAGATATTTGAGATGATATTCATTCTACTCTGCATAATATTTTCAGTTTACACTTACCATATATTGTAACTAATCTCTTTTCCCATGCCAACAAAATTAGCTTTAAGAATAATCTGTTAAATTGATGAATAAAAAGAAAAAAGAGTACAGCTGTACTGTCAATTATTAATAGGAGTAAGTTTTGTTGTATGCTGTTTCCACTTATCCTTGAGAAGATGTGGTAGTTAATATCCATAAATGTATTTCTCATTTGAAAGACTATCTTTCCCTAGATGCAATGAATTAAAGCAAGGAATATGTTTTCAGCTTTCTATGCCTCACAATATCCCATGAATTTATTTGTGAGAAAATTGCATTTTGAAATGCAAACAATTGTGTTAGCCTATCAATCTTTCCTTAATGCATATCTCCCTCCTTGCTGATCTAGAAAATCAATGAGACCAATTAATGTGTTGAAAAATAGAAAGGCTAAAAAAAAGATGATGGTTCTCTATAGAAGGCCTTTTCCTGTCACTTTGAAATTCATTGCAAATGCTTCAAGGAACATTAGCATAAGTATATGAATGGGGGGGAGAGAGAGAGAGAGAGAGAGAGAGAGAGAAAGGAGGGAATATGCAGATCCCACGCTATTGTGTTAATATAGATGATGGCATGCCAATGCATAGACAAGCATTGCTTCTCTGCTCTTCTGGTTTGTCAAAGGTTGAAAGCGATCTGTTCCCTATCGCCCCATCGACTCATGTATTTGCATACTTGTGGATGTTTGGAAAATTCATGGCAATTGTGGGAGGTGGAAATTTGCTAGAGAACGCATGTAACAGGAGTTGGACCTTGAGGTTTTGTTAACCCAGCTCTGCTTCACAATTAGCTCTTGTTCTCTCTGCCTCACCGATGACTGCTATGAATCAGCCTCCAGCTTCTGCTGCCTACCATGCCTTTTCTACCATAATGGACTCTATCTTCCCTTTGGAACTATAAGCCAAAAGAATCTCACTTCTCCACTTAAGTCCTTTTTGACTCTTTCTTCACAGTAACCAAAAAAAAGGTAACTGTGACACAGTTCTAGCTCAATAATGTCAGTTTTGAGATTATGAACCAGGGAAGCAATTTCCATAAGTGTCCTTAAGGAAAATGAATCAAAAATACAGTTAATCACAAAAGGAATGAATCAGATTGGTTTGTTGGGGATGGAGTGATTACTCAGGGATTAAACCTCTGACTTGCAAGCAGGAGGACCTGAGTTTTGATCCCAAGATCACCTGGTAAAAACAGTGAAACCTTCACTTCTTGCCCTAGAAGGAGAAGCCTAGGAAAACCCAGAGCAAAGTCAAAAAGAGGTAGAGCAATCCAGGATGATTTCTGAAGTCACCCTTGGTCCTGCATTAGGCACATACAGTGTCCTCTGATACACACACGTGCTCGTACACACTATATATATACATATATATGTGTGTATATATATATATATATATATATATATATATATCATTAGATGGCAAGTTCTGGTTACTCATCCTCTATAAGTTAGAGTTTGAACTCATCACTTTTGGCTCAGTTTGGCATTTTATTTTTATTATATTTCATTATATATTGGTAGAACCTAGAGAATAGAGTTCAAGTAAGACAGGAGGATACTTCTCAGTAGTACTTTCTTTAGAGGACTCTTGTCAAATCATTGTGATGAACATAGCCTCAGTTTAAGAAATACTCTGTTCGGATAAATATGAAAACAAACAGCAAAAGTCACATTTTCTATTGTTTACCATTTCTTAGACATTGATAAATAATTGGTACATATGTATTGTCCCATTTTGACCCATTCCAAGATCATAAATTTAGTGTGCTTATTCTGCTTAATTTATAACATAGTAAACTGAGATTAGTGATGGGAATAACTTGCTCATTGTCACACAACTAGTTAATCTAGAGCTGAGGTTTATGATCTATAATTCTAAATTTTAGGACTTAAATTCTCCGACTTGAGTCCCGCCAGATTAGGAAAGCTTCACCTTACTTTGATCCTTTCCAAAAGCACCAAATCAATCTTAGCCTTTTCTTTTGGGATAACCTGTATTTTGAAATTCATTTTCTTCGGAGATACCTACATAATAAGAGAGGGCAGTGTAAAATGAAAATGCCAGACTCAGCCAAAAGTGATGAGTTGAAACTCCAAATTTGCCCGAGATGGGTAATCCCCAAAGCACAGAAACTCTATATCCAATGATTGGCTCTTGTGTTAGAATTCTGTCTCACTACCTGATATAAATACAGCAGTTTCGAGGTGACTGTTTCTAGACATACTCTAGTTCTTCTGGGGCAGTGTGATGTGAAGCCTCCCCTTTTCCACAGTGAGCAAGGTAACTCTGAAGACTGAAAGAAGACTTAGTGGAATCAGAATATGGAGGGGAAATCCAGGCAGTATCGTAGGCACTAGAAAGTGCTTTAGCAACCCTCACAGACAAGAAGTAGGAACTGTGTAAGCTAAGCCTCCAATTAACTAGTGAATCTTCTCTTTTCCTATCATAATTCACTTGCAAAATATACACTGAAAGCTGAAGTGAGCAATACTTTCAAGACAGCTGTTACATAGTTTTAACTACCTCATGCGGAAGTTTCTGAGCATAGAATCTTGCATGATTATGCTGCATAGGCACATGCCAAGGAGTCTAGTGTTGGTTCTTTTCTGAGTTTGTTTTAGGAGGGATGATTAAAGGGTATTTGTTCAAAAAGCCATGTATTATTTTTTTTCATGTCAATTGCTTTGGTTGGCAATAGAGTACAATGGTTGAAACTCTGAAATTAGAATCTCATATACATGGTTTTAGATATATTCTTTTTTATTATTTATTTATTTACAAACACATTGAGTTTATGTCTTTGCCCTGACCCTCCCCACACACTTCCCTCCTCTCTCATTCTCCCCATCCATGTATCCTTCAGCCACCCTCCCCTCCCTTTATCCATCTTGTTTTGTCTTCTCCTCTTTCCTTCTTTTTGTGAGTATCACATGACTGACTCCCTTTGGGGTACTGTGGTGGTAAGGGAGTCAGATTTCTGTTGAACTTTATGTGGATCTTCAGTGGGTAAATTCATGAATAGGGAGTTTCCTCTTGCCTTGTCCAGAACCTGTCCCTGAGACATTCTCTGAGAGCAGCTGTTTCTTCTAAGATCCTATTTAGTCTTTGAGGAGAATGTTGATAAGTCAGCCATCATGTAGTTGTGGTGGTAGAAGTTCTCATCACAGAGATCCTCTGAGTACAGCATTTTCTACCACCATTTCTTCTTGGCATTTTTCTGTGGCCTCTGGGATATGAGCTCAGGCCCTTTTGTTTGCAAGGCAGTCTTAATCGCCAACCCTGAAAGATCTCATTGTTGAGATATTTTGGATTACATAGTACTGAAGTATTAGCAGGCTATTTATTTTGAACTTACAAAGAGAAGTGCAACTCCAATTTATTCTCTTTATAAAAATATTTCCTATTGTCCAAGAACTAGTTTGAGAGTACAAAAAAGAAACACCAAAAAAAAAAAAAAAAAAAAAAGCCATGGTAAGAAAGCAAAGTTCTATTTTGCAGAGGAAGAAAGAGTTGTTATTGTCATGACCTTGAATAATCTTTCATAGGTGGCTGTAGGAGTATAATTTATTTTCTCTAACTCTGAGAAGTAATAGTTATCTGCAGAATGTGTGGAAAATAGGCCCAAGAGATGAATTGCTACACAGTTTGGATCAGGAAATGTCAGGGTAGGCGGATGTAGGTTGATGGGAAAGGAGTGTGTCATGAATACTTCATAAGTGTGCCCCTTCTTCACATTTGTAAGTGTCATTTATAATGAGATGAATAATAGAGTTATGATGTATACTCCGTGATAGGTCCCTTTATCCAAACAAATCCAGGCAGCTCAGATAAAGCTATTAACCCAGATCAGTGCAGCAAGCCCAAGATGAAACACTGGAAGTTTATGTTGCAGTCCTGGCTGTAGAATCCTTTACCCAAACTACTAGCTCAGTTTCTTTCCTCTTTTCAGACCATGGGCTTTCATGTGTTCTGTCAATTGATCACAATTTAAACTACAGCATTCAAGTGAATGACATGAAATCAAGTGACTGGAATTGTGCATAAAGAGATTTTGTGCCATGGTTAAAAAAATACTTCAGTCAACCCTGAATTAGAAACAATTTGGCCAAGTCCAACAAAAGCTTACCATAAACTGCTGTCATTAAATAACTTATGTATCTCCAAGTTAAGGGCAAAACTCAAATGTTAAGTAGTACTTGTCTTTATACTCATACATTACTATCTCAGCTTCTATGAGGTGTATGGTGGTTAATACCACTACAGGCAAAGTGCAGAGAAGATTACTGAATGTACATGTGTAATGTGGTAAAATGAAGCGAAATGACTTTATTTAATTACACATATATGAAACTGTCAAAAACAGAGATACTCAAAAGTTTTTAAAAATTTTGAAGAATAAAGGAGAGAGGAAAAGGTGTGAAACTACTATGCAGTCCTGTTAAGCACTGGCTGGAAGATGAAGTCGGAAGAAAGAGGGAATTGCTCTTTGTTCTTATTCCTAGTGCTCTTTATATAACATTCTCTATAGGATATGGAAAAACTAGCTGTATAGAATATCAAAACTTCTTGTACACAGATCTAATTTAAGAAATGATGAGTCAATTTTGTGGAATATTTTGGAATCCTAGTTTTACATTGAAACATATTTGTTTATTATCAGTGTCCTTCTCTTGTCTGTCCAGCTTGATGTCTTCTGCTCTGTGATGCTTCCCTATACAAGGTGATCTTGAAGGAATCATGATGAAACTGGAGCTTGACCAATCACTTTCATGAATAGATTTCCCTCAGACGGTTCTTCTGACTAGAGTAGGAAACACTTCAGGACATATGAGAGAATATTTAATATTTAATCTCAGAAAACATACTTAATAGGTAAAGATAATTTACTTCAACACACAAACTGAAGAATGGTACAAAATACCCTTACTATGACATTTTAATGGGAGTAAGGTGGCTTTTCCCACCTAACAAATTAATTTTCAAGGGAATTGAGTCATGGTTTCTTTCTTTTAGGAAAACACTTATTCTCCATTTAAAAACACATTGAGGATGGCAGTTCTCAGAGCTATCTGGTTTAAACACTTGGATGATTTGCAAAGGATGAATTTCCCACTTTGAATGCTGTAGAGTGCTAAATTGGCAAAGGCCTCTTAAAATTACTGAGACTGTCACACAGAGATGCACGCTGAATACTATTTATGGGTCGTTGTAGCTTGCAAGCTTAATGAGAATGAAATCTGAAGAATAAAAACATTTCCGCTACCAAAATGAAAATAAGATTGGAATGAGATCTAGGTTCATTGCATGCCTAGGCTCCCAAAACCCAAACAAAATTTTTCTTTCATAAGATCACATCGAGTGAGAATGAGCCAAGGTTCATTAGATCCGTTGTTTAAAAGACATCAAAGAGACGCTGACAGTCTCGCCATTCATTCCTCTCACTATCATCTATGTAGACATAATACACTCTCCTTCAGGAGCATCTTGTAAACCTTTGGTACTTCTCATGGAATGTGGATGGTGTTGCTATTTGGCCCTAAAAGCATAAACTGTGAATTAAGTGTAACTTGAATGGAAAAAATTATTTGAAGAAAGTATGGCATGATTCACTTCTAATGAATGCTTTTGTAAGTCTCTGAAAATGTATTCACACAAAGAAGTTCTTAAAAAGTAGGCCAAGAAACGGTTCTTCCCTTTGATATTTTATCTAACAATTTTTAAAGTCAAACAATTCACTAAAGCTAAGAAGTATCCTTTTGTTATCAAGTAGCACACACGGAAATCCCTGGGCTTGTTTAAATCTTGCCAGATAATCAAAAGAAATTAAACTATGTCCTAACTCACACAAGCATGTGAAATACAATGAGAACATTCAACAGAGGGGTACAAACAGACACCCAGTACTTTGCTATCCAAGTGACACTTGTGGCCCTTGCTTTATCTTACCACCTCTGTGTCACCCAGAAGCTACTTGCATAAACTTTTGAATCCCGACTTGTTGTTTTCTGGATCAAGATTATAATTTAATCTAATAACAGCCCTTTGATACACATTTAATAGTAAAGCATCCTCTGAAACTCCTTGGTTCCCAGGACTCCTGGATCAGTGATGAAAGGAGAAGGAGAAAGAGGGAGTCAGGGAGGAGTTGAGAATATGGAAGCAGAGTGAGTTCTCATTCCTTTGTATGTGATACTCTAGAAAGGCAAGAAAGTAGGATGTGGAGAGAGAGTGAAACATTTGAAAGGTAAAATAGGAAAGCCTCAATTTGATTCACAGATACTGGACAGAAGTTTGGCAATTAGTTTCATGTATCAACTGGAAAGTTGGAACTGAGCCTTTAGGTGTATCTGTGAAGAATTATTTAGTTAAGATAAGCCATTAGGCTTGGCCACTGCTGGTAATCTTTCTTCTATAATGGACTATAACCTGGAATGGTACACATTTAATGTTTATGGTAATGCATTCATTTCGGAATCATTATAAAAGAACCAAGACAACACAGAAGCTAAAAAGACAAGAAAAGAAGTGCCTAAGGAGAGCTCTGACATGAGTTCTGTTGGGTGGCCCTAAAGAGAAGTTTTAGGACATAAGTGACATGTTTGCCCTTCAGGGACTGGATTGCCACAGGAAATGTCTACAATAGGTCTCAGCTACAAAGAAGTGACATTCTTCTAGAGTGAACTATAAAATATGATATGCTTTGGTTATAAGCAAGAGCTCTACAACATACAGTTTTGCCATGTCTAAATTGCTCAAAGTTAATAGTTTGATAAAAACTCAGAATATCAAGCATTACACTAAAATCCACTAATCTGAATTGTCTTTGACAGATCCTAACCTGAACATTTTACTTATTGTTTTATCATTTATGGAACAGGGGAAAATGTTTTTCTTATAAGATTATAATCAAGGATAGATAAAACAATATTCCCAGTATTTAATAGGGTACTTTGCATAGTGGATGCTGGGTAATTAGAAATCAAGCTTTTCATATTAGCTAATAGCAATATACATATTACATAATTTTTCAAAGTAATGTAGTAGACACATTTTTGAAAATACTAGCTAAATGTTAATTTCTGTCCCCATAGATTAACTTTGTAACCTATTGATTGCAATTAGGTTTCAGTTGATTTGAAAAAGGCCAGGTAAATGGACATATTTTGATTGGTTCCTCAATTGGCTCAACTTTGTTGTGAAACTTACAGTTCTGAAACATTTTCTATATCAGCGATTAAGAAAAAATTGTGAGTAGAAAAAGTAATTGTCAGATTAACACAGTTCTAATATGTAATGCAAATATTATGCTAATAAAATAAAAGTTCAGGCCTACCCTTAATTACTCAAACCTTCTCTCCGTGGGACATGAAAGGCTTTGTTTGGTCTCTTAGCATTAATTTATTCTAACTATTCCTGATCAGGTTTGCAAATAGGTCCAAAAGACCTGTAGGCCAGAGAACATTTTAATCAATGCCCAAATCTTTCTTCCTGTAATATTTTATAAATTTTTTTGCATTCTGTATTCCCACTCCATCTTCATTTGTACCTTTCTTAATTATCTACAGAGACAAAATATGTTGAATAACATGCCATATATATTAGGTCTATAAATAGGAACTTTGATTATGATGTCTTGAGGAATCCTGATGGGCTAACCTTGAAAACAATGTTGGTAAAGGTGAGGTCAACAGTGTAGATGTGGGTGGGGTCAGTGACACTCTCATTATAACCACATCCATAGCCATGAGATATTCTTTCCATTATCTAATTTGAAATATCCATACTGCTTGTATGTTTCTTCTTTTGTCTCTGAATTTCAAACATACATACAAACATTAAAAACTTAGGTTGTGCAAATGCATAGTTTGCTTTCAGGCACTGTATCTCCAGTAGTCATTCCATCTTCAGGATGCCTGTATTCTAAAAGATCAATAAGAAGCTGTACTTTCTTTTTGCATTCTATCTATCCCATGGGTTGGCTTGATGGTAGCAGTGATGCTTTTTGGCACCATACAAATTTGCTTTTCAGAGAAAGATCACTGCTAGGGTTTCATATATTGAACATTAGAGTTTTTTTTATTTCAATGATACTCATTGAAGGATGAAGTTGTCTCTACTACTTACAACTCAGAAAATGAACAACATAATATAGAATGTATAAATAAAGAAGGCACAACCAATCATAGGATATCATGATAGTAATCACAGTAATTGAAACTTCATGAATTCGTTTGAGACTCAGAAGGATTTGCATATGGGGATATATGTTCATATGTACGTATGACAAGAAATGTCTTCAGAGGTATCTAGGAACTCAACATTAGTTTCCAATGATAAGCATTGTGTCAGTTTTTTTCAGGTGTCAATTTGACAATGATTTATTTGATGTGGGGACATTCAGTCCATAGAGTGTGAGGTCATTCTCTAGACAGGTGGATGAGATAGAGAGAGAACTGGTTGGTTTTGGAAGACTAGCAAGGTCGAAAGTGTGTACTTATCTTAGTCCTTCCTCTGGATATGGTGTGGCTGGTTTCTTTGGTCCCTACTGGTAAACTCTCCTACCGTAATGGGCTATATTCTGAAACCATGAACAGTGATAAAAAAAAATCTCATTGTTGCCCAGAATTGTTTGGGTTATAAATGTAAGAGACATTCATTAAACACTTATTGTATTCAAGAACTGTGAAGGTAGATATAAATAAGATACTGGCTACATCCTTTAAGGAACTCAAACTTATACAATAAAGCAAAAAAAATCAACGCAGTAAATTTGTGCTAAAGCATGCCACCTTGTGATGAGGTTCTTAGACCTTCTGTAATTTGGACATCTCCAGGAGGTTAATTTTCCAGAGCATCCGTGTGTCTGCGTGATCCTCCATTAAGGACTGGGGCATGTTTTGTGGTGATTTCAGCACTTCAAATAACCTGTGATGAGGGAGTGAGGGCTCTGAATTCCTTGTGATGGCCAATCAAGAAGGACATAGACAGCCTGGAGCCAAAGACAGGAGCAGAGTTCTGGAAGATTTTCTAGTATGCTCAGGTGTGTTTAATGAGAATTTATTATGACTGACAAAGAAATGCTGCTGCTGGAACATAATCATCATAGAAACTAAGCATAGCTATAACCCAAAGCCACCACACAGGTTAAAAACCTACTTACCACTTCACTTTTTTATCAATTATTTAAAAAAGCCCTATTATGTAATTACTACTCTAGAGGGGTAAATACATGACAGAAAAAAACAAAGAGGAAACTAGAGAGATGGCTCTTTTTGTGAAGTGCCTGCCACCACATCCCAGGACCTGCAGTTGGATCCCCAGCACATCTATAACGGTATAGGGTCAGGAAGATGCCTACAAGCACAGTGCTGGAGTGTGGAGACAAGTGTGATCCTAGAATTCACCAATCAGCCAGCCTAGTCAAATTGGTAAACCTCTGGTGAGTGTGAGATTCTGTCTCAACAAAAATTATGGTGAAGAAAGACTGAGGACGATTGCTAAAGTGACTTTGGGCCACTGCTTATATACACATCCACATGTAAAGACAGAGAGATAACTCCCACATACTCACACACATTCTCTCTCTCTCAAATAAATAAATGTATAATTGATTTTTATTAATTCTTAGGAAGAAAAATTTACAGAGTCAAAAAAATTCTGTTTTCCAAAAAGTGGTAAATCAATGGAAAACACAGCTAGAATGCTTAGCTTGTAAAATGATAGATAGATACAAGTTGAAAGTGTTCTAGTTGGTCTGCCTTGAATGCATAGCTTTTGAGGAGTGAAACTAAGAAAAAGTGATGGAGTGGGTTGTCTGGAAAGAAAGCAGAACATTACAAAGCAGAGGACATTGGGGAATTTCTAGGAAAGCAAATGTTTTCTAATATCTGGCCTTCCTTTCTTAACCATGCAATTATGGCATTTAACAAAAATTTTCACCCATTGCCCAGTTTGAACAGTTTATCCTGGTGATCAGAATGGAGTGGTTTCTTAGTCCTTGACTAGTAGGAAAGATTCAGTGGCAACCTCTTTTTTCTGACATAATTTTAGACATAATATTTCTTAGAAATTTTTTTATTATTATTATTTATTCAACTGTGCGCATGTGCGTGTGCATGTGCGCGCACGTGTGTGTGTGTGTGTGTGTGTGTGTGTGTGTGTGTGTGTTTGTGTGTCTGTGTATGTAGAACCACGGACGCCTCCACCTCCTTCTGCCCCGGGATTCACAGGCTCTGCCCTATCAGGATCAGAAGCCCAGGCCGCCCCCGCCTCCGCCTGGCATCTATACGTGGGATCTGGGATCCGAACTCAGGACCTTCCGCCTGCAAGGCAGAGGCTTAACCCCTGAGCCACCTCTCCAGCCCCAGAAATATTATTTTTATAGACAGTTGAACTTAAAGGAAATGAAATGATTCTGATAGAAAATGTTTTTATAACACTAAATGATTAATATTTATTTATACTACAAACATAATTTTTAAGATTTTCAGGTGTTAACTATTGCATTAGGCTCTGGAGACACGGAAATAGTAAGTCACATCTTCAACTTCTGTAAGTTGAATGGAATTTTTGTATTTATTGAAACAGATATTTAAAGAGTGTGAATAGTGGGCTGGAGAGATGGCTCAAGAGGTAAGACTACGTCTTAAGCAGAAGGATCTGCATTCAGAATCTATATGCCATATAAAAATACCAGGTGGAAATGGTGGCAGCCTATACTTCCACGTCTGGAAGGCAGAGCCTCAAAAATCCAAGAATGAAGCAAAAAGGAGGTAGAAATAATCCAGGATGGTTATCATCCTTCATACACACACACACACACACACACACACACACACACACACACACACACACATATGCATGCATGTGTGTGCACACAATAAAAAGAGTATGGATAGTGTAAGAGTAGAAATAAATAGATAATAGAAACACCAACAAGCATAGAAAAATATCTGAATAGCTAGAAATCCTCCCTGGCTGTTGAAAAATGAGAAATAAATGAAAGCAACTTTAGACATGACCTCCAAGGATGTAAAGAAGGTATGAAATATTACAGATGATTGATAAAAGGAACATGGCATGTTGGGTAAACTGTTTGTGGTATAAACATTAAGATCCGAGTTCAGGTCCTCAGATAACACATAAAGTCTGAGTATGGCAGCATGCCTAGAACTACAGTTCTGGGAGAGAGAGTCATATGGATTCCAGGAATTTGCTGTCAGCCATTTTATCTTAATATGAGTTTCAGGTTCCATGAGAGATCATGTTCAAGAATAAGGTTTCACAGAAGCAATAGAGAATAGATATACCAACATCATCCAAACATATCTACACAAGCAGACATAACCCCCTCTACACACACACACACACACACACACACACACACACACACACACACACAAATACATACACTGAGAGAGAGAGACAGAGACGGAGAGAAAGAGAAAGAGAGAAAGCTAGAGATGACTAAGTAAGTTCCATATAAAATTAGGCACATGTAGTAGGTAGAAAAGCAATTGCAATATGTATGTATAATAGTTACTTTTTACTGTTGCTGTGAAAGGAGGACAAACTTTAAAAAGCAAATTCAAGCAACCTAAGGGAGAAAAGGAAATTTATTCAGCTTATGGTTCCAATGGGGAGATACAGTCTTTCATGGCAGAGGGGATATAGCTGTAGGCTGAAGCTGGAGGCAGCTAAGTCACTACAAACATTGTGGAGGCTCAGAGCTGCTCAGTCCAGTAGGTGGGCGGGTGACAGCTGAAGGCTGGAGGATTTCTGGAGAGTGGAAGAAGTGAAGAAGACAGGCAGCGGAAGGGAAGAGAGTTTTCTAGTCCAGCTTCAGAGAGTCTGTCTTCAAAGTCTTCTATGATTCCTTTTATCTGGTCTGCTACTGGAGATTCTAATCAGATTTATGGCTAGTCTTCATATTGTAAATGTATTGATCTGGATAATCTCTTCAGGTAATCAGACAGCTGATTTTTGGTTAATGCCAGGTGTGGTTAAGTTGACATCCAGGAGTAACTATCACAGTATGCATGGTTGAAATGTTTCCACTTTCAGTATTTTGTTTGCTGTCTTGGTTGACTTCCTGTTTCTAGCCAAGTCACATGGTAACATTGTGGACTGCTTCGATGACCTTGAGAATGTTACTATCCAAGAAAAAGAACACTGGTATAGTGGTACATCAGCTTTTAAGAACAGGTTAACAAATGAGTCAAAAATGTACTACAGAGGGTTAGTTAATGCTGTACATCAGTGTTAATTGAGGTATTATTAAAAGGCTGACTGTTGCCTCTTCCTCTTATATCCTAGTATTTACACACATGCTTCATTAATCTTTGCCCTCCCTGTAGGGTAAGCCACTGCACCTGTTCATCTTTATGATCAAAAGGATTGCCTGCCAGATAGAGGGTGTGTAGCTCAAGACTGGCATGGAGGGGCTGTGACAGATCAAAGAGAAAACAGGCTAACATTTGTTAGGATTTTATTTCCCTTTCATTTTGGCAAGGTATTGTGCCTACTTTTGTTGTTATTGCTTACCAGAGTAAGATTATCAAATGTCCTTCCTCCTATGATATCATCAGTAATTTCAGTAATTTCTCTGCCCCTGGTGCCCTAGGCATGGTTTAGAATGCAAAATATTTGACATTGTTCTAAGTTCTGAGAAAATGTCTCTGATTTTCCATACTGACAAATATGAGTGCCTAGAGAACAGCTGAAATGAAGAAGGTATTTACTGTGCTTGCAAAGCAGAGCATCATCTGTTGGCATGGAGAAATACAACCATGAGAAATTCTTGGAGTTAGGATGGCCATGCTTTGGGCAGCTAATTAAGTAGGAAGAACATTCATCATTCCAAAAATCACATTTCCCCAAGCATTGTTTTGCATTGAGTTTGGTCCACAACTATTGTGTTTAGTCCTACATTTGAAATTTAGAGTTGAAAAGTCCACATTTCTTTGACAGAGCAATTTGCTCATTGTCCCATAGCTAGTTAGGGGTAATAGAACTGGACGCAGCAATTGGTAAGACTTACAGACTACACTCTCAGTCATACCTTTAGTTGCTTATTTAGTTGGAAACAACTGGTTATCAGAAAAATTTGAATGTTGACATTTGCTCAAGACTTCTTTTATTAGTTACTTTCTTTTTTCATACACAAAGTGCCTGACAAAAGCAACTTAAGAAAGTATGGTTTCTTTCTGCTTCAAAGTTTGCCGGTACAGTAGTCAGGAGCTTGAAACAATAGGTCACATTGAATCTGCATCCATGAGACCAGCATGCTGATGTTCAGCTCATTTTCTCCTTTTTTCCTTTTTATTCAATGTGAGATGCCAACCCATGGGATGGTGGTGTTAATCACACAGTGGGTTGATCTCAACCTCTCTTAATTCTCACTAGAACCCCTTCCAGATGTAAGCAGAGGTGTTTCTTCCTAGGTGATTCCAAATTTGATCAAATTGACAAATGATGATTAACCATTACATCAAAAAGGGGACTTTCAGGGATAATAAGCAACACCTCTCACGTGGATTCTGATAGTCGATTTCTCTGATTACTGACTAGTCACAAACTTGTTGCATGAAGAATGGGTTAAAAGCAAAATGAGAGACATAGGAACAGATAGTTTCATTCAGTAAGGGTTCACAGAAAAACACTGTTGAGTTTCCCAAACTCCAGAACTTGGCTGCGGATTGTGTGTGTGTGTGTGTGTGTGTCTGTGTGTGTGTGTGTGTGTGTGTGTGTGATTATCAGAGGACATTGCATAATTGTGGAGGCCCAGAATCCAAATTCGGGTCCTTCTATTTATAAGGCAGTGTTTTAACCCCTGAGCCATCTCTCCAGCTCCCTGGCTTTGGATTTTTGACATGTCTATTCAACTTGTTCATCCTCTTCAAGTCAGAAGGGCTCCCAAATTACAGTTTGATCTCTTACCTCATGTGTTCTGCTTGTATGTAATACATGTGTAAATCTGCCAGGATGGCTCCTTTCCACTGAGCACTATCCAGGAGAATGTTATATGCATGGAGAAAAAGAAGTTGACCAGAAAGTTGCTTTGTTATCACAGAATTAAAGGAAAAGGAGTTAAGTAATGGGATTTTCCTTCTTTGAAGGGATATATTTTCTAAAAGGAAAACCACAGACAATCAGGGAAAAATAGTTTCTCCAAGAACCATTATAAAATACTAACAAAATCTGTGCTTTAAATCTCCTTTAGACTTGGAGTTTTCAAGTAGTCACTTCATTCTTCTGAAAAACTGTAGCTTTCATAACCTGCTGATCATGCAATGGTAGGATACTGAGGTTACATCCAGGCTAGGACACTTCCCAGTGGGACACCAATATTAGGAACATGTCTTCCAAAAGTTAGGGACCTCCTTAACTTCTGGATTATCTTTTACTGCTCAAGTGTTTTGAATCTTTCTTTCTATACTGAAGAGCATATCATCTGCAAACTAACAGATTTATCAGCATTCTCTCTCTCTTTCTCTCTCTCTCTCTCTCTCTCTCTCTCTCTCTCTCTCTCTCTCTTCTCTGCTCCCACTATGCAGGGCCTCTGACATGGCAGACAAGCTCTCCTCCTTTGAGCCCCACCTACAATTTTCAAAGCTGTTCTTTGCATTTGAAAGATTGCCCCAGGCTTTCGCCCTCAATGCTCTTATGTCACATCATTAATTAATTTTTTTCTTTGATAATTTCATTCATGTATATAATGCACAGTCATGACTTCCACCTCTCACCTTGTTCTGGCCCTCCAGTCAATGTGGACCTCTTCTTTTCTACAAAGACTACAAAAACTCATGCTTTGTTTTCTGACTCACTGAATCCAATCAGGGCCATCTGTGTGTCCATAAACTGATGAAAACATAATGAAAATGTGATATGGATAAGCATTGGCATTTCTATTCAACTACAAAGAAAAAATAAATTCCAAAACCTAATAACGATACACTTAAAAAAGAAAACTATAGGCCAATCTCTCTGATGAACACAGATGCAAAGATTCTCAACAAAGTCTTAGCAAATCAGATTCAAAAACATATCAAAAAGATCATTCACAGGGACCAAGTAGAATTTATCCCCGGCACACAAGGTTGGTTCAATATATGCAAATCAATAAACGTAATTCATAATATAAACCAGTCCAAAGCCCAAGACCACATGATACTCTCGATAGATGCAGAAAAAGCTTTTGACAAGATCCAACAGCCTTTTATGATCAAAACCCTGAGAAGTTTGGAATGGAAGAAACCTTTATCAATATAATAAAGCTGTATACAACAAGCCCACAGCAAGGATTATACTCAATGGGGAAAAACTTGAAGCATTCCCACTTCAATCAGGAGCTAGACAAGGTTGTCCACTCTCACCATTTCTATTCAATACTGTACTTGAAGTCTTAGCTGAAGCCATAAGACAAGAAAGGGACATAAAAGGGATTCGAATCGGCAAGGAAAAAGTCAAGCTCTCCCTATTTGCAGATGACATGATCTTATACCTGAGGGATCCCAAAAAATACACGAGGAAGCTCTTGGAACTAATTGAGAAGTTCAGCAGGGTAGCAGGATACAAAATAAATGTACAAAAATCAGTGGCTTTCCTATATGCCCAGAATGAAAGAGGTGAAAAAGCCTTGAGAGAAACAATCCCATTTACTATAGCCCCTAAAAAAATGAAATACCTTGGTATAAACCTAACCAAAGAGGTAAAAGACTATTACAATGAAAACTTTAAAACCCTAAAGAAAGAAATTGCAGAAGATACCAGAAGGTGAAAAGACCTCTCATGTTCCTGGATTGGCAGAATCAACATCGTAAAAATGACCATCCTAACAAAGGCAATATACAAATTCAATGCTATACCAATTAAAATCCCAAAGCAATTCTTTAAAGAAGTTGACCAAACAATATCAAAGTTCATATGGAGGCACAAAAGACCCAGGATAGCAAAGACAATCCTGAGTAACAAAAACACTGCTGGAGGTATCACCATACCAAACCTTACTCTATATACTACAAATCCATAGTTGTAAAAACAGCTTGGTACTGGCTCCAAAATAGACACACAGATCAATGGATAAGGCTTGAAGACCCAGATATAAACCCACAAAACTACAGCCATTTGGTCTTTGACAAAGGGGCCCAAAAAATCCAATGGAAAAAGAACAGTATCTTCAACAAATTGTGCTGACAAAACTGGATCTCCTCATGTAGAAGATTAAAACTGGACCCATACTTGTCATCTTGTACAAGACTTAATTCCAAATGGATCAAGAACCTTGATTTAAGGCCAGAGTCTATAAAAAGCATAGTTGAAAGGGTAGGGAATTCCCTTGAGCTGATTGGGCTAGGCCAACATTTCCTAAACAGACATCCAATGGCACAGTCACTGCTACCAACTCTCAACAGTTGGGATCTGGTGAAATTAAAGAGCTTCTGTTCAGATAAAGAGATTGTAACACGAGCTCAAAGGCAACTCACAGAATGGGAGAAAATCTTCACTAACTAATATCTGATAGAGCTCTATTATCCAGAGTGCACAAAGAACTTAGAAAACTAAACACCAAGGAAACTAATGGCCCAATTAAAAAATGGGCCCTGGAACTTAAAAGAAACTTTACTAGGGATGAAATTAAAATGTCTAACAAATATCTTCAAAAATGCTCCACTTCCTTAGCCATCAGGGAAATGCAAATCATAACTTCCCTGAGATATCATCTCACCCCGGTCAGGATGGCAAAAATCCACAATACAAACAACAACAAATGCTGGAGAGGATGTGGAGAGAGGAGAACTCTGCTGCATTGCTGGTGGGAATGCAGGCTCATTCAGCCACTCTGGCGAGCCATCTGGAGATCCTTAAAGAAATTAAAGATTAAAATGCCATATGACCCTGCGATTCCACTTTTGGGAATAACCCCCCATGCAGCAGAGGTCCACCTTGATAGCACAAGTATGACCATGTTCATAGCAGCACTGTTTACAATAGCAAAGTCATGGAATCAACCCAAATGTCCAACAGTTGACGAGTGGATAAGGAAACAGTGGTACATCTATACAATGGAGTACTACTCAGCCATAAAAAATGATGAATTACTGGAATTTGCTGGGAAATGGATGTCATTAGAGACAATTATATTGAGTGAAGTATCCCAGACCCAGAAAATTAAACACCGTACGTACTCCCTAATAGGTGGCTCCTAGTACCAAACCCACCCAGCCCACTTAGAGACACTCGACGATAAATCTCTGTAATACAGTAATTGCAAGGAGTATGAACAGGCAGGATGGGGTTGGAGGGCCACACCAGAAACAAGGAGAGAGAGGACCATGTAAAAGCAGAGAAAATATGCCTCCATCAAGGACTGCGAGTAAGCAATGAGACATCTGGTTAAGTTCACAGACTTTTCATTCCTGATCATGTCCAAGAGGAGGGCATATAGTCTGGCAGATAATAAGTAACCATTTTGCAAATGGGTGATTGACTCCTCCCTCACTGTGGTTTCCTACTTTTATTGCATCTACCTTTGAATATACTCTTATAACAAGACTCTAGTTTAACAGTTTTTTATCTCTGGCCAGGGGGTGACATCCAATACCCATCAGGATGGAGTGAAGGGCATTGCAGGAGCAGCAAAACTGCAAAAGAAAATCAACAAATCATAATCCAGAACTTCAGAGACTCTATATCAACCACCTAGAACTAGGCCAGCCTAATCTCTCCCCATCCTGAAGCTCAGGGAAATTTGTGGAAGAGGGGGCGGTAAGAATGTAAGAGCACAAGGATGGGAGGAGCAATGTTAGGGCCGAAGCAATCATAATTGGACTTTACATGCCCTGCGCAATGTCCAACACACTATTGTCCCCACAAAGTCTAGCATTTGCTAAAAGCACCAAGATCCTTGGAGGCAAGGGATTGACAGCCAAAATAGTATTCCTATGCTTAAAGGGAACACAGGAAAGGGTTCAGGGAAATGCCGCTGGGTCCTTGTATGTCATCGGAGAGGAGGACCCAGAGGACAGTCAGGCATGCACATTAAAGGATTCTCCGGGGATTGGGGGAGGGGAGACACTGGGGGGTGGGGAGGGAAGGGTGAGGGGAGGGGGAGCAGAGGGGTCGGGGGAGGAGGAGGGAGGGAACCGGTGTACCTATTAAGTTTGTATGAGCGGAGATAATAAAAAATGTTAAAAAAAATAAATAAAAAGGAATGTTTGCTATGCTTAAATTGTGCTCTCCAGAGTTCACACTTTGGCTTTGACTGTGCTGGTATCTGAGGATGGGGTCTGTGGTAAGTGGTAAGGGAGTACCGCCTCTCTCCTCGTGGATTGATTTGTCTTATACTTCATATTGCACACCTGAGTTATTGTTGTAGGACTAGATTAATTTCACTGTGTCTTCCAACAAGGCCTGAACTAGGTATGATCACTTCCATTCATGCCAATCCCATTCCATTACTTAGTTCAAGAAACTTGTGACTGTCACCAAATTTCATACTTTTCAGCCCCCAGAACCATGAGCCAAGATAAACTTTCCTATAAATTTTCCAGCTTCAGATGTTATAACTGCAGAAAATGGGTGAAGACCATTTAGAGTCTTGCTAAGATGGTGCTTTATTGTGCAGCCAAAATCTTCAGACATTGCATGCATCAAGTAGTAAAAAAGTCAGCAAAGTCCCCACAAAGTTCCCCCTTAGTCATCTAATTTCTCTGGTTATAGATGTAGGGTAGGGAAAGGTGGGACAATGACCAAGGTGAACTTATATTAAGAAAGTAATTCCAGTCCAAATACTAACATCACTGGTTTTCCTTCCAGTGATGTAAAGTTGGCTTCCTGAACCTCAGGCTGGTATTCTCTTGAATCCTGAATGGAAATAAAGTGCAGCTTTTCCTACCTTACTCAATAGTTATGGAAGTCCACAAAATCCATAAATTTCCAGATGCTTCCACATATGATATTTAAAGAATTCTAAAAGAAATACTTGAATGCTGGGGAAACTTAAGGATTTTTATCTGACTAAGATTCCTCACAAGAGAGTTGCTGGGCTGTTGGGGCAGTCTGAGGGTAGACAGTCCCATTCCCAATTTTAGGAGGAGAGAACTAATATGTTGCCCCATTTTTGTCAGTCAAATGTATCTTTAGAAATGGTCGTATATGTTCTGGAAACTAATTTTTATTTTTATTGAAGACAATTATGCTATTAATTGTTACAGTTTTAAAAAAAACATCTTGCCCATAAATGGTCAGGGACTTATTTATTAAGTTATATGAGGCTTTGCTGTCTGCAAACTATTAGATGCACCCAAATAGCTAGATAAAAGGGATACCTTCATGGTTGTCAGTTGGCTGCTTTCATCCATGGCTGGAAAGAGATGGCTGATTCTGGGAAACTCTTCTTTGGGATGTTCTAGAAAATACCATGAGGTTGGTAAAGTAGGCAGATTCTCACACTTTCATATATAGGGCAAGATTCACTTGTCAGCTTTGTGATAAACAATGTGACTCTCCCACGAGTTCCAGTAGCTCCACATCCATATTTAGAGTTACACAATTTATTCCCAGAGATATGACAGCCCACCTTTAAATTCTAAAATCAGAGTAGGACATTTTGGAATCACTATACTCTGTGATCATAGAAAACTTTGTTTATAATAGGATATAAGTCACCTTTATTGCAATATAAAAAGGCAAAGTAAGGGAGACTGATATCTGTTGGGTCTCTATTTTTTCACCTGCTTTAAATGCATTATCTTGTTTTGAATGTATTCCAATGTTGATAATTCACTACAATTTCAATTTCATTAAAGATTGAGATTTCACAGGATTAAATGTGCTGTCAAAGATGGGATTTTTGTCCTTGCCTTGATTCTAACTTTAAACCCACCTTTTCTTTCCACAATTGTCAAGGTCTTTTTTTTGGTGACTTTTATTCCAAACATCAAAACTATGTCAAAAAAATCTGCCTCAGTGAGTCTACTTCCTGAACAAAAGCATATAAGTTAAAATCAAAATCAGCTTGCTTATAAAAAAAATCTTTCTTTAAAGTATACAAAAAGAACATTTACAGGTCTGAATGATATGATAATGAACACACGTTTAAGAATTGAAATTTAAAACCATTTAAAATAGAAAATGAATTCTCAGCCAAAATGCGTGCTCCTGGAAAATAAGAAAAGGAACATAACCAAAAGGCACTGAAACTAAATCACTTCCTGAGCCATAATGAGCTTAGGTTTTTAATCAGACTAATGAGAAAAGATCTGTAATTCAGCACGGCTCATGACTCACACCATAAAGTTTCTCCCTACAGTTTCATGGCAGACCTTGATGTATCATTCATTAGGTACTGCAAAAGTAACATTTTCAAGAACACAATGAACTGCAGACAGGAAAAACAAGAAGGAAGCAGCCATGGTCTTCTCTTCCTAACTGCTTTCTCTGCTTCCATCAATATGGCAGGCTTTGCTTATCTCCAGGGCATGATTATGGCCCCTGGCCTATCACTAGCAGGGTAAATATCATGCTCATTTAATAAAACTGTAGGGAAATTTAAAAAAAATCAATCAATTCTTAATTAGGTCCCCTACCCCCTGCAAGCAATCAAAAGCATAGTATTGTTTCAGATCATGTAAATACAGAGAACCCAGAACCTGTGGGTAGATGTGAGGGAGTATCACAGGGCCATCTCGACTTTAAACAGGATGAAGAAACAGATGTATTGAAACTATAAAAGATAAAGGAATTCCACCCAGTGAGAAAACAAGAAGATGAGAAAGATACTTTAAAAGCAAGAGGCAAATTAGAAAGTTAGAGTATATAGAACAGGAAGTTAAAAAGCAGTATCTGTGTCTATCTTGTTTTAGCCTTGCTGTCTTCGGAGCCTGGATTTTTCCCCCATTTCCTTATCTGTAAATGGTAATATTAAAAATCCTGAATTATAGTTTTCAGAGAGTTAAACATAACAATAATGTGATTGCCATGAAGGTTCACTTGGGTTATGTGCCAGATTCACATCTACTATACTCTATATCTAATATGCTCTTTTTTGAGAGAAATGATTAATCTTCATTGTCTAGTAGACACATGATGTTTTGTCAAATTTCATATTCCTTTAAATCTCTTGTTTCATTTCTGGAAATATTCCCATCATCTGAACGGTTTTCTCCTAGGTTAGTCTGAACAAAGTACATCTCTCTATACTAGCTTTGAACCTGATCATAGACTGTTTCTTCAAACCTCTTTCTCTCCTTTCTACCTCTTTCTTTAACTTTTCCTCTTCCTCCTACTCTTCCTCCTCATTTTCCTCTTCTTCCTCCTCCTCCTACTCTTCCTCCTTATCTTCCTCATCTTTTTCCTTTTTTTGTCTCTCACTCTTTCTCCTTATCTCCTTTTCTTTCTTTTTCCAATTTATTATTTGCTGCTTATTTTGCAGTACTTCATTTTTGCTACTGTTGGCTGATGCTCTATGATGTTTCAGACTCTTAACTCCCTTCTTGTCTGTTCAGTTGGCTGTAATTACAATTATGGCCATTAGGGAGCAGCAGACTGCAAAGGAGCTTCTCTATCTTAAAGACTCAAAGGGTAGGAATGAAAGCAGGAAGGAATCTGACCCACCTTCCTTTAGGGAGACTCCCAACCTGTCTGATTCACCAGATGACAAAATGAGATAGTGAAATGAAAGCATTCATAAAAGCCTCAAAAACAGGACTTGAAACATTTTCCAATTCCAATCAATCCAAGGCTTGGATTCCATTGCTCGAAGTATTAAGATCATAAAGCCATCCAAGTAAGTTTCTAAAATGTTTCTCTGTAAGCCAAACAACAAACCTGCTCGCTGTGGCATGAAAAAAGTGTCTGAATATTATCCCTCATCTTTAACTTTTTACAATCACATTTGTACTGACTTTTCCAAACTTTACTTTAGGCAAGCTATATCTAAGAGCCAGTACTAGACATTTAGCTAGGTTTGAAGGCCCTCTGCCAGCCTTTGCCTCTGTCTATACTCAGTGTTCTCGATATAGACATCTTATAGACATCACATTATTTTTTTTATGTATGGAACAACCTGTTGGCCTGACTGCACTGTCACCTAACCTGACAAGAAGTCAGCTTTCCAGTAGTAATCTTGGATCAATTACAAAGTGAATAACAAGAAGACGAGGATGATAAACTGGCTTTTCACTTTTAGGTATCAATCTTTATTAAACTTGATGCAGTACAATATCTGCCCTTTGAATACCTTTGTTTTAGCCAACACAATAAAGAATTATTTAAAGGAAGCACATTTCTAGATAAGGTATTTAAAGATCACAAGTGTCTTGTTCTCTTTCTTTTCTACCTTGTTAGAATGTTGAAGATGCCTATGTAGCAAGGAGCTGAGAGTGGCCTTTTGCCAACAACCAATAAGGAACAAATGAGGTTCAAGCAGTCTCTATGAAATTGTATCATACCAGAAATTTTGTAAGTGAGCTCCAACACATTTTCTCCAAGTGGACTCTACAGATTACAAAGAACTGACATTGTGATTGTAGCCTTGTGAAAGAACTCAAAGCAGAGATTTAGCAAAGATGTGCTCAGATTCTTACCCTACGGAAGTTCTAGCTGAAAAAATGCATAGTTTCAATTTGCTAAATTTGGGAACCATTTGTAGAATATCAATAGAGAACCACTACACAGAATAAAAAAATCATGAGGTGAAATCAGCATGTCTTTGTACCACATCATTCATACATTTAAGGATACTTGTATTATTTTCATTTTTGAGCTATTATGAATAAAGTTGTTATACACATTCTTATACAAGATTTTGTGTGCATGGAGGTTTTCATTTCTCTGAGCAAATGTAACCAAATATAGTTCTCAGGCCTTATAACAGCATATCCTGTTTTCTAAGAAGCTATAATTTTTCAGAATGGATGCTCCACTTCACATGACCACCAGCAATGGATGATCGAGTCCTCTTTAGCATCACTAGCTTTCAGTGTTATATTTTATCTGTACTTTGCTAACATATATTATGTTATTGTGGCTTTAATTCACGTTTTTCTAATCAGCAATAATACTGAACATTTTTTCATGTGTTAATTGCCATACAGGGAACCTGCCCAATGGATTTCCTGTCAGGTATCTAATGTTTACATTTTGATTGTGAAGTTTTACATGTGCATTGTATTTTCAAAGCCATAATTACTTCACATATACATTTTCCATAATATTTCATTTTATTCCTAACAGGTTGTTCCATACACAAAAAGTATTAATGTGATATCTATAAGATCTAGTGCAACAATGCTTTCTTTCTCTACTATAACTAAGGGATAATTACTTGCCTAGCTAATGGTACTTAAAGATGTACTTGTGTATATTTTCTTAATTTTTTTTTACTTTTACATTTAAGTCAATTGTCATTTGAGTTAGTTTTTTATATAAACTAATACATTGCAGATGAGTTTCTTTCTTTGACTGTGGATATCCAGTAGTTTCTACCAGCATTACTTGTGGAAAATTCTGTCCTTTAATTGAACTGTTGACACTTTTGTATAAAAATTCATTTAGTGGAGATCCACACATTTGTAAAATGGGGTTAGATTCCTATCTCTCATAATAGAAAAATTAATATAAAATGGATTATAAATCTAATGATAATAGTGAAGACTGATTTAAGATTTAATACTCAGAGAAAGCAGATATTTTCTGAGTTGTAAATAAAATGCTTTTATTTTTATCACATTCAATTCCATACTCTGATAATCTGAGTGACATCTAGACAGTGAAGAAAATGCTTATTTCATAGTGTATTTTTATCCTCATCTTCTTGCTGGGAAATAAAATAATCATTAAACTGCTAAATTATAAATGTTCCCTTGATCTCCTGGTAAAATGTAACTTAGCTGTGAACTAAAGTCCTCCTTATTAAATTTCATAATTACTTGGATAGCTGTGACCTGTATTGTTTTTCTGGTTCACAGTCAGTGATAAAGCCGGATCTATTATAATCTACATTGCTGGCATTTCAGAATTTATTCCATATGGGATCATGGTATATTAATCAATTGGTGAATTCTTTAAACCATATTCCAAGATAGTTTCTCCCATCCAAAAACTAACTCTGCTTTCTTTTTGAGTTTAAATAAGTCTGGATGCATTCAGAGAGGCCTGAGGGTACACTTAATCTACTGCCTGTTCATAATAGACGTATGATCTGATACCTGATTTTAGCATACCCTGGACACACTGAATCCAGACCGGCATGAAATGAATGTTTCTACTAGTTTGTAACACTTAAAGATCATAAAATACTGAGGTATAATGCTAGATTCATGGATTCAATAGATTTTTACACAGAAATAGAATTTTAGGGACAAAAATTAGTAAAAAAGCAGAGTCAATAAATAACTTTCTTTACTTTCAAGTTTCTGAGAGCTATTAACCTCTCAGATGGTATTACCTGTTTTTATCAGTTGGTTATGTTATGCCACATTTTGTAAATGTTTGTGAATCCCCTCTCTGTGTGTGTGTGTGTGTGTGTGTGTGTGTGGTGTGTGTATTTTCATATGGGAGAGTGTGTATGTGTGCTATTATGTGTACAAGAGGGTACTTTAGTATTTGTACCTGTGGAGTCCCAAGGGTGACTTCATGTATCATCCTGGATTGCTGTACCTCCTTACTGTTTTGCTCTTGGATTGCCCAGTTCTGCTTTGCAGGGCCAGAATGATAAGACACTACCATATCTACCTTGCATTTTGTATATGTTATCTAGGAATCCAAAGTCAGATCCTTTGCTAGGCATTTCCCCAGTCCCCATGAATTGCCATTGTAGGAGAAAAATTAATAGTCTACAGAATAACTTCAGGAGATGCTCATTTATATCAATTTTCCAGGAAGACAGCAACAAGAAATGCAAATGAAATATAAATTCCTGAGGACTGACATAATAACCAAATTTTGTCACAGATAATAATTTTGAAAGTTTATTTATAACCATGATTTTGGAAAAGGCATTCTTTCTTAACCCTTTATAAATTCATAAATCTCTAATTTTTTGAGCCGGCATAGGAAGATGCTAGGCACTGTAGGAGAAATGAAGGACAGGAGGAGAAATAATGGTGTGAATGAGAACAGGATTTTTCTAAAGTTTCATCAGTGGTGTGATGTGGAAAACGGACGTCTCTTAATTTGATAACTAATTAGCATCAACAGAGTTTTCACTCAGAGTCAGCTGAAAGAAGAAAATTGAAGGTTTGCTAGGTACACAAGAAACAGTGTACTTATTTGTCCTGTTGTTACTGAGTAGTTGTGTGAAATAAGGTCAAACACTTAATTTCCAGAATCCTCAGTTTCCTCCTGAACATGAAGAAACCCCCAACTTTTAGCATTCATTACAAGCAATATTTTATAATTAAGAGGACTTAGGACTGGACCCTGGTGCTGCTACTTACTTAATCTGTAAACCTAAAAACATTATTTCATCTCTTTAAATAAGATATTGCCTGTGACATACTTCATATACTAAAAAAAGTGATAGTCACTAACACTTGGAAACTGAATTCAAAGTGCATCAAAAGACCTTGGCTTTAATCTCAGATCCACCATTTGGTTATCCACTAAATATTGGAAAATATCTCAGATACTTAGAACCTCAGTTCTTTAAAATGAAGAAAAAAACCCAGTGATTTAAAATTGCTAGAAAAAAATATTTACAGCCAAAGGTTCAGCTTGGGGCAAGACCTGTATTAAGGACTGAAGTGTTTATCAGTATATTTGTTAGGATTCTCCAGAGGAACAGTGCAGGTAGAAAGTACATATATTAAAACGGAATTTTATACATTGGCTTCCTCTATAAGATCTAAGTAGTCCAAAACTGGATTACTTCTTTCACAGAGGGAGGTTGAGAACCTGGTAGCTGCTCAGTTCACAGGGTGGGATTAGGATTCCTGGATACTCACTGGTCTTTAGTCCACTTTGGAAGACTGAAGAAGCTAGGTTCTAATGACAGTACCAGCAAGACATAAACTGCAAAGATAAACTTGCCAACCCGTGAAGGCAAACAAGCAAAAAACAAAAGAATACATGCTTTTATTCATGGACTTTCATTGAAAGTTTCCACCCAAGTTTAGACTGGGTCTTTGCAATTTCAAATACCTTTTTATTATGATATTACAGGTTATTGTACATGCTGTGATTACTTCTTATCTACATTGACTGTCTACAAATATTCAAAGATTACCAAAATGTAGCACTTGTGGACAAGTGGACGTGGAAATGGTATGGAATATTTCTTATTCTTTTTTTTCCATTCATACAAACTTAATAGGTACCCCGATCCCCTCCCTCCTTCCACTCCTCTCTGGATACCCTTGCTCCCTCTCCCTTTTCTCCTTCCTTCCCCCTCCCTTTCTCCCAGTGCCCTTCCCCCATCCCTGGAGCATCCTTTACTGTGCATGTCAAGCTTCCCTCTGGGTCCTTCTCTCTGATGAGGTGTAAGGACTCAGTAGCATTGCCTAGGGCTCTTTATTGTGTTCCCCTTTAGTATAGGAACACTATTATGTTAATTAACACTATGTTAATCCCTTGCCTCTAAGGATCCTAGTGCCTGTGATCCATGCTAGACTTTGGGGGGAGGAGCGTCAATGATATGTCAGTCATTGTGCAAGTCATGCAAAGTCCTATTATGATTACTTTGGCCCTAACTTGTGTGGAGTATCTTGCATATCGTTGCTCCTCCCCATCTTTAGGCTCTTACAATCTTACCACCCCCTCTTACACAAATTTCCCTGAGCTTTAGGATAGGGAGAGATTAGGCTGGTCTGGTTCCAGGTGATTAATGTTCTCTGATGTTCTGAATTACGGTTTGTTGGGTTTTTTTTCCAATTTTGCTGTTCCTGCACTGCCCTTGGCTCCATCCTGATAGGGTATTGGATGTCACCTTCTAGCCAGAGATAAAAGGCTATTAAAATAGTCTTACTATAAGAGTAGATTCAAAGGTAGATGGAATAAGAGTAGGAGACCGTGATTGGGGTGGGGTCAGTATTTGCAGGATGGTTACCTTCTATCTGCCAGACTCTATGCCCTCCCTGACTGGTGAGATCAAACCCCATCAGTTGCAAGTGACCAGGAAGGAAAGTCTGTGAGCTTATTCTTTGGCCTAGTTAGATTTGTCAAGTCTGGTATGAATATGCATGTCTGTAGTCTCCATGCCTTTAATAGAAAACTTCTATATTTCTTTTAGTATATGAGGGACACAGTTCTTGAAACGCACTCCATGGATACACTGGTGAATGCTGATGGTGTATTCTCGGGTCAAGCACTAGTTGATGACAAAAAGGGCCTCCTTCTTGACTTCCTTCTTGGTCAGAGCCATTCTGCATGGTTCAGTCTGAAAGGGAAAAACAAGAGAATGTGGAAGGGAGAAAAACATCTCAAATATCTTGGCCAAGAAAATTTATTAAAGGTTATCTGGTAATTGATTAAACATTCAGTCAGATGGTTAACCAAGATTAACCATTTCAGGCATAAATAAGTTTTAAAAAGTTATCCTAGCAAAATTAGGCGATTTTCACAGACTCATAGTATTAAATTTATAATCTGTTTTCTGGTAACTCCTTAGGTGTAAATCTTAACATGCTTTTGTTGGTTAAGAGATAAAGAAAATACATGAAAGACACTCTAGTACAGAGTCAAAAATTTTGGCATCTGTGATAGTTAATCCTTAGTATCAACTTGACACACCTGGTATTAACTAAGATCATCTGAGACCACCTGAAGAGATTATACCAGCCCTAGATCCCATGGGAATCTCCACAGACCTCATAGGAACCTCCCAGTAATGGGCCATATAAAAGGGACCACAGGTTATAGGAGAGAGAGACATTCCAGGAATGCTCCAGCCATAATGGAGGTCTGCTGCGATGTAGCCTGCCTCCTGTCAGTTTTAGCCAGCCAGCCATGCCACCTCCACCATGTATCTTCCCTCTGAAACTGTTAAGTTGAACAAATCTCCCTTATCCCATAAATTGATTGACTTTGGGTGCTCTCTGACAGCAATAGTACAGAGTAACCATTACAGCATCCTATTATCTGAAGAGCAAAGTAACAGTGTCTTACATTGCCCATAGTAGACATGAAGTTTTCAGTAATTAAAGTGGAATTTTCATCCAAGCTTTTGTTTGAACTTAATCTTTCTTTGGAAATGCATTTCTTGCCATTTATATCCCAGATGTCCAATTTTGAATCAGCAGGTACTTCTGTCCTGGTTAAGAGTTTCATGGTGCCTCAATATTCCTGGTGGTCTTGTGATTTATTCTACTGCTGTTCACAGCTAAGAACACTGTATGAACACTGTAGAATACCTGGAGGGGCAGGAATCACCTCCAAAATGAAAATAACATTCATGTATCATGACAGTGAAATATTTATCTAAGTGTAAAGTCCTATAGAGAGATACAGCATCATTACTTCAGATTGATGTCTTATTATTATTTTGATTGGAGCTGTTAAGATATAGAGAGCAATTATTATCCAAAAAATAAAAGGATATCACAAAAAAACATTTGAACTAGTATCTATCTAGGGCATCCAGATAAAATTTCAATTTCAAGTAAAGATTTATTTCTTACTGTAGTATCACATACCTTGTAAAGGACATCAGTGAAATTTATGTATATATGAATGTATATAATTATACATGCTGAATTTATAATTTAACTGTCCTGCATTTATATTTACTAAATGAATTTATATTTACAAAATAAGACACAGAAAACTGGAAATTGTTTAATACTTTTGTCTAAGTCCCCAAAAGGTAGAGAGTTTATTAGACTTACACATACTTTTTCTAGCTTTTTGAATGCTATAGACTATTAACACATACATATAAACTAAGGTAGAATAGATGGAAACTGCTTCTTTTAAATAATCATTTTATATTAGTTTCTCTTGCTTTATTGTTCAAATTACTCAATTTGCATCTATATTTACATGTGTGTATTATCTACCACATGTTTTAAAAAAATGGATATGTTATAAAATGGATAATTTGACCATATACATATGTTTTGACCATGCACATGTTTTAATATTCTGTGATGATAAGATTCACTGTCAAGGTATTTCATGAATACAGCTAATGATGATAGTCATCATATTATATAATGTATCTCTTGCATTTATTCTCTCCACCTAATTAAAATCTTATATCATTTGTCCAACATTTCCCATCTAACCCTATTCAGTACCTATACATCTGTCAACTCAGTTTCCATGAATTCAACTCTTTTAAATCCCACATACTACCAAGATTATACTTAGTCTTTGTAGACAACTATTTTACTCAATATAATCATCCATATTTTAAAAAAAGTATCAAAATCTTTCTTGATAAAAGCTATGCAATGTTTAGTATTGTGTACCTGACACCTAGGAGGCAAGATTGTCAAAATCTGAGAGGGATTCTCTAGATTGAGGTTAGTTTCTAGACATATCTGTAAAAGAGTATCTGGATTGTGTGGTTAGTGTAGGAAGATCCCAGCCCATTATGCCTGCTATGCCTGCATTGGTCTGTGTCCTAGTCTTGACTCTGGATGTGTTGCGATCAGTTCTTTCTGCTCCTGCTTGTATGATTTCCTTGCCATGATTAACATTAATCTTATAAACAGAATTGCAAACTTGAATTAATCTTTCTCTTACGTTTATTGAGTCTGGTATTGTTACAGCAATGCTATGAAACTAATACACATTAAGTAGCATTTAATTGTGTGTTTATAAACACACATGTAGTGTGTTCATACATTTTGTCTAGTATCTGTATATGGGTTTTTTGACTGATTTTATAAGTTGATCATTGTCTATAAGACTATGATGAATATGGAAATTTGCATGTCTCTACACCACCTACTTTAAATTTTTGAGACATGTCTAAACTACTTTCCATAATGCCTTGAATAACTTACATTCTCAACAGCAGAATGCAAATGTGGCTACTCCGACCCTCCCATCTTTGTGAACCCTTGTCATCTTTGCCTGTTTGATGTAGCTATTTGGAGGTAATCCCTTGCTATGGATTTCCCAGGTAACAATCAATTTCAAACATTCTTCATACACTTTTCCATTCGTTTGCATTCTTTGGAGACATATCTAGTTGTGACATGCTCTATTTTTAAAAACCAGACTGCTTTCTTGCTGTCTAGTTGTTTGAGTTTTGTTATGTAGTTTAGATAATAGCCTTTTGGAACATGTCTGGCATGCTAGCAGTTTCTCCCATTCTGTGACTTCTGTTTTCATTTGTTTAAAGATTATGTCCTTGCCATACAAAAGCTTTTTAGTTCAGTGTAATTCCTTTTGGTCATGTGTGATTTTCTTTGTGCTTTTGGGATTACAACTAAACAAATTTATCTATGAGACCTTTGTTAAGAAACATTTCTTCTGCTAGTTTTAAAGTTTTGACATTATCCTAAAATTTTTAATCTGTTCTGAGTTGGTTGTAATGTGTGGTGTAAGAGAAGAGCCAAATTTTACTTTCTATGTTGACATATGCTTTGATCAACATCATATTTAAAGAGACTTCCTTTCTTATTGATACTATTACCATTGTGAGTTTTCTATTTTGTTTCATTTGTCAATATATTATTTTATGTAAATGCCCTGCTGTCTTAAGTACTTGGCTTTGAAGTATTTTAAAATAATATAATTAGGGCTATGCTTTTCTCCATCCACCACCTCCATCACAGAATTTTTTCTGGCTACTTTTTCTATTTCTATGAGAAATGTTACCAGAATTTTCATAGAGATTGGATTGGCTATGAAAACATTTTGATAGTATGGACCTTTTAACACCAAGTCCTCCAATTTTTGATCACAAGATATCTTCATGTATGTCTTCTTAATTTATTCCATTGCTGTTTCACGGAAGTTTACAGCTTTATCAAAGACAAACACCACACAGTCATTATATTTAAAGAAAAGGTAATGAATATCTTTGAACTGAAATTTGGACCCCATCAAATGATTTCAAGGTGGAGTAGAAGAGATAAAGTACAAATAATTAGTCACATGAGGAAAATTCTCCAGCAGACAGAAAGGCAATATTTTTTTGATTAGGACATGACCTTCGATACAAATCGGGATGCAGCCAAGGGCGGTGCAGAAACAGCAAAACTGAAAACAGCAACAAACCATAATTCAGAATACCAAAGAGCCTACATTATTCACCTGGAACCAGAGCAGCTAAATCTCTCACTATCCTAAAGCTTAAGAAACCTTGCAGAAGAGGGGGCAAGATTGTAAGAGTCTAAAGATGGGGAGGACTAACCATACTCAAGATACTCCATACAAATCAGGGTAAAGCAGCCAGGATATAGCCACATTGTGACTGGACTTTGCTTGAACTACGCAATGGCTGACATGTCAATTACCCCCCAAAGTCTAGTACAGATCACAGGGTTAAGAAGGCTTTAGGCAATAGGATCCATGGAGGCAAAAGGTTAAACAGTCATAATAGATTCCCAGGCTAGTGGGCAGCTCCAAGAAAGGGCCAAGGCTATGCTACTGAGTCCTGAACCCTCACTAGTGTAGACAACTCAGAGGAAGGCTCAGAGTCCACATAAATGGATGCTCTGGAGGATGGGAGGGAAGAAGGGAAGAAAGAAAGGGAAAGGGGAGAAGAGTGCAATGGGGGATGATGGGGGAAACAGGGAAGGAAAAGGAGTGGGGTACCTATTGAGTTTGCATGATTAGGAAAAAAGTGTAATAAAAAAAATAAATAGAATATTTAGAGATCATATTAAATCCACTTTTGTATAAACAGACTTATATAATGGAAACATGAACTCCAGATAGGCTGGTTCAGCATTTTAAAAATATTTTAAAACTTAATATATTATCAGTGATAAAATATCATATAACTATGTCAATTGGTAACAAAAATTACTTGAGAAATTCCAACATTTGTTCATGATAAATTTTTCAGGAAACTAAAAGAAAATGTCCAACCTTATACAGAATTTTGGTAAATGATCCTTCAACTAGTATCATATTTAAAAGAAAGAAAGCAAAGGATGAAAAGAGCAGAGCTACTTTAAAGGAAAAAAAGATCATTGGGGGAATTTTTAATGGTACTGAAATAATCTGCTATGTTTTGATGATGGATTCAGGACACTATGCATTTCCCAAAACCCTTTATGACACAGAGATACAATTTTAATACTTGCGAAAGTTTAGAAACTATTTAGGAGTTCATGATGGAATGCGGCTCGTGATCAAAACAAGCTAACTTTATTAAAAATGTATGAAAGCACTAGAGAGTAAAAAAGGAAAAGTGCTGATCCAGTGATAATAGGAAAAAATCTTCAAAATTAATTGCAAAATGAATTGTACATTAAGGATGGTGTTTGAGCTAATGAAGTTTTCTCCTGAAGGAAGAGTGGTTAGCTATTCTGACACTGCTGTGATGTATACAGGAAATGAACAAGTATATAAATTTGTGGCAGTGATAGAATTGAGTCTTCATTGCTGCAATAGTTAGAGAAATGCAAGGGAAGAATCACAATGATCCATGAGTTGATAGATCAAAGATAGAGACTTCAGTCTGAACTCAAGGTTTGGTTAATGTAGATACAAATGGTTGAATATATAAATACATCTCTGTCCTGTGTACTTATCAGCACGCAAACACATAGGTTTTTAAACCTTATTTATTTATTTTGTGTGTGTGTATGTGTGTGTGAGAGAGAGTCCCCATGTGTATGTGGGCATCAGAAGGCACTGTGTGTTCCTGTGGAGGACCAAGAACGACTTCAGGAATCATCCTGGATTGCTTCTGCCTCCCTTTTGCTTCTCTCTGGGATTTCCCAGGTTCCACCCACCAAAGCTGGAAGTGCCGACTGCCACCAGTTCCGCCTGGAGTTTTTCAGGTGGGAAATCTGACATCTGAACTCAGGACCTTCCGCTTGCAAGGCGGATCTTAACTCCTGAGCCATCTCTTCAGCCCCCACATTTATTTCCTGAACCACCAAGTTAGAAAGACTGGAAACAATAACTCAGTAGCAGTGTGCAGACTTTTTTCTGAAATCCTGTTTCAATGTTTTCTTCCCATTTTAACTATTTGAGAAATCTTTAGAGAAATGTTTGACCCAAGATCTCTTCTGAATGTTGACAAAACTGTTTCATTGGCTGGGGTCCAGGACTAAATAAAAAGGGAGCGTGAACTGAGAACCACCATTCATTTCTCTCTACTCTGTCACTACAGATACAATGTGACGAGGTACTTCACCATCCTGATGCCATGATTTCCCCCAAATGAGGATCGGTACTCTCAAAGTATGAACCAAGTCACCTTCTCCTTTTTTTAAGTTGCTTTTCTCAAATATTTTGTCACATGGCAAAAAGAAAATCTAGGGGAGGGTGGCGTCAGGGACAACTACTGATTTTGTTTGTATAGAAAGAAAATTCTTAATTAAAAATTATTTTTGGATTAAATTCCAGCTAAAAAATTGGAAGCCTTAGATTCCTTAACTAAAGAATTGACTGTCATTTTGCCTGAAGAGACTAATCCTTTCTTTTAAGAGCTTGAAATAAATGTGTCCCTGGTGGTTGTCTTGGGAAAGACACTTACTGTTAAGGTCTTGTCTGACCGTCTGGCATTGTCACTAGGCACAAATCTAAGGTCACATCTCCATAGGCTCTAATGGGGAGCAAAATCAGAAGTTTACTCTGGAAATTGGCAATCTCTCTGCATCAGCAGAAAAAAAAAAGATTATGTGTCAATAGAGGGTAAGATATTTGATACTCCACTTCTTTAGCCATCAGGGAAATGCAGATCAAAACTTCCCTGAGATATCATCTCACCCTGGTCAGGATGGCAAAAATCCACAATACAAACAACAACAAATGCTGGAGAGGATGTGGAGAGAGGGGAACTCTCCTACATTGCTGGTGGGAATGCAGGCTCATACAGCCACTCTGGAGAGCCGTCTGGAGACTCTTAAAGAAATTAAAGATTGAAATGCCATATGACCCTGCAATTCCACTTTTGGGAATAACCCCCCATGCAGCAGAGGTTCACCTCGATAGCACAAGTGCGACCATGTTCATAGCAGCACTGTTTACAATAGCAAAGTCATGGAATCAACCCAAATGTCCAACAGTTGACGAGTGGATAAGGAAAAGTGGTACATCTATACAATGGAGTACTACTCAGCCATCAAAAATGATGAATTACTGGAATTTGCTGGGAAATGGATGTCATTAGAAACAATTATATTAAGTGAAGTATCCCAAACTCAGAAAATTAAGTGCCGTAGGTACTCTAATAGGTGGCTCCTAGTACCAAACCCATCCAACCCACCTTGAGACACTTAAAGGTAAATCTATGTAATACCTACAGTAATTGCAAGGATTACGAACAGGAGGGATGGGGTTGGAGGGCCACACCAGATACAAGGAGAGAGGGGACCATGTTACAGCAGAGAAAATAGGCCACCATCAAGGACTGCAATTAAGTAATGTGACACCTGGTTAAGTTCACAGACGTTCGTTCTTGATCAGTTTCAACTGAGGGGGTATGATCTCACCAGAAGGGGAGGGCATATAGTCTGGCAGATAAAAAGTAACCATTTTGCAAATGGGTGATTGACCCCTCCCTTACTGAGGTTTCCTACTTTTATTACATCTACCCTTGAATGTGCTCTTATAATAAGACTCCAGTTTAACAGCTTTTTGTCTCTGGCCAGGGGGTGACATACAGTGTCCAGCAGGACGAAGCGAAGGGCATTGCAGGAGCAGCAAAACTGCAAAAGGAAATCAACAAACCACATTCCAGAACTTCAGAGACTCTATATCAACCACCTAGAACTAGGCCAGACTAATCTCTCCCCATCCTGAAGCTCAGGGACATTTGCGGAAGAGAGGGCAGTAAGATTGTAAGAGCAAAAGGATGGGAGGAGCAATGATTTGCAAGATACTGCACACAAGTTAGGGCCGAAGCAATCATAATTGGACTTTGCATGCTCAGCGCAATGTCCAACACACTATTGACCTCACAAAGTCTAGCATCTGCTAAAGACACCAAGATCCTTGGAGGCAAGGAATTGACAGCCACAGTAGTGTTCCTATGCTTAAGGGGAACATAGGAAAGGGTTCAGGGAAATGTCACTGGGTCCTTGTACGTCATCGGACAGGAGGGCCCAGCGGAGAGTCAGGCATGCACAATAAAGGACTCTCTGGGAATTGGGGCGGGAGGCAATGGGGCATGGGGAGGGAGGGATGAGGGGAGGGAGTAGGGGGTTTGGGGGGAGGAGGAGGGAAGGAGGGAACTGGTGTACCTATTAAGTTTGTATGAGCGGAAATAACAATAAAAATGTCTTAATAAAAAAATAAAAATAAAAATAAAAAAATAGAGGGTAAGAACTGGTGCCAGAATGAGAGACCTACAACACTTTCATTGGACAGAATGCATGAAATTTGTTGAGTTCAAGAATTAGCTGTATTTTGCTTTATCATTTGATTTAGGATGACTGGAGTCTGGAAAAAATAATGACCATATAAAGATGAGACTGGTGATTAAGGCATGAAATTGTCACAAATTCACTGTATTCATATATGATAAATTAAAAGAATAATTAAAAAATGAGTCTTGGGCAATGTAATTTCCCTGGAGTAATGTAAAAGGAGAATTCCAAAGACAGGTAGGGGAAGACATATTAAGGATAAATTAGCCCAAGTTTGTCCCAAGTCTCCATTCTCAAATAAGTTCTCTAAACACCTTCTTTACAAAAGCATTGAACTAAATTCTAATGATTAAAAACATCATTGTCCATGAAATGTTTGCCATTGATATAGATCCTTCCATTAAGAAGAACAAATCAAAGAATATATTACAAGATTTCAGACATTTGGAGTTCACATTTTCATCAGTTCTAAAGCAAGTTTTCTTTGTGATCTGGTGGCAATTTCAATTTCTTAGTATGCAAATCTTATTTCAATCATAAAACAGGTTAATTTGACCTGAAAATAATCATGATTTATCAACATTTTTATTTGGAAACCCTTTTCCTCAATAGATAGTGAATGCACATATTTGGCATTTTCAAGTGTTCTTGTTATGGTGAATGAAAATTGATATATTTGTAGGTATTGCATCTTAGAGTCCAAGTCTGACTCTTTGTAGTAGGAAATAATTTACTAATTTAAAGGTTAATTATCCTAGGAGAGTAGCATTCATGGAAAGAGCCACATAATTGCTCAGGAGAGTGTTAAAGAATGATAAATCTCTTCTTGTGTGATAGAGATATCTGTTTGGTCAAACTGCTGTATTTAAAATTCTTTCTCCAACAGTTAAACTGTCAGGGATGTGAAAGGAGTTTCGTCTTGCAGAGATAACGCAAATAGAAATAGAAAGTAATAGGACCTCAAAAGGAGACAAAACATGTGAATATGGTTGTGACAGTTTAGGAGAAATTTTAATTGATTTGAACCCTAATGTCTTCATCTGCCAAATGTTCATAGAAGGCATCTTAGAGAATCAGATTAAGAAATCATAAAATAATGAATATAAGTCTAAAGGTACATATTGGGTTATCAGTGGTTTGAGTTGGATCCAGAGCTATTAAATATAGTTCATTATTTTCAGTACTGGAGATTAAACCCAGAGCATTACGCATGCTAAGTAAGACTCTATGGACTACTCCCCCAGGCCATGGAATGTAACATTTATGGATATGTCATTAAACTATTGATTTCTTGATAATAAAATAATGATTAAAGCATTGCAGCAATTGCTGTTAAAATGACATTACTAGCAAAACTATGGACAACTTAGCACCAGACATTTGAGAGGTAGCATTATCTGTTTTATGTGCATCTATTGTGCCACTTGAATCTTATTCAAAGACCATTTTAGCCATGATCTGATTTAGGTGACTGTGAGATATATCCATTGGAATATAAATAACAAAAGATTTCATCTGAACAGTCATAAATTTTCCCTCTATAAAACAGCTACACATAGGGCACTTGCCCCTCATGGCACTCCACATCTGGAGTCCTTAAGTTTTTTTCCAGCTCCTTACCCCTCATGGATTCTATGCCATGAGTTTTCTAGCGTACCCTTGATGCCCATGGTACTCCACAACTGGAGTCTGTGAGTTCCATTCTTTCTCTCCTCTAATAAGTTGTGCTTCCTCAAAAAAAAATTGGCTACACATAAAACAAAAAGGAGGAGAGATTTTTCAGTTTTGCATGGTATCTCTAAAAGGGCACTGAATAATTTGCAAAGATATTCCCACTTTGAATAATAATGATAAAAATAGTAACTTATCCATTTCTTTCTATGATAATTGTCATGGTTTGAAATGTGTCTCATGGGTTTGGGAAGGTCATGGCACCTTCAGGAGGTGGAACCTTACAGGAGAAAGGAAATCATAGGTTGTAAACTTTGAAGTGAATTAGTCCCATTCTACTTCCTGAAAGGTCTGCTCTTGCAGTTAGCAGTTTAGTAGCTCTCAGTCTCCCAGATAGGTGTGACTTAGCCTGACTCCAGCTTCTGCAGCCATCCATGCCAGTTCCTCCAGGAAAGACTGTATCTCCCCTTTGGAGCCATAAGTTGAATAAATCTTCCTTTCTCCCTCAAGTTACATGGCTTTGGGTGTTCTCTCTCACAGCAACACAAAGAGTAACCAGTACAGTAATAATAAATTCATTTAGAATTTATCAAACAGATATTTATCAAATAGAGTTTATCAAATATATTTATCAAATAGATTCCATATTTCATGCTGATAGGGGTTAATGTGATTAATACTAAGTTTCAGGAATGTGTGTGTATTAGAATATTTGATGTGAGAGACAAAGAGGCCTCTTGTTCTCTGCCTTGTCCCACTACCATTTTACAAGATATTCTGTTTTAGAGTAAGTAGAAACAGCTATAAACTTTTCTTCTCAAAAAATCCTAAGGCCTTCATGTTCATCCAGCTCATTATTCATTGACTGTCACCCTGTTAAGTCCTTCAATAATTGCTTTGGGTGGAAAGTTTACTACAAAGAAAATGAAGAAATTATCCTGTGGCAAACTCTGATATGCTTTTAATTAGATTACATGGGGCAATTTTTCACTAAAGAGGATAAAGGAAAGGAACTTATAGAAAAATGGAATTTTAGACCTCATGCAAAATACCAAATTTTAGTTGCTGGTATAACTGGGTTTGAATTCATCTACTCAAGTGCAGACATATTTATACAGGACTTGAAAACATTTAAATTCTTGAATCGTTTTTATTTCAACAAAGAAAAGTTCTTTCTAGGATTCCTCAGTTTAATTATCCAGAATGCAAGAGCATATTTAGAAATTCAAAACAAATTTGTTGTGAAGTCTTAGGAGCATGTAGACCTCATCAAGATTCTTTCTGTGCTAACCAACAGTTCTTGGAGTATAGACAAATGATGTGGGTGATTCAAATGTTAAGCAATAGTCTTGAGTTTTAGACTGAAATTAATTTACACACATGTATCTTTGTCACTCTGGCTATGAGTACTTTCCTAACTGCAGGTCTCAGTGACCTATTAACGAAAACGAAAACAATTTAAGGAAAGAGGCTTTAAATAAAAATAGGAAAATATCATAAAACTGAGTCGCAAAAAGGAAAATAGATATTTCCCTTGCAAATGTTATATTAGTTATAGGTCCATGTTTGAATGCATGTGTGTGGGCACATGAGCCAGTCTTAAACAGACAATGTAGTTTGAATCGTGAATTGACATATGTTTGCCACATTTCAAATGTTTTTTTACTTATTCTTTTATCATTTCATATGTGTATATATTCTATTTTAATTATATTCACTTCTCATTTCTATATATTAGTCTCTTTCTACTCCAACAGGTTAATTATTATTTTCATGCATTTTATTTCTCAATGAACTATAATTCTATTTCTTTGAGGAGGCTGAATTATTTTTCTTCAGTGGTAAAAGCACTGGCAAGTTGACCTTGCTTGTGGAAAATTATACATCTTTGCAGAAGTACTTCACGTAAATTATAGGAAATTTTCATAGCTTTACTAGAACTCATAATTTGATTGTTGAAAGTGAAGGACTAAGATCCTTGATTTTCTGATCCAATCTTCTTGATACAGTAGAATTTAATGGTCAACACTGCATAGTAATAGTCTTAAAAGAAATCGAAGGAAAATCAAGGTTCGCACTACAATATTTATAGTATCATTTCATCTGGATAGCAAATAGTATAAACCCTGAAAATACATTAAGAAATATCTGACAATATGTGCATGACAGGGTAGAATAAAAGAAGTATATATATATTTCCGCTCATACAAACTTAACAGGTACACCAGTCCCCTCCCTCCCTCTACCTCTCCCTGGACCCCTTAGCTCCCTCCCCCCTTTTCCCCTTCCTTTCTTCCAGTGCCTCCTCCCCTCCCATCCCTGGAGCATCCTTTAATGTTTATGTCAAACTTTCCTCTGGGCCCTCCTTTCCGATGAGGTGTAAGGATTCAGTGGCATTTCCTAGAATAGGAACACTATTGTGGCTGTTAATCCCTAGTTTCTAAGGATCCTAGTGCCTTTACTCTATGCTAGAATTTGAGGAGTCAATAATGTGTTTGGAATATATTTTAAAAACAGATCCTTCATTGTATAGTCAGATGTGATGAAGAAAGATCAGAATCACCTAAAAATATGAATTTTAAGGAATTTCTTGAGGAATAGAAGGAAATGGCAACAAACAAGAAAATGCAAGTGTGTGTATCTCCATGGAAATCTTTATTGAAATATACTGCTGTATATGAGAAGATATTCAGCAAACACTTAGTGAATTTTTCTATGGTAAGCAAGAAAAAGACTATGATATATGTTTTAGCATAATCAGATTATCTAGTTAAAGCTGCAACTATAAAAGGAAAAGAATTTCTGAGAGAAAGCATTTTGAGTTTGATAATTTGAAACCATAGCAACTTTTCGTGTAAATAACTACCCATCCATGGAAAATAAAAACTAGTGAGTTAGGAAAGGAACAGAATAGATGTTGCCCTGTGAATTATTGGGGGAAGAAAATGTTCAGTGATATCACATGTCACAGAACTGTCATGTAAGACAAGACTTAAGAAATTTTCAAATGATAGCATCCACATTAGTTTTAGGCAGTTGATATGGAAAGCAATCTATACGTAGAAAATGAAGAAGTCCGAGTGTTGCTGAAAAAGGGGACTTAATAATAAGCATGATTTTGAGGAACAAATAAATTCATTGACAATATTGTTGAAAAGTGTGAGAGTCTCTACTTTTAAATGTCCTGATTAAAAAAGACAACTTCTGAAATATGAAGCTATATATAATATAAATTCTTGACATGCAAATTTATTTCCAACAGGTATTTTCATTTGATATTAAAAGTATATCTTAAACTTAACAAACTTTGTTCCTGTAATCCTTGCATAGTAATGGCTTTCTCTTGTTTTGATGACAACAGAAGATGTATAAGTAACGAATGTGAAGGTCTCAAATGTCCACTCGGTACCTAGCAGTTGGACATCTGGCTCAATCTTTGAGTAATGATTCATGAAGGCAGGACTCTGAGAAAACCTGCAGGACATTGCCATGATGGTACAATCCATGTAAAAAGAACTAATCATCAGGGAAAGGGATCATTACCTGGGCAGGTAAATAAAGATAGAATTATTTAGATAGGCAGGATAGCAAGTCAGTATGTAGCATGGGACCCTGTCTGCTGCTCTGACAAGTTTCCTTGGATTACCAATGCTGGTAAGATTCTCCTGCCATGATGGACTGAAATCTGGAGTTATAATTTGAAAAAAAAATCCTTTTCTTACCTAAATTCTTTAGTCAGGTGTTTATCATAGCAATGTTTCATAAAGTTAGGCCAACTAACAAGCAAATATATTAGTATCAACCCAAACTTGCCTTTTTTCTTTCTTTCACATTTCATAGCCTTTGATAATTCTATTTCTTGGAGCTGGAGAGAATGGATTAGTCAGTAATACAATTGCCTCACAGCCATGGCGACTTGATTAGAAACAACACCTATGTAGACAGCCATGATGGTGTGTGCTTTTAATTCTAGCAATGAGGGGAGACAGAGGCAAAAGTATCTCGGGGCTTCTTTGCCAGCTACACTAGTTTAATTTGTGAGTTTTTGGTCCGTGTAAGACCCACTGTCAAAATAAGTTAGATCACATACTACGAAAGTAACTACACCTGACATTGACCCCTGTCCCCAACAATACACATATATAGAAACACTAGCAGGTACAAATACCACATCATACACTCATATAAACATGCACAAAAATACACATCCACACATAAGAAATATTATTTCTCAACTTGTACAAGATAGGAGACTATCCTCTTGTTGCTTCCACACTAAGTCTCATATTCTGACTTCCTATCATCTGGATTACTATCACATTTTCCAAATCTTTGCCTCCACAGTCTATTTTAATCCACATTATCAATGTACGCCTTGCATAAGGAAAGTCTAATGAATGAAAGCATTGAGCAGGCTTCCCTTTCTCATAGACTGCGACCAAAACAAGTACAATGGCTCAAATGACTGTGCTATCCAGTTGTTTTCTTGTTCCTGTGACTTTGTCCTTGGCCATCTTTACTCTTAATACTCAGACTTTAAAGATGTCCACTTCATTTCTGAAATCCAAGTCTCACCTCAGAACTTTTAGTCCACTTTCTCACAATTGAAGAATCTTTTATCTCCATAGAAGATAAAATTCTCTTTTCAAATTTTCAAAATCTGATGACTACCATCACTGTCTCATTAAAAAAACATAAAATTGGGGGCTATTCAGAAGGCTCAGCAGGTAAAAATGTCTGTTGTCAAGTGTAATGACCTGAATTTAATCCCCTGACATGGCATGGTGGAAGAAGAATGTAAACTCTACAAAGCAATCCTCTGGCCTTCATATATGTGCCATGATGTATATGCCATGACATGCACATTCACATAAGATAAATAGATAAATGATAAAAAACAATTAAAAACCGACAAATCTTTTGTCAAGATTTGTTTTTTGTTGTTTAGATCTATGATGTGGGATGAAGAGATAAGTCAGGGGTTAAGCTTCTACTTCACAAGCAGAAGGTTCTGTATTCAGATTCAAGAGCCCACAAAAAACAATAGGTAGAAATTGTAGCAGCCTGCACTTTCTAGGGTGATTCCTGAAGTCACCCTTGGGACTCCATAGGTATACACAGTGCCTTCCGATTCACACTGACATATACACATACACAAATATGCACACACCAAAGAAATAAATCTGTGATGTTTTTGACGTACTTAGAACAGTCTCTGGCAACAGGAGAAATTTATGAATGCTTAACTGTTGAATGGATCTATGAATGAGAAAATTCAGTTTTCTCAGAACATCTCCAACTCCCAGAAGAACATGCTGTCAGTGAGCCAGTGTGTGTGTGGGGAGAATATATATATTATTTTGGAGATCTCTCTATCTCCAGTTAACAAGATTTTAAATGTCATGATGCCAATGGTGTGTCAACTTAGAAAGTATCTTAAAATAATTATTGGAAACCAAAGACTGTTTCTATGGAAGAGAATATTCACAGGAAATTTAGAAAGATACATCCTCTTCTCCTATCCCAGAAGACTGTGTGACTCATCTTCATTCAAAGGAATATACAGCTTCAAGGCAAATCATTTTTTGTTCTAGAGTAAAGTGGCAAGACCCACGCCATAGGATACCAGTCATGCTGGGAGGCTATTATTATATGCCATATTTCAAAACTTGAGTGCCTATTACATTATTTAGTTAGGTGGATGATTTGGGAACTCAAAAAAAAAAAGGACTTTGTATTTTCTTTTTCTGCTTTAGCCATGGTCACAGCAATTGTTCACAATGTCCTATGGCTAAGGGGTGACAAATCTAATTAAATGGTTAATTAATCTAGAAAATTTCAGTGACTTAAAGAAAAGATTATTGATAATTATGTCAGGGCAAAAACTGGAGATACCAGCTTCACAGTGAAATGCTATTGTGAAATATAGTTTCTATGTCTTCATTTGATGAAACTTGAGTTTTTCTTTTGATCCTTGGGTGGAGTAGAAGTGGTTCAGAAAGCAATGAGACATCTCTCTTCATGATCTGAACTTCATAAAACAACAAAGTGCAAAAAAGCAATATGAATATTTCTAATAATGAATATTGTGCTTTTATGTATTATTTACATTGTTTTTTGGAATCAGAGAAGAAATGCATCAATAAATATATATTAAAACATATATGATATGTGCATATATAAATACATATGGATTTGTGGATGCAAAAATTTAAATATAGTTTCATATTAGAGAAAATATTCAGTGTTCACCTAAGTATGGTTGATTTCATTTATGTTCTCACTTATTTTCTTACAAATGTCATGATTTCTTTTTTATGCAATGGAAAATATCCCATTGTGCAGATGGGAAATACATTTTCCTTATCCACTTTCATAATGAGGGACATCTAAGCTTGTTTCAATTCTTAGCTGGTATGAATTCTGCTGCCAAAAATTTAGTTCTTCAGGTGTCTATGTGGCATTATTATTATTATTTTCACTTTTCTTTATTGATGATTTTTGCTCTTTCATCATCCCATATATACATATAAAACATTGTGATTGCTTTCAATTCTAACTTTCCCCCTCCTCCTCAGCCACCAAACCTTCTTCTCTTTGAGTCTTCCTCTCATATGTAAGTCCTTTGTTTTTCTTTCTGTCCCACTGTATTCAACCAGGACGATTTTGTCTTCCTGGAGTTTGGATTATCCCTTGGCATCTACGAAGCTCCCTCATAGTATAAGACTGGACATTTTTGCCCTCATCAAACATATTGTTCATGGGTCTTCAGTACTTTATAGATCTCTGTGGGCTTCTCCTCAGCTCATAGCTGATGAATAACCAGGTAGTGTCAGTAACCACCCCTGTCATGAGTTCATGATTGCCATGTCTCTATCAATTCCAGAGGATGGCATTTCATGTCAGTTTCCCTGTCTTCTATTTCTAGCTCTCACATACTTTTTAACTCTTTTTCTGCAGAGTTTCTCTAAGTTCTTAGAATATATATATATATATATATATATGTATATATCATATATATACATATATATATGTCATACTGAAGACTGAATCTTCAACTTTCATTTATTCTCCACATACTCTTCTTTCATCTCTGATCACAATAAAGAGAACATCTTCCATGTAAAACTGAGATTTGTCTTTGTATTCTTCCTGTTCCCTCTTCTGTAATACTCCTTGATCTTTGAGAGGTGAGAATTAGATGCCCCCACAGTCATGTGCTACTTAACCACCTTCTATTGCAACAAGAAGCTTCTGAGATTAAGGCTGAGAGATTCACCTATAAAAGTACTTAAAGATAATTATTTAGAAGGAAATTGATTCTGTATCCTTTCAGGGAGACAATAGTAGTAAGTTCTTCCCTAGAGGATGAATCAGCATTTACAGTTCCAGATATTATTTTTCCTCCTATTGAGGGGAACTTGAATTCAATTAGAAAACATACAACTACCCCCATAACAGTCATGCCACTAATGCACCAATAAATATATCTTGCCAGCCTGGTTCTTTTAGCTCAAAAGTGTTCACAGCTGGACAAGGATGTTGATAGTTTTTGCTCTGCATATTGTCTTTTCTTACTAGGAAATCTGGTCAACAAGCAGGAAGTGTTTAGGTCAATTATAACTTGATTTTTTCATTTCTTATAGCTATGAATTTTGGGTGGGCTACCAAGAGCAGTGGCAATAGCCTATATTTGTTTAGGGACCTCAGGACCTCCTTTACAACAGCTCCTATGAAATTATCCTACACCAGGTGCTGAAAGTTTTGTTCGAACACCTGTGACATCTGAGAAGTGCATCTTGAGGCAGTATCTGCTGTTCCTTTTCTTTCCTTGTGAACCTCTGTGTAGGAGACCCTATTAGAACTTTTTAAAATTGCATTTTTAAGTAAGGTAATCATTTAGCATGCTTCCAAATGGTCTTATCTTACATCCTTGGTGCTATTTATTCCTTTATATACTATTATTGCACCTCATTAATTATCCTTTCTTTTTAAACTTTTTTTCACTTTAGATTATAAATTATTGAAATTCTGTTTTGTTTTTGTATGGCAAAATGCTTGCCATTTAATCAAAATCTGTCAATAATAGGTGTTATTGCTGCTTTTTTTTGCTTGGTTGGTTGATTTCACGTTTCTGTTTCCCTAACTTGCTTTAGCTTTTGAATCTGGATTTGATATATAACCCAGGCTAGTGTTGAAATTGTAAGTTCCTTCTGCCTTAATGTCCTCAGTTGCTATGGTTACAAGGTTGCAGCATCATGATGGGTTATTTTGTTGATCATTCAGGTATTAGTAAGGTTGTATGCTTATGTGCATTTAAGCACTTAGACAAAAAAGCAAACATGTATGTTATAAGGGCCACAAGGTGCCATTAAAATTTACATAAGGTAGTAAAAATGTCCTCATTTGTTTGGGTCAATGAAGAATAATGTCTTCCCTGGAGCTTTTTGCAGTAAAGATTCTCCTGAGTCCTGTCAGCTCACATCCTTGTTATTTTATAGCTTGTATGCCACTAAGGAAGCAGCTTAACCTATTTTGTCTTAGTTTCTTTTTCTTAAAATGGAAAAAAATACATTTTATAAGGTTGTAATAAGAATTCAAATGAAGCACAAAATGTAATAATAATAAGCAATTTATAAAGCTTGAGGATACTTGAAATGGCAAAATAAATGAGACTAGTAATTTTATATTATAGATTTTTGAACCACTTCTCCATTTATCACCTGTGTGACACTAAAGATGTTAACTCTCTCAAAACTTGCTGTATGCTCGTGTACTGTCACTGAAATAGGATCTAATACCTGTGCCAAAGTGAGAACATGATATTTTGGATTGATCTCCAAAAACAATCATAAAGATTGGGGAGATGGGTCAATGGGTGAAGTGTTTGCAATAAATTGTAAGTGTGAGGAGCCGAGTGCGAATCCCAAGAATTTATGGAAAACTGAATAGATTGGATACCAGTAATCCTAGTGTAAGGTTGGATGCTGAAGCTGTAGAAACTCTGGAAGTTTGCAGGCCTGCTATCCTGGCATAGCAACAGCAAATAACAAAGAGATCCTGTCTCAAACAAGTTGAAAAATGAGAACTGGCACATGAGGTTGTTCTCTGAGCTTCATAACACACACACACACACACACACACACACACACACACACACACACACACACAGAGACACACATGTTCCAACTTTGCATCTTTTGATTTTAGTTTTCTGAGCATATACTCTTAGAGTCATAGGACTTAATGTTGGAAATATAATCCTCTGTGACACAATCCATCCAATTGAAAGGTTTGACGGATCATTGACTTTCTGACCTGACGGTTGAAGGGACATCGGCTACTCATTCGAAAGTCTGTTTCAGCCAAGAAAATAAAATTATCACAGTACCAAGTAAACGTCTTTCAAATAGTAGGTCATGACACAACAGCATTCATAAAATCCATCTAGTGGATAGTTATCATCACTATCAGAATAGAAGTAAATGAAATACCTTTAAAAGTGTGTAGAAGATATAGAAAGGCAATTTATTCCTAAAAAATTCTCTCATCTATGTGTGTGTGTGTATACATTTACATCATACTTATATAGAAATAACAATGTATATAAAAGTTAGATATAGGGAAAAATTTTCTTCTCTGGACAAACAAATAAATTAATAATGAAGACAAAAGAACAATAGCAACTTCATAGGCTCTGTAGAAGGTAGCAATATCTAAGAGAAGATAAAGCTCCACTGAGACAGGTGGGATCATAAAAGACACACGGCAGGAGCCTGAGAACCCAACAAGGCACAGAAGTAGAGCATGCCCCAACCTAGTTGTGGATACAAACACCTAGTTGATCTAAATGCTTATGAAATCATCTATTCATTCTCATCTCCTATAAAATCCTGGAACTGTACTGATGCTTGTGGAAATCACAATACATTCCCAAGAAAGGGTGATTTGCAATTTCTCCCAAGCTACAGGTTTGAGGACCTAAACACAAACTTAGAAAAAATAAAACCTAGGATATATACACTGATCTTTTAGGACATAGGACCATCCCTGATTCAGCTTACATCCTCATTTCATTCCAAGAATAAACTTGGTTTAGTATTCCCATAATGAAAGGTAGAAAGTCCAAGTAAGTAACTATGAAAATAATGCATGTTTTCAATAAAAGACAAGAAGTATTCCTCTTCATTAGCTATCATGTGTAATTTTCCAGTCCACTACTGAATTCCCATGAATCTGGAAAACCTTAAGTTTACATCCATATACCAAAGAATTTGGTCATGTCAAAGTTTCAAACACTGAGTAATTCAAGGCCTGGCATCACAGAATTCCTTTCAGCAAGACAGAAACATCTAAGTAGACTGCGTTAATAGGATGGTATAATTCACAATCAGGAAGACATGTCTGTAAGGTCACAGACAAGGGGAATTTAACTCACAGAGGAGTTTAGAGAAATCTTTCCTCAGATAACCCACAAAGATTAATATTTAGGTCAAAATGAAAGCAGTTGCAGCAGCAACTCCACCACTACTACCATCAGCAGAAGCAATAAGAATTATTATTTATATAGAATTCTTCATGGCAGACACCATTCTAAGCTCTTTGACTAGATTAATTCATTTGAATCATTAATTTGGGAGATGTGAGATGCTGATGAATGAATTTTGATCATCTACTTTCTCTTAGGACACATCTTAAGGTGATCTCATAGTAAAAATTGTTGTCTTTTAATAAAAATAGAGCTAGCAGGGCTACTTACATGCCCTTGATCCAAAAGCAAAGGATGTAATTCAGCTAGAGAGATTACTCTGAACAAATGCACGCGAGGAAAAGGTTAAGCCTTTTCAGGTTTCTCCTGCAATGGCAATAAGTATACAAAGCACAAGAGCATTCCCTTAAGCAAGAACAGGACTCGTTCATTCCTCATACAGACTCAACTTCCTCTCAAGATGAAGCCAGAAACTTCTTTTGCAAGCAGTGACAAATCCCGGGGCCTGCCTTGCTTTCATCTTGCATGCAGTGCTCCCACGGAGGACACTTAATCCGACTGACGTCAGCCAGCCCTCCGTGCACAGAATGTGCCACTCAGAATCTAGAGGAATCGATCATTCCTCCACCACATTGTCGCGACACCCACAGCCTACCATTCGCCTCAGACAGGCTTCAATCTTCTTTTCTTTCTCTTTTCTCCCTCCCTGGAGGAAGTATCTGTTTGCTTGCTTCACAAACAACATCAGCTTCATTATTGAAAATAGAAGCTTTTCTTGGTAAAGTTGTTGTGGAAAGCCAGGACCTAAAATTCAGGTAAACCGTTGTTTTGGAGGCAGTCATTGTCGGACACAAACAGTTTTCCAGCAATGTAACCATGGAAATGTATTTGAGCATCAGAGTAGGGAAGAATGAGACCTCTACTATATGTGGGGCCTATGACATGCATTGCAACATCCAAGTTGGTTCTCAGTCAGGTATGAGCACTTCCTATCCATCCCCTGGAGTTATTTCACAATATCTGGAGACAAAATCAGCTGAAAATTCTTACAAGCGTGCGCTATTTATTGCTGCTTGGTGGGTGATAAACATTTTACATATAGGATATTATATAAGATAGTATCACCATTGCAAAGAATTGCACAACTCAAATTTCACCAGTACTGAAAACCTGAAATTGAATTTTATAGAAACATGTGAGATGATATTGACATTATTGGTTGAAAGATTAAGCCACAGGAAATGCTTAAATAGCTTGTCTGTGTTTACAAATTTAGGAAGTGGTGAAATTTGAGCCAGAACTTACTTTATTGTTAAAAACTGGGCTGCTTCTTAATTTTTAGAAAAGCCTAAGTGGAAAGGACACTTTATCTATGAAACAGGTCCTCACATGCACATGGCTTTGTCTATGAAACAGGTCTTCACATACACATGGCTTTTAAGAGCTTAATGCTCTATCTACTGAGCTAGCTGGACACTGTACATGGCTTTAAAAAAATCCCATTCCTCTTTTGAAAAACTTTATTTCAAGAAAATATGAAGGCACCTTTGAGTGCTGAATTACAAACAATTACTTACCAAGAAATGATTTCTTGGAGATGCAGACAGCACATATGAAAGACAATTTCACATAATCCAATAACTATTTATCAAATGCCTACTTGGGCTACATTTATACTGGAATCCTATATGTATGTATGAGTGTGTGTATGTGTGATTTATTCTCCTATTTTTTACCCTTAAAATTCAAACATGAATAAATCATGATATTCCACCTTAACTTGCTCAGTATAGTAGAGAGAAAGATAGGTAATGCAATGAACTGAAGTAGAGTTATACCTCAAGGGTGAAGATCCCATTGGTACTGACTTTAATCTTGGAAGACAAATTCATTCTTTGGTGATTTATTTGACAAATGAATGTTGATTAAATTCTTGTTATAAACTCAGTGCACTCAACCAGACGCATGTAATTACAATAATGTAATGAGAGCTACAGAAGAGGAAAGAGTAAGAGCCAGATACAAACACAGAGGAAAGAGACACTTTCTCTCAGGAAAGGGGGAGAATGTCCCCATAAAAAGCAATAAACTAAAATGTTGGGGTTCACCTGGTGATTTAGGTGGCAGGACCAAAGGGGCAAGAGAAGCCAGTCCATGAATCTTACAGACAAAACAGTTTGGATTTTATTCTAAAAGTCTAGTAAGGCCAATGAGGCTTTTAAAGTTGGAAGAATAAACCTTTTTAATTTGCACTTGGAAATATTTTCCTCATAGATGGTTTAGGAAACAGGATGAGTAGAGATAGAGAAACACATTAAAAACTGTCATATTATCAAAGTAAGGAGTGATAAAGGCCTGAGCTAAAGCAGAATCAGAGAAGAAGAGAGTAAAAGAGAAAAGCAAAAAACCAAATACAATCAGATTTAAACATAGAGGTCTTAAATATAGACATTAAGAGAAGGGAAGATTTATTTGTCTTTGGTAAAATGAGGATTCAGAAAAAGCAGGTTACACCTGAATAAAGTAATCCTTAAGATGGGAACCCTTAGTTCACAAATGTCAGGTACTGTAATGAATCTTTCACAAAGGAATCATTACAAAAGTTCCATGACATAGCTTTTATTCTTTGTGTTTTAAATATGAAGGCTAATAGAGATTAATTCTTTATTAACTTTAGTATTTTACACGCCAGAGTCAAAATTTCATCACAGTACTGGGTAGCTTCAAGTCTGTACTATCTAAGCACAGTGGAACACTGAAAAAAGTTTATAAGTAGGGCATGAAATACATATTTGAACTAGAAATAAGTTTCTGGAGTTTTTGTTGCTATAAGTGGCAGTGGAGATCTTGAGTCTACATGAACAGGGATGGTATTAGAATAAATAAATAACAGAAAAGTTAGTCCTCAGATTATACTGATATTTACATCAAATTACAGTCCAATTGAAGTGTAAGGTAACTAAAGCAGGATAATATCCTGATGAGTGTCCACTGACCACAATATTGGACACTGAGGCAGGAACCAAAACTTTAGTTGAGAAATTTGAAACTCCAACAACTTATTAAATTTTATGCCAATGTGAAAGGTATTCATTATTTCTACTTTCCAGAGATATAAATTTAGGCATGGAGAAATGGAGAACATTTTCCAAGATCTCAAAGTAAATATGTAGCTGACCTAGAATTTAAATTAGCATCTATTGTAGGTACTTTTCTTTTATTAGTGGGTGACAGCACTCATACTCAAGAAACTAGGGGAGCTTTCTCCTCCAACACACCAGCAGACTCCATGCTCCTTGTGGAAAGGACAGGAAGGCACTTACGGCATACTCCAGGCCCCAGGTCATCTGCACACCCCACTGGCCGCTTCAGAACCTGGAGGACTCCCTGCTCCTCAGAATTCAACAGAATCCAGAGGGAACCCAAGCAATGGACTAGGGGACCAACACCAGTACATGTGAGGACTTCTAAAATCATCCCATCATATAGGAGAGAATCTTTGCTTTCAGCTCCAAGATAAGTAACCTTTTTTTATCGTCTTGTTACTCTCAATTTTTAGTCACTATAGTTTAACATTTTCATATAGTCCACCCGAAAACCCATACAATTTCAGCGACTATATCATTCACATATTGCCAAGGAAGTAAATCTAAAAAGTTTACTACTGTATTAATCTTCAATCCCTGTCTACTAAACCCACCTTAATTGATGTACTAACAGTCCAATAGCCTCATCTAAGAAACAAAACCAACACTAAATAGACATATACAACTCCAAGGCAAACACTAGCAATAAATGCTCAAGTGTAGTAATTCTGTCTAATTCAGTTCAGCCAAAAACACACAAAAACAAAAAGAAGGACATAAGAGATAAAACAAAAATTCCCAGCTCAGAGTGAAAATCTGAGAAACAAAAATCAAGACAACAAATCTACTACAAAAAGATAACCCCCCATAATGATGGAATCCAACCAGAACAAATGCACAGAAAATAGCCAAGAAAGCCATAACTGAAATAATAATTTCAAAAGCCTGATCTTTACTATGATCAAAACAAGGAAGAGGAAATCCAGGTGTTAAAAAACCGCATCAACTAATTTGAACAGGAACACAACAGGCATTTGGATGAGATGAGATGAGATGTGAAAAGGAAGTAAAGAAACAAAAACAGTCATAAAGCAGTTAAAACAATCTCAAGCAGAGATTAAACTCCAACTAAAAGACAAGCTATCTTCAGTCTGGAATACAACAGAGAGTCTTATCAGTAGAAGTAAGGGAGCAGAAAATAGAATATCACATCTTGAAGACAAAATGGAAAAATAAATTAGTTCAATCAAAGAGATGATTAAAGCCAAAAAAATACTTGAGAGGAATATTCAAGAGTTATAGGACAACTCAAAGAAGCCTAACATGAACATTCATGGAATATCAGAACAAGAAACTCAAAATTCACACATGAGGAAATTTTTCACATTATCATAAAAGAAAACCTTCTACATCTAAGAAAGAGAGGCCCATCCAAATACAGGAGGCATATTGCACCCCAAACAGATATGACCAAAATAGAAGCTCTTCATGGCAAATAATAGTCAAAACTCTACATATACGGGCTGGAGAGGTGGCTCAGGGGTTAAGCCTCCGCCTTGCAGGCGAAAGGTCCTGAGTTCGGATCCCAGATCCCACGTATAGACGCCAGGCGGAAGTGGGGGCGGCCTGCGCTTCTGGTCCTGGTAGGGCGGAGCATGTGAATCCCGGGGCAGAAGGAGGTGGAGGCGTCCATGGTGGTTCGCGAATTCGTCCGTGGTTCTACACATACATAGACACACACACACACACACACACACACACACACACACACACAGACACACACACGCGCGCACATACACACAGTTGAATAAATAATAATAAAAAAAATTAAAAAAAAAACTCTACATATACAAGACAAAGAGAATGTGCTTCAAGAGCTTCAAGAGAAAAAAGCCATGTCATTTTTAAAGGTTAAAAATATTAAAATAACAATTTTTCAATAAAAACTTTAAACCAGAAGAGCTTAAAGAAACATACTTTAAGTAATGAGTGAACGCAAAAGTCAACCCAGGTTGATATACCCATCAGAACTATCCGTCACGATAAAGGGTAAAAGAAAATGCTAGAAAAGATACTCAAGCTTGAAGAAAAGAACAACCATATCCAGGAGGACAGAAGGGAAGTATAATATCATCACAACCTAAAAGCTAAATAGTACACATGAAAGACACTAAACATAAAAAATGTCTGTGATAAAGCAATTTTTCCATTAAAACCTTACATGTCAGTGGAATTAAGTCACCAATAAAAAGACACAGGTTAAAAACATATCCATGTAAACATTAAAACCCATCCAACTGCTGCCTTCAGGAAACACATCTCACCACAAAAGATAATCATACTCTAAAAGTGATAGGATGGTCAAAAATACTTTAAGCTACCTTTGTTCCTCCCGCCTGCCTGCCCGCCTGAGACTGGACTCACTCTGGGTCAGTCCTCCATCCCAGGTGAGTTACCCAGCCCCCAGGTCGCACCTTGACCCAGCTCCTCCCACCAGCCAGCCCGGGCACCACCTAGGCTGTCTCCAGTTTGCCTGGCCCACCCCCCGGGGCCCAGCTCCTTTTTTCCTCCTGCCCGCCTGCCCACCCGGCAGACCTAGACAGGACTTGCTCTGATTCCTCCATCCCTGGAGCCTGGATTGGCCACTAAGCCAAGTCCCAGGTCCCAGGTGAAGAGTTCTGCCATCACCATCAGCCTCTCTGCCCCTCCGACCCACCGAGGACCTTCGATCATGGTCCACGGAGGACACATTGCTACTCAAAATTCAACAGAATCCAAAGAAAACCCAAGCAAAGCTCTAAGGGACAAAGGCCATACATCTGAAGTCCTCTAAAATCATCCTATCACATGGGAGAGATTTTCACATCCAGCCCAAAGATAAGTAAACCTCTTTTTTTTAACCATACTGCTCCTTTTTAGTATTAATCACTGTAGATTAATTTTTCCATACAGCCACCCCCCAAAAATATACAACTCCAGGGATTATACCACTTACCCTCACATATCACTGATACTAAATCATAAAAGTACACTACCATACTAATATTCATCCCCTGTCTACGTAACCTGACTTAACTGATGTACTAACAGCCTAATAGCCTCATCTAGGAAATAATACTAACAACAGACAAACAAACCCAACTACAAGGCAAGCACTAGTAATAACTGCCCGAGAGTAGTAATACCAACTAAATCAGTTCAGTCAAAAACACACTGAATCTGAAAGGTCTTAAGAGACAAACTGACAGTGCCCAAGTCAAAGTGCAGATCCATGAGAAATAAAAGCCAGGAAGACAAATCTCCCACCGAAAGAATTAACCCCATAATAATGGATTCCAACCAGAACAAATTCACAGTAGCCAAGAAAGCCAGACACAAGATAACGACTTTCAAAGTATGATCATTACCATGATTAATACTATGAAAGAGGAAATCCAGGAGGAGTTAAACAACCGTATCAACCATTTTGAACAGTAACACAACAGACACTTGGAGGAGTTGAGAAAAACAGTTCAAGAAACAAAAATAGACATAAAGCAGTTAAAATAGTCTCAGGCAGAGTTTAAAATTGAACTAAAAGACAAGTTTTCTTCAACCCAAAACTCAACCGAGAGTCTTATCAACAGAACTAAAGAACCAGAAAATAGAATTTCAGATCTTGAAGACAAAGTGAGAGAATTAACCAACTCAATGGAAGAGGTTCTTAAAGCCAAAAAGATACTTGAGAGGAATTTTCTTTTTTTTAATACATTTTTTATTATTTTTTCAGCTCATACAAACTTAATAGGTACACCAGTTCCCTCCCTCCCTCCTTCTCCCCCCAACCCCCTGCTCCCCCTCCCCTCACCCCTCCCTCCCCATTCCCCAGTGCCTCCCGCCCCAATTCCCAGAGAGTCCTTTATTGTGCATGCCTGACTCTCCTCTGGACCCTCCTCTCCGATGACGTACAAGGACCCAGTGGCATTTCCCTGAACTCTTTCCCATGTTCCCCTTAAGCATAGGAACACTACTAGATATGGGACACCCTGAAGAAGCTCTGGAATACCAGAGCAAGAATCCCAAAATACCACATCTGAGTAAATTCTTCAAATTATCATAAATGAAAACTTCCCTCAACTAAAGAATGAGATCCTAAGACAAGAGGCATTCCACACCCCGAACAGTTATGACCAAAATAGAACATCGCTACGGCAAACAATAGTCAAAACACTCCACATTCAAGACAAAGAGAAAATATGCTGAGAGCTTCAAGGAAAAAACAAAGCAAGTCACTTTTAAAGGTAAACCTATTAAAATAACAAATGACTTCTCAATGGAAACAGTAAAAACAAGAAGAGCTTGGAGAGACGAACTTCAAGTATTAAATGACCTAAATGTCAACCCAGACTGATATACCTGGCAAAACTATCCATCATGATCGAGGGAGAAAGAAAAGTTTTCCAGCACAAAGACAACTTGAAGGGATACATGTCTACCAAACCAGGCCTTCAAAAAAATGTTAGAAATAGGGCTGGAGAGGTGGCTCAGGGGTTATGCCTCTGCCTTGCAGGTGGAAGGTCCTGAGTTCAGATCCCAGATCCCACATATAGACGCCAGGCAGAAGTGGGGGCGGCCTGCGCTTCTGGTCCTAGTAGGGCAGAGCCTGTGAATCCCGGGACAGAAGGAGGTGGAGGCATCCATGGTGGTTCCCAAATTCGTCCGTGGTTCTACACACACACACACACACACACACACACACACACACACACATGCACGCACGCGGGCACATACATACGCACACACGCACAATTGAATAAATAATAATAATAATAAAAACTTTAAAAAAATTCTAGAAATGATACTCACACTTGAAGAAAACAAAAAGCATATCCAGGAGGACAGAAGGGAAGTATAATCCCACCAAAACCTAAATGTCAAACAATACGCTTACAAAAGCCACTAAACATAAAAAATGTCCAGAATTAAAAATAATTTCTCCATTATAACATTAAATGTCAATGGTATTAACTCACCGATCAAGAGACACAGATTACAAACTTGGGTAAAAAACCACAACCCATCAATCTGCTGCCTTCAGGAAACTCATCTCACCACAAAAGATAGGCACATCCTAAAAATAAAAGGTTGGTCCAAAATTCTGCAAGCTAATGGAACCAGGAAATAGACAGGGGTAACCATTATACTTTCAGACAAAGTGGACTTCAAACCAAAAGAAATCATAAGAGACACAGATGGATACTACAATTCACCAGGAAGACTTCACAATACTGAACATATACGCATGTAATACGGGCCCCTCCACATTCATTAAGCAAACCCTACAGCACCTAAAATGAGAAATCAACCCCCAAACAATATTCTTGGGGATTTCAACACTGCCTTCTCAACATGGTATAGATCAACAGGCCAAAAGCTTAACAGAGACACTTTGGAACTCAACCAAACCCTTAAAGAAATGGACCTTACAGATCTCTATCAAACTTTTCATCCTACGCATCAAGAATACACATTTTTCTCAGCAGCACATGGAACTTTCTTTAAAATAGATCACATATTGGGCCACAAAACAAATCTTCACATATACAGGAAAGTTGAAATTCTAGCCTGTACCCTCTCAGACCACCACGACCTAAAGCTGGACATTCACAACACAACAAAAGACAGAAAATACACTAACTCCTGGAAACTTAACATTATGATGCTGAATGAGAATTTGATTGAGAAAGAAATTACAAGGGAAATTCAAGATTTCCTGAAAGTGAACGATAATGAAAATACAACTTATCAAAATCTTTGGGACACAATGAAAGCTGTCTTAAGAGGTAAATTCATAGCTCTTAATGCCTACATAAAAAATGGAAACATCAGAAATAAATAACAATGCAGCTTAAAGCTTTAGAGACACTAGAGCAATCTGATTCCAAAAGCAGTAGAAGAGAGGAGATTAGCAAAATAAGGGAGAAATATCCATAATTAAGATTAGAAAAACGATACAGAGAATCAACCAGTCAAAAAGATGGTTCTTTGAAAAAGTCAATAAGATTGATACACCTCTAGCTAAATTAACAAAAAGCAAGAGAGGAAAAACACAAATTAACAAAATTAGAAATGAAAATGGAGTTATCGCTATGGATACCCAAGAAATTCAGAGCTTTATAACATCATATTTCAAAAACTTATACTCATCAGGATGGAGCCAAGGGCATTGCAGGAGCAGCAAAACTGAAAAAAAATCAATAAGCCATAATTCAGAACATCAGAGACTCTATATCAACTACCTGGAATCACGCCTGCCTAATCTCTCCCCATCCTGAAGCTTAGGGAAATTTGCGGAAGAGGGGGCGATAAGATTGTAAGAGCACAAGGATAGGAGGAGTCATGATATGCAAGATACTCCACACTGAAGCAATTATAATAAGACCCTGTATGATCTGTGCAATGACCAACATATCATTGACCCCTCAAAGTTCTAGCATGGACTAAAGGCACTAGGATCCTTAGAAGCAAGGATTAACAGTCACAATAATGTTCCTATACTTAAGGGGAACACAAGAAAGAGTTCTAGGAAATGCCACTGAGTCCTTACACCTCATCAGGGAGGAGGAGTCAGAGGAAAGTTTGATATACACATTAATGGATGCTTCAGAGATGGGGGCAGGGGGCACTGGGAGAAAGGGAGAGAGGGGGGAAAAGAAGGAGAAAAGGAGGGATGGAACAGGAAGGTCCAGAGAGGGTTGGAAAGAGGGAGGGGACAGTGGTACCTATTATGTTTGTATGAGTGGAAAAATAAATAAATAAATAAATAAATAAATAAATAAATAAAATAAGCAGACTTATAAACTAAAAAAAAAAATACTTTAAGCTTATAGAACAAGGAAACAAGCAGGATAACAATAATGGTATGACTAAGCAGACTTCAAACCAAAGAAAATCATAAGAGATACAGAAGGATACTACTTTTTAGTCACAGGAAGAATCACCAGGAAGACTTCACAATACTGAACATATATGCACTTAATATGGGCTCCTCCACGTTTATTAAACAAACACTACAATATCTAAAACAGCAAATCATTCCCAAAACAATAATATCTAAAAAAAACCCAAATTAATCCCAAAACAATAGCTGAGGATCTCAGTACCCCACTCTCAACATGGGATATATCAACAGGCCAAAGATTCAAAAGGAGACACACTGGAACTAAATCAAACCCTTATTGAAATGAACCTAACAGATCTCTACCAAACCTTCCATCCAAACACCAAGGAATACACATTCTTCTTGGCAACCCACAGAACTTTCTCCAAAACAGACAACATATTGAGCCACAAAATGAACTTCCATATACACAGGAAAGTTGAAATTATAGTCTGTACCCTATCAAACAACCATGGCCTAAAGCTTGACATCCACGACACAGCAAATAGCAGAAAATATATTAATTCTTGGAAATTAAACACCATGATGCTAAAGGAGAAATGGGTTCGAAAGAAATCAAAAAGGAAATTCAGGATTCCTACAAGCAAATGATAATGAAAATACAACATATCAAAAGCTCTAGGACATAATGAATGCTGTCCTAAGAGGGAAGTTTATGGCTCTCCATGCCTATATCAAAAAAATAGAAACATCACAAGTAAATAACTTAGCAATGTAGTTTAAAGTTTTAAGGACACAAAAAGAATCCAATCCCAAAAGCAAGAGTAGAGAGGAGAGTGGCAAAATCATGGGAGAAAAATCCAAAACTGTCATGAGGAAAAAGGTGCAAAGAATCAACCAGACCAAATGCTGGTTCTTTGAAAAAAAAAATCAGTAAGATTGATACACCCCTAGCTAAATAAACCAAAATTGAGAGAAAGAAAATTCAAATTAACAAAATTAGAAATGAAAATGGAGTTATTACAACTGGTACCCAAGAAACCCAGAGAATTATAAGGTCATATTTCAAAAACTTATAATCCATGAAATTTGATAACCTGAAAAAAATAGATGAATTTCTGAGTAAGCACAGCTTATTATAAATTGAATCAGGAAGTTTTGAATTATTCAAATAGTCCTATAACAAATGAGGAAATTGATGAAGTAATCTCAAATCTTCCCACCAAAAAATGTCCTGGATTAGATGGATTCAGCACAGAGTTCTACCAGACATTCAATGAACAACTAACACCACTACTCCTTAAACTATTCTATAAAATAGCAAAGGAAGGAACAATTCTAAATTATTTCTGTGAAGCTAATATCATACTAATCCCAAAACCTAATGAAGATACACTTAAAAAAGAAAACGACAGGCCAATCACTTTGATAACACAGATGGAAAGATTCTCAACAAAATCTTAGCAAATCAGATTCAAAAACATATCAAAAAGTTTATTTACCATGAACAAGTAGGATTTATCCTAGGCACACAACATATGTAAATCAATAGATGTAATCCATCACAGAAATCAAACCAAAGTCCAAGATCACTTGATACTCTCAATAGATGCAGTAAAAGCTTTTGACAAGATCCAATGTCCTTTTATGATCAAAGCCCTACAGACAGTTGGAATGGAAGGAACTTACATCAACATAATAAAAGCTGCATACAACAAGCCAACAGGGAGGATTATACTCAATGGGGGAAAACTTGAAGCATTCCCACTTTAATCAGGAACTAAACGAGGCTGTGTATGCTCACTGCTTCTGTTCAATATTGTACTTGAAGTCTTAGTTAGAGCCATAAGACAAAGTAGAGAGATAAAAGTGATTCAAATCAGAAAGGAAGAAGTCAAGATATCTCTGTTTGCAAATGACATGATATACCTGAGTGATTCTAATAACTCCACCAGGAAACTTCTGCAACTAATACATAAATTCAGCAGAGTGGCTGGTTATTTAAAAAAAAAAGTGCAAAAATCAGTGGCTTTCCTTTACACCAAGGATGAAAGAATTGAAAAAATCCTAAGAGAAGCACTCCCATTTACTATAGCCCCTAAAAAATGAAATACCTTGATATAAATCTAATCAGAGAAGTGAAAGAACTTTATGATGAAAATTTTAAAACAGTAAAGAAAGAAATTACAGAAGACACCAGAAAATGGAAAGCCCTCCCATGCTCCTGCATTAGCAGAATTAACATCATAAAAATGACTATCCTGCCAAAAGCAATATACAAATTCAATGCTATACCAATCAAAATCCCAAAGTAATTCTTTAAAGAAATTGAACAATCTCAAAATTCATATGGAAACACAAAATGCCCAGGATAGCAAAAACAATCCTGAGTTACAAAAACACTGCTAAAGGTATAACCATACCAAATCTTAATCTATCTCACATATCCATAGTAATAAAAACAGCTTGATTCTGGCTCCAAATAGATGCATCAATGTATAAGAGTTGAAGAACCAATTATAAGCCCACACAATTATAGCCATTTGATCTTTGACAAAGAGCCCAAAAATCTCAATTGGAAAAAGAGCAGCATCTTCAACAAATGGCGCTTGAAAGCTGGATATCCACATGCAGAAGATTAAATTTGCACTTGTACTTGTCACCATGCACAAAAATCAACTCCAAATGCATTAAGGACTTTAATGTTAGCCCAGGGACTATAAAAACCATAGTTGAAAGTGTAGGAAACTCTCGAGCAGAATGGACAAGGTCCATTCTAAACAGAAACCCAATAGCACAAGCACTAGAACCAACACTCAACAAATGGGATCTTATGAAATTAAAGAGCTTCTGCTGAGCTAAAGAAATTATAAATCCAGAAAAAGGCAACCCACAGAATGGGAGAAAATTTTCACTAACCACAAATCTGATACAGCTCTATTATCCAGAGTGTACAAAGAACTTAAAAAATTAAACACCAAGGAGATAAATAAACCAATTAGAAAATGGGCCTCAGAACTCAAAAGAAACTTTTCCAGGAACTAAATTGATATGTCTAACAAATATCTTAAAAAAGTTCCATATCCCTAGCCATCAGGAAAATGTAAATCAAAACTACCCTGAGATATCATCTTATCCTTCTAGGATAGTGAAATCCATAATACAAACAATACCAAATGCTGGAGAGGATGTGAAAGAAGGGAACTCTCATATATTGCTGATGGCAATGCAAGCTTATGCAACCATTCTCAAGATCAGTATGTGATTTCTGAAAAACTTAAGAACTGAAATGCCATATACCACTACTGGGAATAATTCCCCAAAATGAAACAATTCACTACAGTGACATGAGTACAACTTTGTTCATTGTAGCACTATTTTCAATAGCAAAGTCATGGAATCAACCCACATGCCCAAGAGTTGATGAATGGATAATGAAAATGTAGTACATTTATACAATGGAATATAGCTCAGCCATCAAAAAAATGAATTAATGAATTTTCCAGGAAATGGATGGAATTATAAGAAATATTGAAAAACTATAGTTGAATGAAGTATCCCAGATACAGAAGTTAGGTATCATATAGACTCCCTAATAAGTGTATCCTTGTTCCAAACCCACTTAATGACATATTAGAAGGTAAATATCTGTAATACCCACTGTAATCACAAAGGATTATGAACAAGAGGGAAGGGGAAAGAAGATCTCAAAAGAAAGGAGACAGAACATACTTCAATAAAGAAATTAGGCCTCAATTATTTATTGCATATAAGTAGCAAAACATCTAATGTAACTCTCTCACTTACTTTCATGTTCACTTAGGACTGAGCAGGTTTGATCTCCCCAGTCGGGGAGGTTATAGGGACTGGCATTTAGATGGTAACCAACAGGCAAATGGGTGACTGACCCTTCTTACTTTTGTGTCCTACTCCTATTCTTCCATCTAACTTGGATTCTCTTCTTATATTAAGATCTTCATTTGCACAGTCTTTTATTTTTGGTTAGAGATGACCTTGAAAACCAATCAGGATGCAGCCAAGGGCAGTGCAAGAACAACAAAATTGAAAACAACAACAAACCATAATTCAGAACACCAAAGACCCTACATTATTCACCTGAAATCAGACCAGGAAAATCTCTCCCCATCCTAAAGTTCAGGAAACCTTGCAGAAGACGGGGTGGCAAGATTTTAAGAGCTGAAAGATTGGGAGGACCAACGATACTCAAGATACCCCTCACATATCAGGGCTACAGTAGTCAGAATATAGCCACAATTTAATTGGACCTTAACCTGCACAACAGCTGATATGTCAACTATTGCCAAGGTGTAGTAGGGATCACAGGGTGAAGGCTTCGGGCAGTAGGATCATGAGAGACAAGGGGTTAAACAGACATAATAGAGTTCCCATTCTAGCAGGCAGTTCAAGGAAAGGCCTCAAGCTATGCCCCTGAGTCCTGAACCCTCACTAGTATAGACAACTGAGAGGGAAGTTCAACGTCCACATAAACAGATGCCTTGGAGGATGGGAAGGAGAAAGCAGGAAGCACCAAGAAAGGAGGAGGGAAAGAAAAGGGGTTAGAGGGAGGGGGGAGAATGAGAAGGGGTAAGAGTGTAATGGGGCACAACATGAGAAAGGGAGGAGGGAAGTAGAAGAAGGGGGGTACCTACTGAGCTTATATAACTAGAAAAAATATAATAAAAGAAAAGAAACTAGGGGAGAAATTTTATATATTTTGATTTATTTTTGTCAGGGATCACACAGCAGAAAACATGGCTGTAAACAGAAGCAGGATGCTACTGTAGGACACTGCAGCCATCAGGAGTCAAAGAAAGAGTCAGCAGGAGGAAGCAAGGCTAAGCTACCAAATTCCAAGGTCTACTCCCTATGATAGCCCTTCTTCCCATAAGGCTCTACTTTGAAATGCCTTCTCAAACATTAAGTCCACTAAAAATTCAAATGTATGGGTCTGTAGAGGGAAGCTCATATTCAAACCAAGGCATCCTCTGGTTTCGTAAACTAAGTTGATAAACTGCCTAAGTTAACAAAATGATATAATTTAGCATTAAAAGCACATAGTCTTTCATAAGTGACAAGACTGGAATTGCCAAGAATTAAGCAAACCAAATTTCTCCACTAATCATGATCTGAGGATGAACTCTAAAATATGAATGGGATTAAACCCCTCATTCTGGTTTTAGAGCAGAGTATTTTTCTCCTCAGTATTACACGATTGACATGGAGCATGAGATTACTCATTGTAGGTGGCCTGCCAAGTACTTTATTGGTGGTTGGAAATTAGCTTTGTATATCTGAGAGATATCACTCTTCCATGATCACTGCTGTATTTTTGGCAATGGCCAACAGGCCACAACAACCTCCTAGGGCCATGAATGGATGGGTGGATAAAGAAACTGTTGCAGTCTTAGGTGGAACTGTCATTTGTGACCATGTGGATGACCCAGAGTACATTATGATGCATTTAAACCAGACATGGGGAGGGAAATACTGAATGATTGTATTACTATGTAGAATCTATGAATTGAGTCGACCTCATAGAGTCAGAGAAGAATAGTGATTAACAAGGACTGATGTAAAGTTGGGGCATGAAGATTTGAGAGATGTTGGATAAAGAATTCAACTTTATTCAGGAGGAATGATTCCAAGATATCTGCTGGCCAAGATGATGACAACCGATAATAAAAATGGATTCTATCTCTTTAATATTAAAAAAGAATATATGTAAGGTAAGAGATATACTAATCATCTTGATGGAATACTATATGTCAAAAAAATGTATGCAAGACAATTTGCATACATTGATTAGTTGATTAGTTTAATTTAGACATTTCATATTGCATTCCACATATATCAAAACATCACATTGCGTGCCACAATTATATACATTTTCATTAATTAAAAAATAAAATAATAATTTAAAAGTCTCTGGCATATCCACAACTTATAAGAAACATCCTAAAAAAGCTTTAAAAGAGCAAAAATACCTCCAGAGTTCCCCAAGTGCCCCTTAGGGAACATAATGTTCCCTGTTATAGATGTAAGCCATTCTTGCTCTACACATTAGTATATAGACTCAAAATCTGTGTTTATGCCTCTCCTGTGGATTTCATCTAGTATTCACCTGTTAAATCCTAGCAGCTAACGGCACAAGGGCGTCTAACCCTTTCTTGTTTCCTGGTAACTGAAACCTATGCCTCCTCTAAAAACCAAGCAAGTGCAGAACAAGCTTCTCTGACTGTGCATCGTTCTGTTGGAAAGGGCCTCATAAATCACCTTCTTGCTCCGTGGTCCTTCGAGGGTGCTGCTGGGAATGGCAGGGACTGTGACTCATCCTGCTGAGCTGCTGTAATATTAAAGAAAATAAATAACGGAACTGAGAAGGCATTAAGCGAGGAAATGAGACACGATACGTGAGGCAGAGGCGATCCTTCTGCACTGCACATAAGTGGATATCACCCAATTATTAGGGATCAAGAACTGGAGGGGAAGGGGGCTGCCAAGTCATAGTTTTCTGAATGAACTGCACAATCAGATGGTATTGAACTCCCCAGGCACACCTTTTCCTCTAGTGCCCCTTCTGAATAATAAGGAAGTGCGTGCAACAGTGTTGTCATGGTTTGCTCTCAGTCTTAAGTAGTAATGGTAAAATGGTCACCTCATCTTTGCTCAGTGTTCCTGGCTTACAGATCACATCCTTGCATAGCAAGTCCTTCAGCTCACAAAGCAATCCTGTAAACACTCAACCGTGAAGCAAACAACAGTGTTCTGGAAAGGAAGGTTCCACAGGTTTAAGATAGCAGAACACAGTCACAAGACTTCATGTTCTCAAGTCTGAAGATAGGGGAGAGAATTGCAGTTCTGACTGGCTCCGGAGTCTTAAGTCGTACTGGCAAGTTCAATGTTCCTTATGTGGGAACAAGTACATTTTAATAAGATATCCAATAAAGTCAGGCTAAGCAACAGACTCTTGATAAGAGCATGGAAGGAAACTTTAGCTCAGGATGATGTGAAGACTATGAAAATATAAGTAACATATTTGTGTTATATCACAATGAAGAACAAAGACTTCCATCAATTCTGGTGGCTCAGACCTGTAATCCCAATAATAAGAGGCTAATAAGAAAGAAAATTATCACTTCAAAACCTATTTACAAAGTGAGTACAAGACAGCCTGGCTGGGTTACTGAGACCCTGCCTCTAAAGTAAAAGTAAAACTGGGGCTGAGGAATGTAATTTACTAGTAAATTGATTTATCTAGCATGTGTGAAGATTAGACCAACAACAAAAATAAACAGCACTTATAAGTTCTTCACCTATTACTTGAGATTTCTTTCTTTCTCTCCCATGCTTTAGTCTCCTCATCCATTCTATGGGTTCTTTGAAGATTACGCAGGCTGAGAAGCAAACAGTTCTTATACCTCTGTATTATCTCCCTGCCAAGTCATCGATTCTTGGCAACGTTCTTGACCTGGGTCCTAATGTCCATGTTCTTATTATTTCTCTTCACCTGAGATTTTTTTTTCCCTCTGAGCTGACTTTAAATGTGGTATTATTTATTTTGCCCCATCCTTCTCTGTCTGTACTCCCCTGTCATAGAAGAGGGAGTGGTAAGATTATAAGGGCCCAAAGTGGGAGAGGGGAGTAGTCAAACGTTATTTCTCATAGACATAAGAAGACAGTTGTATGCATGATTTCATAACAGATAAATATATTTTCGTAATACCTTCACTGGAATTGTCCTACCAGCATTTCACCACAGAAGGGTAAAGATCTCACAATGCTCCACACTGATGAGGACTAAAGCTAAAAGAGAAGAAAAGGAAGATGCTGTCCTCAATGGTATTCCTAGTGATATATGATTTGCATTTCCAAAGACACACAGGCATATGTCATCAAAGGCAAACAGATGAAACTCAGTGTGTCACACATGTAAAAAGATGAAAATAGGAGGAAGCATGATAAGAGAGATGAACAGTTGTAAAGGGGAAAAGGAGGTGTAATGTGATTGGGGACTAAAGGGGAAATGTAAATTTCCTTAATTCATTTATATAACAATAAATGATTATATATATATATAATGCACATATATATATATGTGAAATTCTGTATTGTAATATTTTCAAAGCCCAAATCTAGAGGTCTAATAAACTCCTAATTCTTGATGGTATCATAATCCATAGCAGAGATTGTGTGTATGTATGTGTGTATATGGGTTGTACATATATATGAAAAGAAGATAGTTATAAAAAATCAGATGTTATTTTTAACATCTCTGAATCTCAGTATGCCCCTTTGAACATTTTAGAAATTACTACCCCATGATTACACAGAAAAGTAGGCTTCTAGTAGTGAGATTTCAGATGGAGTTACAATTCAGACTCATTTCATGGACACATATCCTTTCTAACATGTAATTGTAACATGAAGGACTAAGTCTCATCCATAGTGCTTCAAATTTAATAGCTCTGAGTAGCTTTCTGTGTGCATTTTTTCTCCTGTTGGAAGGGCACTCCAATCACCAACATGACAGTTTTCCATATAAGCATTAGATAAAATTAAAGTTGTTATAGGTCTGGAGAAAAGAGTTGGCATGAATGACCCTTCAGAAGACTTTTTCTAGGAGAGTCACAGACCTCCAGAAGGAAACTCTGCTGGGAAAGAAACTCCTCCGTTCTAAGGAAACAAAGGAAACTTCTTGCTTTTACAGGTTTCCAGAGTCAAAGGTAAGGTGGTGTTTACAAATCATATGACCTGATCTATGTGCTACAAATCATTAAGGTGAGTACTAGATAAAAAGCTGTAGCTGGAAACCATTTTGTGAGTGGACATCATAGTGGCTGGCCTTAAAGCTGCCAGAGGAGGGAGACAGCAAGTCCACATCAGGGTGCCCTTTGTATCCAGAAAAGTCTATAGGGGGAACGATGGCCTGACTTCTTCAGGCCATAGCATCTGTTTGTGTTAAAGCAGTAGTAGGCAGGTCTATAACCTAGCATAAATCAGTGAGGTTAGCAAATTATTCCATAAAGGACCAGGCACATAGCAAACAAATTCTTTAGTCTTTGCATATATGTGGTCTTTGTTGTAGATACTCAACTTACAATTTTAAGTGCAAAAGTTAGCATCAAGGAAGGGCTTCATTGTGTTCAAACAAAAAAATAATTGCATAGGAACATCCTATTTTTATATCATGAAATATTCATATTTAGTCCTAAATATCAATAAAAACTAAACTTATGAGATATATATTATTATTTATGTACTAAGCCTGGTCCATGCATCACATCTTGCACACCCTTCAATAAAGAAGACAATTAGACTTACAGGAGAATGAAGATGATATCATGGACTTAGCCAGGCATGGTGAATCAGTCTTGTGAGTGGCTTTGGGAGATAGAAGCAGAAAGACCATGAGTTCAATGTTCATTTTATCAATGCAGTGACTTTGGAACTAGTCTGGGTTACATCAGTCTCAAAAACAATAATATTATGGCTTAGTGGAAGCCAGGCTACAATTATGCCTATCTGTAAATTACAACACTAAAGATGTTTCAATAGAAATCATGCACCAAATGGAAGATACATATGGAGATGAATTCATGGGTATATATGTCAGCAGGGCCAAGATATTTTTATTCTCAACAACTACTGATTGACATTTAGATTTGTAAGCAACAGTTATTATTATAAACATTTCCTTGAAACTTTGAGATTAAAAGATTTTTTAAAATAAATATTAGCAAGGAGCCACTAAAAATAAAATACAGGGCTAGGGTGATGGTTCAGTGAGTAAAATGAATTCTAGAGCTTGAATCCCAGGAAGTGACTTAAGTATTAGGGGGGTATGGCAGTCACTGGAAATCTCAAGTATGAGGAGGAAGACACAGGGTACTCCCCCAGCATGCTTTCTGGCAAACTAGCTGCAATTAATAATCTCTGAATTTAGGGAGAGCCCCTGCTTCCATGTATAAGTTGTAGAGTGATTGAGGAAGACAAAAAGCATTGACCTTGGACTTTCTGGGCACGTGCACATTTGTGTACATTCACTCATACAGATGTGTACCCACACAACTGCAAATGTACACACACATGCATGCACACCAAATACATCACATACAAATGCAAGAAATATAAATATATGTATATTTGTAAATACATATATGTTTATAAAAGTAAAAATAAGGTGAAATACTTGCAGATCAGTGAAATTTAATATTTCCTATGTATTCAGAATGCTGATGCCATTCACTCATTATGATTATTGAGCATCTAGAGGCAAGGTACTCAAACAAACTGACTATCAATAGTGGACAGGAACAATCTTTGTGCTCACTGAAAACAAACATCAATTAAGGAATCCTTTATAAAAAAAACTCACAATGAAGAAGAGCATGGTATTGCCAAAAAATATCAGAGAATGAATTATTCTAGCTATACAGGTGAAAATCATGGTGGAAATATCCCTGAGGAAGATTTTCTTATTGTTTAATTTTAGAGACATCAAATAAACTAATCATTTGTGGCTCAGAAAATATCTGACAGAGGTCTAAATGGAAGATATAATTTTTTTATTTCTTCACAGTAGACAAAAGAATTGTTAAAGATATTTTCAATATACAGAAATTAGAAATTACAAGAAAAAGTTCCTAAAGACACATGTATATACAATTATAATATTAATAAATGTTTATTAACCCATTAGTATATTTTATTAACATACTTTTTTATGAATTAAGACATTTCATTATGTTATTTCCCTCATGCATATGACATTTTTCATTCATAGCAATACCCTTTGAAAGTCTTTATCATGTCCTCCTATTTTATATCTTTTCTTTCTTCATTCTTAGCAATCTCCTCTTTTATTTTCATTTCCTTCTTTACATTTATCAGTATTTATTCCTGTCTTCCACTGAAGATGTTTCACTGAACATTCTGATCTCAGGCTCCATCTATGCTCATTCTAATCTAATGCTGTAATTATGTTCATTTTATTTCTGAGTAAAATTTCATTGTGATGCTATATTGCATTTTTTATCCATTTTCAAATATACAAACCGATTCCTCAATTTGGCTATTGAAATAAATGTTAACATAAACATGGATATGGGAGCATCTATACAGTAAGAAGAGACAACGACTCTTGAGATGCCTTGGATATGAAATTTAGAACATGTGTCCATGTTGTAGATCTTTATGAACTTCATATTTCATCTATTATGAGTGCAGGATTATAATGCAGATGTTACAAACTTATTTATAGTTTTCTTGGCATATTTCATTATTGTATGATAAAATACACAGAAATAATCAACAGGGTAATAGCTGGGTGTCAAGTTGACTAACTTTCTTTTCCATAATATCAACCTCACAAACATAGTTAAATTGAGCATGTAATATAAAAAATAATGATCCCTCACAAATGGTCACATACTAATTTTTGGAACTCATGAATATGATGACTCCTGGGAAGAATGAGAGTAGGTGACAGGTAAAATTAAAGTTACTAATTGGCCGACTGTAAATCTAGGAATTATTCTGCTTTACCTGGGCAGTTATCCTTACATATTTTATCATTTAAGGAAAAGAGAGACAATGTCCATGTCACACTTTTACATTGTGAAAAAGACTCGACCACCATTTCTGGCTTGAAGATCAAAGGATGACATTACCCAGTGGGTGCCAGCAACCTCATGAAGTTTAAAGGAGAATTAACTGTATTCTCCCCTGAAGACACAAGAAAAGAACACAGAGAGACCTTAGGGAAAAAACGATGTTAGTCCAGTGAGAGCTGTTTCGATCTCTGTCTTTCTAGAAATGATATATATAGTAATTTTTTGGTTCCAAGACACTAATTTTATTTCAATTGTGTCACCAATATGAATTCAATATCATATGTCTTTTAAATCAAAAGTATGTTTAAATAATGCTACCAATTTTTGAAAGAATATGTGTTTCTTGTGTAAACCAATATATCTTTCTAACACTAATTAATCAGGGTCTTAGGCTCTTAGCAATTAATAATTCCACTGAATTGCACTTAGAAGTTTGTCTTCTTCCTCTGGAATGCCTGAAGAAAAATATTGCATCTACCTGTATAAATGCATGAAACACAAAATCGTTAATTTTACATCTTTTTATACTGGTAGACACTAAGTCAAACTTAATTAAATATGAGAATTTATAAACTATCTTTGTATCCAATATGGACACTTATAAAACAGATATTAATTTATCACAACATGTGAGATAAAGCTACGGATTCTAAACCAATTCTGCCTCTTTACATATTTCTTCTGCTCCCCAGAGACATAAATCTAAGAATGATGCATGGTTCTCTTTTAGCTGATAACTCCTTTGATTTAAAAGATGTCGTTAAGGATCAGTTATGTGCCTTGGCATAAGACAGAATTATATTCAAGTCCACTGGATGATCATCAGATCCTATCTCCACCCACAGCTTCATGTCCAGACTGTACCATGTCCAAATCGGAACAATTACAGTATCCTCAAACCTTGTTTCTCAGTTTCACTCTTGGCCCTCCATAATCTGCTTTGCACACAGCAAATGACTGAGACAAATCATATCATATGACTAAGTTTTTCTGTGCATAGAATTGCAATGATTTGCAGTCAAAATCAGTAAAAAAAAATTCTTTGTGATGTTTTCCCAGCAAAACTCTTTCATTTTTTACCTAAATTCCTTCATTCACAGCAGTCTCTTACGCATTAGTATCCTTGTTCCTCAAATATGACAAAAAAAAAATCATCTGCTCTGTTTTCTCACCTGCTGTGCTTGCTAACATCAGTTAGGTTTCAGTTCATCTCCAATTTCACAATTTTTTATGCTATTGAACATTCTGATAAATTATCATAGCACATGATGAAAGTGACAGTTTTAAAAGTGTCATTAGTTTGCCAAAACTTTTCTGAAGGAATCTATGTTGATGCCTCCTATGGGAACCCTGCTCTACAGCTTTGCTGATGTTAGACATTTACTTTTGCTTATTGATGAATGTTGTTCTTTAATAATTTCATATATATACATATACATACGACACATTCTTGTTACATACTTTTCTACATTTTATTACCTCTCTCTGCCAGTCACACTTTCCTAAAATTTCTCCCCCTTATTCATAACTATTGTTTTGTTCCATTTTTCTTTTGTGTTTTTCCAAAGTCTTTTGTATTATCTTAGGTTTAGGACTATAGTTAGCTTTTCTACTTAGTGTTTTACCATCCCCCTTTATTCTGTACCTAACAGCTCTTTGATTGATCAAATTTCTCGCTGCTTCCCTGTTCTGAATTGAAAGCTTATTCTTCATATTTTAATGGAATATGTAAGACTTTCAACTTGAGTGCCCACAATTTTTCTTAGTACTTTGCTTAGTATTTTGTGGAAATAAAGGTATTTTAACAGATACGGAATTCCATACTATCCAGAAAAAAAAGATAGACAATGGTGTTTTTAGAAAATTTATATCCGCTTCTCTAGCCTGATCTGCCCATCTTGTCCTGGAGACAGTCTTCCCTCCTTCCTGCACATTATGATTGTTGTTCCAACAGAAAGCTCCTTTGATTTAAAAGATGTCATTAAGGATCAGTGCATTCCATTTTAATTAAGAGCCTTTTGAGTTTTTAAATGGTGATTGCAATATTACTAAATCTGAAATTATCTTCCAGACATTCTCAACATATGATATATATAAACTCAGAGTTGATCTTTTCTTTAATGCAGTAATATGTTAGAATGGCAAATATGTGCACTTATGTATAAATGTAAGATATAACTTCTCAGATCTGCCATACTTCAGTGATATTTGTCTTCCTTTTAATATGTATGTGTTATCAGGGAAGGAGACCATGGCTGCTGGAAGAGTCTCCCTACCATTAAAATGGTCAGTTGTTTCTTCAGTGTAAATGTTGTACCCTTTACTTAGCAATAGAACACTGTTTGTTTATACATTAAACAAATTTTTGTTGAATGTCTAGTTAAGGGACTGACAAAATGCTGGACGTATGAACATAAATTCATGTTTATTATATGATTAATAATGATATTGATAGGTATGGAAGAAAATAGTGTACTAAAAGTAAAAGGTTAGCCTAAGAACATCTTACATAAAAATGATCCATTGATCACTGTAGCAGTTATTCTTCTCTGTTGCTATGAGACACCATTCAAAGTCAAGCAACTTGAGGAGAGAAAGGGAGATTTTTTTCATCTAACAGTTCCAGAGGGGAGATACAGTCCATTATGGCAGAAAAGGCATGACTGGCTGGCAGAAGCTGGAGGCGATCTAAGTTAATTCCATTGTAGAGACAGAGAGCTGCTGCATGCAAGCTCAAGAGCAGACTCAATCACGCTAGCAGGGCAGAGCTAACCAACTTCAAGTCCCATTGACTGTGACTATGTTCCTCCAGCAAGGCTTTGTTTCCAAAAGGTGTGATGACTTTTCTAAACTAAAGATCCAAGCCTGTGGGGAACAACTCACATTTCAATCATGACAATCTGTAGGTTTGGATTTTATTTCTGTTGGAAGAATAACTGCATATTTTCAAGTTAAGTATTTCTATTTCAACTTTTTCAGGGATACGCCATTGTTCTTTGTTGTTAGAAAACACTATTGATATACAACAATTACTTCATTTTGAATCACAGAGCAATCAAAATGTAAATATTGGCATTATTGACAAGAAATGTGTATTTTGCTCTTACTTGATTGAGCATAATCATCATTTGAGGCTAAATTATTTTTTGCCTTTCTACTCAAATGTCCACTTTATGTCATCTTCACCAAGAATTAGAATGACAACTTTGCAAATCAGATTATTAAATGCAAAATCATTATGTTTATGTTTTTTCCTCTTAGCATTTAAACTTCATATGATCTGGCCCTTACCCTCCCTGAATGTGTTTGTGTGGATGATACCAATATTTTTGTGGATTTTTTTATGTAACTTATATTGAGGGCAAAAGTAGAGTCAAACAAGTGAGTATATAAGCATTAGGGAAAAAATCCAAAGCTTGATTTAGAAACTGAATGTGATACGGAAAACTAGTGCTAGATATTGGTAGAATTCCTTCTGCGCAGTGTTTATCAGAAATGACTATCCAATGATAGAGAAAAAAACGGGAAGTTAATCCTTATCAAGTGTTGACCTGCTCACCCCACGCCCTAGGATCCCAGGTCAGCCCACAGGGACCTGGCTCCGACTCCCACCACCCAGCCGGAGCCGCGGGCCGAGGGACGAGGAGGACCTCCCCCTGTGCCCGGCCCCGCCCCAGCTGTCCTCGGGTTAAATAGCTCCACGCCCACGCACCCATCTTCCCTTTTCACCCCACCCCGCTCCGCTGGTCGGGACACACGCGGTCCACCTGGGCCTCACCCCGCGCCCTAGGTAAGTCCCTGTTAGGGCCCCGCCCACCAGTACCCCAGGCCAAATAATTCAGTTTAGTGAAATTGAGAGATCTTAAGAGTTAAAATGACAATGCCAAAGTCAAAGTGCAAATCCATGAGAAGCAACACTCAAGTAAACAAATTTCCCACTGAAGAAATTAATCCCATAATGTTAGACTCCAACAAGAACAAACCCGGGGAAAAAGGCCAAGAAAGCCTGACCCAGGATAACGACTTTCAAAATATGATCATTACCATGTTCAATACTATGAAAGAGGAAATCCGGGAGGAATTACATAATCGAATCAATCGCTTTGAAGAGGAACGCAACAGACATCTGGAGGAGTTGAGAAAAACAGTGCAAGAAACAAAAAGTGGCATAGAGCAGTTAAAACAAACTCAAGCAGAGTTTAAAACTGAGCTAAAAGACAAGTTATCTTCAACCCAGAACGCCACAGAGAGTCTTATCAACAGAACTAATGAAGCAGAAAACAGAATTTCAGACCTTGAAGATAAAGTGGGAGTACTAACCAGCTCAATGGAAGAGGTTGTTAAAGCCAAAAAGATACTTGAGAGAAATATCCAAGAGATATGGGACACCCTGAAGAAGCCTAACACGCGTATTCATGGAATACCGGAGCAAGAATCTCAAATACCACCCCTGAGGAAATTTTTCAAATGATCATCAAGGAAAACTTTCCTCATCTAAAAAAAGAGAGGCCTATTCATATACAAGAGGCATTCCGCACCCCAAACAGATACGACCAAAATAGAAGCACACCTCGGCAAATAATAGTTAAAACACTCCACATTCAAGATAAAGAACTGGTGCTGAGAGCTTCAAGGGAGAAAAAACAAGTCACTTTTAAAGGCAAACCTATTAAAATAACAAATGACTTCTCAGTCGAAACAGTAAAAGCAAGAAGAGCTTGGAGAGACATACTTCAAGTATTGAATGAGCAAAAATGTCAACCCAGGCTGATTTACCCTGCAAAACTATCAGTCATGATCGAGGGAGAAAGAAAAATTTTCCAGCACAAAGACAACTTTAAGGGATACATGGCCACCAAACCAGGCCTTCAAAAACTGCTAGAAATGATACTCAAGCGTAAAGAAAAAAACAGGCATATCCAGGAGAACAGAAGGCAAATATAACACCATTAAAAGGAAGCAATATACTTATAAAAGCTACTAAACATAATAAATGTCTGGAATTAACAATAGTTTCTCCATTATAACACTAAATGTTAATGGACTTAATTCACCGATCAAGAGACACAGATTACAAACTTGGATTAAAAATCACAATCCATCAATCTGTTGCCTGCAGGAAACCCATCTCACCACAAAAGATAGACACGCTCTAAAAATAAAAGGCTGGTCAACAATTCTACAAGCAAATGGAAGCAGAAAACAGGCAGGGGTAGCCATTATGCTATCAGACAAAGTGGATTTCAAACAAAAAAAAATTATAAGAGACACGGATGGATACTACATTTTAGTCACAGGTACAATTCACCAGGAAGATTTCACAATACTGAACATATATGCACCCAATACGGGCCCCTCCACATTCATTAAGAAAACCCTACAGCGTCTAAAGCAAGAAATCAACCCCTAAACGATAATTCTTGGGGACTTCAACACCGCCCTCTCTACATGGGATAGATCAACAGGTCAAAAGCTTAACAGAGACACTTTGGAACTTAATCAAACCCTGAAAGAAATGGGCCTCACAGATCTCTATCGAACTTTTCACCCACGCACCAAAGAATACACATTTTTCTCAGCAGCACACGGAACTTTCTCCAAAATAGATCACATATTGGGCCACAAAATGAATCTACACATATACAAGAAAGTTGAAATTCTAACCTGTGCCCTATCGGACCACCACGGCCTAAAGCTGGACATCCACAACACATCAAACAAGAGAAAATACACTAACTCCTGGAAACTTAACACTATGATGCTGAATGAGAACTGGATTCAGGAAGAAATTAAAAAGGAAATTCAAGATTTCCTGAAAGTGAATGATAATGAAAATACAACTTACCAAAATCTCTGGGACACAATGAAAGCTGTTCTAAGAGGTAAGTTCATAGCTCTTAATGCCCACGTCAAAAAATGGAAACATCAGAAATAAACAACTTAACAATGCAGCTTAAAGCTTTAGAGAAACTAGAGCAATCTGATCCCAAAAGCAGTAGAAGAGAAGAGATTAGCAAAATAAGGGGAGAAATATCTGAAATCGAGACTAAGAAAACGATAGAAAAAATCAACCAATCAAAAAGCTGGTTCTTTGAAAAAATCAACAAGATTGATACACCCCTAGCTAAACTAACCAAAAGCAAGAGAGAGAAAACCCAAATTAACAAAATTAGAAATGAACATGGAGTTATCACTACTGATACCCAAGAAATCCAGAGAATTATAACATCATATTTCAAAAACTTATACTCTGTGAAGTTTGACAACACAAAAGAGATGGATGAATTTCTAAGTAAACATAACTTACCTAAATTGAATCAGGAAGTTGTGAATTATTTAAATAGTCCTATAACATATAAGGAAATTGAGGAAGTAATCTCGAATCTTCCCACCAAAAAATATCCTGGACCAGATGGATTCAGCACAGAGTTCTACCAGACATTTAAGGAGTTAATAACACCAATACTCCTTAAACTGTTCCATCAAATAGCAAAGGAAGGAACACTACCAAATTCCTTCTATGAAGCTAATATCGTTTTAATCCCAAAACCTAATAAAGATTCACTTAAAAAAGAAAACTATAGGCTGATCTCCCTGATGAACACAGACGCAAAGATTCTCAACAAAGTCTTAGCAAATCGGATTCAAAAACATATTAAAAAGATCATTCATGGGGACCAAGTAGGCTTCATCCCCGGCACACAAGGTTGGTTCAACATACGCAAATCAATAAATGTAATTCATCATGTAAACCAGTCCAAAGTCCAAGACCACATGATACTCTCGATAGATGCAGAAAAACTTTTGACAAGATCCAACAGCCTTTTATGATCAAAACGCTAGAGACAGTAGGAATGGAAGGAACCTTTATCAATATAATAAAAGCTGTATACAACAAGCCCACAGCAAGGATTATGCTCAATGGGGAACAATTGGAAGCATTCCCACTTCGATCAGGAACTAGACAAGGCTGTCCACTCTCACCACTTCTATTCAATATCGTACTTGAAGTCTTAGCTGAAGCCATAAGACAAGAAAGGGACATAAGAGGGATTCAAATTGGCAAGGAAGAAATCAAGCTATCCCTATTTGCAGATGACATGATCTTATACCTGAGGGATCCCAAAAACTCCACCAGGAAGCTCCTGGAACTAATTGAGAAGTTCAGCAGGGTGGCAGGATACAAAATAAATGTGCAAAAATCAGAGGCCTTCCTATATGCCCAGAATGAAAGAAGTGAAAAAGCCTTGAGAGAAACCATGCCATTTACTATAACCCCTAAAAAAATGAAATACCTGGGTATAAACCTAACTAAGGAGGTAAAGGACCTTTACAATGAAAACTTTAAAAACCTAAAGAAAGAAATTGCAGAAGACACCAGAAGGTGGAAAGACCTCCCATGTTCCTGGATTGGCAGAATCAACATTGTAAAAATGACCATCCTACCAAAGGCAATATACGGATTCAATGCTATACCAATCAAAATCCCAAAGCAATTCTTCAAAGAAGTTGACCAATCTCAAAGTTCATATGGAGGCACAAAAGACCCAGGATAGCAAAAACAATCCTGAGTAACAAAAACACTGCTGGAGGTATTACCATACCAAACCTAAGTCTATACTACAAATCCATAGTTATCAAGACAGCCTGGTACTGGCTCCAAAATAGACACACAGATCAATGGATAAGGATTGAAGACCCAGATATAAGCCCACAAAGTTACAGCCATTTGGTCTTTGACAAAGGGGCCCAAAGAATCCAATGGAAAAAGAACAGCATCTTCAACAAATGGTGCTGGCAAAACTGGATCTCCACATGCAGAAGATTAAAGCTGGACCCGTACTTGTCACCATGTACAAGACTTAATTCCAAATGGATCAAGGACCTTGATATCAGGCCAGAGACTTTAAAAACCATAGTTGAAAGGATAGGGAACTCCCTCGAGCTGATTGGGCTAGGCCAACACTTCCTAAACAGACATCCAATGGCACAGTCACTGCTACCAACTCTCAACAGTTGGGATCTTGTGAAATTAAAGAGCTTCTGTTCAGATAAAGAGATTGTCACACGAGCTCAAAGGCAACCCACAGAATGGGAGAAAATCTTCACTAACCACATATCTGACAGACCTCTACTGTCCAGAGTGCACAAAGAACTTAGAAAATTAAACTCCAAGGAAAACACTGGCCCAATTAAAAAATGGGCCCTGGAACTTCAAAGAAACTTTACCAGGGATGAAATTAAAATGTCTAACAATTAAAAAATGCTCCACTTCCTTCGCCATCAGGGAAATGCAAATCAAAACTTCCCTGAGATATCATCTCACCCGAGTCAGGATGGCAAAAATCCACAATACAAACAACACCAAATGCTGGAGAGGATGTGGAGAGAGGGGAACTCTCCTACATTGTTGGTGGGAATGCAGGCTCATACAGCCACTCTGGCGAGCCGTCTGGAGATTCTTAAAGAAATTAAAGATTGAAATGCCATATGACCCTGCTATCCCACTTTTGGGAATAACCCCCCATGCAGCAGAGGTTCGCCTCCATAGCACAAGCTCGACCATGTTCATAGCAGCAGTGTTTACAATAGCAAAGTCATGGAATCAACCTAAATGTCCAACAGTTGACGAGTGGATAAGGAAACAGTGGTACATATATACAATGGAGTACTACTCAGCCATCAAAAATGATGAATTACTGGAATTTGCTGGGAAATGGATGTCATTAGAAAGAATTATATTAAGTGAAGTATCCCAAACCCAGAAAATTAAGCGCCGTATGTACTCCCTAATAGGTGGCTCCTAGTACCAAACTCACCCAGCCCACATTGAGACATTCAAAAGTAAACCTATGTAACACAGTAATTGCAAGGATTATGAACAAGAGAGATGGGTTAGGAGGGCCACACCAGAAACAAGGAGAGAGGAGACCATGTTACAGCAGAGAAAATAGGCCTCCATCAAGGTCTGCAAGTAAGTAATGAGAAACCTGGTTAAGTTCACAGACGTTCTTTCCTGATCTCACCAGAAGGGGAGGGCATATAGTCTAGCAGATAAAAAGTAATCATTTTGCAAATGGGTGATGGACCCCTCCCTCAGTGAGGTTTCCTACTCTTATTACATCTACCCTTGAATGTGCTATTACAATAAGACTCCAGTTTAACAGCTTTTTGTCTCTGGCCAGGGGGTGACATACAGTGCCCAGCAGAATGGAGTGAAGGGAATTGCAGGAGCAGCAAAACTGCAAAAGAAAATCAACAAACCACAATCCAGAACTTCAGAGACTCTATATCAATCACATAGAACTAGGACAGCCTAATCTCTGGAGCTCAGGGACATTTGCGGAAGAGGGGGCGGTAAGATTGTAAGAGCAAAAGGATGGGAGGAGCAACGATTTGCAAGATTCTCAACAATAGTTGGGGCCAAAGCAATCATAATGGGACTTTGCATGCCCTGCGCAATGTCCAGCGCACTGTTGCCCTCATAAAGTCTAGCATCTGTTAAGGGCACCGAGACCCCTGGAGGCAAGGGATTGACAGCCATAGTAGTGATCTTATGCTTAAGGGGAACAAGAGAAAGGGCTTATGGAAATGCCACTGGGTCCTTATATGTCATCGGAGAGGAGGACCCAGTGGAGAGTTAGGCGTACACAATAAAGGACTCTCTGGGAATTGGGGGGGAGGCACTGGGGGAAGGGGAGGGGGAGGAGGGGGGATGGAGGGAACTGGTAAAAAATTTTAAAATGTATAATTATATTTTTAATAAAAAAAAAGTGTTGACCTCCAAGTAATTCTTACTTGTTTGTAAATGCATCAATAAAACTGAATGGAATGACAGCCGCCGAAAGAATGTGTTGAGTATAGCTAAGGTGAGGTGGGATGAAGTTACAGCTGTACAAGTCTGGATTTCAAAGGGAGGGCTGAATAAAGCAGGAAGCAGAGAGACTTCAGAGATGGCCATAAAAGTCACATAATACAGTTGATCCACTTAGAACCCAGGGACAAAATTATACTAGAAATAACAGGCTTGTGGCACTTCCTGATAAAATGTTGGTCAGAGAGGTCTTAAAGGCCCTCAAACATTATAGGCTTTTGCCTTTGCTCTTGGTTGCTCTACAAAAACTGTCAATAAGATCTTATTACTGAGGATGCAACACAAATGGATCACAGAACATGGCCAAAATGCATCAACTAGAAATGGTCTGAGGACTTTCTTCTGGATAGCTTATGCAGTAGAAGCTGTTGGAGGAGAGAAATAATCACAAGTCCCATCAAGGGCATGAGATCTGTAAGTTGCAATATAAATCATCATGGCAGCAGATGACCATCAGTGTAATAGTGACGTAAGTATTAAGGAGACAACAAACAGCTTTCTGATTGGATTCAAGGCCTACTTGTCAGAATGGTACACATCCCCATTACTGTAAACTAGAACAAGGACTGAAAAAAAAAGGAGAGAGGGAAATAGATTAACAGGGAAAATGGCAATAAACCTATTGGTAGGAAGACAGTACATTAAATTGTTCTGTAAGTAGCTATTATTCTACCTGTAGAATGGAATTTACAGTGTAAACCTTTGGGTCTAAAGCCAGATGAGTAAAGGGAAGTACATATATCAGTGGGGTGGCCTGAAAAGAGGTAATTTGATGTACCACGGAGGCCTGAGCTACAGGAGTAGATAAGCCAGAATGAATCCAGGGGTCTATAGAAGCATACAGGTGGAAGGGTGGGAAGGAAGGGAGGGAAGCTCAGATGAATACTTAATGTACTTGTAAAGTAGAAAAATAAATTAACCTAAAAAAATAAAACTAGGAATAAAAATGAAATATTCAAATGACTCATAAAAAGTCACATAACAGGGCTGGAGAGGTGGCTCAGGGGTTAAGCCTCCGCCTTGCAGGCGGAAGGTCCCGAGTTCGGATCCCAGATCCCACGTATAGACGCCAGACGGAAGCGGGGGCGGCCTGCGCTTCTGGTCCTGGTAGGGCGGAGCCTGTGAATCCCGGGGCAGAAGGAGGTGGAGGCGTCCATGGTGGTTCGCGAATTCGTCCGTGGTTCTACACACACATACACACACACACAGACACGCGCGCGCACATACACACAGTTGAATAAATAATAATAATAAAAAAAAAATTAAAAAAAAAAAAGTCACATAACATGTATCTTTTGTCTTAAAATCTTGTTTCTTCTGGGTTTTTCTGGAAAATAATATTGCACTCTAATAAATGTTTGTGCATTAATTTATTACCTGTAATATGTATGACATAATTTAAAAAATGCTGCTCAGTACATAAGAAAGGTATTTTTATTTATGCAAATACACCTCAAAAGTACCACATCTTCCACAGTTTATCAATTTTTGATAGCTCGGATGTTTAAAAAAATTTGGTTCAAATGACAGAAGATGAGACTATAGGGACAAATCCTGATTTTTGGTGTTTTCTTTGTGCCTTGTTGTGATAGTTAATCCTGGGTGTCAACTTGACACACCTGGCATTAACTAAAATCAGCTGAGACCACCTGAAGAGATTATCTAAATCAGCACATTTACAATAAAAAGATCCTTCCTAGATCTCATTGAAATCTCCCAGTAGTGGATCAGATAAAATGAACTATAGAATAGGAAACTGGGGAAAGGAGAGACTCTGAGGCTGTGCTAGAAAACACTCCTTCCTCTTGCCACCAAGTTTCTTCATTTCTTAGATCCTCCAGCTCTTCAATCCTCCAAGTCTTCAACACGACTAAAGACTCTGTAGGAATCCTCCAGCCTTCAGCCATCACCCACTGGACTACTTAACTGAGCAACTAAGGCCAGCTGTCATTGGACTACCTCAGTCATATCTCATAAGCCAATTCAAAAAATTCCCTTTTTATATATTCATTCGGTTGCTTCTGTAACTCTAGAGAACCCTGAGTAATAAACTTTTATTTGCAATTCCTCATTACAAATGACAAAACAGTTCTTGTGCACTTTCGTGTCAATCAGGATGCTTTCCTTGTAGTGAAACCATACATTTTGTTTCTATTAATATAAATTAAAATATATTTTCTATAAAATCTATCAACAAAATATTAAGTGTTCAATAGCTTACATTGTCTTCAATTTCCTAATTTTTCATTTAGTATTGGCATTTAATTAGCAAACACCAATTTACTGATTTTCACTGATCGCTGCTACTGTATTCTCTCTTTTTCACAAGTCGTTAATAGATGTAATTGATTCTGTGACACTTCTTTTTTTCTCTTTCTGTTCTTTGTTTCACATGGGTACTAACAATAATGTAACCACATCCATGCCCAAAGGGAGGACATATTCCTCAAATTATACCAACTACTGTATCATATCTCTAAAAAAGCATTTGTGTCAATGAGAGAAAATCTTGTGATCACAGTCAGTTTGCCCTTTCTTCATCCACTGACCCTGTTGGAATTACAACACCTATGACACGAGCTTCATAGTAATAAGATACCTAAGGGAGAATGGTCAGGTGTAGACAAATTTAAAGAAGAGAAGGAACAGAGAGATAGGAAGAATAAGGGAAAGGTATTTGGCTTTGTTTGAAATATTTATTGGTTTTCCAAATCAAGCTACAAATGGGGTAAAAGAGCACCAATAAATCCCATTTTTTCATTAAACTGCTTTAGTTGACCAAAGACTTATGAGTATTTTACTAAACATATAGATCATCCAGATAATAAGTGTCAAAGAACTCTTACTTCTTCCGGCATCTGCCCCACAAACATTTAATAGCTACTGTTGGGAAGCTTTAAACTCCTGCATTCACTGAGAAAGTTGTTATTATATTCTGTACATATATTGATCCTTGACAAATTACAAAGTGTTTTGATTTCCCATACTTGGTGTCACCTATGCATACAGAAGGGTGAGGACTGCATATTTCAAATATATGTACACCTGTCCTTTGGAAACCACCTTTCTTCATTTCTCTACTCAGAAACCCATCTTTGCAAGATAACTGACTTCATGTTAACTTGTGTTCAGGATGCAACTGTTCTACTTTCCTTTCATCCTTTAAGAGGCCATATTTGTGTTATTCTCTAGGGCAGCAAGTTTTAGCTTGATCTTGATAGTAAAGGTAATTCAGTAAGAAAATAATATTGAGGGAGGAATCATTTAGGAGGTCATCCACCAAGTATATTATGATCGCCATTTGGAAATCATTTGATACACTAATATTAACCTTACTTATCAATTTTAAGTACCATATGATTATTCTTATAAACAACAGCAACAAATCAAGCACATAGTGTCTTGCTAAAAGAATAAAAAAAGGTGTAGAAGTACAAGAATGGAAGGTTATTTCCTTGACATGATATACTTTAGACAAACTGCCAACACCATCTTTAATGGAAAAATGTTCTAGTCATTCCCATTACAATCAGGAACAAGATGAATACATCATTATTCTTTTAACAGTGTCTGGAAGTGCAGTCCAAAGCAATAAAACATGAGACAGAATTAAGAGGTGTAACAACTGGATATGAGACAAAATTATTATTTCTTGAAGGTTGTATAAGATAATTGAATGATTTCCCTTTATTTTAATTTGTATTCCCTTCAGAGGCTATGTTTCAATTAATATGAAGGTTAGATATTCTAAACACAATGTCAGAAGTATTTAAAAATACTTTAATCAACTGTTCTAAAACCATATCACAACAGTCGGCAAGCTTATGAAACAACCAACTTTTAAGTTTATACCTACACATGAGCAACCACTGTCTAGGAATGTTACACTACCAGTCTATGTAAAGAAAAGTGTCTTTTGGTATATACATGTGCCAGGTTTACAGTGGTGATAAATAATCTCCATTCCTAAGTAACTTTGGTTTATTACTTACACTTCTCATGCCTGTCAACTGGAGGGTCACAGAGTCCCATATGGTACTCATCAGAAGCAAAATATTGGTTTGCCCTGTACCTATGACAAGAAAAAGAGAATTGGAAAACTAACAAAGATAGTCCACTACTTCTACATATGTTTTATTGTTCAAAGCAAGACATATGCCACTTCTAACTTCTAAAGACTGAAGTAATTTGATATAAACTACAGTCTGATTACCAAATGTAGTAACTAATCGCAATAACTAATTTAATGTCTAAGAATTTGGGCTATACAAACATTGCCTGCATACAAATTCTGGCTCTGGAAATTGTTGATTTATCTTTGGACTGATTATTTTAACTAGCAATAATTTATTTTTCCTTAACTTGAGAAGCAGAAAAACAATTCCATATTCCAAACCACTGAAGTGTTCTTCATTATGAAAATATTTACTGAGAAACTATTTTGCATCAGATATAAACTCTTTAAGTTGGGTGGCTATGTTAGTGAGAAAAAGGAATAAATATTCTTCCCTTGAGCAAACCTGAGGAAAAATAAAATTTTCTTTTCCTTTCAAAAAGAGAAAAGAAAATATGCAATGGAAAAAATGTTATGAGCAAATTGTATAGAATTTCAGTTGGACTTTTTTAGGCTGCTGTCAAAGCATAGAGGCATTACTGTGATTGGAGCACAGGACTTTGGAAGCTATTTCCATAGGAGTGACATTAACACTGTGTGATTCATTAATATCTTTTTAATTTATTCTGTTAGGAAAATACTCTGATAGAACAATGGACACAGTAGGGAGACCCTCTAAGGTAGCACCTGGAGCAACAGACATGCAAAATGAATTGGAATTATTCAATAACAGTGGCAGGTGCATAATACATTCACCATTAAATACTGAGCTATGCAATCTACAATCTACATATTCTTTAAAAGTAGAGCTATTGATTGATCACCCATCAAAGCTGAAAACGAAGAATCTAATTGTATTATAGGATTACTAAGCCAAGTCATTAAATGAGATGGGAAGACATCCTATAGATGCTGAATAGCAAAATGAAACATTTGCCAGAGTTCAGAAGTTTCTACATATGAAAACTTAGTACTAATGTTCTTGAAAACATATTTACAAACCTGGAACCTAACCATATGACTGAGAATTTTAGTTCATTGGATTTAAGAGTTGGTAAGAGGATAGCTTGGAAGAATGATATAAAACAAACAATACGAACAGCTTATCATTGATCTTGTTATTTCTGTTTTCTATGGAGAGGACAAGGATTAAAATTTCTTACTCTGTTCTCACATTTCCCAATAAAGGTATTATTTGTTTTCTTTGTGGAATTTTGTACATGTATATGAAATACGGTGTATTCTTCCATTGTCTGCTTCCCTGATAAACTCTCATCTCTACCTCCTTCCATGCACTTGTTTTCTTCTAGAACTAATTCCCATTTCTGTTCTCATGGTGTGTGTATTTCAAAATCTGTTCTTGTTTCCTGTTCTTTTCTCTTTAAACAAATTTCTTTTCTGGATATATAGTTGGCAGAAATTTATGTCTTACTTCTTTGGCTATTTTCTTTACCAGATTGTTTTCCTTGATATGCAGAAGATTTTTAATTTCATGCAATCCCATTTATTAATTCTTGTATTATTTTCTGTCTTATTGGTGTTCATTTTATAAAGTCCTTGCATAAGCCTACATCTTGAAGTATTTTGCTTGTTTTTTTCCACTAGCATCTCATACACATATATATATATGTTTAGATACATGCATATATACAAATTTAGATTTTGAACATGCCAAAAGTCATGCATCTTTTCATTTCTAATTTATTTTGAATAATTGAATAAACTCCATTTCTATCCATTTTTTCTCAGAAATGCCATTATTTTATTCTTCTTAACCAATAAATGAAATTTCATTATGTTTATGCTGCACCTTTTCAGTGATTTATTCCTGTGTTGATGAATATCTAAATTCTGTTCATATATTGCCTGTGGTAGAGTTCAGGATGCAAATCATATGATCACCTCAATAGATAGCACTTAAAATCCACTATTTCCTTATGATACAAAACAAAGCCCTAAAAAAGTTAGGTAAGAAAAGACTGAGACTCAAGGTCATAAAGATATATATACTACAGACATATAACCAATACTATCAAAAATTGGAACCACTTCCCTAAATATCATGAAAGCTAGAAGGATACTCATTCTGTACATGCTTACTAAAATATTGTTTGTCATTTTAGCTGGAGCAATGAGATATGAGAAAGAAATAAAAGGCATATGAATAGGAAAGCAAGAAGTAAAATTATTCCTACTTATAAATTATAAAAGCCCATACTTAAAAATCACCAAAGAATCCGTGAGAAAAGTCTTGCATGGGATAAATATTTTCAGAAAGGGAACAAGATATAAAGTCAGTATACAAAAATCAACACTATTTCTATAGAACAATAATAAACGTAAAAAGAAATTGGGAAAATATTTCATTAACAAATTACACAATAAAACTATCTTAAAATAAAGCTATTCATGAAAGATTATTAATTAAACACTTTAAAACACTGAAGAAATTTATGAAGATAATAGAAAATAGCCAACTAATATTGTGAAAAATGTTTGTAATACCTTCCAATAAGTTGTTGGTCTAAAAATATCAAAAGCCCACCAAATAGTATAGATTCTTGACATAGTTCTTGACTGCCCTCCAGAGATTGACAGTAAGATCCTATTGCTGAAGACACAATGCATATTTATTACAGTACATGGAACGAAAAAAATTAAAAATATCGGGAACTGATCTGGAAATGCTCTCCTTGTTGGACAGTTTTCATAGTAGCAGAATGTGCAAATGCAAACTTCTGGAAGAGAAAAGCAATCAATAGTCTTGTCAGTTCATGAAAACTGCAAGCTGCAAGAACAACCACTCTGGCCAGAGGTAACTCTCAATGCAATAGTGACACTAATGTCAAGAGGACAACCAATAATTTTCTGACTGGATTTAAGACCCCCTTTTCAACAGGAAGCACATTCTTATACTGTAAATCAGGACAACAACTACTAAAGGGGTACACAGTATTAAGGTTTAGCTAAAAAGAAAACACTCTACCAAACTGTTTTAAAGATTTGCATTATACTTATATATTAGAGGAACACTCAGCACTCAATGTTGAATCTTCTGGAAAAAAAGGTGTTTATTACAGAAAATCACAAATGGTAGAAGTTCAGAAAATAAGTGACTGTAATCAACCCAGCTCTAAACAGGACATATAAACAACTGCCCTTCGATTCCAAAGTTCAGGGGACATTTTGGATGAGGGGCTGGTTAAATTGTAAGAGCCTGAAGGGATCAGAAGTGTAGGCAAACATTACCTTCTGGTCATGACAATGCTACTGTGTCCATGAATTCAGGGCAATTATGTGTATTTCCACAGGACTTAGGTAGGATTTTACCTACTATCAACATTACACTGTGAAAGGGGATTGATCGCAAGGAGCTCCACAAGCCCTGAGAAACTATTAAGAGTTAATACTAATGGGAGGGGAAGACAAGATGCTTTCCCCAATGGTATACCCACTGATATATGATTCATGCTCCAGCAGATGCTCAGGCACATACCATCAAAAGCAACCCAAAATGAAACTCACTAGGCCACATAAATAAATTCATGAAAATGGAGGGGGGGGGAAGACTGGTAGTTAAGAAGCAGAGTTGTAATGGGAAAAGAAAGAGGGATGAAACTGTGGATTAAGGTGTGAAAATATCATAAACTCACTGTATTCATATATGAAACTCTAAAAGAATAAAAGTTAAAATTGAAAAATATATTGTGAAAATGAATATAATACTGAAATTGAGCTGCAAACTCAGTTCAATTCCTGACAAAATGACAGAAGTACTCTTCATTGAACTAGAGAAAACAATCTTAAAATTTGTATGGAGATACAAAGGAGGCAAATAGCCTCTTTCCCTTGCAGCAACAATGGCATCAACAGGATAGAGAGAGTAGAAGCCATAAAGGCAGCAGTGGGCAGCCCGGTATGTTGACAATATTTATGTGTGTGGAAACATTCTTTTCGATTTTGTGTTTTAGCTGGGCATGTTCATAAGTGTGCACTTCAAATTCCACATGCACAGAAGCATGAGTATATGCAGAAATATACCATACTACAAAGTGCCCCTTCATATGGATATATATTAGCCTTACTTATAAAATCCCTCATTCTCAGGCTGGAGAGATGGCTCAGGTGTTAAGACTCTGCCTCAAATGCAGAAGGTCCTGAGTTCAGATCCCAGGTCCTAATTAAAAATGCCAGGTGGAAATGGTGGCAATCTGAACTTCCACCCCTGGTGGGCAGAGCCTGGGATCCCAGAGCAGAGCAAAAAGGAATTAGAAACAATCCAGGAAGATTCCTAATTGGTCCTCCACAAGGACATAGAGTGTCCTCACACATACACAAAACAAATAAATAAATAAATAAAAATACCTCATTCTTTCTTTGTTGAGGGAGAACATGCTTGCTTAGTTAGAAAGGTATAATATCTTACCTGTGGATAGCAAAATTCTTTATTTGTGTGTTTACTGTAAGTTGTTGTCCTTGCACGTGTTCATTTCCAAGTGTAGTTCTTGAAGAAAGAGAAATGATAGCTATAATATACCTGACTTCAAAATGTATTAGATAGTCATAGTAAAAAAAAATTGAGTGGTGATGACACACACAAAGAAAACAATTTTTAGATTAAAGGAATACAAAAGACTAATCGACAAACCCTTAAAATTATGGCTACGCAATTACTTAACAAGAAATAAAGAATTTTTTGAAATGAAAAAACATCATTTTCAACAAATATAAGTGAAAAAACTGAATATTCATGTTTAACATATCAAATTAAAACCTTGTCTCTTACCATGGACAAAAGTTAATCCAAAATGGATCAAAGACTCAATGTAATACCTGAATTTGACGCTGCTAGTGGACAAAAAGAACATTGAAAACATTTTAGGCCGGGGTTTTAGAAAAAGAATTCCAATAGAGTAGGACATAATCCCATAAATGGTATCACATGAAATTAAAAACAATCTAGTGAAGAATTAGCCTAAGGGAATGTGCAAAAATCTTTGCCAATGGTACATCCAAGAGTGGATTAATATCTACAGTCTATAAAGAAATGAAAAAGTTAAATGCCCCAAATATAAGTCATCCTATCAATAAGTGGCAGTGTTGAACCAATAGTTCTCAAGATAATAAATGGAAAGGAACAATAAATAATAGAAAAAAGCTTCAATCTTCTTTATTATTAACTTCATAGAAGTGTAATTAAAATTTCCTTGAGGTTACAATGCACATTAGATAGACTACTATCATTTTAAAAAAAACATGGAGGAAGAGAAAGCCTTATAGGCTGCTGCTGGAAATGTAAATCAGCACGTATCAGGAATCAGGACTGCATCAAAATGTAAACAGTAATTTCAAACTATGTGATTTTTTTACTCCAGTATGATTTCTGACAGTGGACAATGAAAAGCAATTTAAGCTTTAAGCAACAGAGAACTATTTAAGTAATATCATATGTAAATCAGCATTTTGGTTCATCCAAAACAAAAATAATAGGTAACATATAATCAAATTTTACTTCCCCTTGAAGGATTCTACACCAGCATGCCACACTGATACTTGGCACATCTTAGTTGTTGCTATTATCTTGCAACTCTAATGGTATCTTAACTAAGTTTTTAAATAATTATTTTATTTTTTCCACTCATATAAACTTAATAGGTACCCCAGTCCCCTCCTTGCCTCCACCCCTCCCCAGATCCCCTTGCTCCCTCCCCATTTTCCCCTTCCTTCCCCCCTTCCCTCCCTTTCTCCCAGTGCCCCCTCTCACCCCCTCCCATCCCTGGAGCATCCTTTAGAGTGAATGTCAAACTTCCCTCTGGGTCTTCCACTCTAATGAGGTGTAAGGACTCAGTAGCATTGCCTAGAGCCCTTTCTTGTGTTTCCCTTTAATATAGGAACACTATTGTGGCTGTCAATCCCTTGCTTCTAAGGATCCTAGTGCCTGTGATCCATGTTAGACTTTGGGGGATCAATGACATGTCGGTAATTGTGCAGGTCATGCGAAGTCCTATTATGGTTACTTAGGCCCTAATTTGTATGGAGTATCTTGCATATCGTTGCTCCTCCCCATCTTTAGACTTTTACTATCTTACTGCCTCCTCTTCAGCAAATTTCCTTGAGCTTTAGGATGGGGAAAGATTAGGCTGGCCTGGCTACAGGTGATTAGTGTAGGGTCTCTGATGTTCTGAATTATGGTTTTTTGTTTTTTTTTTTCAGTTTTGCTGTTCCTGCATCACCCTTGGCTCCATCCTTAAATAATAGTCTTTGATTGAAAATGTAAATTATTAGAACAATTCTAAAATTTGCTGGAATATAATGGTGAAATTATTTTTTGACATTTTGCTATAGAGTCATAAAAAGGGAGACTGAATTTGAGTGCCATATACATACCTGATATTACACAAATTGGATACTTTCACTGCCTAGCAGTGAAAGAAAAGTAGAAAAATACTGTCGTGCAGTGAATTTCTTTAACTGAAGCATTCCTTCTTGGATGGAGACCCATTAACAATCAGGAATTAAGTAAAAGCTGCATAACCCAGAAAGCCAATAATTCACAAATCTCAGGAAGTTCCTGAAACATACAAGATTCATAAGATCCTTTCAAAAACTTATATGAACAGTAACAGTTGCTGAAAAAAAAGGATTCTATCTTGCTACCAAGCTAATTCCACGTCTTGAATGGAGGAATTCAGTTTTTGTGATTTGCTACCCATGATTGGTGGTATTTTCCATGATGCTTTTTAGTAGCCATCCATGTTCCTATAAGTTTGTAAATTGTCACACTCATGTAAGTAATTTTGATAAACTCACTAAACTAAAGCTGCATGGAATCATTTCTCTGGATTGTAATCAGTGTCTTATTTGTGGTGAACAGATATTTTATAATGTCTCCTAGGTAAAGTCACACAGAAAATACATATACATAAAAGATTATGCATCTATGTTTCTATCTATATGAAAAAATTATATATTGCTAATATTTTGCAAACTGAAGTGGGAGAAATTAACTATTTCCTACCAATTAAATATACAGAAACTTGCTTATAACAAATATGGGAGAGTTGCCTATTATAAGCAACTTTTGTTAAGGTATTTTGACATTTAAGTTCTTAGGTTATTGGATTCTTATTGCAGATTATATACCCATACACATTTCAAAAGTTTCACAGAGATGAAAATTGAAGACTATTAAATAGACACTTTTGGGGGCTGGAGAGATGGCTCAGGAGTTAAGCCTCTGCCTTGCAGGCGGAAGGTCCTGAGATCCTAGAACCTACTATAAACACTGGGTAGAAGTGGGGGGAGGGCTGCGTTTCTGGTCCTGGTAGGGTGGAACCTGTGAATCCGGGGGCAGAGTAAACAAGGAGGAGGAGGAGGCGGTTCTTGGTGGTTCCCGAATTCGCCTCTGGTTCTACACACACACACACACACACACACACACACACACACACACACACACACACATACATACATACACCTGCACATACAAATTAATAAATAATAAATAAAAAATAAGTAGACGCTTTGAGTATCTATCTACATTTTAGTCAGAGAAGTATTATCTCTATATATGAAAATTAGAAAACAGAATACTTGATTCTCTGAAACTTTAAAGTTACTGGCTATCTTAAAAAATCACAGAAGCAAATGGCAAACTTGGAAATATATGTGGAAAAGATAAGACAAAGAGTAATTTTTTAGTTAATAAGATGCATTGTAATCATTGTGAAAATAAAATCAAATAGTCCAGCTGAAAAGATATGGGTAGATAATTCATGAAATTGGAAAACCCAATGCCACCTTTAACGCAAAATGTTAAAACTTCCTAGTGAATAAATTTCAAAAGGAGCAAAGTGGATGTGTGTGAATTGAAAATGAGGCAAATATTCTCTGACATTTCAAAGGAAATTAAATTCATAAAATCTCCTCAGAATGTCATTTGGCAAAATAAATCCAGAGACCAAAAGATGCATAAACTATAGCCAACTACTAAGGTGTGGATATCAAATGTCCACCATAGGTTCATTTGTTGGGAATTTGCTCTCTAGATGTTGAAACTTCTAATAGAAATATTAGAAGGCAGAACCTGGTTGGATAAAATACGTGCCTTTGAAGCAGTCTTGTTCCATGAACCTCCCCTCTCCCATTTTCTTTTTTTTAATTTTCTTGAATTTATTATTATTATTAAATTTTTTGAAATTTATTTTTCCACTCATATAAATGTAATAGGTACCCCTGTCCCCTCCCTCCCTCCGACTCTCCATGGACCTCCCCTCCCTCCCTTTCTCCCAGTGCCCCCTTCCCCCATCTCTGAAGCATCCTTTAATGTGTATATCAAACTTTCCTCTGGGTCCTCCTCTCTGATGAGGTGTAAGGACTCAGTGGCATTTCCTAGAACTCTTTCTTGTGTTCCCCTTAAGTAAAGGAACACTAGCATGACTGTTAATCCCTTGCTTCTAAGGATCCTAGTGCCTTTAATCCATGCTAGACTTTGAGGGGTTAATGATATGCTGGTCATTGCGCAGATCATGCAGAGTCCTATTATAATTGCTTTGGCCCTAACTTGTGTGGAGTATCTTGCAGATCATGACTCCTCCCATCCTTGTGCTCTTACAATCTTATCGTCCCCTCTTCCGCAAATTTCCCTGAGCTTCAGGATGGGGAGAGATTAGGCTGTCCTGATTCCAGGTTCCTCTCCCATTTTCTAGCTGCAATGCATTGAACAGCTTTTCCTTTTTTATCCTGTCTGACATCATATTCTAGCTTACTACAGACATAAGGAAATGGATGCAGAGAACCAGTGACTGACACTTCTGAAGCCTAGAGAGGCAAAAGGTATTTTATTTTTAAGTTGATTTATCCAGGTACTTTTCACAACCATGCCAAGTTTGATTATCTAGGTGTGGTGAGGAAGGGAGGGAGGAAGAGAGAAGGAAGGGAGGAAGGAAGGGAAGAAAGAAGGAAGGGAGGAAGGGAGGAAGGGAGGGAGGAAGGGAGGAAGGAAGGAACGAAGGAAGGAAGGAAGAGAGGGAGGGAGGGAGGGAGGGATGGAGGAAGGAAAGAAGGGAGGGAGGAGGGAAAGAAGGGAGGGAAGGAGGAAGGAAGGAGAGAAAAATAATACAGGATGGAGGAAAGGAGGAGGAAAAACATAAGTTAGCTATACTTTTCAAATTTCTCCTAGGAATGTATCAAAATGTAAACAATAATTTCAAACTATTTTACTTCAGTATGATTTCTGACAGTGGACAATGAAAAGCAATTTAAACTTTAAGCAATAGAGAACTGTTCAAGTAATAATCATGTAATATGTCACTATGCTAGTTAGATATACCAACTTGTCAGTTTGACAACTAAAGACTGAACTTTGGTCACATGTGTGAAGGATTAATAGTAATACAAACTCTGAGCAAGGCTGAAGTAGATTTTCTGATTTTTGTGAAAAGACCCAGTCCATGGTAGGTGGAACAATTTCTTTGACAAGCGAGTAAGATGGAGTTAACTATCTCTCAGTTCAAGAGAATTCTTTCGCATACTTGGGCCAATTTTCTATCTGGCAATTGAGGTTTTTCCCTCTCTTAGTGACCTCTGGTAAATATGGTGTGGCAAATTCCATGGGTTCCTGGTACTGGTATGAAATCTACTGTCGAAGTTGACTAAGAACTGTAATTAAGAACCATAAGAAAGAGTAAAATCCCCTTGGTCCATTAAGCAATCTAGTTGTTAATTTCTCAGCAACATGCAGAAATACTGCATCGGTGACTATTAAAAACTACATTTGGTGTCATTTTAGTGAAATTTGGCAATTATTTTCCTACTATATTTAGAAAGAACAATGCTAAAAGCTTTTCAAAAATAATTTATTACCTATAGTAGTATATTAATGTCTTTTGTATAGATGCATATACATTCATTATATTGTGAGTGACAAAAAAGTATTGCTCATGCATTTTGATGTGATTATGGCTTTGAACTATGCAGGTTTATATTTTCTATACTCCATGTGTGTTAATTTCATAATAAATTATGTATTTTATTAAATGAAATATACCCATACATATGGTATATTTGTCTGTGTGCTGTTATGCTATAGCTACTATATGAACCCTGAAAATATTAGAGTGAGAAAAACAGTATCAGATACTCTTACTAGATATTCTTTATATTTTTACACACATAGTGTGAGTGTGTGCATGTGTGTGAGCATGTATGCCCGATGACACTTGAACGCATGCACTTGTGGGTGACATAAGGAATCATCCTGGATTCCTCTCCTCCTTGTTGCATTGTTCTTGGGTTCCCCAGGCTCTGACTTCCAGTGTTGGAAGTGCAGACTTCCACCATTTATGTAGGATTTGGGAATGCAAACTCAAATCTTTTTGTTTGAGAGAAAAAGGTATTAACTCCTGAGTCCTCTTCCCAGCTCCACATATTCTTTTTTGAGCTAGACACTCTCTTTTTAGGTATACTTAGTTAGCTGTTTCTATTCTCCATCATAATTTCAGTAGAGTCTTAAGGCTGCTTATAGACAGACACAGTAAACCCCTCCTCCCATTTCACTCTAAGTAGATGATGCATTGCACATTGCTGATTAAATAAAATATGCAGAACCATAACACCTTCTAAATATGAAAATTAAGGATATACAATCAATGTGGACTGCTTCATTTTTATCTTGTTCCTTGAAGTATACATATAACATTTTCTGTGAAGTCATCACTCACTGAATATGAAACTTTTGAATTAATTTTAGATGTTTATATCATCTACATGAAAGCACTGTGCATTTTCAGTGAAGATGTCATATTTAATTTATAAAATGTCAAATAATTTATCTTTGAATTGCCAATAGGCAATTTTGCATTCAATTTCAGTAAGTAGGTACAGGTATTTGGTAATTACAAGTTAGAAGTTTCAACTTGTTCTGGATAAAAAATATTGACCCCTGACATCTAACTAGATTCTATGAGTCACAGTTCAGAACACATTTTGTTATTAAACACTGTGCTTGGGTGAGAAAATAATTCCTAAGCCTCCAAATGTGAATTTTCAACAAAATGCCCATATGTCTGTCTACGTTATGGCTACAGTAGACACTACTTATTTATTTTTATGAGAGAAAGTCTAGATTAAATTGGTAACAGCCAATAGCAAATTCTGAAAGTCAATAATGTTGAAACAGCTCATCTTCTATCACAGTTAAATACTGCTTTTTATGTTGAATTTTGGGATTGTTCATACTTTCCAAAGGTCACGGTGATCAGACCAATAACAATGACAAGAACATAATGGAAGAATTTAATAAATGTGTTCTTTTGAATTTATTTGGCAATATGAAGTAACGCTGGCTACATTCCTTGACAAAACATCTTCAATAATTAATACTATTCAGTGTTTGAGCAAATTCACCTTAAAAAGATGATTGTGTTCAATTTCTTTAGACTTTGAAAGTCTATTAAAGAAATTCAGTGTGTAATTGTAGAATGAAGTAGATATTTGAATACTTTCAATGCCATAATATTGCCAATTGTTGTGATAATTACTATCAAAATCAACAGGTGGAAATTGTTGGCTGTGTTTAGGTGTGAGACATTTGTGTATGTGTACACATATATCTGAACATGTGTGTACATGTTTATGCATGTCTATATATGTGAATACACATTATGTCAACCACATTTAAATTTTGCAATACCATCTCCCACCTACTTATAGATTGGAAGATTTTTTTAAAGTGGTTTAGTAAGACACCTCTACTATAAAGTAGTTTTTCCTCTGCCATTTTGTTCTCCTGGCATGTATATAAAAGCATAAATCTGAGACATGAAATGTGGAAATATGCATATGGAAAGTATCTTAATCTTCTTTGCTTAGTATAAAAATATTGTACAACTTATAAAGAACAGAGATTTATTTCTATTTAAGGTGAAAAATCAAATCTCAAGATACCAGTATCTCAGGTAAGGCTTCTTGTGTGGTAACACAGCAGAATGTCTTGCATGGCCAGCCAGCATGAATCAAAGAGAAAGTACAAAAGGGGCCATCTCCAGACAGGGTTGGAGGGGCAATGGAGGAAAGCAGGGATAAGTAATATGTTTGTAAAACTAGAAAAATAAATAAAATATATAAAATAAAAATGAATTAAAAATGCTTATATTTAGAATTAAAAAAAATACTGCTTGGGCTAGATAAATGACTTAGAGGTTAAAACTCTGCCTTGCAAGCAGAAGGTCCTCAGTTTGGATTCCAGATCCCATGTAAAAACACAAAGTGGAAAGGACAGTGGCCTGAATTTTGAGCTTGGGTAGGTAAAGCCTTGGAAATTCCAGAGTGAAGCAAAAAGGAGGTGAAAGTAATCCAAGATGAAAAAGTGGTTTAGTAAGACACCTCTACTATAAAGTAGTTTTTCCACAGAGACAAACAGTGCCCTCTGATACATATACACAAAAAAAACCCCAGAAATTTATTAATTTAAAATATACTTTTATTTCATAGAATTGTAAACAATTTCTGCACATAAACTTTAAATGAAATGATTTTTTAATTATTATTTACAAACTAGGTATCTTGTTGTCCCTGTCTCCTCCATCCCAGGGATCGCAGCTCCGTCCTACAGGACGGTCCGGTGGGTCCTCCACAAGGGAGATCCGGGAAAGGTGAGTGCGCTATCTGCCCACTCCCAGCCCTCCCTCCCAAAGACAATCTGATGAGACAGGGAGTCTAATCAAGAAGGAACTCCTCTATTGCAAGTCCACAGCCATCTTATAAAGGCAGAAATAGTAAGAGGAATACCAGGGCAGGGAAACAGGCAACCAATCATCTTAAAGGTCAAGCCAACACGCAGGCTGTAGTGAAATTTCTTCAGAACATCCTGAGCTACTCCCTTCTGACTTCCTCCATCCTGAGCTGTTCAACACATCCTGAGCCGCCCCCTCCTGACTTCCCCGGAGCTGGTCAAAACATCCTGAGCTGCCCTCCAGACTTCCTCCATCAAATCATCTTTGGCTAAACTTGCCAGAATATTGAGGTCACCTAGACTGAGACCTCCACATATCTCCCTTTTTTGTTTTGTAACGAGGTTGGCTCAAAGGGTTGTTTCTGGAGCAAACCCCAGGGGAACATCTCATGAAGGTAGCTACACCCTTAGAGTAGTCTTCTCTATTGAGGAACCCAAGCAACCTCTTAGAAGGCCAATTGTATCCAAGGGTCCTGAGGGCCTCTAGCGGGTGTCTCCTCTAGGATCTGTGTAAGCATAATCATCTTTTATTGTGAAGTATTTTTTATATTATCTTTCTTATGGGGTATATAGTCTATAGCAAAGCAAGCCCAACAATACAGGCCATAGGCTGGGGGACTAAGCCCCAACCCATTGGTTGTAGCATATCGGGATTAATTACATAGCTCCAAAACAATCCCCTCCCAAGTTCTACCAGTAGCAGTAGCAAGAGCATCATAATTCCGTAGACTTTAAGCCTTCTCTTTTGATCCATGAAGCATAACAGTAAATATGTTCAGGTGAGGAACACTGCCAACATGATTTTAGTCTCTCTCAAAGGGTTGAGTTGATCCCTCCAAGCCAATGGATTAGGTCAGAAGTAGTCAGAAACAGGACACTATGATGGCCCCTCCAATGAGGATCAATGCGATGGTCCATCCCGTGTTCGCCATGGCCTGTGGGGAGATAAAATCTATCTCAAGGGTGATGTTGCCCATGGATCTGATTAGGTCTGTTTGTTTCTCTTTTTTTTTCTCTTCTTTCCCCTTTTTGGTCTATTCCTTTCCATGAGAAGTGTCAGGGCTTGGATCATCAAGGGTGTAATGGGATTTCTGTCCAGTTGGATGTGGGAATGTAGTAAAACAAAACATCGGGATGGTGAAGCAGGGAGAGAAAATGTGTAGTATATAATTTTGACAGATAGGAGGGCTGCTGGCCATGCCCTGGGGGAGGATCAGCCATTCAAATCTTAGGTCAGGGCCGCTGAAGTTCGTAGCTGGCATGAAGAATGCTAAGGCACCAACCACCAGACGGTGCACTTCCCCCACGCTACTATCAGGGTCAGGCCAAGGCTGTCAGTGGACCGCTTTCCATGATGTAGACTGTCTGCGCACACCACATAAAGGGGGGCCAGGGAACAGCCTCCACGAGGGGGGGAGCGTCTTCTTTTCTAATTACGGTGCAGTCAGCCCCAGTATCAATAAGGCACTTAAAAGACTTTCCACCAACTGTCAAATTCATTTTTGGTCTCAATCTGGGAACTAAGGGCACCATCCAATGGGCTCTGACCGCCTTCCTCCCCTTATTTAACCGGGCTGGGGGGATGGGCCCCAAGGGAGTTTAAAGGCTGGCCCTGGAGGTGGAATCTGGACTTACAGTCCTTTGCCCAATGAAAGCCTTTCTTGCATTGGGGGCATGGTGTTTGAGGAAGCCCGGGAGACAAGGGAAGTGATGGATGATTCTTTGCTTTATGGGGACATTTTCTCTTAAAATGGCCTTTTTTGCTACACCCAAAGAACATCCGCCCCTTGCTGAAGGAGACCTGTTGTAAAGTACAAACTAAGGTAGCCATGTCCTTACAGTGGGAGTCCCGCAATGCAGAGGCCATGGCCTGGGCCCGATGAGTAGCAGACACCACATCTTTAGTGGCTATCACACATTGGTCCATTAACCTCTCCCTTAGTCCACAGCAAGCAAGGTTATGCTCTGAATTCATTCCTTCCCATACCAGCATTTTGGTGAAATGATCTCGAAGGTCCACTGGGGGCATCTTTTGATACTCTTTAATTTTAACCCTGTCTATGAAAGAAGGCAAATCCTCCCATTTTTTGATGCATGCCAGCAATGGGTGACTCAGAGGGGCCTTCATCTAGTTTTCTCCAGGCCACCAGCCCAGCCATGCGGACTTGGTCTCCATACAGTGCGGATACAGTCACTTGTTGTGGGCCTGAGGAATATAAGGCAGCAGTCCCTGACAGCATACCCATGGAAATAGGGATGGGGGGATTGGCATTATAGTTTTGCTCAGCAGTCTGCTGGCACTCCTCCTTAAAGAGAGCGCACCATTTGATATAAAGGGGCCTGGTGAGAACCGCATAGGTGAGAGATCACTAGTCAGCCACAGTACATCTTTGATGGGCAATACCCTGGAGAATGGTCTCAGTCCAGGGGGCATTAGGTCCATCCTCCAGGACTGCCTTTTTTAACTCCTTGAGGTCTTTAGCCTCCCAAGAATTCCAGGCTGCAGGGCCGTTCCCTCTGGGGTTGAGATTTACTGGGAATGCTTCGATGGCCCTATGGTCTGGTTCCCAGTAAGGTTCTCTGTAAGTTGGAGGTTGAGATTGTAAGGTTTCATAATCCCCATGTCTCATTTTGTCAGTTGGTGAGGGCAAATGGGGGAGCGTTGGATATACCTGTTTATGGGGTCTCTTCTCTGGAGATTCATGTTGGTCCTCTTTAGCAGCCCTGGGGTAAATTTTAGGCCAATCCACCATTTTAGATGGGGGAAGTTCTCACTTTTAGAACATCCTTCCTTTTTTTATTGAATTTATCCCAATCCACAAAGAACGGACAATGCCAGCTAGGCAAGGATCAAACAAATTGGCAAAGGTGATCCAGGGCACAAATTGTATTACCACCTCCCAAACCTTTAAGAGATTTTCAGGCCTCTACTTTTAAGCATGTATCTCAATGCCTTAAGTGCTGGGTTCCGGAGCAGCAAGGGTAGAAAAAGGAACAGCATAAACAAAAGGAGCAGAAGCAGCATCAGGACTATCAGGAGTATTAGGGGCAGAAGGAGGAGGAGCAACATGAACAGAACGAACTTATTAGTTGTGTTACTCATCTCTTGGGGGGTCTCACTCACCTCATAGACCACTTAGCCCCAATTGGACTTTGTGGTACTCTCAAATCTTCATGTCCCACATTGGGCACCAGATGTGGGGGTCCCTGGGAATTGCACCTCCGTCCTGCAGGCCGGTCTGGTGGGTCCTCCACAAGGGAGATCCGGGAAAGGTGAGTGCGCTGTCTGCCAGCTCCCAGCCCTTATTCCTGAGGACAATCAGACGCGACAGGGAGTCTAGTCAAGCAGAAACTCCTCTATTGCAAGTCCACAGCCATCTTATAAAGTAAGGGGAATTCCAGGGCAGGGAAACAGGCAACCAATCATCTTAAAGGTCAAGCCAACAGCAGGCTGTATGTAGTGAAATTTCTTCAGAACATCCTGAGCTACTCCCTCCTGACTTCTTCTGTCCTGAGCTGTTGAACACATCCTGAGCCGCCCCCTCCTGACTTCCCCTAAGCTGGTCAAAACATCTTGAGCTGCCCTCCAGACTTCCTCCATCAAATCATCTTTGACTAAACTTGCCAGATTATTGAAGTCACCTAGACTGAGGCCCCCACACTCCCACCCATCCCTCCCTTTTCTCTCATCTTGTCCTCTCTTCTCCATTCCATCTCTAATTTGCCTGTCTTCCATTTTAAAACATATTTTGTAAGCATTAAATAACCTTCTAGTTATTTCTTAAATTTAATTAAAGTGGTTTTCAGCCCTTTCTACTGGACAAGTTGATGAGAGTTTAATTAGTGTTGTTGGCTAAACTAATTGCCATTTAGTTTGAGAGGAAAATGACCTTCCAGTAACAAGCATTACTTACAATTCTACCTTTCTCTCTAACAATATACCAACTATAATTTCACATAGTAAGCCTCCTACATATTTTTTTAAATATTTTCTCTTTTTTATTATTTATTATTTATTTGATTGTGTGTGTATGCATGTGTGTGCCTATGTGTGTATGTGTGTGTGTGTGTGTGTGTGTATGTGTGTGTGTGTGTGTGTGTGTGTGTGTGTGTGTGTGTGTGTAGAACCACGGATGAATTCGGGAATCACCATGGACTGCCTCCACCTCCTCTGTGCCCCGGGATTCACAGGCTTCACTCTACCAGGACCAGAAATCCAAGCCACCCCACTTCTGCCCGATGTCTATACGTGGGGTCTAGGATCCGAACTCAGGACCTTCTGCCTGAAAGGCAGAAGCTTAACCCATGAGCCACCTCTCCAGCCCCCTCCTACATATTTTTAAGGACAGAATACATGTAATCGAAGTACAGTTTGAATGCAAAATGCCCCATATAGACTCATGTTATATTTGTGTGTGTAAACTTGTTTTATTAATTAATTTTTACTAGAGAACATTATACATGTATATAAAACATTCGGGTTACTCTCAGGTCCACATCCTCTGAGTTCCCTCCAAACGCTGTCATTGACCTCTTTTCCCACACTCACGTTCTTTTGTTTTGTTTCATGACCCACTGACCGAGTGTAACCAGGACTATGTGTATTACTGTGGATTTGGAAGTATTTATTGGTGTTTGGTGAGCTCCCCAGTGGGCACACGACCACAGACAATGACTCCCTTTCCTCAAGAATCCATCAATTGCCCACAGTAGAGCACTGGAATTAGTGTCTATGAGCCCCTCCTCCAGCCATTACTGTTGACAGCCTCAGTTTGGTGGAAATCAGTGCAGGCAATCTCAGATGATGAATGTGGGATTGTCCAGTTGTGAAGTTAGCTTTCTGCAACCATTCTTCTGATTTTCCTGAGAGTCTGTGAGCCTTAGAGGAGGAAGAATAGATGTCCTGTTTAGTAGTTAGAAAACAGTTATTACTTACTGTGTAAGACCAATATCAACTCATGATATTTGGCAGGTTCTGAAAATTTTAAATTAAACTCAGTTGGAGGAGGCAAGGAGACCATCCTTGGAGATATCTCATTCTTTATCTCTTGTACCTTTGTCTCTCTCTCTCACTCGTTCTCTCTCTCTCTCTTTCTCTCTCTGTCTCTTTCTTTCTCTTCTCCTCTGCCATCATGATGTATCATCTTACAACATCTCCTGAAACTCTTTGTTTTGCATTTTTGGATCTAACATATTAAAGGAAATACATTCCCATAGTTTCTTCTATTCTGCAATATTAATTTGAATCTGATAGATTAGAAAGTAGATTGCCTTAACGAAAGATTTAGGACTGTATTTGGCTTATAGGAGCTCCTTGCTAGCTATTACCATTATCGAAACAGCTAATTGTACGTTTGACCTTGCAGACACAGATATCTTGAAGCACTTTCAAACTTTTTTTCACTCTACTAGAAAATTACATTTTTTCCTTTATTAATTTGTTACAGTAACAAATCTTTTATTTAAGATCATTTCTAAAAACTCACTACTCTTAAGAACCTGGTCCCAAGCTTATGTAGGTCCTGTGGAAGTAGTCACAGTTTCAGTGAGTTCATCATGCCATATCTAGAAGATACTGTTTGATGAACATGGAAGCCACAGAATCACAAGATCGCAAGAAGAATCATATCCTCAAGTTACCAGAGGTGGCTAGTACTAGCTATTGGAAGGGTATGTGTTTTCTTTATTAGTATAGCCATTGACATATCACCCATGTTCCCACAAACGCCCAGATACATGCTAAAGCAACCTACAAAAACATGGTGAAAGTTGGAACTCTGGATGGAAATAAGAATGGAATTGAAATTGAAGAGAAAGGAAGAATGAAATCACATAGAATGTGTGAAAACGGAACTGAAATTCATTGTATTCATACATGAAACTATCGACGAATCAAAATTAATGAAACAAATTCTGCATTTTTTCTAGTTGTTATAGTATAGTCATTTTAAGTGTTGTCCCTCTTTTAAAAATATTTTATTTAGTTATTTGGGATAGAGTAAATGAAAGAGAGCACAAGCATGCAATTGTACAGAATTGAGAGTCAGAAGATAACTTTTGGAAATCAGTTATCTCCTTATACTATGTGGGCTTTCAGTGATCTTACTCAAAACTTCAGGTTTGTGAACAGGCTTCTTGCTTACTTAACTATCTCTCCAGGATCTTTCTCCCCTCCTCGTAACTCTTGTGCTTGAGCCCACGTTAAACTCTTTTCTTAATAAGCTCCTGCAGTGCTTCATAAAAGTGAAAATGAATAAAATGGACAAATTTTTTATATTTGTCTCCATATTTTTTCTTTTATTGCATAATAACTTTTAAGTATCAAATACATTTCAAAAATGTTTTATTTTTTAGACCTGTAAATGAAATCAAACTTTATTTAATCATTTCTTCACTTTTGGAACAATAAGATATTTCCCACTGCTTGCTCTAATAAATTCACTGTAGTTATGATATTCTTGGATATAAATCATTGTTGCATATCTGATTATGTTTTCAGAATAAATTTCTGAAATATAATTACCAGAGCAATGAATACAATGTTTTTAAATCTGTGGTTCTGCCTTATTAAATTTCTTTCTAGAAGGTTTATTAAATTTCTATTTATAATTCTGATTGTTCCTCCCTTTAATCGAAGTAGAAAGTGTCCATATATAGTGCAATGTAACAGTTCTGGTTTTCTATGTGTATGCGGGGAGGGGACTTCTGGCCACTCCTTTTACAGAACATGTATCTTCTAAACTCTTAGAGCTTTGGTGCTAGCTAGTTCCTTGTTGTGCAACAGTTTCTTTTTAGCCATCTGTCATATAATTCTCAAAGTTTTCCCCAGTTCTTCACTGTTTTTCTCTAAAAGCTCCACTTTCAAACTCCTGATAGAGGTTCCTTTCTTTCCAGGTTTTGTTTGTGTTTGCTTGTTTTCTCGTGCCAGACTCCAAGAATCTTCTCCTGAAATAGGAATTCTTTACGGTCCCATCTCTGATATGCCCCAGATGTCTGTACTCATACCTTTTGCACTAGAAATGCTCCATGTTTGTTGGCTTAGGGAGCACGCTGACATGCCCTACATGTGAATACATATAACTGCCTGATATGTGACACTACTTTAAGGAAGTGTAGTTTCTTCCTTCCAGGGATTCTATACTGTGTCCCAGATTTCCTAGATGTCTTCAGGGTCTGTATTTTAAGGATTATTATGAACTTATTCTAAAAATGATGAAGCTTATTGTCTCTAAAACTGATTTTTGATCATAGAAAAGGCAAGGTCTACAGATAGGTGTACCAGTGGTACTACAGGCTCACAAATCTTTAAATTTGCTTCAATAACCTCACATCTAAAAAGACTGTTTTAATATCCATATTGCCATTGACAACACAAGAGGACCCTGTCAACAACTGGTATGTAAGGGAAAGAGTCTTAAGACTTCCTCAGAATACATATCCTGTTAATGACTGGTGGAGGAGGGAGAGATGCTTTTTTCAGAAGTGCAACTGCTGGTGAGATATGCATTTTCATGCACACAGCCCTCACCCATTCTCCTAGAAACAACTCTAATGAATTCACACACACACACACACACACACACACACACACACACACGGCATGAAAGTAGAAAGTAGGTTAAGTGGGATTACCAGGAGTTGGTGGAGGAAGAGAGAGCAGAAAAATGTCACATTATATACATGCATGAACTTCATTACTGTGAATAATGAATACTGTGAATAATGTTTATCTGCATGGTTGATGAAAAAATCATAACAAAACAGCTTAGGGAAACAAGAACTTAAATTTTTATTTATGATAGTCTGGTTACAATTTCTTGTCCAGCTTAGCAGGAGAGCCCACACCAACACCAAGGGCCAAGGTAACTGATCCTATCATATCCACACAATGACTGAGCTGAGAGAGGGACAATTCTCATTCACCAGATCAGCATGCAAGGACAAGTAAAGAGAGAATGTTATCTTTCTCAACCAGCTCCCTCTATATTGTTCATCTGTTGAGGGGTCAGTCCAACCCACCCTGAGATGGACCTTCCCCATCAGTCTTCTCCAAGTTTACTCTAGGCTTAAATCAATTATTATTTCTTACAAATGTTCTCAAACTCTCAACCATCAAGTTGACACCTGTATCTAGCTATGACAAATATTTTAAAAATCTGTGTGTCTAGTTTACTGAATGTTGCTGCATATCCGAAAGGGGGATCAGCTGTGTGCTATGGTTAGAATCAAAGAAAGTGAATATTTTCCCATGGTATTTAAAAGCAGTAGTAGAAGATACACATGATCTGGCTTCAGAACTACACTCATTTAGCACTATCCTCTTTACATTAAATGCTTAAGAGATATTTACATTTTTATATAGCCAATATTTAATACAATGCTGAAAATACAGAAAACATTGAATAATTTTTCAAATTAATTCAAAATTAATTTCAAATTAATCTAAAATTTGATAAACTAATAGCAAAAAGTCTAAACAACATGGTCCTTCCTTTTTATAGTTTTTGTTAAATTCTCATCACTTCCAAAACATATGGTTTTCCCAGACCTCTTTATATAAAGAGTTTTTATTGCTTTCTCTTTATGTTGCATCTTAAAAAACAACATTGTCTGCCTCCTTTGGTCAAGATTTCTGTATAATAATTTATGCATATATCTAGATGGAGTTACCATAAACATCTGGCGATAACCAAATCTGTTTAATGAATTAGTAATCTAGTGTAAAGGTATGAGGTAGAGATAACAGTCTGATTTCATGGGGTTGACATGAAGGACAAATACAAAAACTATAAAGGAACTTTTCTATAGCTACATAATTTTACATAGTAGTGATTATGATTTCTTACTACATGTATGGAGCATCAGAAGAACTTTTGCTCCTACTTCATAGATATTAGTAATTATTGTCTTTTTTTCTACTTCAACATAATCTGGGTTAGATTTTCATCATCACTAGTGGAAAAGAGAAAAAACTATCTTCTAATATATACTGTTCAGGCTTTAGTCTTTTTAGGGCAAACAATTTAAGAGATCTCTTATATTAGACTGAGATTCATGAACCATTTAACAGAGCACTATTTTATTGCCTTGATGAGCAAGTCAATATCAGATTCTGAGATATAAAGAGATGGTGAACAAAATCTTGACAAGTTTTCTGCCCTCAGGGAGTTTGATTTCCATCTCTAATAACACAGTTTCAGTTTTTAAATTTTGTAATTATATCTCTTTGAAAATTTTTTAGATAAATACTTTAAGCCGGCTCATCCCTTTGCCTCTTAGGAGATTCAGTAAATACTTTAAGAAGAAATCCCTCCATGAAGATTAATGAAATCAAATTTAACCTTTTGGATTTGAGGGAATAATTCCTTGTCACTCATGGGTAAGCCATGAACATTACCTGGTTAGTAAATCTCTTGATTTTTGGTATCAAGAGATCTAATTAATTTAGATGGATTTGGAATTAGTCAATACATTTGAACACAGCAAAGACAAAGATTGTGAGTCTTATCCACCCACACTCAGAACTTTGTATTTGATTGAGAGATGGTAAATTTTGCTTTCTACTGCCAAGATAATAAAAAAAGAGCTGATGAATTTTGAGCAGCATCACATTAATCAGAGATGACCAAAGACTTATAACACTGATAACATTTTATATATATGTATGTATATTCACATATATATATATATCCATGTAGATGATCTTGTTACTGAATATCCATTCTCTCATTTTGTCATGTAGGCAATGAAAATATTTTGTAGTCAAGGAGTCTGTTTCAGTCACTTTCTTTTACTGTGACCGAAGATCTAACAATTCAGATAAGAAGGGTTCTTTAGATTCTGGTTTTGAGGGTATACTCCATGATGGTAGAGAAGCCATGGTAGCAAAAGCATATCTCAGCTGTGCAGCAGGAGTGTGTGACTGTTTCCTTACTTTTGGGTATACTATTAAGCAGAAAACAAATGAGAATTAATCAAAAGCAGTACTAAAATCTGGCTTTCTCATTTTTTCCACTTCATCCAGGACTCCAACCCATGATATTGTGCTGTTGTCATTCAGGAAAACTCTTCCCTATTCAGTTAATCCTTGCTGGAAAAGTTCTTGTACATATAACCAAATATGAACTTTATGAAGGCCTTTTTTATTTTTCAATCTAATAAGATTTATAATTGAAATTTGCCAACCTAAATTTGTAATAGTGAAGCCAAGAAATGTTTTCTGAGTAATGAAGTCATTCTAGAAAAACTGATAAGAATTTCATATAATGTACAATGGTTTCCTTTCTAATTGCTGTGATAAAATATGAAATAAAAACAATTTAGGAGAAAAAGAGCTGAAATTTCCACATTATAGTTCTTTGTGGTAATAGTCACAGCATCATGAACTGAGGAAATTTGTTATATCACTGGCTTAGTTAGTAGCAGAAAGGAGTGAATGTGTGTACATATTTGTTTGCTTGCTAATACTCAGTTCACTCTTTAATGTTATACTATTCCAAACTAGGTGTTCATGGAACAATGCCACACATTGTCTGCTGGGTCTTTCAAAGAATTTATACATCATTGGCATACTCTGAGGGCAATCTCAACACAGAGATTTCTCCCAGTTATGGGACACCACCTGCATTCTAGGTGTCAAAATATCAATACAATCACACCAAATTATTTTTAAAAACTTGTGATAAAAGCTTTTTTGAACCCATTACACCAATCTTACACACTCCTGGCAATGCTATTAAAGTTGGGAGTTTATCTGTCCTCTGAATGAACCATTAGAGAGGCGAAGAAAACCATTTTCCATGGGTTTTGAAACAATAAAAGTTGAAAATTGCAAAAAATATGAAACCTGTATCTCCCCTACAGAAATTGACATCAGAAGAAAATCTGATCTTTCATGCCATTGTAAATGATTATGGTCCATGCTACTGGGAAAACCAATTCTTCAGGAACCAGTCGCTTTCCTAAAGATTTCTTGATACTACATTCTTTGGAGTGGTCTTCCCTTCCCAGCATCTTTTCCTTAGTAGGCTTAACTTTCTCTGCCATTCTTCATCTTTCAACTCTGTAATCTTTCTGAAATTTATCCAATTACTTCAGTTCTTTTATACAAGCCCTGTCCATGTCATAATCAACTATTAAATGACTTATTACATGTTCATTTGTCACCTGTCTTGTTCTTATTTACTCTATTGATTACAATAGTCTCTAAATAATAGATTCTTAAAGCCATACTTCTGATAGATATACTTCAATGATTTTTAAGTACATTTCAGGTGAAAGCTAAGGTCATATCTCTTTGAAGTCATCATAGTTTAGCCTTTAATGACCAATGTTGTTGAGCTCTTTGCTTTCTCCTTAATTTAGCTTTCCATTCTGAACTTTGTTGATAATAAATATTTTATTTTCCATGAGAACACTATGCAAACACCATTGCCAGTGTCTGGAGCTCTATGTATGTCATTTTTTTATGTGAAAATCTCATAGCATCTTGCTTCTTTGTATGTATCATTCTAATCTATTTCTTCTGCTAATGCCATTTGTGAATAGAACATCTGTCTCGAATGATACATTCTAGAGTATATATCTCTGGTTTTCATCCTTGCCCTTTCATTAGCGTGGGTTTCTTCATAATAATATTGCATATTGTCCTAGATCTCTACTGCCTGGTATAATGTCTGCCAAAGGGATGTAACTCAACATTTGGGCTCATTTCAAGATTTTTTCATTATATCTTTATATTATAAAATGCCTGAATTCCACTCTTTGTACACACATCTTTGATCTAACTTATGCCAGAATGTTCCCTTTGTTTGGACAGCATAATAGGCTTTGGTTAGAGTTTTATTTAAACAATCACCAAACACAATTTGCAACATTGTTCATTTGTGAAGAATTTTCACAGCATGTTCTTATCATTTCTTAAAATGTTAAGTCAAGTGCTTCCTTCTATTAACTGCTCACTTGTCTCTTTGTACCTTATACTCATTGTGTACTCATTTGGCTGCTTCTCTTATCTAGGAAAGAATTGAGAATTTTCATCTTTTTAATTTTGAAATTGTGTAACAGAGTACTTCCTACGTATTTTCCACTGAACAAATATTTGTTGGATTTAATTAATGCAAAAACAAGAAACTACGATTTCTACCTCATTAAAAAGATACAGAGCTGTGTCTCCACTTTGACTCTCCAGAAACATTCAGAACTTTTCTCTGTGTAATGACAGGATAGACTTGATGGGATGCATCAACCCTTGTTCTTTGATTTCTGACTCAGGTGGCCAAGATCAAAAGTAAGAGAAGAATGTGAAAGAGTGTGTTCAAATAAACATTTCCTGCATACCAAAGAGTCCTACTGTTTGCTTGCTGTTGTAAAAATACACATAGTTAAGGCATTTTCCATTTTTTTTTAATTTTTCCCTTGTCTTTAGAAAAATAGACTTTCTAATATTCTTAACTTACTCAAGAATTATTTTTCAATAAAGGCATTGACTGGTAAAGAGTGTGCCTTTAAAATTTTCCATCATTCCCTCTTTAAGATCCATGTTGAAAAAAATACTGTGATAATTTAGTTCAGTACTCCTAGCAATGAGAAATTTGGGGCAATTATCAAGAGGCCAGAGATGCATTTCTTCTGAGTCTATGCACAGATCAATGTAACATAAGATTCAGCTCAGGGACTTGAATAATGGCGCCATAGTAAGAATCTTTGCTATGTAAGCTTGAGTACCTAAGTTCAGATCCATCTAATCCCACAAAAATTTAGCCATGTGAAGTAGAGAGAGGGAAATATCTGGGTTTTCTGGCACCCAGCATAGCTCCAAGTTCAATGAGAGAGGTAGCCATAAGGGAATAAGGCAAATAATAATAGGGAAGAGAAGAATGCTGGATGGTCTTGTCTGTCCTCTTTGTACTTATGTACAGTTGCAAAGAAGTGTATATCTATACATATATTTATACAAAATCCATCCTCTCTCTCTTTCACACACACACATACACACACATTCACAGAACACAAATACACAAACACAAAATAACTAGTCCTTTCACACATGTAAAATTTCTCCATGAAAATCTACCACTTTCTTTACACAATACTGTGTATTATATAGCTAGCTACCCATGGTTAAATATATCTCCACTCTATAATAGAAAAGCTTACTTTTATTATTTAATTGCACCATTTCAGAGGCATTGGTTTATTTGTTGTTTTGTTTTTGACAATTGTTTTTCATGAACTTGACTGCTTTCATTTTTGTTGCTATATTGACATATTCGTGGATGAGCATCTATTTGAATAATTAATTCTTATTTTGATAGCACTAATACACAGGATGACTTTAAATGGCATTTTTGACATTGAATATTTTCTCATGCTTCAAGAAGAATATTTAACAAAGGAAATATTACATTTACTTCATTTTTTAGGTCTCAAATTGCTATCAATTTGCTAACTTGGTACTATTTTTCATGTCTTTGGTCCATTTTAAGTCTCTTCTTATTGAGGTTGCACTAAATGTTAAACAAATATAAATCATATTTTCTTCAATAAATTCACCATTGGGATATTGTTTTAGCTTTTCTAATTCTGTAATAAAATACACTGAAAAAGTAAATTAAGGGAGAAAGGGTTAATTTTGGATCATAGTTCATGCTGGAGAAGTCATGGCACCATGAACCTGAAGCAATTCAACCACAAGGGAAGGAGAGAGTGATGAATTCTATATTCTCATTTCATTGTCTTTTATACAATTCCTGCCAGGGAATGGTGCCTCTAAAATTGAGCAGGTTGCTCCATCTCAGTTAATCTAATCAAAACAATTATACCACAGACATGCCAAGAAACTGATCTGCCAAGTTATTCCAGATCTCATCCTAAGGACAACTGAGTATAACCGTCACATGTATAAATTGTTATCATCAATGCCAAGAACATTAATGACAGGCAAACACCAGTATGGTTACCTATCTATTTTCTCACAATCACAAATGAGATAAATCATATAATATTTGTCTTAATCCTAGTCAAGCAAATACTCCAAAATTTATGATATTCATCAGAATACCACAAAATCAGTTTTTGTTATCTACTTCTTAAATTTTCTCTAATATTCTATTTCCGTCATTATCAGCATCATTTTCCCATGTTTCTCTATCCATCTGATATTTCTTTAAATTTTTTATTATTATTTATTTATTCAATTGTGCATGTATGTGTGTGTGCATGTGTGTATGTATATGTGTGTGTGTAGAACTACGGACGAATTCGGGAACCACCATGGATCGCCTCCACCTCCTCCTTGTTTACTCTGCCCCGGGATTCACAAGCTCCGCCCTACCAGGACCAGTAACACAGGCCGCCCCCGCTTCTGCCCGGCATCTATACGTGGGGTCCAGGATCCGAACTCAGGACCTTCCGCCTGCAAGGCACAGGCTTAACCCCTGAGCCATCTCTCCAGCCCCCTGATCATATTTCTTATCTCCTCTCTAGGCTCATTCTTTCTTACTTGAAGGTATCATTATAATTTTGAGACAATATATCACTATATAGCATGATTTCTGACTTTTCTTGTGGACTATGTAACCTTGTCATTGCCAGGACTATAACTGCCATAGTTGTTACATTTAATTTATAGCTCATGTTTCTCTGTGCTGTATGTTCCTATAGCCATGGCCTCAGCCACATTTCTTCTCTATCACTGAAAAATAACATTTATGGTCTTTTTTATAAACATAAGATATATCCATTTCTAGGATACCTTTCTTGGATGTGGTTTTCCTTCCAGTAGTCATCCATATTGAAATTCTATGGATTTTTTTTTCCAAAATACATTTTAATACTTACAGTTTTCCATTCTACCCTATTGTGTAACAGTTGATCCTAATGTGAAACTACATAAGTTATCTATTTACCCCAAAGAGTGAACCAATCACAGGGCAAAGTCAAGATTATACCAAAATCCAAATTGACAAACCAATGAGTTTATTGTGGTTACTTACGAGAGTCAGGGTGAGGGATTACAGGAACAAGAATAACTTTCAAAGTCCACTTCAACATGAGCATTAAATTGCAAAAATATGCATACACAGAACATTCTGTACAATTTATTGACACTTTTTATGGTCAGAGATTTTGCTATTGAAAACATGACTAGACAGAGAATCTCATCTAAGGCAGTCGTTTGCTACATTTTTTTTTTTTTGCCTTGGAGAGGGAACTTTATGAATCTCCTTAGTTTCAGGAACTTCCTATGACTTAAGTGAACTTTTCTCTGGAAGAAATGTTTCAATTCTGAGGAAATTGTTACACAATACCAGTATAGCTGTTTGTATCTAAACTTTGTCAGAAGAGCTACTGAAAAATGCCATAATTTTTTTTGCTTCTCAATTGAATCTGAGCATAAGTCATTGAATCTAAGTCATAATGATGGTCCCTCCTGTATCTTCATAGAAACCTCAACTCATTCACAGGAACAACTCTGACTGAACATTCCATGTCTCTGACTGTATGGCTTGATTTTATAATATGTTAAGCAAATGATACACTCCTTTAACATAGAATCCTTGAAGGTTCATTACATATTCTTCTAAGAAGAAAGAAATCCTAAACCTGTGGAATTCTTTGGTATTTACATGCATAGGTCTAGAAGCTTCCTTTATAATACTTGGTTCTTATTTATTTTTTCCTCAGCTTCCATTTGGTCTTCTAACAGGAACTTAAAATACTACAAGAAAGCATTGACTACCCATTTAAGCACACAGAAATCAAAAGCAAGATGAAATCTTGGAATTTGTGCCTTTGTTTTTACATGTCTGTCTCCTTTACTTTGTTATCATCTCCCTATCTTCTTTCTATTCAAAGCTGAAGGTATAAAGGCAACAGTCACTTTGGTATCTTATAAGTTTCCAGCTTGACATCATTATAAAGCACCAAAATGCCTCCAGTGGTTGTCCTGAATGTATGAACACCTTGGCTTCTGAGGATAGCAATGCCTCACAGAACAGACCACCTTATAGATTAGGGCAATTATCTCCAATATCAAAGCCATGTCTCGTAAGCTCATCTCCTCAAGCAAGTAGTACTGCTTTAGAACCCCTTGAAGTTGAGATCTTGATCAGTCAGACTAAAACTTCATGTAAACTGCTCAATTTTTCATGAATCTTGCACCCTATCCCAATTATCTACTTTAAGTTTTAAACTCAAGTCAGTAATCAAAACACAAACTTGAGATCACTGGTAATACAATAATTTCTACTGGACATCTAGTGTAGCTTAGAATTTGAGGTCCTGTAAGAAGCACACCTAACATTCCTCCAGTTTTTACTGCCTTACTTCTCTAGTAACTCCTAGGACCCTCCTTAGCAATGCCAGACTATAAAAGAGGCAACTCCACTCATCCCTCTCCCTTCCCCCACTTTCTAACCATGATCTTGGTGCCTATCACTTCTCATCATATGATTATGGAAACTCTCTCCTGGTTCTCTCTCTTTCTAATGCTCTTCCACATAAAGTTTCTTCCCTTTTCCCTCATTTTCAGTAAACCCCACTTTATGCTCTTTATGTGCTCTAGTTTCAATCTTTGACTCTGGGACACAAGAGCCCCAAAAGAAATCCAGTCTCACTGGAATATTTTACTGCCTCCACTTCCCAATAGATGCTGATTAAATCTCATGTATTTTTCCATCACTCTTTAATTGATATATTTGAATTGTCAACTGAGCCCATTTAATTAGTGTTCTGAAATAAGGGACTAAGCCTAGGCCACTGAGTTTGCCAGAACCAGGTCTTCTGCCTTAAACTGCTTTTCCTCTTGCTAGTTTATATTTGCAATTCAACGTTTCCTCTTCCCTTCCCATCTCTCAATTTATTTTCTTCTGGGGAAAAAATCATTTAATATGAAATGTATCCCATTAGCAAATTTTCATATGTGCAATTCTTTACATTGATTATAAGTAAATGGCATATGCAAAATTTCTATAGTTCATTCCTTTATATTAAAAAACACATACAGTATATGGAACAAATTCACCGCTTTTCCTTCTCAGCACTAGGTGGCTTTTTTATCTTATTCATTTTTCTTTTCACACATTTCATGTAATGGAAATATCTTCTTTAGGCCCTTGTGGTCCAACATCTGGTCTCCAACTGGTTGGTGGCACTATTTGGGAAGATTGGAACCTTTAGGAGTTAGAATCTTGATGAAGGAAGGAGATTTCTGAAGGCAAAGCTTAAGGCTTGATAACCCAGTCTCTCTGTCTTCTGTCTCTCTCTCTTTCTCTCTCTCTCTCTCATTAACATGACTGAAAAATAATAACATAGACATTTCTCCGCTCTTGTTACCATGCCTTCTCTATTTCCACCCTATGCTACCCACCATGATTGACTCTATTTATTATAGAGCCATAAACCAAAATAATAAACCTTTTCTCCCTTAAATTGAATTTTATTTTGGCAACAAAATTAACTGCCACTCATAATATACTCGTCTCCTTTACATATATGAACTTTGAAGCAATTCTTGCTTATTTTAATTTTAAGGTGAAGAGTATTCCATTACTTCCTCGTGTTACTTGACCCATTATAATCAAAATGGTAACATGAAGGAAAGTGTAATACAGGAAAAAATATAGTTCCTCTTCCTTTCAATTTGTCTTGGTTCATTTGCAAGCTAACATTGAAAGATTACTGGTACATAGGCAATGCATAAGACATAAAATAGAGCTAGGAGTTTAACTGAGTGCACTCTTTATTGTTATGTAGAGAACTTCAGGATCATTCCCAGCATTGAAAAAGAGAGTTGATTGTGTGAAGTGTTTATACTATTTTAGTAAGAGAAAGATATATGTGCATGTATGAGGTGAAATCCAAATTATGTAGTTTAAGGTACTGTACAAAAGAGTCAACATCCTTATAACTGCATTAAGATTTGGAATCACACAAAACTATAATGTGGAAGTGCATGTTTTTTAAAGATTCTGATTATTTGTCCATTTAGAATAATGTTAAACAGATAATAATATATTCAACCATAATTTGAGACAAGGATCACATAAAAAAGAAATTAATTTATATTTAGTACATTTGGTGCAGATTTTTCTGCTTCATATACTAGAAAAATCATATTTTCATTTTATACTTGGCCCCATATATTATATAACTGGATATTAGAATCTTAAATTAACTGAGGATTTTGATTCAGAAAAATGTTAGACTGTTCTTGACACTTGGTTTCTTTCTCTAAAATTGCTCTACCCTCTAAACTCACATGGTATTTTTGCTCTTCTGAGCAACTGTGTTTCCTGAAAGATGTTCCTTAAAGAGGGCAGTGTTATATATTATTTAAATGTTTATGGAACTTTCTGTTGGTACAGAGAGAATGATGCACAAGGGCAGTCTTCCACATTTCTATTTTGTCTTGTTCTCTTCCCACTGGACTCCTCCCTTCATTTCACACTTGGATTTAATGGGTGAGGATGAGTCAAATGACATTTCTCACCAGTGCTCCCTTGGGTATTCTAACAGTTTAGATCACCTACAATGCGGACAAAGCTGCTAGAAACACATGCAAAGCTCAGTTCCTCTGGTTATTCTAAGAACCTTAATTCATTTGAAAAGTGAAGGGGTGGCACAGAACTGCAGCCTACTCTCCATCTCGCAAAGCAGAGAGAAACACTAGATTCTTTTCTCTGCTGGCAAATCAGAAGAAAAGTCACTCAGAAGATCAGAGCAAACAACCCTCACATGTCCCAGGCATAGCTCCTTCCCTGTGAATATCAACAGTTTTTCTGAGGTGCGGCTAGCAGAGCAATGAGTGAAACACAATGTGTGGAATGAAGGAAGGAGATGGGTGTAAGTCGATGAGAGGTTCACAAGGAACAAACAGATGGTGATGCATATGCATGGTGGTTTGATCATGGTGTGGCTAGATGACAGAGCAGCAGTGCTACAGGGGAATTGTTAGAATCAGTCCAAGGATATGGCTCTCAGTGCCTTACCCTATATAGAAGGCAGTCCTCAGTTATATTATGATGGATGTCCTCAGATAATATGCATATGAATACAAATAAATGGTGGTTGCTTTACACTTGTATTCAGATTAGAAAAACTGAGCTATTTGTATATATATTATATATAAATATATATATGTATACATTAGATCTTGATTTATTTTTGTCATCTGTATTGCTTCTGACTGAACAGTCTTCCTCACTTATACTATTCGCTATACTTGGACAATGGTGAAAACGATGCACATCAAATTTATCAGTCTATTATGCCATGATATTATTGCAAATCTGCAGGAACATATCAAGTGCTGTTTGAACTCTCAGGCTCTCAATGCAGTGGAGCACTACTCATGTAGATGAGAAATGAGGTCTATGACATTTAATAAATGTCATCATGATGCTATTTATTCTGTTAGCTTTGTTTAATGTGAGACTAGAAAACAAAGGACTGTAACTAAATGACTATCCTCTATGTGGGAGATAATTGAGCATCAATGATAACTGTAATGAATGCACTGTTTAGCAAGAGTTTGAGGTGACTTAAAATTCTGATATCTACTTGATGCTGTAAGCATGTCTGCTTAAAAATTTCCCAGAAGAATTATGATTCAAGGCATCATTCGCTATATGCTATAGCATAAATCCTGAACACAGCACATCTTAAACAGTGACATCCCTTATTCAGGCAATTTCAGAAAACTTGCTGAATAACTAATTGACTAATGGCTAATTGATGAATGACTAAATAAAATTTCAAGGACTGAGAACTATTGCCTTTATCTTATTTTATATTCAAAATATTGCCTCCATGCTCTGATTAGCAGAAAGATTTCCACATATTCTGTCTTATGAGGAGGGGTTCCCTCAAGGTATTGCAGACATCACTGGTCTCTTAATATCTAGCACTGTGATATTACCATCTCAAATGAAGAGTGTGCATCTTACAGGGATATTTAAATATTTGATATCCAAGAAAGCCTCAGATATATAGATGTCCAACTAATTTATTAATATTCCATTTATTAATTTGTTTGTTTGTTTGTTTAGAGTTGTCTACCTAATTTTTAGGTGTCAGCTCTGTCTTTTCCATTGTATGGATACTAAGGATTGAATCAGGTCTCCAAGCTTGCATATATGCACCACTGAACTGCTTAAAATTAGTTTTTATTTGGCAATAATATATGGGAAAAAACATTTTTGCCAGGTGACTTTGGATGTGTTTGAGATATGACAGAACATTTCCTCTTTGCCAAAGTTTATAGTCTAGACGGTAAATATATGAGACTAATGTAAAAAGAAGATGGTGTACTGCTATAAAGAGATTCACTTCTCATGGGGGGAACTTATGAAAATCATTTGTTTTAAGACATCTTAGCATGCTTTAGATTCAGAAAGAAGTTCAGTAGCTCTGTAGTACAGAAAAGAGTGATATCATGAGTGGTGTAAAGTCAATTTTAAGGCCATAGAGTAGAGGTGAGAGAAAACTGGGCCACAAAAATCTGTCTGGAGCTCTGTAGATATTTTATACATGGATTGATTATAACATGTTGTATATACATATCTTATTTTACATGTTTTATATATAGTCTCATTTTTACATATGTTAATCTGTTTTGTAACATAACATTTTAATATTTCATGAAAATATATTAATTTGCCTTATTGTATGCACCTATATTATCATAATATGTTTTATGCATATAATTTATTTTAGGATGTCTCATGTACATATATTATTTTTAGCACATTTTATATACACATCTCCTTTTAACAGGTTTTGTATACATGTCTTATTTTAGCCTGTTTTATAATTTTGTACATCTTATGTCAATTCTTCTTTCTGCCTTATTTAGAAAAAGCTGTAGATTAATCAAATAAAATCCAGGTATTAAATAGATTAATGTGTCCCCTTACGTATAAATCATCTGATAAAAATATTCACCATTAGGCAGTGGGACAACCAGTAACTATCAAAAGCTCAGAGATATGAGATTTTTATAGACGTGAGCTATATATTGAACTTTAATTTGAAAATTAATTACCTCAAGAAAGAAAAACATATAAGTGATTTAGAAAGAATATCTAAAAATTTAGGTTTCTAAATTTGGAAAGAAAAATTCCCCATAAATCCCATGTGATAAATATTTTATTTTCCCAAATACAATAACCAATACTGTGAAATTATATGATGACAAGTATTTCTACATGTGACTAACAAAAACTTGACACTTGGATTATATATGTATGTATATGTGTTCATATATATGTACATTTATGCATAAAAGTACATATGTGTGCATGTATGTGACTAGAGGTCAGCATCTATCGTCTTTTTCAGTTGCTCTCAGTCTCACTGTTTGAGGCAGAGTTTTCCACTGAATATGGAGCTCCATTCAGCTATCTTTCCTGGATATTAGGCATTTAAAAAAGTTAATGTTGATTTTGTGAGTGTGTGTGTGTGTGTGTGTGTGTGTGTGTGTGTGTGTAGGCACACATGTGCATGCATGTGTATAGGTATGTTCAGGCATGTGAGTGATTGGAGTCATGAGATTTTCATCATGACATCTTTCCTCAATAATTTTCTACCACATTTTTGTTTTGTTTTGTTTGTTTGAGACAGGGCCTCTTCCTGAAACTAAAACTTCCGATTTTAGCTAGACTCACTGCCCAGTGGGCACCTGGAATCCCTGTCCATCCTCTAGCATGGTTGTTACAGGCAAGCATTGCTACAGCAGCATTTGATGGGAATTCTGAGAATCTCAATTTAGGTCTCCATGCTTGCACTTTTCCTATGGAGTCTATCAGCTATTGCAGTCAATTAGGTATTTTAACACATTCCTGTTAGTTGTTTGCATATCTTTTATTGAGAAATATCTATTTAGTTTTTCACTCACCTTTCTCATTGGAGAGTTTCCATGCTATTAATTTGTTCAAGTTATGCATATATTTTGGCTAAGAGCCCATGATGAGATGCATTAGATACATAGTTACAAATGATGTCTTCCCTTCCATTGCGCATCTCTACAATTTGCTGATTGCTTCCCATGCTGTGCAGAACTTTCCAGGATGTTGGGGCATCATTTGTTTATTTTTGTTTTGTGTTATTGCCTGTGCTTTTGGGGGATTCAAAAATATATCAATCATTTTAACATCCTTAAATATTACCTGTTTTATTTGACAGTTTCTTCATTCCAATGTTATATTTGTCTTTAACAAATTTTAAAATAAATTTTGTATATGATGTCATGTCTAGCTTTATCTTTCTGAATGAGAATATCTATTTTCTCCAACATCATCATGAATTTTTGTCCTTTGCTGAATATCTCTTGGTTATAAATGTGTGGATTTATTTCTGTGTCCTCTCATCTGTTTCATTGGCCTGTGTCTATTTTTATTGTTAGGACCATGTTGTTTAGTTACTGGAACTTCAAAAAATATTTTGATCTCTGATAGTGTGATATCTCAAGTTTTGTTCCTAACAGAGTTTTCTCTGTTCAGCTTTTATGTGATGGCATATATCTTCAACATTTTTTTGTATTTCTGTAAAAGTGCCAATAGAATTTTCAGATAAATTATGCCTTGGGTACTATGGAAGATTTAATGATAAGAGTTTTCTGACCCACTCATTTAAAATATTTTTGCCATTTATTTATATCTACCTCTGTTTCTCTAATTAATGTTTGACAATTCTCAGTGTTACAGTCTTCTAGATTTTTTGGTTAAAAGTTGATCTCTTGTTATTTTATCCTTTAGTATTTAACAGAACAGGTCACACTCAGGACTTGTGGTCTCCTGATTTATCTACTAATTGACATATGCTGACTTTATAGCCTGCAAATTCTCAAAATTTCCTTATTCTTTCTTTTTTATTTAAATTCTTATCTTTGAGTGTGTGTAGCAGAGAAACTGTGTATGCCTATAGATGCTCAAGCATGATTTCAGGAATCATCCTGGATTGCTCAACCTCCTCATTGCTTTGTTCTGGGATTTCCCAGGTGTTATAGTTAGATACAAGTGCCAACTTGATGGTTGAGTGTTTGAACTCTGGAAATATTTGTAGAAAATTTGTAGTTGAGTGAAACTGCAAGAGATTGTGTTGATGGGGAAGGCCCAAACCATGGTGGGTGGGACTAGTTCCTGGACATGTGAGTAATATGGAGAAATATGTAAGAAAGTTGGCATTCTTCTGTATACTTGGCCAGATATGCTGGTTTGGCAAGTAAGTATTTTTCCCTCTCTCAGCCTTTTTTGGATTTGGTGTGGCCAGTTCTTTTGGCTCTTGGTGTTGGTGTGAGCTCTCCTGTCTAACTGGACAAGGAGCTGTAATGGGACTATCATAAGAGAGAATAAATCCCCTTGATCCCTTATGCTGTTTTATCATGATTTTAATCAGCAATCATGGAGCCTATCTATAACACCAGGCTCTGCCTTCTAGGATCTGAATTATAGGCTGTAACCATTTAAGTATGCCCAGCATTTTTACATGAGATCTGGAGATCCAAACTCAGGTTCTTCTGTTAGCAAGGAGAAGGCTTTAATTCCTCAGCTATCTCTCTAGCTCAAAATTTCCTTAAAATTTCAAACAAGATTTGATGGAATCCTCAAGGTTTCATCATTTGCAAACAGGAAGAACTTAACTTGTTATTAATTTGCATGACTTTCCTTCTTTCTCTTTCAGAATTGTTCTTGTTAGAACTTGTCTTATATTGAAGAATAGTGGGTGGGGCTGTGAGTTTTCTTATGTGTGGTGTTATGAATTGGTTTGTCATGCATAATATTTACTTTGTTGTGGTACAGCTCAACACAACAATCTGCACAATTCCTATATAATTGTTCATGATGTGTCATGGTGAAAAGGTTTTAGAGTTTAAACTATGTCTAGATCATAAAAAATCTTCAAAAATTAGCACTTAGGGGGGTGGAGAGGTGGCTCAGGGGTTAAACCTCTGCCTTGCAGGCAGAAGGTACTGAGTTCGGATTCTAGATCCCACGTATAGACGCCGGGCGGAAGCGGGGGCGGCCTGCGTTTCTGGTCCTGGTAGGGCGGAGCCTGTGAATCCCGGGGCGGAGTAAACAAGGTGGAGGCGTCCATGGTGGTTCCCGAATTCGTCCATGGTTCTACACACACACACACACACACACACACACACACACACACACACACACATACATACACGTGAGCACACATGCATACACATACAATTGAATAAATAATAAAAAATTTTTTAAAAATTAGCAGTTAAAGAAATTCAGGCTTATGGAATTTCAGAGGTAATAAGTGAAAATGATATTGATATGGCCATGCTTTCCAATGCAAATCTTGCTGTTGTCATTCAGCCATCATGCTGTCATTTGACATGAAAATCTACTGATTCAGAAGTCATCAAGGCAGTTTCCAGCCTTCAGTATTGGGTCTTAATGCTTTCATTCACTATGCATAAAATATATAAATATCTTCAACTAAGTACATGAAACATAGAGTAACTCATTTTTTGCTTTCATATGTAAGATATTTTAGCTGAGTTCTTTTCATTTGTTTTCATCTGTATTATGTAGATCCTATATTATGCAGATTATGTTTAAACAGTGAGCAAAACTTCTATACTGTAGTTTGATCAAACAAGAGAAATGTCCTTGTGAGATTCTGTATGTCTACTCTTCTTATTTGTTTGTGCATATGTGTGCCTGCTCATGCTATTAAATGCAAGGATCAGAAGCTGGGCTGACTATTATTGTAATGTGCACACTCAAAAAGATGTTACATGAAAACAGTGAAGTTCTTCATTATAAAGAAACCATTCTCAAAGGGTATTTCCAAGAACCTTTCAATGAATCTTGTATGAAATTAGTTTTTAGAGTCTTGAAGTCTTGATGCTGTCAAGAGAGATAACTCATATATTCAATCCCTTTTGAACCCTATTTAACTTAATATTAAAATTGATTAACAAAACCATATATTTTGTGCGTGTGTTTGCGTATATCACAGGGCACTGTGTGTATGCTTGTGCAGTACCAAGGATAATTTTGGGAATCATCCTGAATTACTCTACCTCCTTTTTGCTTTGGTCTAAAGTCATCCAGGCTCTAACTTCCAGGGTCAGAAGTTAAGGCCTCTGCCATTTCTGCATGAAATTTACATGAGATTCAGGAAGGGTCACAACTCATATTCTTCTTTCAAGTTAGAGGCTTAACCACTGAACCATCTTTCTAGCCTGAGAACCATATACGTTATGTGCATGAACATGGAAATAAAGACTTGGGTTTTGTTCGTCAAATGAAGTCTAGATATTTTGATAGAAAGCAAGAGAAAAGCCACATGCCAATAAATTGCAAAATTTAGCCTGTCTTTATAAAGTCATTAAATATAATTCTATTGTTAATCTCGAAACAAGTGTTAACCACTTATTTTTTCTTCACCTATTTACATATTAATTGCCATATTGTAGGTAAAATGATATAAAATTTATACAGATTGTAAAATGTTTCTTAGAATTAAAAGGTATCAATTTCCATACATTTATTCTATTTGTTTGCTCATCTGTATTTCAAGTGTTATTTAATCTTTAAAATATTGCCTTCCACAAAAGCTGGTGAAATAGGCAAAAATATGACAGTTTAACACTTCCAGGAAAAAAGCATGGGAAAGCTTGTGATATGTAAATTTTAAGTTTCTTTCTTTCGTTATTTTCTTTCTTTCTTTCTTTCTTTCGTTCTTTCTTTCTTTCTTTCTTCTTTCTTTCTTTTCTTTCTTTTCTTCTTTCTTTCTTCTTTCCTTCTTTTCTTTCTTTCTCTCTTTTCTTTTCTTTTTTTCTTCCTTCTTCTCTTTTCTTTTCTTTCTTCTTTCTTTTCTTTTCTCTTTCTTTTCTTCTTCTTTCTTTTCTTTCTTCTTTTTCTTTCTTTCTTTCTTTCTTTTCTTTCTTCTCTTTCTTTCTTCTCTTTTCCTTTCTCTTTTCTTCTTCTTTTTCTTTTCTTTTCTTCTTTCTCTTTTTCTTTTTCTTTTTCTTTCTCTTTCTTTTTTTCTTTCTTCTTCTTCTTCTTTCTTTTTCGTTTCCTTTCTTTTTTCTTTCTTTGTTCTTTCTTTTCTTCTTTCTTTCTTTCTTTCTTTTCTTTCTTCTTTCTTTCCTTTTTTCTTTCTTGTCTTTTCTTTCTTTCTCTTTCTTTCTTTCTTTCTTTCTTTCTCCTTTTCTTCTTTCTTTCTTCTTCTTTCTCCTTTTTCTTTCTCTTTCTTTCTTTCTTTCTCTTTTGCTTTCTTCTTTCTTTTCCTTTCTTTCTTTTTCTTTTCTTTTCTTTTCTTTCTTCGTTTTCTTTCTTCTTTTTCTTTCCTTCTCTTTTTCCTTCTTCTTTTCTTTTCTTTTCTTCTTTTCTTTCTTTTTCTTTCTTCGTTCTTTTTTCTTCTTTCTTTTCTTTCTTTCTTTTTCTTTTGTTTCTTTTTTTTCTTCCTTTCTTTTCTTCTTTCTTCTTCTCTTTTCTTTCTTTCTCTTTTTCTTTTCTTTCTTTCTTCTTTTCTTCTTTCTTTTCGTTTCTTTACTTCTTTTCCTTTTTCTTTCTTTTCTTTTTCTTTTCCTTTTCTTTTTGTCTTTCTTTTCTTTTTCTTTCTGCTTCTTTCCTTTTCGTTTCTTTTCTTTTTTTTCTTTTTTTTCTTTCTCTTCTTTTTTTCTTTTCGTTCTTTCTTATTCTTTCTTATTTCTTTCTTTCTTTTCTTTTTTCTTTCTCTTTTTCTTTCATCGTTTTTTTTCTTCTTCTCTCTTTTTCTTTCTTTTTTTTCTTCGTTTCTTTCTCTTTCCTTTTTCTTCTGTCTTTCTTTTCTTTCTTTCTTTCCCTTTTTTTCTCTTTCTTTTCTTTCTTTCTCTTCCTTTCTTTCTTTCCTCTTTTTTTCCTTTCTTTTTTCTTCCTTTCTTTTTTTCCTTTTTGTGCTTCTTCTTTTCTCTTTCTTTTCTTCTTTTCTTTTCTTTCTTTTCTTTTTTCTTCTTTCTTTCTTTTCTTTTCTTTTTTTTCTTTTCTTTTTCTTTTTCTTTTCTTTCTTTCTTCTCTTTCTTTTCTTCTTTTCTTCTTTCTTTCTTCCCTCTTTCTTTCTTCTTTTCTTTCTTTCTTTCTTCTTTCTTTCTTTCTTTCTTTCTTTCTTTCTTTCTTTTCTCTCTTTCTTTTCTTTCTTTTTTTCCTTGTTCTTTTTTTCACAGATGTCACCAAAAATTCAAGCCCTCTATGCATGTATAACAAAGTTTCTGATAATTCAGTTCCACTTTTTAAAATAACCAGTGATTCACTATGCAGATCTTAGATGTATTTTTGCACTTCCAAGCATATTCCTTTGTCCTTTTGGTGTTCTTTCCAAAACCACCCAGTGTTTGATCTTTAATAATGGCAGATTTATTGCTGTGATAACAAGGAATGAGAAATCTGTCTGCTTTTCCTTCAGTCAAATGTGAATACCTAGGTGTTGATTTTGATGGAACTGGGCAAAACTGTTTTACCTCTCAAAAACCTCTTGTTCATAAACTTGTGGTTGAAATGTGCTCTGTCGAAAAGCCCTCTGAACTAAGTCCCATTTCTCTTACAGTTAGTTCAAAGTACATCCCTGGCAACCAACTGATTTCCAGGCTACATTGTCACTGGTCTTTAAAGTTCCACAATTTAAATTGGCTCCTCAGATTCTTAGGACAATCACTAATATTTTTGAGGGATATAGCCCCATGCCATTGGAATACTGTTTGAAAATGGAAAGTTACAGATATATAAGCAAAATTATATTCATTTTTATGGAAGGAAATATGTTCTTTTAATATGCTGAGATTATTTTTAGATGTCGAGATGAGAGCATGACTCACAATCTTCTACTTCTTCCACCCTTATGCTGGTCCCCACTCATCTTTCCTGACACATCGTGCTGATGTAGGGAGTGACAGCCTGTTCCCCACACTGTGGTCATTGCAGCATGCTACAGTAGCTTCTAGAAAATATAGGGTGCTCTATTTCTTTGGTTGTGGTGCCCCAGACTTCACATTAGTATTCTATGGATCAGCAGACATAGTAACATGAAGTATGTGTCAACCCAAAGGGCACTCAATAGCAGTACTTCTTTCCTAATGGTTCACAATAAAATTGCAGAGAATTAGAATTGGATGCTTCAGTGTAGCATTCAACTCTTAAAAATCCCTTGATGCTAAGTGAGGTTTATAATGTCTTTGGTCATTAGTTTATAGAATGCAATGAACAATATCCTTCCAGTGGTTTTATTTGAAAGACTAAATGAGATCACATTGAGAAAGACTTTTCAGAGTTTACAAGTCTTTGTTGAAACATTAGGTAGGAACATTGTCATTGTTGAGGTTCTAAAGGTGATATTCCAAAACAAGACATTTCAGCATTTGAGAACACTGCAGATGCAAGGTCACTCTGACCTTGCCCTCCTCCCTCCTTTCCCTGAAGTATGGTTACAGAGGTTTCTTTGACCTTTCTCCTAGGGGAAGAATATGCACAACAGCAGGCTTTGCTAAACCTCCCAAAATCTATTTTCTGTTCATCATTATTCTTTATAACCAACCAGCCAATCATGTTACTCCATAACTGATCACTTCTTTCAGCAGAAAAAAGTGAACTTTTCCCTGGATATTTGTGGTTCTCCTTTCCTCCTTCAATTAGTCCTTCCTTTCTGCTATGAAAGAATGCAGGTCTGATGGATGACCTAAGCATGTACTCTACTTCTGAATTATATCCATAAGTGGGTCTGTGTAGCTCAACATAAGATCCTCTGGATTCCACCTCTTGAGGGCTACAACTACACATTTGTATCTCCATACTTGGCAGAAAGTTTATTAAATAATTTATATGTTTCTCTTGTATTTGTGTAGAAGTATCAGTCAACAATATTGTTAGGGGTAGAAATAGAATATTTAACATCCTCCCCTATGTAATCATAGTGATTCTGTTCAATCTTTCCCAATTCTTTAAATATAAAACTAAAAAATACATCTATAGCACTCATTATTACACAATGTAATAATGACATTCTTTGACAGAAGAGATCCAGGAGAAAAATCAAATTGTTGTAGTTTAAAATGTGTCCCACATAGGTTTATATGTTTGGGACCTTTAAGAGCTAGAGCCTTGATGGAAGAAGGAAGTCACAGGGGGCAGGTCTTGAGTAGGGTCCCACCCTACTTTCAGGAGAAGTCTGCTCTAGCAGTAGCAGTTTAGAAGCTCTCTGTTTCCATAAAAGATATGACTTATCCCATCGTCAGTTTCTGTTGTCAGCCATGCTACTGTATCTTCCCTCTGGAATTATAAACTGAATAAATCTCC